>OX383254.1:17705165-18382730 GCA_947522985.1 Lithophane socia
AAAAAATTCGAAGCTCATTTCAACAAATCTCGCCTCAGGATCGTTGCTCAGCGAGCTACACGCACACTCAACATTATTCCACATACATAAGTGATGAACAGGCTTGTAACAAAGGGTTAGGCACAGACGGTACCTAAGTAATTCTAGAATGTTCTCCGTAACGCCCGCACCACCTCCCCAGGGTAGCGTCCACAAGTTTTACCTGAAGAAATTTTGATAAACGAGCTTCCAAGTTATCTTTTCTAGACGTTAAATACTAAGACCCTTTAGCGTCAGACCTGTCTTCGTTTATAAAGCGAACACTCCGCCCTTTGAGTTAAAAATATTTTACTTTTGCGACATGATTTAAGTTAAGGGTTGCCTGTCTGTGCTTTGTGTGAGTCAGAGGGTCGCTGGGAACGATCCGCTGAAATGTTGTAATAAGTAGCGATAGGTTGATCAATACGAAGCCCATCCGGGTGACTCATAATACCTACTCCGGGGAATTAACCTTCCGCTTTCTTACAAAGTCTTTTTCAATTCTTTCACACAACTCGAGCCTTTTAAAAGTTATTTTCCCAGTTTTGCCTCTTGCTGATCGACTTCTGTCTCAACTCAAAATATCCTTTGATACCAAAAGCCCAACAACTTTGTAGCATTCTAAAACTTATCAGCCAGAGGCAAAGCTCCTCCATTCTTAGTCTAACCATAATCTATAGCTAGTTAGCCTTAGTCTAAGTGTGTGTATATCTTGTTGCAGTGGACGGTGAGCCGGCCGGTCTACCGCTCAGTGCGCGCAGCTCACTCAGCAGGGCGCTGCTGCTGCTGGCTCCGGGGCCCACCGCCAGACATCATCTCTATACAGCACCTAACACAGGTAACAGCCTCATAAACTAGTTTTTGATAAGTGGAGGAAGGGTCCACAGGCAGGCACGATCTCTAATGTAGGGTTGAGACATGAGTGGGAACAAACTAATACTAAACATTTATAATACCTAAGTATATCCTAACATTTGAGAACTTGTAGGTGGTTGGATTTCATAAACTAGACTATTTTTTTTTAGAGATTCAAGGTATGTAAAAGTTTACGTTAAGTTAACACAATGAATAACTGGCCTATTAACATCAGCAGAAATAATTTGACGTGTAGTGCGTAATGAGGAATGTGTAAAAGAGGTGGAATTAGTCATTAACAGGAAAAGAAAAATGAAATCTTATCATTAAAAGCAAAGTTATATATCCTGACTAGATAACTATTTTTAGTATGAGATTTCGTAACTACTGCAAATAACACCTCGTAATATATTCAGCTGATATAATTTTTCCATCTTTTCATTTATATTACTACCATAAACAAAGAAGTAGTCTATAAATAACTCAAATGCAAAGACACCTGACTCATGAAACACGAAAGACATAATATAAAAGCAAACTTATTCCGAGAAAATGCGTCGGAAAACAAAAAAGCTCGCAAATCGTAGGTAGATAACCAACCGAGGTACCTGCGGTTTGCGAGCTAATTACCAACATTTACCTACGTATATATTTCGACTTTCGACATTTCCTACCGCGTACATCTTATATTGGCTCACAGCGGAAATTACAGTCTGCTACAATAGATATTAAACATGAGCATTTGAGCCCAAAGGTCGCAACGCGACCGAAGTTACACGGTAACCTGTGCGGGGTTTTTGCGTAGCGACACAACTTTGCGCATATTATTACCCGTCATTCCAAAATGATTGACAGATAATATGGCTAATTACTTATTATTTAATTTATTGGTGATGATAATATTATTTGTTGAAAGTAATGTTTAATCAGAATTTAAAATCATGTATCAACCCTGACTGTCATATTTTATATTCATGCATCGATTGATTCTCAATTCAATTTTTTTTAAATGAGTCTTTACTGATGTAATTTCATTCTCTTAAGTACCGATTAATGTCGACAAACAAATTTTCGACAATTCCCAGTTAGTAGCCAGTTACGTAAGTTACATATTTATTATGTCGGAGTCTATATTTGCGCAGATATCTAAGGGACAATACTGTCGAGTCGGGAGATAATTTCCGGAGCGGACCAGCGCCCTATCAGCCGGTATTATGTCATATGAAATTAATTTCAATTTCCCTTGCCACGTGTAATTTAATTACTAACTTATTTTACCGATACAGTATCTTGAAAGGTCCATAGACGTGCGTAATTATGGGGCCTTTCAAGACAGTCGCCCTACGAATAATATTCGTAACAGTCGCCTGATTTTAGGTTGAATATCCATGGTTCAAATTAAGAATCCAACCATAGATTTGCACGCCTATTAGAACATTGTTTATAAAATGTTATGTCACATTCAAAAACATGGCTCCGTGCACTTAGTTTATCTTTTATCAGTAACGTATCGGATGATGCGACGGGTCTATAGCATCTAATCTAATCGCTACACTTGTAATCCTCTGGTGACGTATACTTAAGCTTCCTGCTATTCTCAAATTATACCTATTGTGAATAAATCTCTAAAACTGCTTGGGGGATTTTGATAAAACCAATTTTGTTAAATAATTTTGCATCATTGTGCAAAATTACTAATTAGCACTTACCTACGTGACACATACCTATTCAGACAACCTAAAACTAGTATTTTCAGTTGTTCATAAATATAGGAAATACATTTGTTATTTCCTGTTGACATAGGGAAGATGTCGCTAAAATCCAAAACAGGCGTTATATCAAGCCCGTCGCAGTCTTATAAATAGAATTAACTATAATTTATTGTTATAATGTGTCATGTTGAGTAACCGTATGGGGATTCATCGCCAATGCAACTTTATATAGGTGCGCATTATTAAATTGATAATAATTATAGGAATTTTCTAAAAAAGTAATGGAGGAAAAAAATAATCCGTTTCTTTTTGCGTATCAATGAAAACACAACTTCTTTTTTTTTAAATTCATCAATCATTCAAGAAACATCATTTAAATTTCGAATATCTAGGATTATTCATAAATAGCGTTGTCAGTCAGCCATCTTCTTTTAACACGTAAGTAAATAGTTACTTTACTAATTAATACATTAGTTCAAGTAACATAGTCAACGACATGGTTGAACCTCGCGAAATACATTTCAATTATTTGCTATTATCACTTATGTAGACTGTTCAAGTATTCTGTTTAGCGAGTTAGGTAGTCTGTTGAAAGCTGAGTCTGTAAGCCCTACAGACACGGTATGTACTAGGAATATATAAAGACTGATGGGTATATGTTAGGCCTCCCTATGCTCGCTCCACCTGACTTCAGCGAAGCGACCACAGCTTATGTACTGAACTGCTATTTATAATGTTAATATTATTGAAACAAATATTATGATTTTGTATAATGTTAGGAATATAAATTAAAGTTAAACACACAAAAGGTTTTACGTTCTTTTTTTAGAGATTATTCCAACTGAACATTACAGCAGAAAGAGACACAGAAAGTTTCGTCAACTTATCTGGGACATCATTTCATACAAACTCTTTTACTTTATTTCATTCTTTTGGCAGACAGTGCCTACACGGACACTGAGAGAGAACCTAAGAAAACAAATAAGAATGCAAATAGCAAAACTTTCTAAACAAAAGTAAAATATAAGTACCAAATAGTGGCAAGAGAGGCGTCATAACAAACCTTACGGTCGCCGACAGTCAGGCTGTTCCATGAAAAATTCATAAAGAACAAAGAGGAAGTGGCGGCTCGGCAATCGATAGACGCGTCAGCTGATCCGCCCGCCCAATGTCACGACCGAGCGGCGAGACGCCCGCCCTGCGCACACACGCGCCCGCACGCACACGCGCGCGCCCAGACGTGCCCGGTCCGCCCCGACGACGCACCGACGCACCGAGGCCCGACGCGTCACGCGGAAACAAACGACGTGACACTCTAGGGACTATTGCTATTTGGATGATTATAGCCATTTAATTGTGTACGTGCTCTTTTTTATGGGAATTAACGCTAACACTTAGCAATGTTTCGTGATTGCACCCGAATTGTACATACTAGAAATCGTTACGTCTAGACAAACTTTTTATTCAGTAATTGTTAACCCTTTATTCGTCAAGTGGACTAGCTCAAGGCACAGACCCTTAGTAAGAAATAAATCTGTCGTAAAAATTCTGAGCAAGTTTTAATAAATAAGTTCCGAGAATTTTGTAGCTACTGTTTGATATTTACCAATGATGACATTTGCCCAATACCTAACTTTTTTAATTAACGTCTGATTGCTTCAGTCTGGGTCAAAAAATGTCTGACCCAATTAAAAAACTAACAAAGTTTTTATAGGTTTTTGCACCGAATGAACCAAAGCCATTTTTTAAATGGCTTACGACTATATCTTAAGGGCTCTCATCATCTAAACATATAATAAAATTGTCTGCAATACAATACCATATCGTATATTCATGATGTTGATATATCGTTCACGCTGTTACTATTTATTACTTTTCTGTAAACAACTTTCGCTCTCTGTCCACCCCTTTTTGCGTCATTTAGCGCAGATGTCCAACTCTCATGGGCACATTTGACCCAAAATGTGCACTTAACCCTACAACGCGTGCGGGTGGATTGTGCCACGAACAATAAATAATTTATTATTGAAAGGGTTACTCAAAGGACTGTAATTACGCAACGTGCAATGTATTTGATGGATTATGTCATGATTCAGTCACTTTCTGTTGCACAATGTTTATTTTTGGGCACAAACGCAATTTTGTATGCTGCGAGCACCTCCAACGATTTGGGGAGATATGAATAATCGTTTTATTATGTGCTCAGAATTTATTCGGACGTAAGTGATATGCAATCTGCTCTGCACATTGACACATGTTCATGGACTGAATATCAAACTAACATAATAATAATTTGGGGAAAGTAAACAAAAAAATCGCGAAATCCTAAAATCGTCCGGCACCTTTGATAGCGCAACCCTTAAAATGCCGCCGGGTGGGTCAGTGAGACCCGTCTACCCAAACATGCAACATCCTAACCAAACAATTGAACTCGCAGATGGTTGCACACGTTGCGCCACTCACTGTCCATATTTCCAAAATGCCGAGTTTTTACGCAAAAATGGGTTACGTTGCACCTTGCACTGCGAAATCACCACGTCATCCATCACAATAAGCGCTAATCTGGAATGCTGTCTCGTTTACGCGTATACCTTTATCTCTTTCATCTTTTCAATTTGCCCCGCGCAGCGGCTTTCCGGAGCTATTGACACTTTGAAATTAGAATGTCACGCGTGGGTGCGCGAACGCAACCCATTGTCGGTATAAGTATTGTGTGTGGACTCGATTTGCAATCGGCGAATATTGTGAGGGTTAATTATAATGGCTTGCATACGACAAAGGATGTACGCCTATTGTCGTCATCTGTGCTGGGTTCATAGCACCTTGCTAGCTTAAACATTTTATGATTTCCTCTGTTTATCAACATATTAGTCTTAGTTCTTGATTTTACGTAATATAATACTGATAAGGAGAGTGTATATATAATAAAGTAATCACTCTTTTCCTGAATTTAGATAATGCTATCTGATACTGCGAATTTCGAATGACCAATGAGATACTGTATCATTTCCGACCGGTAACTTGTTCAATGTGGCCGGTCCTTAGGTACATGTGTACCTAAGCCCATGTAGCGTGGTGGGTAACGGGTCTAAACGATATAACGTCATTGTGATGTTATTCTAAGCTGAATTACCATCTTAAAGGAGACGTGCGACAATGGACGCTCACAAAGGAACACTAAGAGATACTCTGGAGGATCGCAGGCTTTTTCTTTTCTTAATAATAAGTTAGGGGACGCGTTTAATAAATTTTGTTGGACGTCAACTGGAAAGTTAACCTTAGATCTTGAATTTATGTCATAGTTCCTAATTTAACCAAAATGAAATTATTAATTAAATAAACATAGGACCATAATTAGTAGTTATGATAAGACATTGCTTTCTCATTACAAGAAACATTTAAGTGGTCATGAATAAACCAATTAATTATTCTGAACAATGCAGATGGAAGCATCATGTGGCCATTGTATTTCTAGCTATTTAGTACCGACGTCCATAATTCACTAAATATATCAGCGATAGGGAAGTTACCTCTCTGACACGTGTAACTATAGCTATACATTCGTCGTTAGCGATGATCCGTTACATAAGATATATTATATATATATATATATACCACACAATATTATTCATATGCAAAAAAATGGCGACGTCTAAGACAGGACTCCACGGATTATGGTCTAACGCGAGCGCGCACAAAGGAGCATGAAGAGCGGTCACTCCATAAAGATGGCCCGATTAAGGAAGGGTCATCATTGTGATATTTTACTAATGGGACCACATTCCTCGTCGACCGGTAGACCAGATTCGGGACAATCGCGACCCCCGGTCTATAAGCCCGCGGTCATTATTTATAGTTAATTTATTATTATTTTGATACGCGAGATGAAAGGGTTGGCATAATGGGCTCGTATTCCGTGTTCCATATATGGCCGTTGGTCACTCGTGTGTCCGAGCGACGTGTCAACCGGAATGGGGTGCCAAATGCTTTTTGTTTAAGCTTGGGAACTTCCACCATGCCGGAGGTGCGAACTTGTGGTGCGAACGTGCAGGCGACTGAATTCATTAAAACTAGCATCGGATATTACCTACACGATATGCGAATACATATTTAGATAAATTAACATGGATACCAGATTAAATACAGGTAAAATATTTTACCTGTTTTCGAGACTCAAAATAGATAAGCTATTTAATTATATACATATTTTGTAGGATATAGGTAGTCAAATGGGTCTGGTGTGTTTTCCTTTTATGATTAAAATTAGATAACAAATACCGATAACACTACACACCTACACGTTCGCTTCTAACTAACCACTATTTCGCGTTCTTTCCGATAAATATTATAAATATAAACAAAATCGAACGTAGAAACTAGTTATAATTGTTTCATACTATTTCAAGCTATTCTCGATTTAAATGGTCGTAGTGACCGGCCTCGCGAGCGCCGCTTCCCGATTCCCATGCATTGTACCATTGAAGGGTTAACAATGCGCACAAAGGGGTGTGGACAGCGGCCGCCGTGCACCGGTCAAATGGTCACTTTATACCAGTCATAGTTTCAATGGACGAGGAAATATGAATAAACAGCTTTCTACTATTACTTGTTCGTTGATTATATTATTTAAATACCGGACAACCGTTACGCGTCAAACTTTAGGGACCCGGACATGAGAAAGTTTGTCCCTTCGACTAGTCCGACTCGGTGCACAGATTAAGTTTTTTATCAACTTTTTCTATTATAGGAGAATGCTACTTGACAAGAAAGGATTCTTATAATCTCTTTCATTCACGAAAGGATACTCAGTTTACAGTTGCATCTTAAGCAGCTCGACTCAAATTGCAATGTTAAAATATTCACAAAACATGATTAATCTGAGATGCAACTCGAGTAACGGTCAAACTGACCAACTATTGTTCAGTTATATAAAAAATAATTAAATTAACTAAGCTTTATTCAAAGATAATAATTACAAGAAAACATCCCAAAGGACCAAGTTGCATCGCCATAAATTACCCTTTTGTAAACCAAAACAACTTTGCATTAGAGATGCAAAAAAATACGACCCTTCACCTATTGTACCCTTTAAATAGTAAAAAATCTGCATAATTGTAAGTTATCTAAACACGGCGGGTTCGCAACGATCCCACTGCTGCTGACCATTCCCACAAAAAACAGGTGAACGCAAATGCATCTGAGAAATTCGCCTCTAACGGTTAATCTCATAAAGTGACCGTTGGGCCTCAAAGACCCCGTGGAATTAATTGCATTTGCAGGGTTGCTGCAGGATGCAAATATATGCAAGTCAGGTGACCGTTAGTATAATAGGATGATGGTCCTGTAGGAATGTAATTTAATAACGGTTATGCATCTCAGGAGATTAATTATACTTTATTAGATTATGCAGCCTGGAGAGGGTTGATTGAGCGTTTGATAAGATCTTACGTCGTTACTGGTCTGGTCGTCGTTCCACTTGTGAGAGGAATAGAGAACTATACAAATTAGATGTTCTTATCTATACTATGTTCATCTACCTAAATCGATTTGGATTCATAGACTCCGTGAAGGAACCCATGTAAATTTTCCTTGTTTATAAAAATTTGCTTTCCTTTTCCTGTTACCGAGTAGGCTTAGATTCACAACTTGATTGATTGGTGTGTTCATTCGCAGGTTCTCTCCCCCCCTCGCCGGCTGACAGCGGAGTGTCCGACGTGGAGTCTTCCTCTTCAGGCGCTGGCTCTGCCGAGGAGCTGAAGGCTCGTCTGCAGCCCCCCCCTCCCGCGCCGTTCCACGCGCCCTTCCTGCCCTTCTACCAGCACCACCAGATCGCCAACACGCTGCAGCACCACGCCACCGCACACCCCAGACCACCAGGTATGTCCAATGCCTTACAAACCAGTCATTGGTTTATTTGTTTAATTTAATAAAGGTGTTCTTGTAGCCAATTATTTCATTGAAAGACATGCAGGTACCTCCAAAGCTTCAAAAGAGTAGAGTGCAACGTCTTTTGAAGAGATTTTGTTACACGTAAATAAATGTAGGGACTAGGACTGGTCCTTCGATCCAATCAAATAAAAATACTACGCGTTAGGCTAAAATATTTGTAAATGTAGTGACATCCTCAATGCCTCTCGCAACTTGAAAAAAATGTAAAGAAGCACTTGTTATTAAAAATAGAGAATAGTGTTGTATTGTTGGGAGTGAAGTAACGACGAAACGCGGCTGTAGGTGACCGCTCGGTGAACGCCCCTCCCGGAAGGTCACCTTACGAGCTGCGTACGCGCTGGGAATCCGGGGGAACCGCGACCTAGTAGTTTTGACACTTTGATAATAAATTCGCATAAACTTTCAAACATTTTTACAATTTAAATTCTGTTTTGATTCTCCTTTTTTATTCAAATATTTTTTTTTACTATTTCTGTTTTGATTAGTAAACACTGAACTCAGAACGGGAAAATGCATTTTCACGTAAACATCGGCTAGGTGACTTCTTGAAATAAAGTCAGAAGAAACAACAAATGTTATCATTTCTCAGGAATACTAGTATTATATTTAGCACGAGCATACAAATAAACCATCAACTATGAGCTTCTCGGAATTATTATGTCGTAGGAAATTCATTGAATAACATTACCGCAAGTTTGTTGACTACGTTTGTTTAGGTACGCTACCCTTGTTTACCAATAATTGAGCCCTGACAGTGATACCGTCGCGGTTACCTATCAACTCTTGCGTAAAAACCAAACTTGTTCCTGTGTAACATCAATAATAATATTGGAAATTTTCTCGAGAATATAATTGATAGTAATAAATACTAATTCATTCAATGAGTGACGAACGCATGCCTTGACTTACTGCGCAGACAACATGACGAGATGATTACTTATGTGACCATTAAAAAATTGCAATACAGAGTGAGAATAATGAGCAACGGTTGTTTTATCTGAATCGTTATGTATCACGGAGCTGACGGAGCTTCACCAGTGTTCTGCAATGTCTTCGCCTGAAAAACGACCGACTGGACGTTATCTAAACGTATGCAGGCACAGCTTTATCTCGCCACTTCCGGGGGCTTGTTAACTGCACCCTGGCCTGTGGCCAACTGGCCTTCTCTCCAAACTTTGAAGTGTATCGTTAAATGCACATATTATTTTTATGTGCGCCAATAATTCACTCTCGCAATTGTTTCAATTCTCGAGAAAAACACACGGAATACCTTCAGAGCTCGGTTAAAAAAACAAAGCAATTAATTGCAGGCGCTCCCCCCGGCCGATACAAACTGTCGACATCTGGTCCTTTTGATTTAACTACACAAATACCTGTTTTGCGCTGTATTTAAATCACGACACGAAGACACGGGAAGTACAGTTTAGTCATAGCCATTTGTTTTTGCGGATAATGTGATGCATTATGTTATCGAAGAGACGGCTACGAAAAGTAACTTCCTCCTCCAGTACGTACGTGGTCGTTCCGAGAAGTATGAATGTTTATAATCGATAGATGTGTAGAGATGCCGGTTTCCATGACACAAAAACGAAAGAAGCGACTGACGGACGGACGGAACCAGTTGGCATGGCGCATGGCGTTGCATCGGGTATTTATCGCGAGTTGGCGCTCCACGCCCGTCCTCAGCTATTTGACATTGCGCAAGGTCAGTGCTCCTAATATAAAGATGCAAAAAACTATACTACCGCCAAACAGTATGCGAGACGCGTCGCCCGACGGTGGCCGGTGCATGCGAAGCGACCACTTTCGATTGTGTCGCATTTTAAAAATGCCTTGTAGGTATACGGCGGATTCCCGACTAGGATCCTTTGTCTTGTGAACGGATGCACCGAAACATATCTAGGAGTATTATAATGAGCATTGGCATGACACAGTTAACCGTCGCAAGAGGCATTATGTGAGCGATAAGTCGAAATAACGATGCACAGGGAAATGAGCAATAAACACTTTTTATTATCACGTTCTTCTAGCGACCATGCCACATTGAACGGAATTCAGACTATTAGCGAAATTATTCATTTATTTTATTTTATACACGCTCTAACTAGGTTGAGTACGATTGTATCCAGTCCAGGAAAACATTTTAGAATTAAGTTTCACGTAGTATACTGTATATCTAGTAATAGCTCAATCCTCAACGTAGAGGAAAACTAAGTTTAACTATTATTTAGAAAAACGTCACGAGCTGTTTATTTACGTATTTATTGTTGTATCGCTGCAAAATGTTCATAAGGATAAATATTATGAAAAACATCTGGCAAAACCGCATAAGAAAATCCTTGCATACGTACCTAACATTGACTAATTTGTTGTTACAATAAGTTGCGATAACAAGCCATGAATGAAGTATCTAGCCCATAGAGGACACATGCGTCTAATTGTGCCTTAGGCAATGGATTCTGATTCACTAAACCTACACGTGCAACTGAAAGGAAAATGATAAGCTATTGCGGTAGTGGTATGTGGTGTCATGCCAGAGGTAGGTGTGAGCCGTAAATCGGCCATTGCTGTAATGCGGCACACACGAAATTTCGGTGTTGCAAACGCGAATATTGGGCAAGAGCGGCGGTGCCGGCGCCATTGTCAGCCTCTGGCGAAACGAACGCGACCTTCCTACTCGGATTGGGCAGTCCAAACCTGATTGTGTGAGTATGTGGCCGCGTTCGAATTCAATCAACCAGTTTCTACAAATAATAAACTCACTCAAATTAGGACCTTATTGGAATGTTGCTGTTTATAACTTTTCCTACACAGAATTTTAAGGTCTTGTTGGCAATCTCACGAAATTAAATAATGTCAATGGTTCCTAATAGCTCAAGCATTACCGACCGCCTGGGTGCCATGACGGTCTTTGCCCAGCAGTGGACTGACACAGACCTATAGCAACAGTCACATTAACAAGTCCACAATACATCCCACGGCGCTTATTGTATTACCTACTTATGTATTTTTTTTCTGATGTACTGAGACATCATTGAACAAACCTTCCAATAATCCGAAAGATTCAGGTCTATACCTGAAACTTTGATACAGCTAACTTAATTAAAACAAAAGAAACCTTGAATGGATGTTGCCAATTGCCAAATTGTGCTGATGTAGGTAGCACGAAACGCGATTTTCGTATGCGTGCGAATATCGAGAGTTGATTTTTGAATGCGATTTGGTTGCGCGAGTTGCGTCACATTATGCGGGCGGCGTAGCATACGCGCCGTGCAGCCGTGCTCCACTCCAAGCTCGTGGAAGTATGCTTGCGCGACCAGCGGAATGCATGTTTGACCAAGTGGTTTGGAGGTCTCTCACCAATACCAAATGTAGCTCTAACCATCGATCTAGACCATTCAATCAAAATTAAATAACTTAAATCTGGGACGCGTCGTGTCTCGCTATCAATACACGTATCCGTTTACTGGTTGCGAGATCACGATCTATGGACAGGATATGATAATATTGTTTATGTAAATACCTACTTAATACAAATCATAAAAACCCAGTTTAATCAACATTTTATGATCACTCTGTAGACGTTCTGTAAGGTAGTAGCAACTTACTTCGTACAGGGTTTGCAGCGATGCCCAATCATTGTGTAGGTACAAAGCGATGGCCGCAGGAACAGCATTAAATCGAACGAATCCTAATTGATGTTATGTTGGTCTTAATAGAGATGCAGTAAGAGCTATTCAAGCATTCAGTACACGAAGTAAATATACAGATGTCAATGTGACATTTGCAAACGAAATGGAAATTAAAATGATGGCGGTGTGTATTGTGCAGCGCGCTGCATCGCGATAAGCGCGCATGTGTGTGTGTCTAACGTCGCTGCGGCGCGGTGTGCGCCTGCGCCGGAGTGTGCGCGAGGTGATCGTCCCGTTTCAAGGGCAGTGCAGCGCTAGCGCTCGCCTCGTATTAATAGTTGGCGACTATTTTCGCCTCGCCGACCGCTGGGGGGACCGGAACGTTATTATTGACATTCGCGAACTTCCAAAATGGATTTACTACCTTACATCACGCGACACGTGGTGACACACGAGGAAAGCAACCCCGTTGTGGTTTAACACCACTTTTTGAAATTCTAGTACTTTTCTATAATGTTTCATATTTTTTTATTCTTCGTAACTTGTCTAACGTTGTTTAGTTAAATGGGTCAATAGAGAACTGAAATATCGCTGTTGATTCAAAGTATCAAATATATTTCGCCACAGTATAGCGTAGAGTTGTGCGCTCAGTGATGGGCACGTCCAATCGATCATTTTTTTCCGATTCACTCGAGATTCGCGTTCGCGAACCTAATAAGAACTGTTTACCTTCTTTCAGATAAGGGTTGCGTTTATTTTATTTAATCAGTGCATATCGGGTGCTCCTATTAATTTGTTCAACCGTTACTAAAATTTTATAAATTGGTTGACGTTGACCGTAGGCTGATTTGTTGAAGAAGCATGTCTTTAATTAAAATGTTTCCATAGCCTGTCATTATCCTTTCCCAATTGGATTCCAATTAGTTTCAATTCTCTCTGATGCTCGTTCGTGAGACTGGAGTGTCGTCATCGAATAAATCCTAAGCAGCGAGCGACGGGACGGAATAACTCGGTTATGCGATCACGGCTACAATTACAACCCGATTGCGGTTTGAACTTATTCTAAATCCAGACCAAAACATTAGTTAGTTCTAAAAAGTGGTTTCATTGTTTTTAATCGCGACGTGTACCATCGCCGTATAAGGAAGACGCGACGCACGCCATCTGTCGTACGAAAAACGGTTGCGCAACCGTCGGCGACCCACTTGCGCGCCGCGGCCGCTGCCAAACGCGCTTCGACTCCTCTACAATTACATATTTCGGTGTCGCAACAGCGCGGTCGCATCCGAGTTGAACGGCCCGCGACCTTGAGTGTTGCGCAGCACACGCCGCACGCGCCGCCGAAAGCGAAAGGAGCCACTTACCATCCTGGAATTTACCATAATAAAACCCCCGTTAGCTCATGGTGCGTACGTGACATGCGACCTGTCGCCCGTTATGAGTTTTCAGTGTAACCACAAGTTATCGGGAGCTAGGGAAGCAGTGAATCACGCAGCAAGCGGCGGCGGTGGTGCGGCAGCCGTGCGTCACCTTCGAGCGTTCCGTTTCACACGCGGCTTCCTGCGCGCGTTTCGCAACGCATCTCGCGAGCCGAGTGGCGCAACCGCCGCCATCTTCCCGCTTCCGAAATACTCAGAGTCGGTACGCGGAATAGCGGCCACACGTCGAATCGTGAACTCAGAAAATCAGTCGCGACCCAATTCTGCGCGATGGAATCTCAGCGCTCCACTTGTCCGGAAACCTCGCACGCTTCTTTTACGATAGGTATAAAAACAGAAGGGGCGCCGTGTCCAGGCGGCCTACATACTCGCTCCGATGGTTTCCTGGCTGTTTAAAATTATCCGCTCGTCCCCGGCGGAGCGGCAAAAGGCTCGCCCTTCACGGACCACAGCCGCCCCCGTCAGCCCGCCACTCTAAATAGCATAACTCCATAACCGGGTCGATTATCGCGCGGCGGGTGGGTCCGTCGTCCGCTCGCGAACGACACGGCTTGCACTCGCTCTCCTTGTGTTTATGCGTCGCGAGCCTAACCGGGTCAGTGTTAGGTCGCATAGCGCTGCATAAATAGATGCGTCGCTCCCCGTTGCAGCGAGCGCGCTCCTCCGACTGGCCGATATCGAGCATTTCGCAATGTGTTTACGCGCGCCCCACATGCCCCGTGCCAAACCGACGGATTCCACGGAATTGTAGCATTGCAAAACCGTGGCTTTCATATTATAACGTTGGCGTCGACGTTGTTGTCAATGCTGGACGCCGCCGCCGCGCCACCGTGGGAATATGGGACGGTTAAAATTAGTCGACGGACTCTTTTCAAAACACTCAGCTTCGTAATATGTATAAGCTTACGTGATTCTGTTTCGTTATCAAACGCCATAACGTTTCCACGTAGTCGTTACTTCGTTACATAATGGACTTCCTGATCGATAACCTGCGACAGAACAATCAAAGTTTTATCTGTTGCTGAAACGAGACTAAAATGTTAGACACGTCAATACGAACAGATAGCGGGGTGCCATAAAGTTCATCTAATTACTTGGTTCCATCGCGCGCTCGGGCGGGACTCAAGAGAACCAAATCGCGATGTCCTAAGCTGGGCAAGTTGACGTCTGTTGACGTCCCTGCCGGTCAATTATATATAACAATAATTTCGGACTTGAACGGCAATACAAATCGATAAATTAAGTGAAAAAAGTCGTTCCGGCCTGATTGGTCCCAGTCAGGGTCGCATTGGGCAACACGTTTGATGGAAATCAGCGGGGCCTTGACCGCCGCGAACGCCCCTCAACCCGCTTTTTATGGCCATCGTCTTGACAAAATGTTTATAGTACTTAGTTATACCAATTTCATAACAAACAGCTTGTTATGTCAAAGGGAAACGTCATTGGTAGACAGGTTTCTTGTCAGACTCTGTTCGCGCCTCGTGATTTGGCTTTCAATCGTTTAAAGGTTGAGGAAGCCGACACGGTCTCATGGTGTTACTAGTTGTTAAAGTTATATTTCTCCAACATGGCTCCTAACTATAAATGACGTAAACTAGACTTTACAAAAATTACAAAAATGAAATAAAAACATACAAATCAGATTCTAAAAGGATTTGCGCTATCATTGGAAGACCCAATAATCACGCATGTTAGTATTCTGTAATAAGTTCTAATAACAACTCTAATATAACATCACGCTATATACCGAAGTATATGACCCATTGGAACAAAACAAGTACATTTCAATATGCATTCAGGCCATAACCGCTGCCGGATATACCTCATAACCGGAAATCGATATTAGAGATGAACGGAAGGCAAAAATTCGCGCGCGTCACGCAACCGGCGCAGGCGCAACTAGTTCTGTTTACGATTAATAGCAGCAAAGACTAATTAATATAACTATAGTTGTAAATAATAGATATTTATCACTATTTATGTGCGTTTAGTGCATCCTATTTACTGATACAGTATTTTTCCTTCCTACTACTGCGGCACCATTTCCCAGGTGAATACAGTAACAAATAAATAAATGAATAAAACCAAGATTGTCGCTACAAATTAACTAATTATGGTTAAAATTCACCGCACTAGTCCTTTGGTGGCCCGCCCAGTTTTGATACTTTTCATACTTACAATTCAAGTACTTTTTTTACACGAATTTACCATCGGCTTGAAACTTTAACCGCGTGACTTTTTCATCATTTAGGTGTAAAAACAAACAAACAGATGCGACTAGGGTCAAAAACCACAATGTCACACCACGGTAACTTTATAGGCAACATTTTTTACCGGGCCTTCAAATCCTGGTAGGTACCTAGAGCTTCTGAAGGTCATAAGTGGCACCTTTTGGGGTCAAAATTCGATTAAATCATAGTCAATATAATACATAAACATTAAAAAGTATAAAAATGTCATTTCGGGGATTTTGTTAGTCTACAAGGATATACATTTATTTATCTCAAGGATAGCAAACTAAGTAAAGTCCCAATCGAAAACTGTCAAAAGAAAACGGTAACACTCGCGACAATATAAAGTCCGTTTTGACGTTTCGTTCTCGTAAACGTTATGCCTTGAGAATCAGTTTTAAGCAATGTAGATAAGTCGTCGATTACAAACTCTCTAAGTATGATCAATCGATATATCTCGAGAATCAGATTATAAGAAACCAATTTTTGTCTAGAAAAAAAAGCCCCATGACAAGAGTTGACAAGACCATTGTCTATGCTGAGCATACGCATAGATTATAGAGCCACAGATAAAGTTTTAATGTAAACAATAAAGCTTCGGATCACGTTTATTATCCTGACAGCGCTGACCTGCACTGTATATTATGTATTGTAGTAAATAACGTTTGTGTGAGTATCTCCGTACCAACGAGCAGGTATGTGTGCGCATGAGCACACATTTATATAATATTTACCAACTTTATATAGTTATACATAATATCATGTACATGACTCAGGCCCGGGAAGGAAACGGGCATAATTATGAATATTACCTTTGTAAATAACTAGGTACCTACTTACATAGATTTTACCTATTATATACCTATAATGTTAGAGAAAATATGGTTTTACACGAAAATGACGTTCAAGCTAATGGAAAACATCAAAGCAACAATTATTTGAATAGGTAGGTAGTTATCCTTTCTACTAAAAACATATTTTGGCAATTAAGTAATAGCTATATTATTACTCGTTTCCGTTTAATTATGCTTTTTCCGGTGGATAATACAATTTCCACAAACATACACAAATACAATCCATACCACGACTCTGTACAACAAACACAAAGAGTTGCGTTCGCTTGCAGGACTTGCAACTAGAATGATTGATCCAACATGGCGTCCTGTTGCAAGGAAGTGCAGGAATTTGCAAGACGCGTTAGAGGGCGCGGGGCAGGGGGCGGGGGAGTGCGCGCGCGGTGCGCGGAGGGGTGACCTTCGCGCGTTGATGCAATGTCGCCGTGTCATTGACCACGCTGCGCCGCGCGCAAACAGTTGCAGCTACGCTCCCCCCCGCGCGCCCCCTTCGCCGCTCCCTGTACCCCCCAGCCACGTCTATCGCCCCCTCCTCACGCCCTCCCCCCCCACGCCTCAGCGTGCACAGCAAACTTTTGCTGGTTTTACGATATTCATTCGTTTGCATTTAGAACTTGGATATAATTTTTAAATGAGGAACAGGAAAATTTTATATACTTACGGTTTTTATTTTTAACCGACGCGACGTCATTGTACGCAAAAAGGTTTGATTGAGATGAAACAAGACAAAAAAAAACAAAGCAAGGGCAATCTCACTTAACAAAAGAAATACCAATTTAAGAATATTATTATAATTTTCTAATTCGAACCTTAAAGAAAATCTTGTCAGTATATGTAGGAAAATGAAACCGATAGTGAGCTTATCTTTCAATCAAGCTTTCACAATCTATTTACTTACTCAATGTCAACTATGATTGCTAGAGAAGTACATATTTCATTACACGCATCGTGATTGTTACATGTGTTTGGGAAAACTCATTTGAAGTCAACTTATAACTCTCACTTTCGCAAATTATAACATGATTTTTAATGTTACATTTTATTAAAACGTTGTGAAAAATGTAGTCGCTTTCACACACAACATTAAAAAAAAAAATATATACAGTATATATAGTGTGTAAATCCCAAAATCCTGCTGAGATTTAGAAGTGTCATGAAACGTAAAACATTATTTGGCTGCGTGCCATCTCACACAAAAACAATGATCATTAAACGCGTCAGCAGTTGACACATTAGGCGAAACGCGCCCTTACATTATATCAATATTAAAATAAAAATGTTTTCACAGTTGCATGTGTTTACGTAAGCGGGGTGCACGAACTCCAAGCCAGATCACCTTCGCTGTGTCCCAAACTATAGGTTGAGGTCGTATCGGCAATAATAGTTATCGATAGCATCGGGCGACAAACAAGATGAGCGATGACTCTTGCGCACTATGTGGTGGCTTCAGTACAACACTACACGAGTACACTACACACCAGCTTGCGCGGGAAAGTCGACAAAAGTCAAAAGTACGTTGTCAAATCGTTTCTATTGTTGGTACACTTGTTGTCTGTCATTGTAAGGGACGCAGCGATCTCAGGGGGACGTATTAGTTCCAGTAGCGACAGAAACAATTACACTGATTAGCAATTTTTGCTCTTTCAGTAATTTTTTAATCCATCAAAGGAAAATTTTAGTTCTAAAATAATCCCACCAGCGCGTCTTCCTTTCAATGAAAATGAAAAAGGTAAGTAATCGTCAACTTTATCTTGGAAAATACCAACACACAACCCAGGCTTATGAAAACGTAGGTAACCAATATTATCCACTAGCTGACCCGACAGACAGACGTCCAAATTGCAGTAATTCAAACAAAATTTCCATGGAAAACTTTCCAATTTCCAGATTTTTTCAATTTTCTCGGCAACTTTTCAATTTTTATTTTCCGTTTTAACCTGATTCAGACTATTTAAAACAAAAATTTAAAAACAAAAAATACCTAGCCAAATCTGTCCCGCCGTTTTCAAGTTGTGCGCTTACCAACGAACAGCATTTCATTTTTTAGAGATTCACAGTAGGATAGAGGTAGGTACTACGCGTCAATTTTGACAGCTGTAAGTGTCAACACGTCTCAACTGACCTTACACAATAACGAGTGCATTCGTATTACCGGCCTAAATAAACAGATAGTTGAACCGTCGCATTGTGCACTGATAACGGCATCCGCCCGCCACCGCACAAAAAATAAACTTAAACTTGATAACGCTATCACCTCTCAACTTACGATTTTATTACACCTAGTGTAGTTATTCCTGTAAAATAATGTCACTGCTGAGAATAATAATGTCACCGCTCACGTTCCGCGTTTGCAGACTGATAAACTTTTAGATTATTGCTTATGTAATAGTGCCAAATTGGTATCAGAGCTAGTGAATGATACAGGTTTACCTTAGAGATGTAGTCTTGCAACCTGCTCTACCGAATTCGATAATTAAGTAGATAGTTGAAGAACAGATACTTATCTGCGAATTCAAAAATAGAACGTTGATATTGCATGTAGTATTTGGAATATTCCAATATTCTCAGATATAATCTCAACTAACTTCAAGAATTAGCGTTGCATCTTGCTTTTTTTATTCTTTCTATATTATTCTAGGTCTCAAAAGTATAAAAATGGAATGCTGTGACGACGCGCGTAGGAGACAAAAATGTCACTTAGATAAGTAGGAACTTCCCATTTAGATAATGAACGACAACTGGCGTGAAACTAACGCTCACACGTAATGATCTGCCCAAATACTGTACTATTCTAACACGGAAGACTATTTTACACGCATCTTTTACTGTTTCATACATAAAATGTCCTTTGAAAGTATGTAAATATTATGCTGTAAAATAAAACGCTTGACAATATACACCTTGAATTTATACAATTGAACTCGGGCCGTGGGGTCCGAGAGCTCATGGTTTGTTCAACGAAATCTCCAAACGGCTGGTTGACACTTCCCGTGGGCTGGCCGGCTGACCCAAGGGCTAGCCCTTACCAATGACCAGAGGCTCCATTGCCATACAACATGGCTCTTGTGGACATTACCAGTGGACAGCGATGCGGAGGAATTTTTCGAGTCCTTGTTAGGGTAGGATATTAATTTAGTGAAGTTTTTACCTTTAATTTTTAATCCTGCTTAATAAATAGTCTCTGTTTCGCACACATTCGTAGAAAATCATGTGAAAATCTGGTATTTTCTGATATTTTAGAAATAGACACTACAAAAGTAAAAGTACCTATTTGACATTTCCATTTCATACGTAAATAAATTATTTATTATAATCATCAAAGATAAGCTTATGCAAATCGTCGTCATTAATAGGCACGCAGGCCCCATTTGGTTAAGTTATTTTACACGAGTGTTTAGGCAGTTTACACACTTATTTTCTGTCTAATATATCTACATGTCAATTTTATAAATATTCTTAAAATTCACAGTTTAACCACACTTTTAATATCTTCTAGTTACATAGAAAATAAGTTGACCATGTGACATAAATATCGACATTCTGTTTAGCTCTATTGTCCTTTCGCAAAAGGTCTTAGAATGAATCAAACTAAATTCATGTTATAGACACTGTATGTCATAATCATAATATACGGCCACCGTTAATTTGTACAGATGTTATTTCGCAACGAATTCGCGAGAACTCAAGTGCGCATGTTCCGTGTTTATATACCAATTTAAAATGTTCTGTCTTCCGCCTTTTGGTACTTTTATTCTTTTATATTTTTATACATACAGGAGTTTGATTCAATGCTAAATACTATGACGTCAATCTAAACGTGAGTTTGACACAGACACAGTGTCTTAGGGTTAAGACTTTTTTTTTACAATTTTTTCTAGGATTTTACACTAAGTATTATTTTCTTCAATAGCTTGTGACTTTGAACCTAACAATAACCTATTTGATACACCAATAAGTGCGAATAAACAAGCATTAATATTGAAGCCTTTCATAGTATGTAATGTCGTCATTTCAGCACAGTTGGTTAAACAGGCGCGGTGTTTGAGCAGCGCAGGCGCAGACGAAGGCTGTTTCACAACCACACATAACCAAATACCATTGATAATGGGCTGAGTCCACATTAGTATTCTATAAGCTTTCCTATATTAAATACTTTTTGCAACAGAAAATATGCCAAGATTTACAGGCCGCCTGAAAAAAGAACAAATATATGTATAATTAACTCATCCTGCCTCATTCGCCTAGAGCCTTCTGTAAACTCGATTTTTATAACTTTTTAAATGATGGCCATTAAGTTTTATCCAGTTATAATTAAGAAGAATAATAAATAACTTGTTATCCATCCTCATACTCCACATGTAATAAAACCAATAAAAACTCCACATGATTTAGTTATAAAGCATCCCAACAACTGCTTCATTATGCAAGATGAAATAGAGATGGAGATGCACTTTTTAACTATCAAGTGCAATTAATTTAATTTAATTGATATTTTTTGCACAAAATACAAAAAGAGGCTACAGGCAGTTTCATAGCCATATTTATAAAAGTATCCTCTATGGCAGTTCCACAGATAAAACTGGTAATAGAATAAAAGGTTGTAATTATAAGAGGTTGGGCAGCTTTTAAAGAGTCGTCATCTACATAATCGATGGTGGGTGATATCACAGATTGCAACAATTAGGTACATTGGTTATGCAAGGAAAGTGGTTTACAGGCAAACCGGTCGGTGTGAGCTAAAATAAAATGTACAAACGACACGCCGTCCCCACTCGGTGTGAACGACATCCACATGCAAATCATGAATTCCACGGTATATTACGATATGTGCCGGAAAATTGTGTATTTATTGTAATAAGAGGATAACGTAAACCTCCTTGAAATGCACCCGAGGAAGTTACTGCGGGGACGTGGTCGTTGACATTGGTTTGCTGAAACGGCTAACGCCATAGCGTGACAATGGAAACGCGTATTTAGAAGACTGTTTACGCAGATTTTCCGGGATGTCGTGAACTGACTACGTCATTCATTTTAACCGTGTTTCGATTACATGCAAAGAATTTGGAGCTCGGTATGAGAAACATCGTAAAATTGTTCATGTACATAAATACCATCCTTCAGAGTCAGCCATTAAAATTTCAGACATAAATCTAAAATACTTATCGTCGTGCTCTACTTTCTACGGAACCCAGAATGTGCCTTATGTGCGCTGTACAAGAGATCCTAGCGAAAAGTTTGCACAAGACAATGATTAGGTGACAAATACACAGACAAACACACAGTTATACAATGTATCATGTTGTCTGTATCTGTAGTAAACATTGTTCGGGACTCCTCGCCTGAAATCTGCGGCCCTGGTCCACGTGACCTCGATACAAGTGTCGCCCTCTAACCGCGTGTTATCGCCGTTACGTAAGGTGCAATGTTGCCGAGCGCAGACGCAGCGCAGCGCTGACCTTACTTAACGCAGCGCTAGTTCACCACATGCGCGCGCAGGAAAATAGAACTCGCCATCTTTGAATTTGCGCTTTAAATATAACATGCGCGAAGCTCCAGAATAGTGTTTTAGTCATGCATGAGTTTCAAGTCCACTGCAGTTTTTATGTACGAAAATAAGTACGTAGATTTACACCACCCTTATCCTGTATCGATTTCTAGTATACATATCCTGGATCAGTTACCGAATATTGTTTGTAATTAAGCACATAACACTATCAACATTTGGCCGATGCGCAGTACAACGGAATGTCACCTTGATAATGAATGCACAAAAACTCAGTTATCGTGGAACCACCTCTCCACTTTGCCCTCATCAATCGAAATATGACGGCAGCAACCAATCACAAAGCTGCGCGTACAACAACAGATAATATTCACGTGAAATTTATCGACCGGGATGAAAGTGATCCAGCTTTGTTGTTACAAGAACTTGGTTGCGCTCTATGTGCAGATGCACATTATTTATTTATGTGCATCTAGCGCGTCAACGCAAAATCCCGTAGTAGACGGACAGGGACAACTAAGCGGGAGGTGGGGGATGCGCGGGCGCAGGGCGCTTGTGTGTGCGTGTATGTGAAGGTCAGCCGGCGGCGTCATTTCCTGGTCATTGCCTGCCGCCGCCGCATCCGACGCGAACCGGCGCCCGCGCTTCGCCCGGGCCGCTCCCGCGCCGGACCGCGCTACGCTGCATCGCGCTCGCTCGCAATCTTAGACACACGCACGCTTTCCGGTCGCACAGGAAAACTAGATGTATTGTCAGACACACTATGGGAGGATATGAGTCTGAAACTAACATGTCATTGCACACAACAGCCGGCGATGCAATCCCATCACACGACTGATTACCTTATCAGTTCCGCCTGAAAAACAAAGCGACAAAACATTATTTTTCATATTTTGTGGCCACGTTTACAGAACAGTTGCTTTGAGGAAATGTTCTCAGCTCGCTATCTTATCTTTCTAATTCTTTTATCGCGAGCAAAAATAGCAAATTTGCAAACTGATAAATCGTCATAAGTGTTTATGTATCAGCCGGTTGACGTCAGCGGAATGTAACACTAATATTCTGCTGAAAGCTTTGTCGCTTCCTGAACATAGAGCATAATGAATTCTTTAAAACTCGCATTTAAAACCAGTTAATTTGTATAGAACTATTCGGAAAAAAGCAATGTTATAATATTACTTGTTCAAATGATAACTAAGCAGGATTGGCAAGTAATTTTATGGTAACTCGACCAAAGGATTATCCGCCTCTTTGCATCCAGCTTAGATGCACATTTGCGTGAGCTACTAGCTTTTTGCCACAAACTGCGCCCTAATTAAACATAACTATCGTTTTCCACGTCCCCTCGCTCTTTGTGGAACAAAAACTATGAAAATCATAATAATAAGTGAGAGCACGGCGCAGGCGCAGGCCGGGCGCGACGAACGTTGCGTGTTTGTATCGCAAGAGGTTTGTGGGGTAACCCATTTATCGCGACCGCGGGATGCGCGGGCGCAACCGGTTCCCCCCTCCTCCCACCACACCCTACATCAACCTAAACGTTCGCATACTCGCATCCGGGAGAAAAACAATCCGTCTTCGTCAGGCTCTTACTGCAAATAGCACCCAGTTCAGTGAGTGTAAGGTACACTTTAGAACTGGTGCTCTCTCGATAAATTTTCTTTTCGCTCCGAAGGACTGCTAACTAGCAAAGTGAAGATGACATTCTAAGACTGCACCAGGCGTACAAGCCGACGTAACCTTGATCTTGCAGCGCAACCAGTAGGATGCGTCCAGCGCATGCGCTATAAATAGAGTCGCCGGCGCATAAAATGCGGGTTTTTTACGCGGCGTCTTGTTAGCTTCCCATGCTCGCGAGGGATTTTATGAGATACGTGTTCGTGGAACGTTAAATGATAAATAACAGGTAACTATGTTTCCTACCCGTGTTATTTTTACCGTTGGTAGCGTTCGTTCTACTTGCAAGTCTAATTCTAAATTCTTCAGTTCAGATGATCAGCAAACTTATTTTGATCAGTACGCCTCTTATCCAATTAGGCATCTTATCTTAATTCATTGATACTGCATTCATTAATTAATTAAATGGAATGATTATCTAACTAAAGCGACCGAACAAAGCTGCCAAACAAAGGAGTATTTAGTGCAACGACATTTGGTCTGCTTATCAGTCAAGATATAAGTACATAATATACCTAATAAGCGAACTGAAATTCTGCAATAATAATTACACTTCCGTTATGTGACCAATTAGGTAATATGGCCCACATAATCTATTCCCTTTTAACATTGTTTTTCCTTCAAACAATTTTTTTTTTTTTTTAATATAATAAAAAATAGTCTTTTATTCGTCGTCACTCCTTTTTTGCTCAATACTCAATACTCAATATCTTTATTGCTTTGCTCGCTCGTCGTATTTTATTTTTTTATGGTGATTACATTATTACAAAGTTGTTTACTTATTAATTAATTATTCACTGTTTAAATAATTGATTACCTATTATCTACATAATGAATTAGGTTGCGAAACTTATAATTCAGTTTTGAGTGTAAGGAATACAACAAGGCGCGGGCGTTACCAAACCTTAGATAGAGGTCGCACACGCACGATTTAGCAACCCCTTCCCGAGCAAATGTAGGTAATAAGCATTCCCCGAATGAAAAGGCAGCCTGAAAAAGAAACTTCTGCTGAAACCCTTCTCATATCTTCTTGAATTTTCTCAAGAAAAAATAATAGGCATGAGTCCGCCACACGTGTCAGTGCGCAGGGTCAACGACCGCACAGATAAGCCGCGCGAAAATACATACCAGTTAGATAATATTAGAAAATGGCGAATCGCGCCAACGCACAACACAACACACACTGGCGACGTTTATAAATATATACGTAAATGTAACAAGTTTTATCTCAGTAGGCAGCTAGCTATGGTAAGTTAGTTCAAGTTCGAAAGGTCCAAGTTATAAGAATTACATTAAAATAATAAAGTTACAGCCTTCGACAGTTTGTCGTTTCGTTCTACAGCATTGTAAATAGGTACAGAAGGAAAACCACGATCCTGATTAATTTACTTTTTTTCGGTATTTATTACGTTAAAACCGCAAAAGCTTCCATTTTACATTTACCTAACACCACTTCCTCATAAAAATAAATTAACTTATAAAACCCACTTCCGCCTACTCTCTGATGTCATTTAAAACCTAATTCGACATTCCCGAAGGAAGATCAACAGAATAAATTATTTAATAAAAAATACATTCGTAGCGTAGCTGCAAGCAAAACTCCATGTTTAGGGTCTTTCCCTATAAATTATTCGTATTAAATAAATACGTAATGATGGCGTGACATAATTGAATCATTAAATTAGCTCATTATTATTGACCACAAACTTTGTTTTGTGGTCAGTTATACGCTGTTATCACTCTCCAGTGTTATCCCCAACTTCACTTAGTATGTTGTCACTTGTGTCAACTTTGTGGTTCTTATTGCAAGAAAACACACTCATCGACTGACATGAAAAATCACAGAATGAGAACTACTGTTAACTACCATTCGTAAAAACTTGTTTCAACATAATTTACGCAACCTTATTATGCGAAACCAAAATGTGCCTTACACACAATATCTACAACCATAAAATTCATGAAAAACTAGGTGATAGCTCTTCACTTCCTTACCTACTTAGAGAAGCGAAAACCGGGTGTTAATCCAAAGCTATTTTATAATATAAATTTATTAAGAGTAGAACGAATAATTAAATATCTGCTATTGACATACCTCATCTATCACACAAAAACAAAAAGGTGGCAAAGAATGAGTTCTTAAGTAGAATATAATCAAATGCGTTAGCCAACGTAGCAGCCGTCATACACATGTGTACATACGTTACAAAACACGGCTTTAAACAAAGATAACCATAGATATCAGAATAAAGGTATTGCCAAGACGTACAGACAGACGGCAATGCTTTATGTAGTGTTAACTAAATAATTTCCCGTGAATTGGGCTAATCTCAGCCATACAACAGTTTTATTGAGCCGGCCAGATGAAATTTATAGCCCACGGTTTGAAGTTTTTAGATCGAACTCACGCGCCTGTCGGTCGCTGAGAAAAATATCTTTATTTTGTTTCTTAGGAATCATTGACTTTGATGTTATGTCAGTGTAAAGAAAAGCGAATGAACTTTTTACTAGTTGTATTGCTAAGGCAACGCAAATGACTTTATTAGCTATATCAACCATTGAAAGTTCAGTTAAGTTTAGCAATGGGACTTTCAAGTTGTTCAATATCGTAGACATTACCTACTTATTTCTTCAAAGATCTGTTCTACCTTCACTCTGACTTGTCAACAAGTACACAAATGCATTTAATCCCTCTAGAACACTAAGCTTCTGCTTATTTTTCCGAGGAGGAAAACGTAGCGGCGAGTGGGCCGGCCGCAGGCATTCGGGTCAAGGCGCCGCTGCCGCTTGACGCAATCGCGACACTATCAGTGCTGTGCTATCGTCAACTAACGTGCTCGCATTGTTTGACGCGGCATCGCCACCAGCTGGGAAGGCATGGAAAACAACAAGTTAAAAAAAAACTGTTACATTTCATGGACGTATGAGTTAGCTATTGGTTGGACGTAGTAGAACATATCACCAAAGATGAATCCTACAGTCATAATCATAACTCATAAGCTTCAATATAGGATATCATTTTAATAATACAGTACCTACTTATCTGACATTATAAAAAGTGGACCAAAACACGTCCATAAATCATCGTAATGTATAAAAAATAATTGAATTTGATAACAATAAACGTCATCCGCATCCTTTCGATCCGACCATTTTATTATTATCAACTGTAGCTACACCCCTGTTGATACCGTGTCGCCATTGTTACTTATTAGATTTCATTGCTCATAGAAAATTTATTATTTTATTACTGCAATATGAGACCATTTATAAAATAAATACATTGTTCAACCACACTTTCATAATACCTAACGAAATTGTGGTCAATTATTCCTTGATTTACGACCACAGTCTGTTTGTTGGTAAGTGGCCTTTGTTTGACAAAGAAACAGGACGTTCCTTAAACCTAGATATCAACCCTGAACCTAGTCCATGAAATGAAAACAATATAAAATATTGTTATCAAAATACTAGAGTTAGTTTAGACAACAGAGTGCCCTAATCACATGAGAGTGGAGCCGCCTGCAAGTCTCACTATTGTGTAGCCAGTTAAGTTGTAACAAAATGTTGCTTAAACATTAAACTA
Organism: Lithophane socia; assembly: GCA_947522985.1. NCBI lineage: Eukaryota > Metazoa > Arthropoda > Insecta > Lepidoptera > Noctuidae > Lithophane > Lithophane socia. The sequence continues at coordinate 17,732,622 of OX383254.1, forward strand.
GTTAAATATTTACTCGTCTAATACAAGTAGATCATTTAGGTGAGATTTAAATATATGTACACCTAAATAGATGACTTTACAGTTTTTCAATCACAAACGTGAATGACTGTATACTCGTAGAATGAGGAAGCATCCGAGGTCCCTGCTGTCTTAATAAGTTATATTTCTGTAGTTTCTATGATTTCCCATGTATATCTAAGCTAATAATACTTGAGCTTGTAATGTAACCGTCAGTTTCTCTTGCTTGCAGTGGGCGGCGTGAGCGAGCGCGACGCGTACGGGTACGGGTACGGCGGCGGCGGCGGCGGCGCGCACCACTTCGCCGCGCCGGCGCCGCCGCCCCTCCCGCACGACGAGCTGCCCTACTCCGTGTTCGACTTCGGCGACTACCAGCGGCATCACCACCACAACAAGCTCAAGCCCAAGAAGAGGCCGCGCACCGACGCGCCTCCCACGCCCGGCGTCAAGCGCAAGAGCCGCGAGGGTTCCACCACGTACCTCTGGGAGTTCCTGCTCAAGCTGCTGCAGGACCGCGAGTACTGTCCGCGCTTCATCAAGTGGACCAACCGCGAGAAGGGCGTGTTCAAGCTGGTGGACTCGAAGGCGGTGTCGCGCCTGTGGGGGCTGCACAAGAACAAGCCCGACATGAACTACGAGACCATGGGGCGCGCGCTGCGCTACTACTACCAGCGCGGCATCCTCGCCAAGGTGGACGGCCAGCGCCTCGTGTACCAGTTCGTGGACGTACCCAAGGACATCGTCGAGATCGACTGCTCGCTGGCGTAGGCCGCACGAATCTCGAATGAACCACGCGTGACGAGTGACGTGGTGACGTGGTGATGACGTGTAACGTGGTGATGACGTGGTGATGACGTGGTGACGCGACGTGGACGCAGTGCCGGACGGACACTATCTCTCATACGTAACACGGTGTAGAGGACGCGTATTCATTTCGCTCTTACATTACTAGTTTTTTCACTAATAGTTACAATTCGTCTATTTTTCAAATCATCATGCATTACGTTTTTCAGATCGCTTCTATATAATGTTATTAATATAAATATTACTCTCAAATCGAACTAATATTAACTTATCATTGAATTTAATATTTATACAAAAATAGGAGAGACGAAATTGATTGCTCAAATGTTTATATAGGTACCTATTTTTAGGGTATTTCAGAAGAGGAACACTAAATTTGCTAGATGTTATATGGGGATGGAGTGATTTTTGTATAATGTTGAAACGAATTTTTAAATGTTTGTAAATGAAATTTCTATATATTGCATGTTTAATGTCGATTATACATTTCCTCGGTCGACTACGAAATCAGAACTTCCTACCTCAGAACTACGCAAAAGTAACAAATGATTCATATGAATATACAATTTACATTGTTCGAAACAGTTTACAATACGCAATAAGAATATATATAGTCTAAATAAGAGTTTATTATAAAGAAATATTTACGTAAAATGTTTATATAACAAAAATATCTTATAGTAATATCCTCAGATGAAATATATTCACTTCTTGGTGCTTTTTATGGCCATCTCATATTTACACCTTGTTACAAACGAAGCAACCTCACTGCTGTTGATTTATGTATAACTATGTATATTATATGAACATTTAGTAATTGTCTATTATCTAGCTGTAATCTGTTTCTTGAGAGCGTGCTCCGACAGCGGTCTGCCGCTAGTACACGGCGCTGGACTGGAGGGTTAGCCCGCTGTCACGCGGACCACTCTCGGAACACGCTCCTGTCATCGCATAGTCTATCTCAATTGTTTTACACTTCGAAACCGAATTTGGAAATGATATTAAATTGCAAACATTCGTTTAAAGAAAATGTTTTGACGTAATACTACTACGCATGTACTGATAAACCTACTGCCAACTTTCTGATAGAAAAACTGACATAATGAATAGTTAAGGGATGAGTTTTGTGCGTTAATTGTGTTAATTATAAATATATGTTTACTATAAGTGAGCTGTTTAAGTGGACATGTTCTAGTTTATTTCGTTTATTTAAAAATTATATTAAGCATGTTGCAAGGGGGTTGCGCGCACCTGATCACGACTAGAACTACATATCAGAAGAGACAATTATTTACTGTGTATGACATGTACATCCTGTTTTCTCAGCATATCAGGCCGCTTGTATATAATTTCTTAAGTTGAACAGCGTGCGACCTCCAATTTTTTGTTACCTGAATAAATATTATTAATAATTAATTACGATTTGTGGTCCAATGTTAATGAATCATAATACTTTTAACTAGATAGTTGTAAAAGAAAGATCGATTAAGGTGTAGCCTAGTTCACTTCGACACAGAGATAATTGATATTTCATTCAATGCAAAGACAAAATGATCCTTCTATGTATACAATAAAGTTTGTTTATAATAGTAAATGTACGTAAGCGGAGGAATTGTTAGTTGGCGTCGTGTCAAATATAATAATTGTCGACCACACGTGCGCTCCGGCCACACTTTTGTTTTCAAATATAGTTACACAATATTTTTATATTCAAAGTAAACGATATCAGATTAGATGTTAGCGTGTAAGTGTCTCATGGTAGTGTACTACGTCACGGAGGGCGCGTGTGGTCATGAACGGTAAGGGTCAGAGGAGCCTTAGAGGAGGAGCTAGGAGTAGCGAGGGCGGCGACAATGGGTGCTATGATGAGGGACCGACGGCGGCAGCGCGCTCGGGTTACACTCGCACACAATAATGTATTAGACCAGTCCAACCGTTATACAGGTGTTAAACTAAATATTAATAAACCAGTGCGTTAAGTGACTTTTATATAGGTGAAAGATCTCAGTATCCAAACTTCTTCGAACAAAACCAGTGGCCGTTTCATGTGATTAAAATTAATATATTTAAAAAAACGAAATTGTGGAAATTTAATCGTATTTTTATATAGCTAGATGGAATTCTCAGTAATTTTCTGTTCGGCACTACTTCTTATGCTTTTGTAAATATAACTATAGGGTTTAATTTATTTATTTTTGTCTGTCACGCGGGCGACGCCCACCGGCGTTGACGAAGGCATTAAATTCTTTTCCTTTTTAGGGAATTACGTTCTGTAGGTTACAAATTTTATTGTAAAAATATCTTTATTAATAAATTAGTAGGTAATGAATGGACCATGGGATGGAAGGCGAACGCTCTCAGAATTTATAATTCGGCTAGTGTGTGTCCTACTCGACAATGTGAGATACTAGTTACCGGTTAGTAGGCAAAATGTTTGAGCAAGCATTTAAAAAAATGCTCGGAGAGTTTAAATAATTTTAGTCGAATTGATGTTGTTGAATAAAAATCAAAGTTTCTAATTACTAATGTACTTAAATTTTCAATGTAAATTTTAAAGGCACCTCGAAAAAAAATTATTATTAATGAAATTATTTTAAATTGAGCCTAGTCTTTAGTATCATAATTTGATTATAAATTATAATAACGGACGCCAGATTGGTACGAGGCGTCCTTGTATGGTGGTCTATTTATCATGCATGGCCGCAGATGTTTTGCACGTCAAAATTATTGTAAATACAAATATAATTATTATGATAATAATCCAAACGCACACCCTCACGACCCATGAACGAATAGTTATTGGCGTCGCTAGATAGGTGAAATATGAAAATATTTTGCAAGGAAGCAATGAGAAGGTTAGTGAATTGTGATAGAGGGAGAGGGCGCTGCGCTCGCTCGTCGGCGGCAGACAGCATTCATGTTTTATCGTTAATAAATATTTCAATGTACGTATTCCTGTTCGTCGATAAATTAATGTCCAATATTCGAATACGTAATTCATTCCGGATGAGAGTGGTGTGTTACGTTTTTGTCGACAACGAGTTCGTTAGGTGAATGTAAACTTTAACTTCAGCTACTCGCTCATAGATGGCGCTGTCGTTTTGCTTTGATCAAACTTTAACAAAATTTCGTCATTATTCTGAGAGTTGCGTGCGATACAGTGATTTTGCGTTATACTTGCTTTTAGTTGTATGCAGTCCGATATTTTAATTGTAATTTTAGTTGTTTAATTTTACAAAATACTGTATTTTCTGCCCCCTAGTTAAGTTATTTTTCTATGTATAGTTAGTTATAAGTGTAAATGAATTAGCACATAAATTTGATGCATGATGATAATGTTAATAAAATATCCACAATAAAATCCAAACTTGTTTGTTATTATATCCTCGGTCTACCGAGGATATACACTACTCTAGTACTACTCTAGTAGATCCCCGTCGCTGATGTCTCGGACTTCATCAGTTCTCAAAGTTATCATGGAAGAACAGTAAGAATATATTTATTGGTACTACTATACTAAAATAAAAAAAAAAAGTGTGAAAAGAGGGAAAACGGTAAGTACCCATAAAAACCGTTTAAGCAAAGCAGCTGGACGAGAGTATTAGTGTGTCCGCCACTAAAGATATTTAGCACTCCAGTTGACTCCGACAGAAGTGAGAACTTAAAACTGGTATTAGCGCCATCTGTTTATTTTCCCACTTTGATCCTATTAATATACTTTATTTATTGTACAAAAAGCTACGGGTATGTTTTTTTTTCTCGTCTATCCCATGATGTAGGGTTTCCTTGAAAAGGTCGTTCAAAAATATTGTGAGTTTGTGAAATGCTATACAGAGCAGTAACTAAATTAAAAGGAAAACAATCACAGATAAGTACATACAATAAGATCTACAAATGTTAAAGTGAAAAACAGAATAATCACTACATATGTATTGTAAAACAAAGTCTTCCGTTGCGTCTGTCTGTTCACGATAAACTCAAAAACTACTGCACCGATTTTGATGCTGTTTTCATCAATGGATAGAGTGGTTTTCGAGGAAGGTTTTAGTATTAGAATGTTAGAGGTTAATAACCGACATCCACACGGGCGAAGCCGCGGGCATCAGCTAGTACTCTATAAAACAATATGTTTGGCAAGCATAGAGGTCACCTAAAAAAATATACTTTATTTTATTTTACCACTTCATCGGCGCGGCGGTTCGTTTTAGGTTATGTGAAATCAAGAATTTTACATATTTTTGCCTCTGGTAATACCAAAACCATAATCAACCTATCTGACGTGACGTGTTGTTGTCATGTCAGTTGCTTTGACGTGTATGCACAGCTGTCACCTCAGATTTTGTTTTCCAATTTCCCAATAATGAGAAGGAAAAAGTAATCAGTGTTATGTGAAAATCTTACTAAACGTACATTTGTTTTTATGTTAACGTGAGAGACAATTATAATATATCAAAATGGTTCTTATGACTATGATCGCAAGGGTCGTAGACGGCCTGCCTCTGGCCGCTACTATGCAAGAAGATGAGCAGGTAACTAGTTTTTACTGTATACTATTACCAATGAAACACATTACTTTCCACGTGTAACATGTAACTCACCTTTATATATTTATTTATGTATTAGTTTGATTGGTTCATGTAATGCCGTTTTTGGTTCACGTTCCAACGAGTTTTAAGACTTGATTTTGTTTTATTTGTCCTCATTATTATTTTATCATTTAATTTGCTGTGGTGGTTCGCAGAGCGGCTGCAATGTTCTGGAGTATCAAAATCAGGCTAAAATGCTGTTTAGAAAACTAGGCCCGCAGTCACCGACCCGTTGCTCCATCGAAACCGGGCCCTATCTCTTCCAGTGAGTCCTACCGCTTGTTATGTTTTTTTGTTGGTCCTTAATTTTACCGCTTTTTGTTGTCATTAATTTTTTATTGTCATTCTGATGTAATATTTTATTTTATTCATGCAATCCAATTTTATTTTTTTGCTTTACGCAATGTTTCTAGTAATATAAAAATGTCGTTTTTAGGCATTTCTTTAGTAGTAAAAATACCACATAGACTTACAAGTAGTCATTAAATAACAAGAGTAATAGGTAAACAAATTTAGCAAGGTTGGAACCAATTTGTAACAGTTTAGTCATTAAAAGAATTTAAAACTTTCCAGTTATCTCATTGAACACGAGATCTGCTACTTAGTGTTGTGCGAGCGCAACTATAGCAAGAGACTTGCCTTCAGCTATCTAGAAGAGATAGCTCAGGAGTTCTACCAGCAATACGGGAAGCGGGTATGTACAGGCAGACATTATCACATTTATACATACTTTAACCAAACTTACCAAAAACTTATAAACCAAGTGTTAAGAAAAAAACAGTATAGGACATTAATATTTGGAAATGGTTAATGAGTTAAGCACATAATAATCTAATTCAGATGGAGCACTGATCCAGTTATTTCTGCCACAGAAAGCAATATAATAGTTATTTGAGGAAGTGAAGTCAGAGTTTAAATTCCTCAAACTTTACAGAACAGTAGACATGCTCTGATAATATTGTGTAAAAATGTCGGCATTCAACCATATTGGAGTGCTGTGCAATTACTGTAACTGTATAACTGTTTCTGTAATTCAAATTCTGCTATACATGCCATTCTGAAGTTAATAACCTTCATGTTCAATTCTTTACCTTCATGTTAAATATTCGGCATCTTTGAATTTTTTTTGAAATTTGGATAATTTTTTCAAAATTATTCATTGAGCTGCCACTGTCTGAGTTAATGTTACTATCTTTAGAATTTATTATCATTTGATAGCTTTGAAGCTACAACACATAGCATGCAGAACACTATCATTGAAATGGATCAATATTGCCAATCAATCACCAGACTTGTAACCAACTTTATAACATTGCAGGTGAACACAGTCACCCGACCATACACATTCATCGAATTCGACACGTGGATGCAGCGCGCGCGGCGGCAGTACGCGGAGGGCGGCGCACGCGCTAGACGCGCCGGCGCCGCCGCACAGCTAGGCGGCCAGCTCGGCGATGTGCAGCGCATCATGATGCAAAACATCGACGATGTGCTGCAGAGAGGAGCTATACTGTCTGGTGAGACACAAGCACGATTCTGTAAACAGTTCTTCTTAAAAGAGATTCTCTTGGGATAAAAAAATATATATTTTGGTTGGCAAGTGAGGCAGGTCCTCATCTCTTTTAAAGTACAGTGTACAATGCACTAGATGAGAGCATGAGAAAAAACACTCTTGTAATGTCTTAAGCATACCTTCTCAAATGTACTGATGCATAAAACTCAGCCCTAACCAGATATTACCTGCTGTAGTAAAACAAAGCGAGGCGTGTTTTCAATCCAACGGTAACTTTTAATGGTGTACGTTACCCCAGCAAGAAAGTGTCTCCTAGAGTTATATGAGTAGAACGTATAATTTGTGCCTTATTTGCTGTAAATGTGCCCCCACATAAAAAATGTGTGCCCCCTGTCGTTTTGGAAAAAAACGGAAAAAACGATTCTTGCTGGGGTAACGTTTTTCTAGCAGGAAAATTCTAAACGAATGATCGGAGAGAGAAAAATTATGCATGGCCATAGAGCTTATTTGTGTGCCAAAATGTGCCCCCAAAAATAAAATCTGTGCCCCTTCAGGTTTTCGAGATATTGCATTTCCTGCTGGAGTAACGTTTTGATGAATCGTATATCTCTAAAACCATTGCATGTGCCCCTGTAGAATAAACATACAGGAGTAGCTCTTAATGTGTGCCCCTTAGTGCCCCAATTAGATTTAAGAAAATATTTATAGTTTTCAAGTTATCGCAATTTTATGAAAACCCAAAAAAACATCGCAGCGCTTAAATGAGACAAGGTATAAGTTCGCTGAAACTGTATTCGATCCTTCTTGACGCTAATAATAACCATACAAAGTTTCAAAACTGCACATGCATGCGTTTTTGAATAATCTTGCTAAAAGTCAAAACGATGGTGTCATAACTTTGACGGCAAAATACAAGGAACCGGCTCAATCCCAGATGTGTAGGTGTAAACCAAAATCTTGTGCCTTTAGTCAAAAATATATGGTGAAAATATTCAGCTTGGAATGTTTCGCATTAAGTAAATATTAACAAAAAACCAAAATATGTAAGCAACGGCTGGCTATCCGACCAAATATGAATGACTACTAAAAAGCGACGGATTCATACATATCGATGACCTTCTTTACTTTACTCACTAACCGGTTCACACGTGTTGTGCCTGAGTACAATGAAGTAGAAAAGTAATAAGTAATAAAATAAAGTTGTTATTGGATTATATCCTACTAGCTGCTTCTATGACCTTACACATGATTAAGTACATTATAAATAGTAGCCTAAGTGCTATATTCCAAGGTAAGCTATCTTCTCCATTCTAAATTTCATTAAAATACATCCAGTAATTTATTTATGAACGAAAGAAATACATCCAGATATTTGCCATTTGCCAGGTCTTTGACCAAAAATTTGATTGGTCCCGATGTTTAAAAAAAAAATATAGTTCATGAAATGTGTGATGAATGTGAAAATGATGAAAATAAAACTACTAAAAATAGGTAGCTCTTTTTTGTATATAAATAAAAAGCCCGTATTTGTCTTTATATATTTATTGATAAGCCGTAGGTTAGATAAATTAACAGTAAGTCGCGGCTGTAAGACGTAAGTAGTTACAGAATTATAATCATCAAAATCACCAATACAACCGTCCAAGTTCATAAAGGCGTAGGAACAAAAACAAAAAATAATTCTGACGTGGTGTCGCAAGGAGTCGCTTTGTCTAGCTTGGAGAAAGTGAGACAGCTAGCACGCGTACGGTGTTAGTGTGACAGAGACAGTTACGTGTAACGTCGCTCTATTATGAATAATAGGTACGAAGTGTTTGTTGACTAGGAAGTGCGTTTATTACTCCACATCAACAAGCTGTTTCATTTATGTCACAAGGTGCATTTAATATATATTTTAATTAGCCCCAAAACTTTTGAACGCGACTGTACGGACAACAGCTTAGGTATAATACGTCCAATAAAGAAGGTCATCGATATGTATGAATCCGTCGCTTTTTAGTAGTCATTCATATTTGGTCGGATAGCCAGCCGTTGCTTACATATTTTGGTTTTTTGTTAATATTTACTTAATGCGAAACATTCCAAGCTGAATATTTTCACCATATATTTTTGACTAAAGGCACAAGATTTTGGTTTACACCTACACATCTGGGATTGAGCCGGTTCCTTGTATTTTGCCGTCAAAGTTATGACACCATCGTTTTGACTTTTAGCAAGATTATTCAAAAACGCATGCATGTGCAGTTTTGAAACTTTGTATGGTTATTATTAGCGTCAAGAAGGATCGAATACAGTTTCAGCGAACTTATACCTTGTCTCATTTAAGCGCTGCGATGTTTTTTTGGGTTTTCATAAAATTGCGATAACTTGAAAACTATAAATATTTTCTTAAATCTAATTGGGGCACTAAGGGGCACACATTAAGAGCTACTCCTGTATGTTTATTCTACAGGGGCACATGCAATGGTTTTAGAGATATACGATTCATCAAAACGTTACTCCAGCAGGAAATGCAATATCTCGAAAACCTGAAGGGGCACAGATTTTATTTTTGGGGGCACATTTTGGCACACAAATAAGCTCTATGGCCATGCATAATTTTTCTCTCTCCGATCATTCGTTTAGAATTTTCCTGCTAGAAAAACGTTACCCCAGCAAGAATCGTTTTTTCCGTTTTTTTCCAAAACGACAGGGGGCACACATTTTTTATGTGGGGGCACATTTACAGCAAATAAGGCACAAATTATACGTTCTACTCATATAACTCTAGGAGACACTTTCTTGCTGGGGTAACGTACACCTTTTAATGAGTCATCACACGGCTGACGTCAATGATACGTAATTACGAAAAAACTATACCTCATGCAATATGCAAATCATGATAGGACATCAACCTGTTATCACTATTTATATTAACATGGTTAATACATTCAGCAAAACAAGCACTTAGTTCTTATTTCGTTTCAGAACTGGACACTAAAACCCAGAACCTGTCCATGATGTCTTCGAAGTACAAGAAGGACGCGACGTACCTGAACACCAAGTCCATGCTCGTCAAGGTGACGGCGGGCGCTGTCATACTTCTTGTGTTCGTGCTATACTTCTGGGTGCTTTAGTTCCTTTACTGCTAAATTGTGGTACAGTAGTATCATGACTGGAAACACTGCAATATCATTGGATGCTGAGTTGAGAATGTCTTGTTCATTGAGTTTTGGTAGTTCTATAAAAGGATCTTTATATTATGAATTGTATTCAAATAAAATAGATCCTTAGAAAGCTCTGAGCCAACACTGCCCAAAACTAAAAATCGCGAAGTTTTGGCAATAGTTTTCTTTTAGATTAACACAATGCCAAGAATCAATTATATTTTCAATCTTAGAGCATCCTGTGATATTGTAGAGTTACACAGAAGTTCCCCCAGCAATGTGACAGCTATGCTGTTATAGTTAAAATGCCTTCTAAAACTATAATAGTACACATTTGGGATATTCAATAAATTGTCATAGTAAGATTTAATATTTTCTATGTGATTACTCTGGACAGTTTTGTAACTAGACATAGCAATGAAATGATATGATAGAAATAAGAGCTATTAGCTGATTTACTCAATTAAATGATTTATACATGCTGCAATATTTTAAGCTGTTCTGATTTCTTGAATGTTTGACCAATCTTCCAAAGTATTGATTTATAAATACAAGGATGCTAACATGCTCAACATATTATACATATATAAAAGTTGCTTCTAAAACCCTTGAAAATTCTGTAGTAAAATTACTAAACACGAAAAAGCATTCCAAGCAATGTATATTTTGCAATAAAATGTACCAAAAATATTTTTTTATATTTAACTGGTTTGTAGTATTTGTATAATTAAGTGTTTGGTCTAATTTCTCAAATAACCAGCTTGAAATCATATGAAGTAAACTCCAGAAACAAAGTTATATAAGCCCATCATTATTATTTTATGTAAAAAGCGCAGTGATTGCTTGGTGATGGAGTGTTGTAAATTTTATCACATATTGTTATTTAATGTATTTATTTAAGAATTAATAAATATGCATTCTTTTAAATATTTGTGTTTATTTCTAATAAGATGTAAGTAAATAATAACATATAACATATTTTTGATTAAGTACTATAAAGTCCACAGTTCATTTACATTCTAATGAGGGACAAAATAACAATTACTATTAAAAGATCATGCTTCATTACGGGGATCTTCTTGTAGTTCATGTTCAGGAACATTGCTGGCCAAGTGCAAGCTAGTGATTCCACTCAGAGCATTCTTTACTCTAATGGCAGTTGACACACTCAACACCTGACAATCAAAACATATATGTTATAACCTAATAAAATGTATAATAAGATTACTTTAGTTTCGACTCTTGGTCTATTGGTCGCAAGTGCAACTGCTCCTGTCCCTTTATGTTTTTCCATCAGGAATTTCTCAAAGCAGCCTGTATTCTGGATTTATGCCAGGTTGATAGCAATAAGCTTGCCCCCTATTACATGGGAGTTAAACATAACTACCAAAATGTGTGTAGTTAAACAGGCGTGAAGTTATACCCAATTTATCATGCAGTCAAGCTATTAAACTAATAAACAGATTATGAGATTGCCTGTAATATTTTAGCAAATATAACTGGTCTGTTCTTCCACTGCAGAGTGCCAAACACTTGCACTGGGTATGGGATCACTGTGGAATGTGGCGGAGACTTTAAGTAGACTACCGATACTTGTACCAGTGGCTCAGAGTGCTCGTCAGTCTCGTTGAGCTGGAAACAAAACATGAAAATAATGATCATATGTATCAGATCATATGTTTCGCAACAATTATCCAACTTGAACAAATAAATCAACAACACTTACATCTGACAAATAGAATCGGCCGCTTAAACTTTGTAGAATCCCAACAGTCCTGCATTTCATAATTTCATCGGTAAAAATGTTACATTTATCAGCTATTTCTCTCAAGTCTGAGTATATATAAAAGTCATGCTGAAAGAATAAATGTTTTATGAATTCATAGGACCAATAATTTGCTAAGTATACACAGCACAGACCTGACGATTGAACTTACATGAGGTGTATCAATACAAAATGGAATGTCACAATAGGAATTATTTTTTAAATAAGCCATAAATAATTCTGTTTCTAGTACCTATTATTAAATATTATATGAAAGGATAGAATCACAACACTCAATAATTATTACTTTTTTTACTATCGTTATAACAAAATTCGTTCGACTTCGATTGATTGATCATTTAATTCCCGCTTTTATTACTGTCACAGTCACTGTCAAACAGTGCTGCCAACTCCAAAAATTCAAATGATCGAATTTCCACGTGGAAGTTTACGTTTTGATTCAAAAAAATTAATACATTTTTTAAATTTTCATCGAACCTGCAGGCGCTGGTCTTGATTTCTAAGTAAAAGTAAATATAATCAATGCAAATCAAATCAAAAGTCATGTTCAAACTAGGCTGAGAATCAGCACTTTTCGAACGTCAAAATAACAGGGGAGGAATAAAATAACTGGGAAGAATAAGGTGCAACAAACGCCCCAGCAGCACAACTGTCTGTTCAGTTAGAAAAACTACCATCCAAATCTCCTATTTATCTTCGGCCGGACTGTGCCTAGTGATATTTTGTAGGGCGTTTGTCATACTCATCTATTAAGTGGATGCCGTGAAAGTTCTGTGGAACCGACTAATCTCAATCGACCAATATTCAAAGCCTATTCTAAAAAAAAAAGTGTCAGATTTTAATTGACAATTGACATTAATGACAATCATTCAACACACATGCATCAGTCACATTGACATTTTGTTGTTGACAAATAATTAAAATATTAAATTTTTCGTGGTTTTGTCAAAAATACCGGACATCTATAAAGAAAACGACTCCTGATACTTGTAAAATTAAATACGATGTGTGCTCTTGTAGAACTGCGTCCGAACCGGCGATTCTTGGACCACGATTTCCAAGGTTATAAACTAAACTTGCAAGCACTACCACATTTTTCGCATGACCTAACGCCGGTGGACAGAGTGTATCCGGATGAGGTGCAGTACTCCTTTGTACACGCTAAACTCTTCGCGCTTCATAACCACTTGGTTCTCGACTATTGGGACTACTCACTCAATTACTACTACATCGATAAACAGCAGAAGGTACGTCATGTTTCTTTCGAAAATACTAATCAAACATTCCACAACGACGTAGTGTACGACGTCCCCGCACATGAGGAGAGGAAGTCTGGCCACTTCAACCTCTGTTTATCCTTTCCATCCAACAGTTTGGCATTAGTAAGTGATGGGACTGGATACTTGCATATTGTGGATACTGGCGCAAGAAGTAGACCCTCAGGAAGGAACCAACTGTGGCAAACACTACAGTCAAGTCTCATTCTTGGTGAAGGAAAGTATTTCATTATAGTGGATTCTAGAATACAGGAGAAGGACAATATTGAGACATTACACTGTCTTCTTCAGTCAGTTGAACAGAATGAATCACATTTCAACTCAGTACTTACTTGGGTGTCCTTTGACAATGATGGCCAGGGTTGGAAGCAGATGAGTTTCAGACAAGTGCAGGGCAAAGGTATTGTGCACTATGCTGCTATTGAAACAAGTTGTGCTGCACTGTACATTGCTTCAGACAACACATTTAAGTTTACATCAGATTCTGAAAGGGAAATTACTAAACCATCTAAAGAGGAGCCACGGACATGCATATACACATGGCTGCAGACCACAGAAGATATAACAATAACTTTGAAACTAGAAGCAAACTTTAACAGACAGCTTCTCATTGTAAATGTGACTCCACTGAGCATAAAAGTCAGTTATGCTGGCAAGACTTTTGTTGATGGAAAGTTGAATCAGAAGGTTGATAGTGAGTTAACAACATGGAATGTACAAGATAGTGGGCAGGTGGATATCTTGCTGACTAAATCTGAGAGTATGCTGTGGGAGGAGCTATTGGATGGGGGAGACCCCAATGGAGAGCAGATCATGGATGCTAGCCTGGTGGAGGAGGCTCACAGACGCCTGGCTCACTTGTGTGCTGACACTGTGGTGACAGCTGATCCACCCATGCCAGGACTGTCTACACAGGAGTTAGAAGAATGTGATGCAGTTTCTGAAGAAGACACTGTTTTAGGTATAACTTTGGTTCATCTTAACTAATATTATAAATGTGAAAGTGAGTTTGTTTGTTACACTTTCATGCTAAAACGGCTGATCAGATTTGGATGAAATTTGGCACAGGGGTTGACCATGACCTGGGATGCATGACTTAAGATCCTTTTTATCCCGAAATTCCCATGGGATCAAGACTTACACGGGTGAAACCACAGGGTCAGCTAGTTGATTGTAGATTTTTAAGTTTAAAAGAACATAAGGGCTGTTTATTTTCGTTATTTATATGAATGAACAGATGAAACCATTTAAATGTAAGTGTATTATTACTTTTGATTGTTAATAATTCTATTTTTACAATTACAGTGAGGTTGGATGCAGCAACTCACAATGTGACACACAGGGCTGCACTCAGTGTCCACCAATACTTGTTTAGCATCAAAATTGAAACACAAGAGGCACCAGCTCTGGCACTGCGACATGACGTCGACGCTTGCATCTGGCAGCCCTATGCGCAGCTGATAAACTCCAATGTTTGGCCTGTCAAGCACCAAGGTGCTCTCAGTGCATTTGGCTATGTTCAATCATCAAAACAAAATCGGAAGTTTGTCACATGTCCTCCTAACTTCTCATACAGTGTGGTCTGTGAAGCTACCAGACACATCTTCATTTACCAGAGCAACAGTAACCAGGACTGCCAGCTAAGGAAGAGGACCGGCGGTGCCATGAGGAACATAAAGATTGGCCAACAGCATGTGTTTAACATTGACAAGTATGGAGAAGTGTTAGGGATCAATGCGACTAATGAATACTTGTTTATATTAACAGAAACCCATTTGGTAGCTATACAAATAGAATAAAACCGAATTGTAAAAGTAACACTTTATTTTTGTACATATTTACAAAATCTTTACCTAGATTATTGTTGCACTTATTTTATTAAGTATGTTTAAAATACTTATCAATGTAAACAATTAGACACAAAATAAAGAAGTACAGAAGATCCACTGTATACACTTTGGCATAAAGATCCACAATCCCAAAGTAGGTCCCTGGATGCTAATTTGACAGAGAGCCCTATTCAGACCTGTATTTATGTGTAATAAATAAATGGTGCAGAATAATAGGCATTTATTTGGTTGGTTTTCCGTCTACACTCATTTATTTTGAGACAGACTCCTCATTTCTAACTTATAGTTTTACTTATGTTTTATTCCAACCACTGCTTCCAGTGATTGCTAGGTTTTCACCTCATCATCACTTTCAGCATCTATACTCTCTTCTGATGAATACCCGGTGGTGAACAGGAGATTCTTTGGCTTCTTCTTCCTTGCTGCTTTCATTTCCTTCTCAATTTCCATCTTCTTCTCTTGAGCCACCTTCTCTGTCAACAGCTGCCTGGGTCTCTTTCTAGAATGTTCTGGATGTCCATTTGTTGTGTCATTATTATCATTAGGGGGTTGACCATTTACAACAGGCTTTTCTTTACTACTGCAAAATGCTTTGTCATGATTAGGAACAGGTGTTTCTTCTTCTATTTCGTCTTCTGAAAAACAGTTTAGTATTTAATTAATATCAGGGATCATCTGAACTTTTCAAATAATATAATTTTTGACTTGTTGGCCAAAACCTATAAGCCAACAAAATTGTGATGAGCATTTTAATTAAGTTTTTAATTGTATTACCTGGTGTTATAATTTCAAAGTTGTAAGCATGGTCCTTGAGAACAACAAATATTATTGGGAACTCCACTATGCACTTCCCAGAGAGGTTTTCAGCCAAAGATTCAGTTGGATCCAATTCAAAGAACTTTCTTGCAGAACCTTTCACTTTCTCAGCTGTAAAAAAGAAAAAAATTGTTAGTAAATTACTAGGCACTTGGTATAGTATGGTGATCCTCGACAGCAGAGGAGGTAGTGTATGCACCACTGAAAATAAAGAAATAAAATATTTACCTCTAAGTAAAATTTTGACTCCACTAAATCCAGCAGACTTATAAAAAGTTAAAGCTTTTGACCCTTCAAAAGACAAAGCATCAGGATTGAGATACTTGTCCAAGAGTTCGGACAGCCGCTTCTGTTCTGCACATCTTTCATCTACAAACTTCAGCGGTTCTGTTTCTACATTAGGAAACACCCACTCCACTCGCCAGTTTATGATATTCATCTTGTTATTGTATCTTGTGGTGTTGGCTTTATGCCTTGAGAAGTTATGTGATAAGAACTGTAGGACTGTGCCCCTCTGCCTCGCTGCCATCTTGAGTTTGTATAGATACTGTGAAATAAATTTATCATTTTTTTTTTGCCATTATAATTAATATTACATATTTATATGTTACTGTATATTTTTCAAAAAAAGAATCAGCTTTCATAGGAATAACTACTGTGAACAGAGCTGCTATCACCGCAAAAAAGGCAAATCCATGTCTTTACAGCCCAAACTATGTTTCAACAAATCATGCATACACTTACAATGGGCAAGTCCTTATCAATCCTAGTGTATTTTTTTTTCTCGTCTATTTTGACGCCGTACACGAACCGTGCGCACTCCTCAAGAAGGCGGTAGTCGCTCAGTAGGTCTGTGTCGGTAAAGTCCCTTATTCTGATGAACTTGGTGCGGTCCCTGATGCCATCGCATTCCAGCTCTTTCTTGTGTATCCTCACACAGTCTAGGCAGCATGTCTTCACTTCACACTTCGGGCACGTGTATTTGGCTTGGTTTTTTGCACACACTTCGCAATCGCCAAGTCTGTGAAATAGGTTAGAATTAACAAATATTGTAAGTAGACTACAGTTGTCCAGATTGGTTGTATATTTACTAACCTGTTTATATTGTTTTCACAATCAGAATCACTCTCTGATGATGAAGACATAGTTATTTCTCTAGATTAGAAAAATAGTATAATAATATTTATTTACCTACTAAAAAGTAATAACAAACTTGTTTTGACGAAGAAGAACTGTCAACTTCACGTGGCGACGCACAGACAATGCGACGCGGTGTCTATACTAGAGTGGCGCAAACAAAATGTCACAGACTAGTTAGCAAGATGTCAATTGTATCGGTTTTTTGCTGACAGTCGGTAAACCAAAAACAGATTATATAGATATTTACAAACGAACGAACTAGAACTTTGCCTAATTTGGAAAAACGAATGCGTAATTCTATTATCTGTCCTCAGATCATAAACTTAAACAGACGTGCGAGCAAGGTCGCGAAGACAGCGTATTTTATACGCACGTCTATCACCCACTTTAGACTTTTCCCCTACTAGTGTCAAAATAAGTGAAATGTCAAACTGTCACTGTCTGGCTTGGCATTTGCCTGCAAAACTCCAAAATACACAGTGATTTAGAGTTTCTGATTTCTGACTAAACGAAAGTACATCTTTATTATTTAATTTAAATAAAAACCCACAATGAGCACCACAGAACTACAAGGAGATGACTGGGATCTACCTTGTTCAGATGACGAGCTATCCAAAAGCGGTATATTCATCGGCAGAAACTGGATGCCAGAGCCTGCCGAGTTAGAGGAACTTTACAAGGCTCTTGATAAAACTGGGACTGTAACACTAGAGTGGAAATGTCCTGGGAGAAGGCCTCCTTCACCAGTACCCGTGAGTAAAGAAAACCAGCCGGAAATTCCAGCATCGCCGATAAGAGAAGAGAAATCGGACTTTGATTTTATGGATGAAGTCAGTTCGTTGCGCTTACGAGTTCGTAGTAAAGGAGAGGATACACTGAGGGGGTCGGCGAAGAAGAAGACGACGTCGTTTGATGGCATCCTCTCTAACATGATAAGGCATAAGAGAATAGAACAGATGGAGAAGCAAGCCAACACCTCGCCATCAACACCATCTTCTAGTGGCAGCTGATTGGAGGATAATAGTGACACTAGTGACTAAAGTGGTGTGGGGCTGCCTTATGGGAGTAATAAGTGACATGAAGACATTGAAGAACTCACAACTCATGGGTGACTTGATATATTTCCAAAATGATTCAATTGTGGTCAATAGTCTATAACCAATGTAAAAATAACATTAATATAATGTTCTGCAGGGCCGCAGCTACCGTACAACTCGATTCCTATCGGCTTCCCTTCTGGAATTCGAAACAAAACCACTCTATCGTCATTGAAAAATGACACAGTCAGTAGTGTTTAAAATGCCTTTTAAGTAATCACACTATAGGTATTTAATACACCATATAATTAAAACTATACAAAACGCCTACATTCAATGTTTTGTCTTTGTTGTCTCCCAACAGCAAAAAAAAATTCTCTAAAATAACTCGGCGGCGCGGCTGGCTTATCGCTCCTTCAAAAATCAAGGCGTCATGACGTCACTTCGGTCACGTGACACCCCGGTTTTATACGCTTCGAGCAAGCCGGTCAAATACGAGTTATTGTACCTAAAGCGATCGCGTGAACGAGATGCCGCGATATCGGTTCGGTAGTTTTCGTTGAATTTCGTAATGCGTTCGGCTCGGAGTTCGGACAGGACGCTATTTGTGTGGTTGCTGTTTGACGTAATCGCATTATAATTTGTTTACACTTGCAGTTAATTTGCATTTTGTTCGTATTATTTATTGAATACATTAGTTTATCAGTTCGAGAATCGTAGTAGTAGTATTAGTTTGTTGGTATAAAACAGTGTTTTGACTTTAGTGAAAGTGTACGTTGTAATTATGTATTTGGGGTAAGTAGGTAGATAGTTAATAAGTTGAAATTTCTTAATAGATTTGAAAGTTATTAGTACTATCAGTAGGATTAGGATGGCGGCAATAATTCGTCAAGGACTTTCTAATTAACTACAATGTCTTTTGGCCCGCGTGCGGCCCGTCTGGTAGCTTTCTTTGTGAGGAAACATGCTTTCCAAGGTTAAGTTTTGAAATTAAGAAACCAATTACGTTAGGCCGTGCTCGCTCAGATATAAGTATAAATTACAAACGACGTGATAGTTTTTTCAAACATTCTAATGTTTCCCTTTACGATAAATATGAATAGCTGACTGGCAGTTGTAAATAAAATAAAATGTATTGTTTCCCTTGTTTACTTTTCTCAGATTCTAGTAGTTTATGTAATAAAGGGGTTTTTACATTCATAATCTGACGATTTTTCGCTAATTCGTTTGAAGCTCTACACCCGCGCGGCCAATTCCCTCTAGTGGCCGTGAGCGAAATTCTGAATTGTAAAATGCCACTCCCTAAAAATTTCTCGTTAAACGCGCCCTCTGTTTAATTATTTGTGAATTTTTTGAATGGAGATATCTCGTTCTTGTACTGACAAAATGCATTGCTTTTCTGATATTTTCGTTAGATGGCGTTGCGCTATTAGGAGCGTAATCACTTGTTGAACTGTGTGAGTGTGCGTGGTTTGTGAAAGCGGGCTTTTTGAATGTGAGTTTATAAATAAGTTTGAGAAAAGTAAATCAAAATAGGAATTTAATGAAACGGTTTATTGATACCGTTCTTTTGTTAGGTAAACAAACAAGAAGTAGGTTTTCGCGGCCACAAGGAAGGTCCGAAGTGACATCATAACAAGTATTATTAACCGACTTCTTCAAAAAGGAGGAGGTTCTCAATTCGTCAGAATGTTTTTTTTTTTTTTTTTTTTTTCTATTTTTTTTGCTCCGGGTTCCCACCCCCGAAAACTCACCCTTCGCCACTGATGTTCTGATAGATGTTGTGGACGGCTATAGGCTGATGATAGACTTGGCCAGCTGCCATGCAAAAAATAAACTTGGACTGTACATAATATTACCATGTTTTATATTAGCTTGTAGGATTCCTATTCCTTTATTTGGTACTGTAATTATTATATTCGACATTTATCAGGTAGGGAATTTTATTCTTTTTATTTATGCCTCAGTCTTTGAGCAATGTGTTTTGCCAATTTTACTATCAGGATGGAACAGTTAAATAAGAAAAACATATTCAATAATACAATTTAATACCTACTAATATTTACAACAATCTAATTTATAAAACACTAAACAATATCTAAGCTGACAATATGGCGGACTGTGGTCTAAGCAGTTGCTCATTTTCGTCCAGTATTTCTTGGCACATGTTCATATTGTCGGCGATGTGCTCCAAGGTCCAGTGTTTCCGCAGCAAAGCCAGATCCACATCAAACTTCCCTTGCCTGATGCATTGGACAGCTGTGCAGTAGGCTGTGGACTTCAGTTGTACACCTAGGTCGTGGATGAGTGTCCACAGGTACTTGTCATATTCATTCACTGATTGTATTTCTGAAATAAATTATACAAAATGTAGATTATTTTTTAATAAGTTTAATTAGTGGTAGGTAGCAGCAGGTCAGGTAAGACAATTGTTTAATATAATCCTGTATTTTTCTTTGAGGGCTAAGTAGTAATTAAAAGTGTAAAGTAGAACTCTATTCAAGGAGCACAGATTATATAGTAATTGGAATTGAAAATAAATAAATGAAACTGGAATATTAGTTGTAGTAGTGCAATGAATTAGTGCAGTAGTAAGTTCTTTCCATTACAGTTGTAATCTAATATATGAAATTTTTGTATTATCATGTTTTTTTGTTTGATCAATTCACACTCACCTAATGTGAAGTTAGGAGGATTAAAGTAGACACACCTCATGCCATAGATAACTGGCAGTTTATGGTCAGCTGGTCGGATGAGGCCCTTCGAGGCCAACTCATATGTGGTCTGAGACTCCATGTGAAGGCCTGACTGCCTGTGAAGTTAGAGATGAAGAATGTTCTTGAAATATTAATTAATTGTGGGAACAGATAATTTGGAAATAATTTTATTAACTGCATTTTTCATTATAGAATAAAATACCTGACTTCAATTATTCATGCTTTTTAAAAGACAGTCATCCTAAACCTTCAGAATTTCAGATTGGGACAATGTTAATCCTCTTTTGAGGGAATTTAATTAATTGTGAATGACATACTCAAACATGGTCTTCTGGTGAGCAGCCTGCATGTGAGCCACCACCTTGTCAATCTTCTCTCTGGTAATGTGGTGGAAGGTGCTCCTCTCCATGATCCTGCCATTCCAGAAGTAGGTGTCAGTAGCCTTGCCAAGCTGGCCATGCACCTTGAAGGCTCTTGTTGGTCTTCCTGTGTGTATTTTGTAGGTAAGCCTTGTGCCTTCATTGATGCCTAATACTAAAATAACACAATATTTGTTGAACATGTATAAATTATTGGCATTTATAGGTTATTTTCAATTACCGAATTGTAAGTATGTATGAATTAGTTCCTAATCATATTATGTATAAACTTACACAATACCCCACTGCTGAATAAACCTAGGTTTGTCGCCCAACTGCACCTGAAGTCCTCGTTGATATACCTGGGGCCGCACACCAGAGGATTATCAGCATAGTTGGGCACCAGTTTCACCAACATAGGCTCATTCGTTGCTCCCTCTATTTCTACTCTCTTCTCTATTGGTCTTGCAGGTAAGGCGTTTAGATCTGTAAAGTGTAATTACCAACCTGTGTACTATTGTTCAGCAGATGTTACAAAGACATCTAGTGTCATTATTGAAGCATAAAGCATGTTTTTAAACTATCTATTTACAGCTTAAATAAATTGTAATGTCTGCTTTCTTGTGGCAAAGTCTTAAAATTTAAACCTAACCTCTACAAAGATTGGTTTTCACTATATGTATGACTTGTTTTACTGGTACACATGGTGGTTTGTAAACACATATGAGTCCGTTCAGGGTTTTATAGGCCGATACTGCGCTTATAAACTTAACCATTGTGATTTATATTATTAACATTTTAAACTTTATTGTAAACAAACAAGTTCAATGTTCCAGTTCCAGAAATTCAGTTTCAGTCATTGACAATCTGTCAGTGTCAGGTGTCAGGTCAGCTGTCATTTAAAGCTATCAAAACGTTTACGAATAGAGCTTTCTGTGTTTGTTGTCCGAAATAAGAAAACCATGTAAAACGCTTGTTCACCAGCTATCTAGCACTAAAATCTATCAAAGATTATTTCTGGCAGTGGCTAATCAGAATCACTTTCAACTACGAAATGAAATTTTTAATGTTGCCAGATTGATCGAAATCTTCTCTATGGTAGCTACAATACAACGTTCCCTTTGAAAGTGTAAAAAAGGAAGCTGTATCTGAAGAGACGTAAATTCCCAAAGATTTTGTGAGCCCCTTTCCGCGCCCCCTATCCCCTTTCCCTTTCCTTGCACTAAGAAGATATGTTTCAGATATGCTTGACGCGCCGGTCTCCTAATAAATCGGGATGAATGAGGAGCAGATGCACGAATGGATGATATTGGTATGTAATGGGTAACAGGGTCCAAGCTAAAGAGAGATTACCGCCTATGCACCTCATCACACACGCCGTGTCGAGGAGGTTCTACATGTAGCAAGTTCTTGCTACTCAACAAAACACCATCGCCTCTGCTGCTCATCCTCAGAATTACAAATTATACCTTTCATTTCATTTTGATACCACAACAACACTTTCAAATTGTGTTTGGAAAATTCTTCTGCCCGAACGCAAATTATAATTTTGTTGAAATAATTGTCAAAATGAAAGAATATTGAAATGGATTATTTTTATTTACGTTGTGCAATTTATTTGGGTGCGCTTTTCTATTCTTTGGCTAGAAATTAATTTTATAAGCCAACTATGTTGTATTTTCTTTCTAATAGTAGTATTTGTAAAATGAATACTGACAATCTTTGACGGAAAGAAAACGAGCGACATGATTGTGATGACGACAGATTTGTTTTAGTCTGTGGCGTGGTGTCGTGCAATGGCCGATTGATGGAGAACAATTCGTTGGCTAATCGCGAAAGCCTGCATCTATACACAGTTTAGTCGTGTTTCTTCCAATAAATAATCTTCTGTATATAATAATAAACGGCAGTGCAAGTTTTGTGTTATATCCTTGAAGCTTCTGGACAGTGGAACAGAACTTTTGTGTAGGTGTTCGCATACCACCAAAACTCTGTCGGTGTTATTTCGTGTGAAACTTGTTGTTGGTAAGTAACTCCGATCTGTGTCTGCTCGGTTTGTCTCAATATTGTCGAACGGCGCCCATTGTGGCTGCGAATCGCCGTTTGTCGTGTAATTTGAGCGTGCCGTGGCACTGCCAGGTTGTCGCCCGTGCATGGGAATGTACTATCATTGTGCCAATTTATTGCGTGTGTCGTTACTGTTTACTTCCTAATTCATTAGAGCTTTCTGTGTACCAAGCGCCAAGTTGAAAAGTGAACACTGCTCTGTTGAGAAAGAGTTGTTACTTTTGTATCTGAAAGTTGTGTGGGGAGACGAAAGGTTCAAAACTGAATAATGAATAGCAAATATTGTAACGGATACCTTGAGTTAAATTCAACCTAAACTACTCATGTATTTGTAACAGTCACTAAGTACCGTTTAGCTAAAACTCCGAAAGTTTAAGTTGTAAACTTATTTTATTCACTTTGTTACTCGTTTATTAGTATATCAAAAACATACGAAAACTACTTATTGGAAGGGGCGACTAGAATCAGTTCTATGTCTTTGCTTTTGTCGTTCAAAAGTGCCTTATAAGTGCCTAATTGAAATAAATTATTTGACTTTGACATACAACATACATAAATCCCTTAATATAAAGTACCTAGCATTGAATTCTTTTGTAACTGACAAACAATATTATGAGGATCTCAAATGTGTTGCATCCAACAAGTAACAAGTAAATTCCCTGTTCTTTATATCCTTATGAAAGTATTGAGAGTTTTAAAGCACATTTTGAATTTGAACAAAATTATAAAATATAAAATAAATTAATTATTCTCAATAGAATTCAATTTTTTTTTTACCATTATTATTTATCTTACTGTGACTGAACATTATTGGCCTTGGTTCAAGCATATTTAGTATAAGGGAAGCAAGACGTTAGCCAAACTTATAAAGCCTTTTTGTCAGGACAGACTCCCTGGAGCTGAGCCAAGATAACGTTGGGAATAAAAACGTTTAAATATCTTCTTCCTATTTCAGCGCATGCACATAATACATTAATTTATATTTTAAGCCGTCATAAAGTATAAAATCTGATCAGGTTTTATGTGGTACTGAGATATTAATTCTGCAATAAGGAAGCTGTAAAGTGCATGTAAGATAAATAAATAATAATACTGAAATTGTTGAATAACTATTACTATTGTAATGGATTTCCTTTGAGTTATGGTGTATTGTATTGTTGTAATCTTACATTCCTGTAACAAGTATTGTCAGGAAATCAATTAAAATAATTATATCATCCCTTTCTGCTTACAATATGGTTGCTGTAGTGCTGCATTCATGAAGCTTCTTTTCTTGTTCTCTTATTAAACAATAGTTCACAAATGAAGAAATGTAAAATCCGATTATAAATAAAACCAGAGTTGCACAAACAAAAATGCACTCTGCAGTCATCTATTTTAAAAATCTAGAAAAAATAAAAGTTAATTCCTTGCTCAATAACTTTTCTGATCCATATATTAATTAGTTTAGTATGTTATCATGTGGTGTGTGTTGAAGCCCAGGCCGCACACAGTTACAACATAAGGCTCAGCTGATTTGTGAAATGTTCACCTTGCGAGACGCGTGCGCCGCCCGCCGGCTGTGATGTCACGCGACATTCTCGCCGCTTATCATACACATTACTTAGTGAAATTAAAGATAACATTAATTTATTATTTCTGATTTATTTGAACGGTCATAATGTGTCGTATTAAGATTGCTTTGTATTGCATAATACGCATTAAAAATTGTATGCCATACAAAATACGTGTATGTACCTACTGTACCGTAAAATGAAAGACTAAATTGATTGAATTGTAATAAATTTATCTAGAAACTGAACCCAGTAAGAGCCTTATCATACTGACGATTTGCCACCGTGTTTCCAGCGAGGCGATTTGTGAACACGCTTCCCGCGGGTGCCAAGCGAGCAAGCCGGTGCCATGTTTTCACAATTATTGTACTCTCTCTTGTGCACTAACGTCAATCGCTCTTTTTCTGCGAACGCGGCGAAGACGTTGATCACACATGGCGTACAGCTTGCTAAGCACACGCAGCGAATCGCCTCGCTACAAACACGCTCGCAAATCGCCAGTGTGTTAAGGCCCTAACAGTACACGTTTTCATTTAAGCAAAAACATAACTTAAATCACTCACTAGCTAGGCAACACACATTAAATATGAGCTTGAATAGGATACCGTCATATCATATTAAGATTTCTCAGAATAATTCTGGATCAGAATAAGGGTGCGGAATATTCCGGAGCCGAGCCGAGATTAATCCCTTGTATGGAGCAGACAGTTTGCCTAATAGGGTATACTTGCCAAAATCGTGGAATTTATTATGACGTAAGCAAGATTTGGATACTCAGAGCCGTCAAAGGGCCGCAGTAAAGAGCTAAGAGACACGAATACCTGGTAAAACGTCTTTTGAAGACATAGTAAACTCGAGGCAGGAGGTCTCTCGACAGGTCTCCCGTTAAACGTTAAGTTGGTGAATAATGAGCAGTATCCGCACTTTATGTTAACTACATAATTCGATCAGATACATCTGTTTGCACGCAATACGGCTCGTAATCAGGCAATTCGATTGCTGCTTAAAATTCTCGAGTCGTTCAATTGTGCGCGTTAAGGATTGCTTTGTAAAAACAATGTACAAGGTTAATCCGCTGTTTAATTGGTCCTCTTGTCTCGTCGTCACACTCTCGATTCGCATAGTTTTACAACACGTTACCTGTAATTAGCTTTTTTTTTTCTATTTGCTCAAGATATTTGCTCATGAAAATCTAAGTAAGATTTTCATGAAGCATATATTGCTTATCTTTTTATCTTTGAAGGTGTTGGTCAATGTCAATTAATCCACTATACCTACACAGTCAAACAATTCTACCGTAAATAACGTCCCTCAAAAGATTTCTGGCGCATATCCCATTTTTGTCCGTAATTACGTTCACATAGTTGTATAGTGAAAACCCGGCTACGTATCAAAGCACAGGCTATGTTATATTCCTATTGATGTCCTATTGATGTCCGTACACTCGTTTGATGATGCTGTCTCTGTCTAGATACAGGTATTCACTATAACGTTGTTGGATAAGTTAGCCCTACGTTTCCTGAACCAGTTTCTCCAAGAATATAAATACTGGCAATCGTAAGTAACTACATAGATTGAGGAACACCATGCCGATCACTTTTATTATAAGTACCGAATTGATGACGCTGAATTATATTAAAATGGCCGTTATTAAAAAGCAAGCTTTCCTGGTGGAGTTAAGTAGAGGGACTTCGAGGGGCTCTTAATGCTTGAGCACGGTTGGAGGTTTCGAGCGCTCTTCATTTTGTCAAGTATTTTCTAATAACCGGTTCAGGTTGACGGTGTAACGCCGACGCCGAGCTCGGCCGATCCGACGCGAATTTCCTAGTTATCCATTTGTAACAAGCTTCATGCATAAAATATTCGACATTCTATCCAGATATCGTATGTGGAACGTTTATCTAAACATTCCCAGCGGGTAGTTTCCTTATATCTGCATATTTTTCAACGCTGAAATGCGCATCGGCATAATGCAGAAACATTCATCTTGGAGACTGTCCGACCTCGCAGACGGCGATGTGCATCTCCCAGCTCGCATCTGTTACAGTGAAAACTTCGTGCACATAATGCTGCTATATTTCCGCGTGATTTCCCCGTATCTGTTGAAAGTGCACTACACAATACGAGCGCTCTCGCACCTTGAACCGCTCTCGAAGAAATCAAGCCAGCCACCGCTGCAGCGATTACTTGTTTTCTTACGTGAAACCTACATCGAAGAAGGTCGCAGGGACAAAGCACTTACTGACCTATTGTCATGCTTGAAAACCTATTCAATCAAAGCAATGTCATTTACAATACTGTCCGCTTTTATATTGATTACTATTTTACATCATTTTGTAAATTAGAATGAATGTTTCTACTAACCCTTGTTTTCGTCCTTGCAGCTACTAACATATAACTACCACAAAGCTCGACGGCTGGCCACACTGCGCTGCCGTCTTTACGTGACACTGGCAGAATAGTCGACACCGGCTCAATTGCCAAAAAGAAAAGAAAAAAAAATACTGTCCGCAATTTACGCATCACCTGATATTTACGTGATGGCCTTGCGGAGCTGGTGTTAAATAGCGCTTTCATTTAACTGCTTAAAGAATAATGAGCGAAGTTTATAAAAGTTCTCAAGCAAGATGGAAATAATCCAAGGATCGGTTTGATACACGCATGCACTTAATAGAGCTTTAAAACAAGTCGAACTCGGATTCAGTCCTCCCAGTTTCTCGCTGTCTGCTACACACCCCTGGACCCTGATTGGGCGTATTTATTTACAACAACGGTGGCGGTCGATGCTTCAATTGAATGACTATAAGCGCTCTCAAATGAACAGCCATCTTGTAGGTCGGCAACGTACGGGGAAAACGCGCCAAGGTCGAGATGTTTCATCACCCAAGGCTATTGGTGGACCGTCAGCCCAGCGTATCTGTCATACAAATCAATCGAAAGGTTGTGATTTGATTCTGTAATTGCACATTTTACAACCTTGCCTTTACACAATTCAGCTTCAATTATGGTCATTTTGAATGCTATTGAAAACGTCTTTTTTTTTTTAAACAAGATTATTATCCTTGTCTCTAGCTTCATAAATGAAATACGTTTAAAACAAAGAAGACACTGATAAAATACCTCATTCATTGCTTTGAGACTCATTAATACTTCCTTGTGAGTCGTAATTTGTATGGAGGCCTTGCGGAATATTCAGCATGGGCAAGGCGCGTGTTCGTGGACTTTTTGCTTCACACCATTATATGTATGACAAGTATGACGTACCTATAGGTGTCTGAGTCCAGTGCCATTTTGATTGGTTCTCCATCTCCAATATAACGTTAACGACCCGCGATTGTCTGTTTATTGGAGCTCATCAAACGCTGCCTCTTGATCGTGTGGTCAATAAATTGAGCATTTCTTCCTGAATCGTTAAGCGTCGTCGCGTCGCCTTGGCGCGTGATGTACTGATGCTGTGATGTGCGTGGCGTTTGCTTATAGCCTGTTACCGACTTTAAACGTTTTACTTGACAGTAATTTTCTTCATCATTGAATAAATCGACCTTGATGGGCGCTCCTTTGTAAGATATTCGTGTCTGAAAAGTTAAGTAGCTGAGTCAGTTTTGTTTAATGTATTTGCCATGATTTCGTGAACTATAAAGCTTCTGTTTACTTATGTCCTCATGCAGTCATGCTAGTGTGTTAGGAAGGCACGTATGGAGCCACGTTTTCGGTATCGTGTTGGTTATCACCGGTAAGCGACGCGTCGTGCTGCCATGTTGCCAGTGTTGCCACATTTTCTATCAACCAGAAGTAAGAAACAACGTTGTGGAAGTTTGTAACCATGATGAATCTAATTATGGATTTTCTGTAGTCGTTCTAGGTGGTTAGGTGGTTCCTACGTTTTGTGGGCGAACGATGTTTTCTATAGCTGATTAATTAATACACAGTTCAGTCCGTCCAAATGTTTCTGTATCATTTTAAACAGTATGAGTGTTTGGAAGTGTCAAGTGAACGAACCCTTCGTTGAAACGTCTAAAGTAGAGAAATCTACAAGATCTGCAGCCAATACAGAGGTTCTTTAATTAAAGCAACTCTTTTCTTTGGGTTTTTTATATGAAACGTTCTCAGCCGTGTGGCGTCTGCGACGCGACGGTTGCGCAAGACAATACAAACAGTAACGATGCTATATGTCAAGTTTCGCGTCGAGCGGTCACGTTGTATATAAAGACTTTTTGTATAATTGCTCGGGTGCTGGGAGCGAGACGAGCGAGACATTGAAGATTCGACGCTGCATTGTGTGAGCAGATGAAACACGTTTGTTGTTTGAACTACGGACATCAACGGAAACCTACAATAAAAACGTTCACGCCTTACTATATTATATGGTTGTAATCAATCATAGATATAGGAATTCTATGGTTGTAATCGTAATTAAGAGTACGGCTCATTATATCTAACTAATAATTGAAAATAATTATACTATAATCGTACTATTCATGCCCATGACGTAAGTTACTTCTTCGCGTCACACAAACTTTCGAGATTATTGCAACTTCCTACGGAACTGGAGTTTCCAATGACGGCTCACAATATCCGAGTTGTGACGAACACAGGTAAACAATGCTTACCTCTTGCTGGCATTTATCTGCGTCTGCCGCGTCACGACGCCTAGCGCCTGCACATAGTGTGAGGTCACAGAACGACCCGCACTTGCATGCGCACGCGCAGCCCGCTCGTGACTTGACGCTGACCTCATGCTTCGCACCACGGTAGTGCGATTTCCGTAGCTAATCGATTAGAACATCTTTGTTTTGTAATTTATGAAACAATGAGTAATCCACATTAAAATAGTGGGTAAAGGAACGTTGCCTTGTTGAGTATTCCATGTTCTATTACCACACCATATTAAAATTGGGCAAAGATGCCGCACGGTAAGCCTAGCTCAGGATCTAGTAAGGTTATAAGAC
This sequence comes from Lithophane socia, assembly GCA_947522985.1. Classification (NCBI taxonomy): domain Eukaryota; kingdom Metazoa; phylum Arthropoda; class Insecta; order Lepidoptera; family Noctuidae; genus Lithophane; species Lithophane socia. The sequence goes on from OX383254.1 coordinate 17,762,240, forward strand.
CCAACGGAGAAGATAGCCATGCTAGAGGGGACCCAGTGTATCAGTCAGCAGTAGTTGCTGACTATGAGATGATCAAGCAACAATCCCATTAGCTAACCAATAATTTATATAAATGGGCGTTGGTATCGAACGAAGAGGCAATTTCAAATTAGACTATACAATTAAACTGAGTAGAAAATTATGGCCTTGTTGAGAAAGTTGACAATATAGCACAGTACTACCAGTAATTCACTCAATAAAAATACCATTTTGAAACATTTTTTTTTATAGCGCTTGTAGCCGTTGTGCAATGTTTTCGCTGCAATTAGTACTGGTAGCACTCAAGGGGGACAGGGTCGTACAACCTTGCACCTTATCACACTCGACGAAACAATACTCGCCATCAAAACGGTCTCGTCGACGTGTACGATAATGTGCTCTACGTATCTGGTAATGTAATGTCTCTTTTACACATTACCGATTCTTTTTCCATTGCTCTTTTACTAAACACTTGGATGGTTTCATGCTAACAAGCGCAGCGCTGGATGCAATTCCTTTCGTATCAGTCGTCCGATATGTCTACGCAGAGTTGTATTGTTGAGGTAATTCACAATGCTAGTTTTGTATGGTATCTTATGTACTGAAGCGATGATAAGTGAAGTATTGTTGTCTGCTCGATATCATCATGCTCTGAGACAGATTCGTCTGAAAACAGTAATGTTCTCGGTAAATGGTGTTGTATGTGGACAAAATTAACCATTTTGTTTGTTACATAGAACAGTCCAAACTCAATTGAAACTCATTTCCGTTTTACTCTTATCACCTATGTTGTTTTAGTATCGCTTGACGTCGTTCTTTGTAAACGGACAAAAGATTTTGATTGTACCATTTGTACCTACTGGACACATTCGACGCGAAACTATTACGTTTTAAATGATCATCATCATAAATGCCTTAATTTCGGCTATCTGATGAGTTCCATGACTGACCACGAATTACAGCTGTGTGTCATTTAGATACGTATAAATTGAGATAAGTAAATAAAATGTTGCATCTATTTCTAGCTATTGCTGTTCTGAAATAAAATAAAACTTCGTTGTATACTGAACAGTGATACGTCCTTGTATCTAGTAATTACAATACAATGGTGGCATCTGTGATAGCATCGATATTATATCTATTTATAATGTTACATTTAGCCTGTACTATCCCACGGCTGGGCATATTATGCCATCACTTCCAGTGCAGCTTGCGATCCAATGCTAATGTGAACCACTGGTCGTTTGTTTTGTCCACTCGTCCCGCCATCTTCTACGTAATCATTCGAATTTATCGTCTGGAGCAGGTTTGATTGACACGCCATTATCTCGACCTAGCTCTGCCAACAATGCAAGATGAATACGAAGGAATTGAGCTGGGAGTGTGCGGATGCTACCAGCCAGCCCTGTCGAAGCACATAGCGGTGTTATCGTTAAAATTTGTAGTGCGCCTCTGGTCGCACGGCCGCGGTACATGATGCGATTGTTCACCGGCACTTGTGCAAACTGTGTGCAAAACACCATTGTGCGTGCGGTAACAAGAGCCGATCGAATACGTCCAATGACGGGTTGTTGTCTGGCCGACGAGGTTTTCGACAACAATTGTTCGAGTTGCGCATTTGCACCCATTCAACTGTGAATGTTATACGAAACTTGCTATTTCACATGAGACGTGCTGTAATGAAAACACACGGTTTAATTGTGTGCCTTCATGCAGCTGAAACAAAGAAAGAAAAACAATAGTAGCAGTGTCACTGGCATTTAAATTATGGCTGCTATATTATGAGCTATCTGTAAGTGAAGTCTTCGGAATACACTGAGATACCAGCTAGGCGTTCGCTTGCCCTTGGCAATCGGAGCGACACGCGACATCTTCCCGGTGTGAACTTTGAACCTGTTCGTCACCTTTGCGTAAGTACTAGTTACGTACTAGGTAGTAATGCTGGACTTTTACCTATGAACTCCTTAACCATTTACTCTGACTCAGTTCTTACGAGAGCTCTAAGAGTAGTAAATATCTGTTTTTTTTTTCTTATGTAATTTTTATGAGCAAAAGAATCCCCAATCACTGGATACTAAGCATTAATTCTAACACAATACAACCATTACTGTAGACATTTGTCTCTCACTTATAAAAGTCTCAGTGGTTTCGTCACGAGTCGACGGCCGTTGCGATTCAATTACTGTCGCCAAGCGTTTCCTTATTGCTACGTTTTCGCAAGCCTCACTCAGAATGCTCTGTACCTTATCTTTATCTACCACTGATTTGTTATTTTTTAAGTGATTTCATCATATTTGTGATTTCATCATTTTAGTTTTTGATGTGAATCAGGTTTTTGAAGCTAGCATGTCGTCAACGTTTATTTGAATATGTCAGCACCGGAACTCGCTCATCACCTGATGCTTCTGAAAGATTGCCTTTCTCAAATGAGTCCAATAAAATGACGTCGATCAAGTGAGATGTTAACTAAATAGAAATATTTATGAAAAAATACTAGTAGGATTGTCAACGTATTCTCCATGTAACTTAGTCCAAACTCTGGGCTGTACCTACATAGATTCCAGGTATTGATAATGTATTCGTATTGTATTATTTGTGTATATGTACACGCGGCTACACAGCCGCGTGTACTAGCTGTCCCGACTCCCGACAGACATTCCTTGTTCTGTCCAAATTTCAATAAATCATACAAACAGAGACGTTAGTTTTTCCCGAATTTGAAGATTATCCGTTGTCATTCCAGAACTTGATTCGGACTATTACGAACGAAAATAGCCAAATCGGACCAGGCATGCGCTTACCAACGAAAATTTCATGTTTATTATCTATACAAATAAATAAAATTGAAGTCTGTTTTTAATTTCAAAATAACAGCTTTTTGCTTAATGCATATGAAAGTTTATAGGGCACTTATAACAAAAAAAACAATATTTTACATTTAATTTGTCAGTCTGTTCGTTTGTTTGTTTCGGCTAATCTCCAAATCGGCTGGACCGATTTTGACGGGACATTTTCACTGGCATTTATCTGGTGTTAGGAGAAACTTGGGCTACTTTTATTTTAGAAAAAGAATTAGGGTCCAAGCGGGTGAAACCAAGCTAGTATAGAATTAATAATACCTGAATAATGTTTATTTTATCTCCACAAATTAAATTCATAAGGTTATCAAAGCCGCAAGCCATTGTAGCGAACGAAGAACTCCATGAAAATATATCAAACTGTGTGAAAGAAGTCGTTTCGTCTCTTTAAAAGTCTGCCAAAATAACAACCATTGTTCGCTTAACGAACACCGTGGTAATAGAGAAAAAAAACGCGGAAATTATAATAAAAAACGCAGGGGAAGCGTGTAAAACAAATTAGCATGGCCTTGCTATTGTGTGGCGGGCAGACGCACCGTGGCGCCCGCGCAGCCCGGTCAAAGTCACTGCCAACTCTGCGTGCACACTGTAAATAATACACCGTGACTATGAACATACACACGTCAATAATATGATCAATTACTGCGCCGACGCTGCTATTAATTGACAACATTAACATGACTTTCTGAGAATCAGTTTGACTTTGTTCTTGAGAACTGTCAAATCAATATTCGGAACAAAACATAATTATGTAGGTAACCTATGGCGGAGTTACTTACATAAGGTAGCTTCCTTGATTAAATTTTTGAGAGGCATATTTATAATAGAAAGCTTAGCTGTGACAAATCTGAATAACATGGGATTTTATATTGTTTTAAAAACGTGCATGGAAACTCCAAACCTGAAACCAACAACAGCAATGAAAATATTAGAGAAAATACATAAACAAAAATACTTATGAATATGAACACGATTAACGAATGAGAATAATCAAGCCAGCTAATTCAGGGTCGATGGAATCGTAATAATTAGTTTCAAGATTATAGTTATAAATAAATTCCCATTCACAGTCATGTGCTGTGCGCCGGCGCTTCTCAAATGAGCTCATTTCTGACGTCGCCGTGTCGTGGTTATTAGCATGCGCTGGTTTTTCTTCTCTCTTACTAATTCACGTAATAATTATGACGATTATCCATTAACCTAACTTCCGAACTATATCAATCTGCCTAGCCTTTTCCCAACTATGTTTGGGTCGGCTTCCAGTCTAACCGGATGCAGCTGAATACCAGTATTTTACATGGAGCGAATGCCTATCTGACCTTCACAACCCAGTAACTGGGTAATACGATACCCCTTGGTTAGACTGGTTGTCAGACTTTCGTGCTTCTGACGACTCGTAACAACTGTCAAAGATCCACAAATGACAGCCGGGACCAACGGCTTAACGTGCTTTCCGAGCCACGAAGGAGTCTCGGTATGTGAAAATGGTCACCCATCCACGGACCAACTCCGGCAAGCGTAGCTTAACCTGAGGGATCGACCCGAGCGGCTGTTATGACTTAGCCACGAGCTCCTCCTAACTATATATACATATCTAATAACTAATAATAAATCTAAAAGTGAGTTTGTTTGTTTGTTACGCTTTCACGCTAAAACGGCTGAACGGATTTTGACATTTGGCACATTGGTAGACCATGACCCTGGAGAAGGACATATAGGCTACTTTTCATCCTGGATCGCAGACGAAGTCGCGGGCCAGAGCTAGTTTATCATAGTATTATTGGAATGCTGCTTACGCCCACCGCCATACCGTTACCTTACCATTGCTTACCCATGTCTTAGGGTCAGCGCAAAATGTTTTCTCCTCCATTCACCTGTATCAGCGGCCACGTTATCATTACATTCATTCATAATATTCTCACGCTGTCCATCTATGAATGGGATAGGCCATGTATTATTTTATTAATTTACTTATTACTAGCTGAAACTGAAGTCCTAGTACAGGATTTGGGATTTCCAGACACATCTTGAATTTGCACTGCTTAAATTTACTAGTTTCTAATTCCGAATCTTTATTGCTTTTGCCGTAACGACTCTAATCTTGTTTTGCGCAATGTATGTCTGCAGTGATTGGTTACAGGACGGTCCAATCTGTCCAACAAGCTATTTATTGCTCTTGACACTGCTGCGCCGCGGCTCCGTCTGTTGCCCTTGAGCCTCGCGACGTGACATGGATTCCTCCGTCTGTCCGTCACAATCAACGACCACAATAGCTCTCACTGTACTCATATTACGAAAATTTTCTCATATTTTCCCATTATCATCATGTCTGCCGATCGCAGTGCTCAGTGTGTGTAAAAATAGGCCCGTAACTTCTGTACACTTGAGGTATTTGCTAGCAATATTTTTTCTGCTTTGTCTAAGTGACAAGCAGCATGTATAATAAATTGACGTTTCCTGTTAACATAGTGCTTACGCATTAATTGTTTTAACGTTTGATTGCGATGCTTTAGTTTTCTTCGCATGTATTAAGAATAAATGATCGAATATTAAATTGCTCGCTTCTAATTAAATAATGACACCTGATTTCTTGCATCGATCGTTGAATCCAGCCAGATTAACATGCTATCTAAAGACATGAGCTTGATTAATTTCGATAAGAAACTTTCATCGTGTCGTGGTTTGGTCACGGGCAGATTCCAATGTAATTTCACGGGTGGCAAATCTATGACGGCATGCACATGATCCGTTATCCGAGGCGCCGCCGCCGGCCAGCGCGCTGCCGCCGACGCGGACGCCGCGGTTCGGGTGACCCACAACACTCGACCTCGATACAACAGCTAGATCATATCACGTATTATGCTTCAATTATTCTGCAATATCATAGATACTATCGACGTTGATTTACGTCGTTGGCAGGCCCCGCCGTTCCTTCTGTTCTTGGAACAGGAAACTTTCCAAGACAGACGTGTTGACAGTCGACTTGGCGACAACTTAGTGGCCGCTAAATGGGAGTTTCCCTGTGCATCCGTGACCTTGTCCCGTTTGAGACAGGTTGACCTTACGTATGTAAATGGAAATGAGCTATTGTTGAGAACTTGTGGAATGCATGATGATGAGTTAAGAATGTGTTAAGATGCTAGTTCCGAACTTCCGAATGAGGAAATCTGATGAACATCTTGACTCATAAAGGTTGAAAAAAAGAAGTTAAATAACTTGTTCTAATGAACATAATATATTGTCACATTAAATCATTCCATCACTGTGCCAGTCACAGCTGATTTATTTTTAAAACGACACATAATTACCCTAATTTAAATACTGAATAACTACACAAAATTAGACTGTTACGAAAACGAGTCTGGTTACAATAGATTCAGTAGTTTGCATAATTGGCTTCGACAATATTATATTTTCGGTTCTTTTTGTGTCGGAGAATAGTTCTTAGATGATGTCATTGTTCAAAAGCTGCCGAGGATTATGATCGAAATGATCACGACTCTCTGGTGCACACACTGACTGGCCTCTCGGTTGTCCTTGTTTGCAGTCAAATGGCGTGTGCAAAGTCAATGAACTTGGCACTCTGGCTCTGGCACTCAACGCCTGTGTAACACACGTCAGGGTTAGACTAGAGTGTCTTCACTGTTTTTGCAAACTTTTACAAACTCTAATGATAATTTCTCAGTCATTAGCATGGCTGCAATTAAAATCTTATTGCTTGAAGACAAAGGTAGTTTTTCCAACGACGTGAATTTGCAAGTAAACGAGTTCAGCAGAATAATTCCAACAAATTTTAGCTTACCAAATGTAATTGAATATACGAAATAAAACCTGTAGCATGCGAACTTAGCTACGTTAGTTGAATTTTATTTGTGATTTTTATCTAGCACTGTTCCCAATCGCTTTAGAATTTAAGTAGTAAGTACCAAAATACATTGCGTGCGTTTTAGTTCAAAGCTAGAAAACGTTTTATTTCATTCAATAGATTCGTGCACGTTCATTTGTATGTTTTAGTAAGCGGTACCTGCATTTGGCACTATTATATTTATGTTCGATAAGTTTCGTTCGAGCGAGCTCAGAGATTATTTACATACCGAGTATCAATCAACGTCGGTGCCTATCTATGTTTTTCTAGACGAGTAGTTCTAGCTGTATATACATTGAGTTTAGTTCCTAATGTCGTTGCTCGTCGATCAAATGTATTCTAGAAACGTAAAAAACTCATTTAATATTTTCCATATATATATAGACATTAAAATTGGCTGGGTTGATCCCGCTGCACCTCTCGTTACTCAATCAGTATCTTATCCGTTAGGTTTTCTCAGAAATTATTTGCGACAGTGTTATTTTAATTATATTTGCCGCTAGCTTAACGTAGGGATAACTTGATGATAGTTTGAATTTTATTTCTAACTAGTTGACCCGACAGACGTTGTCCTGTCTTAAATTTTCTAATTTTCCGCGCAATTTCCTAATTTTTTCTTTCATAAGACATCCTTCTCCTGACAATAACAAACACAACAGAAAAAGAGTTAGCGAAATCGGTCTAGCCGTTCACGCGTGATGGCGTGACCAAGACCCCGCTCCGGCTTCGCACGGGTAGCACTAAGTACCTACCCTACCCCTACCCTACCTACCTTACCGCGCCTACCTACCGTACCTACCATACCAACCTACCCTACCTACCCTACTTACCTTACCTAGCCTACCTACCCTACCTACCGTACCTACCATACCTACCCACCTACCCTACCTACCATACCTACCCTACCTACCCTACCTACCCTACCTACCTACATACCTACCATACCAACCTACCCTACCTACCCTACTTACCTTACCTAGCCTACCTACCCTACCTACCGTACCTACCATACCTACCATACCTACCCACCTACCCTACCTACCATACCTACCCTACCTACCTACCCTACCTACCCTACCTACCCTACCTACCCTACCTACCCTACCTACCCTACCTACCCTACCTACCTACATACCTACCATACCAACCTACCCTACCTACCCTACTTACCTTACCTAGCCTACCTACCCTACCTACCGTACCTACCATACCTACCCACCTACCCTACCTACCATACCTACCCTACCTACCCTACCTACCCTACCTACCCTACCTACCTACATACCTACCATACCAACCTACCCTACCTACCCTACTTACCTTACCTAGCCTACCTACCCTACCTACCATACCTACCCACCTACCATACCTACCCTACCTACCCTACCTACCCTACCTACCTACCTACCTACCCTACCTACACCTACTGTACCTTCCCTTGAGGATAACGAACAATTGGTCCAGGCGTTGTTGAGTTATGCGCTTACCAACACATTTTGCGATTCATTTTTATATTATAGATGTATAAATATATTACATTGGCTAGTTTGGCAATTATATTGTTCGTAACCCTTATTTACCTGTACCTACCCATAATTTGTTATGTAGTGTCTAGTACTGAAATGGATTTGGTAATGGGCTATTTTGAGATATAATTAATTATCCTCATCGAAGTGACACGACATCATAAATAATTTGATGCTTCATTCATCCTGTTAGTAAGCAGGATCGCGGTACCTTCTCGAAGGATGTGTTAATACAGAATTAACTATAGGCATGCAATACACGTTGCATAATGTAGTTACTCTATATTTTGCGGCTTAAAGACAAGCCACGTAACTCTAGCGACTTTGTTATGAATAGGCAATTTAATACAATGATTTTCTTTAAAATACTAGGGTCAATATGTACAGTTTTTATTTTGACAGCAGCTTTTATATATAGATCTTCCAACTGCCCACTGCGAACTTGTTTTATCCAGGGGTTACTTATGGGTTTAACTGGGCACTTGTTTTATACGGGATTCAGATAATTATGCACTAACACTTGCTTGTCCAAACTCATCTTATAATTACTTTGCCTATTATAGGTGTTTGATTTCCCCCAATCACCTTGACTCACGTTTTTTCAATTATGGCTGAGTGTCACGTTATCATTATTATTTTCAATATTAATACTAAGTACTTGTATATCTCGATGTTTATAATATCAAGTGGGTTTTCTTGAAATACTTTGTTTTATTGAATTAAGTTTACTCGGTCACGCTCACAATGCATTAGGCGTAAAAAAACTTTAAAAAACGCGCCGCTGTAACTGTAACACGTTTGTTAGTAAAATAAACTTCTAAATTCTTGATCTAATTAGAACTTCAACTATAATTATTTTACCAACTATGTTTTGGTATGTCTTTCTTACATTTAAAGCTACGTGCTATACTTACTCACATCGGGCCCAGACACAACCCTTGTGGTATCCCTAACGGTGCTCCATGTATTATGTTTCATTATTGTTAATTAACTCCTAGAGTTTGCGATTTTCCAAGTACACACCATTTTAGCTCTGCAAATGCATTCAAAGAAAGGATGAAACGCAGTTCAGTCATTCAAAAAATGTGATCTAATGTATCGAATGCTCTTGACAGTGCAATTTCTTTTAATAAACAAAAATGATGAATCAAAAACAGATATGCACATATAACTTAATTCTAATTGATATTTTTTGGTATATGTATTAACAGCCACAACCTTTGCTGTATATGACATAAACATCTATACGAGAGTATAGTCTACGATTCTACATGGCAGAGAGCCAGGCGCTCTGCTTTTCACTTTGAAATTGCTACAGTTTTGGACTGAAAACTACTGATGACAAATAGTGACCGAATGGCTTTGTCACACTCAATCTATCATTTTCTTTATAATTAAGAAAACTGTTATTTTTCTTTTCTATTTAATAAAACGTTTTGGGGAACATAATAGATGTACGAGTCTAGTTTCTTTGATAAAATCTATTTCTCATTAACTGCTTCATTTTCAATGGCCTGAAATCGTGCCTGAATCATACTAAAGGTGCTATTATCACTATCTTCTCAATATCGACAGCGCTCAATTGTTATAATATAAAAGGCATAACACGTGAGTGTGTGTGTGTGTGTGTATATACTCAGCGCTCGAGCGAGGGTACGATATACTGCGCTGTTCATGTTGAAGTGTCCGATGACGTCATCGCGACGAGTTGTCTGATAATGCAGGTATAGGTGGTGCTTACTCCTACGCTATACAAGGTGTGGGACTATTGTGGGACTATATACCCATTAGTTTGAACATGCACTGATACATGTCGCAGATTCCGAAGGGAGAGATTAGCAAACGCTACTTGTTACATAGTACTAACATCAATTTGAATAGTGTTCTCCTTAATCCCATCTTCTGTCTCGTAGCAGCGTTCATTCAGCTACAGGTTGTTTGAAATTCACATATATTACTTGTTTTTGTTTACGCTTAAAATCTAAACATTTCGTGGCGCTCGCATCCTTTCATCGAACAGTTCGTTCATTCATGGTTGCGGAAGCGTGTGAGGATGTTCAGCCACTTTTTTAATCGAAAATGCGTGAAGTTCCGTTCTCTTTGGTAACATTACCGTACAGTTGCTGCTAATTGTTAGTTTGGTAATTGTTCACCGTTGCCTTGCCAAGTAATGTCTTGAATACATTACTTGAGTAGCTGGTAGCTTCTGTTTTTGTGTTGTTTAAGTGGAGCCCGGTAAATTAATATCTTGTTGAAGGTTCCATGAAACACACTTTAGTTTGACATAATACATGCTTTATTTTACGTCCTCGCTCATTGTTCCTTTTGGAGTGAGCAATATACTTTACATAATGTACTCTTGTGATAAAATTGAATGCACTTACGATGCAGCGTCGGTCAGTGCGGTCATCCCATCGTTTCCTACATGAAAGTCCTCAGCCGTGCGCCCGCGTCGGTCACAGATCATTTCCCCGCGACTTTCTCCCGACCACACTGACCACTCGCTATCACCTAACGATCGCCATGTTACATCTCAAAAGTTTCACACTAATAATAACAGACTAGTTTCTGAATGCAATATAATGTTTCAGAACTATCATTAAACGTAGTTACTGAATTTTGCATAACAGATTGAGTTCTGTCAGTCACCCACAGTCGAAGTTACACAATCCATCTCAGCAGTTAATTTTGATGTAGAAACTGCACGGCCGGTACCTCTGTGCAGTCATCATAGAACAATGCTTAGCGTGGGCAGTCGCCAAACTTCGGTACTCTCCGGCACCTCGCGATTACTCCGAGCGAGTACATTACAGCATTGTTGCTAATCCAGTAATTTGTAAGCATTGAATATCTCACATTTCGATATACATATATTTTCATTTCTTCATTTCGTTATATTTTCACAGATATTCGCAGTCTCTTGCAGTTCAAAGCTCTCGGTCGTGATGATGGTCCTCGGCGATTTGAAATCAATTTTCGCTTTATGCCTATATATCCGCATGTTGGGTTTACCTGGAAAGCCTTTCAGTTACTATGTATGTAGGTAATAAACCTGTTAACAGAGTAATGTACAGTACAGCGACAAACAGTAGTCAATATGGAGCACATTTTATCAATATAGGCGTCATTCTAATAATAGGTGTCTCGCAAGACTTGAGACAGTTTCCAGCGTTTTCCAGATTTCATTTTACGATCGTCATTTTTTTTTTTTTTTTTTTTTTTTTTTTAAATTAATTCTAATCCCGCCAACGTAATTGGCGCCTATTAAATGTCTCAACCTCATTCATTCTATCTTCTCTTTTGTGCCTCTCGTACTTTCATTCCTCATTATATATTCTTTCTAGCATTCATCATCATACAGACTGTGGGTAGGACTCCCACTTTATTTACTTAATTTATGGGCAGACTTTATTTAATTATTATAATTTAGGGATAATAACAAAAATGCAGTTTAATTACATACACAATCTTATACATAAGCTTAGGTACTATCTTAATATACTACTTGTCATCACAGTTTTGTGCGTGCTATTTACTATGCTTCTAAGCTGATATTATAACAATAATAGTGAAGCATAGTGCCGCTTCAGCTTCGGTTTCGTGCGATGACTGTGGTGGCCACATTTATGCAGTACATTAGGAACTTTTCCCTCGCTTTCTTAGACATGAACCCATAGACGTTCTCGATCGTCAGTCTCATGTCCAGCTCACTTTCTAGTTGGTAGCGTTCCCTGGTAAATATCGGGCAATCTACAATTATGTGCTGGACAGTCTCTACCACGCTTGGATCGCAGACGCACGCAGGACTCTCCTTACGCTTGAATCGATGCAAGTATTCAGAGAATCCACCGTGCCCCGTCAATACCTGCGTGAGAACACCTGTTGGCCGCACCTGTTGTATAATATGGAAAGCCGCTATGGCGTCCGGAAAAAACACCTTCGTCACAGAGGCCGTCTCGCCGGACACATATCTCCGATTCCATTCCTCAAGCGATTCCAAACGGATCTGTCGCCTGATGAATGAAATCGGACACTGGTCATAGTCCGGCTTCCTCCGTAACGACAATGCTGCCTCCTTCGCCAGCCCGTCTGCACGCTCATTTCCCGGCAGGCCCGCGTGGGCCTTGACCCAGAACAAGGACACAGCTTTGCTCTGGCCCAGAGCTTGAGCCAAATTGGCGCGCGCGCGTACCGCCAAGGGATGGAGAGAACCATGGCTTGCAAGCGTCTGCAATGCTGACATTGAGTCGCTGTACAAGCCATAGCTCGTTTCCCTGCGCTTGAGGATCACGTCCGTAGCCTTGCAAATGGCCAAGAGTTCCGCCTGATAGACTGTGCAGTACGCGGCGAGGCTAAGCTTGAGGTTCTGGACTTCGCCTTCATTATCCCATATGGACAATACGGCTCCAACCTTCCCCTCAATCTTGCTGCCGTCTGTGAAAATTCTCACTGCCTGCACATTGCTACCGTCTAGCAGCTGTTGGTCTGTCAGGCACATGAACTCCAGGGGCATTTGAGTAGCTGGATGAGGGGCTTTTGCAAAACTTACCATGCTCTCAATCTCTCTGTCTCCTGGCACAAACCGGGATGACCCTCTCCCTGCTTCATACATGGCGGATGCCTCTTGTATGCGCAGGTCCAGAGGTAGTATCCCCGACAGTACCAGTGCAGAGTTCAGAGAGACAGTACGGTAAGACTTGCAGAGCTTCTGGACGAATCCTCGTTGAATGGAGCCTAGCTTCTTCCGTATACCCAGCTTTTTTGCAGCGGGAGCCCAGGCGCAAGCCGCGTACGTGACTATGGGTTCAATTGTGGTAGTGTAAATTGTGTGTATGACCTCTGCATTTAATCCCCAACTCACTTTAGCGGCGCGGGACAGTTGTTTATATATGTCCGCTGCCCTCTTGCAGACGTTCGCGGTATGCTCGTTAAAAGTGAGCTTTTCGTCTATAGTGAGACCCAGCAACTTCATCTTCTTGACCATACCATCGATCGTCATATTGGGTAAACTATAGTGATTACTGGAGACTGTAAATAAAAGGCGATCGTAACTCTTGTTTTATTTCCGATCTTCTTTGATTTAGGGCATCAAGTTGGTTTTAGGTCAAGTAAACCAGCTCACAAACATACATTTTTGAAATTCGTTAGCGGTTAGACAATGAAGTACTCAAACTTATACATAATACATTATGTATACGTGCTCGTAATGAAACAAAATACAATATATATATTAAATACATAAGTTTTAATCGAGTTTTCAAAACACTAAGGACCTAAATCCAGTTGTGACTTCTTGTGACCTTTCGCCGTGGCAAACAGTCCTTGTTGTCATAAGTAACGTTTTGAATGCGTGTCTACGCTATTCTAAACAACAACAGATGTATGGACAGATAGTTAGTAATACAAATAATATTGATTGTAAACGAAAGTGTAACTGCTTTTCCCATACGGAATCCGATTTTGGGGATAATCGATCAGAAACCAAGATTGGAAAGAAAATTACTTCCTTCTCGGAATGAAATCCTGCAGGAAATTTAATAGAGCCCCTGTAATGAGCGTAGCTAGAAAACTCAGCGGCACACTTAATTATCCCCCTGTCTGTTCCACCCGACCGGCTCCGTGAGGTCTCTTTGCATAGTGGTTGAACCGTGACGTTCGAGACTTCGGTCCTAGATAAAACGTTACCTACGCCTTTTATATTGAAGTTTCTCTCAGAAATTCTGACAGGCATGCCATAGGTAAACTTGATAATGTAAAACATGAGGTAGGTCAGAAATCTTGTAATTCGTCTTTCGGACTGTATTCATAATAAACAAGTTTGCCCGGCTCACTGGCGATTGTAATACGTGGTTGGTTTTCGCTAAGGATCACACTACCTAATTAGCTATTTGATGTTCATTGTCCGTTCCATGTGGAAAATTTGTCTTACGCACACACACACACACCAGTCAGTCATTTTCACAAAAAACATGTACGCTCGACTGCTTTCAAGATTGATGTAATTTTTTGCCAGCCAATGAAACCAATTTGAGACACCAGTGGTTTGCGTGATCGCGGCAACGGTTGCCGACTTGCCAACACTGGGATTTTTTCTGCCTTACTTTTTATTTTACGATGATGATAATGAAGTTGCGTTAAGTTTTAGGCGATGACATCGTTTCCTGAAACTACGGGGAATTTATGTGCTACGCCAAATTTTCCTCCATCATTTGCGCTTTCCATAAATATTGCCAAAATGCTAGCGCACTGAGAGTTTGGAGCCAAAACGTTGAGTCATAAAGAAAAATTTGCTTCATATTAGACCATAACATGCTCACCAGTCATCACTATTCGGGACTAGTTGAACACAAACCTATAATAAATAAAAACAAAGTAGAATTTCGTTTTGAAAAACCGGTTAACGTGTGGCGTAATATCAGGCCATAGCCGCGACGTCGTGATGTAGCAACTAGCAACTGCGACTCAAAACCAGCGTGTTTACCAAACGCTAGCTCCAGGTGTATCACAGTCTTGTTATTAGCCACGCTTGGATTATTTTCCTCCCTTCAATTTGTATGTCATGTGTCACTAAAAGCGCTTAGTAATCAGGGGTGATCGCGACCGGTGGTGCCAGCGCCTGCTTGCCTTTGTCCAGTCATCCGTGCCTTATGCAATATCACGCGTAGGGTAGTCACCCCTTTCCGTCGGTCCCTCGGATACGGCAACGCATGTAATCGAGTACATACAGACAGATATACACACGCATGCAACCTGATAAACAGGTACGACGGGGATGCAAATTAGTATCGATTGTGATCGGGTTTCTAATAGTTGCAGTTCATTGGTGATTGATGGAAAGGAAACATTCTTCAATGTGTTATTCGCTTCATTCTTCGTAATAATTACGTAAAAAGTAGGACCACAGGACCACGGGAGCGTTTTCGGTGTACCTTGTATCTAATTCGTGGTTGTGCATGAAATCATGGAACAAAAACCATCGCAAGAGAAATACAAACAACGTCATTGTGGAGATAACGTGACTCACAGTTGCCACGAAAAACCAATAGATTGCCTCTGAATGGGAAATTCCCAATAATAGAGAACAAATGTCAATATTGCCATTATACGCAACGTTGTTTAGATAGCGACCGTTACTTTAATGGTGGCAAGCTCTGTCACCGAGACCACATACATTTACATTTCCTCGTTTTTAATGGAGTCCATGTGATTTAAGTGTCTCATCCATCAAGCGAAGTCAAGCCGTAGTTTTTGCTTGATCTCAGTACAGCTCGCTCAGCATGGTAGATCGATTGGCCTCGGTCCTGCACGCTCCGCCGACTATTGCGTCATGCCGTGATGCTGTCAGGTGGAGCTGACGATGATAATGAGCACGCCATGCCCATGTTTATTGCTTTGTTTTTACCATCCTCGATTGAAGATCGCTCGTCAAACCGAGAAAGACAGACGCGATGACGATGCACTGTGATATATTGGCACATTCGCATGCCGTAAGACAGTAACCATATGTCAAGGTTGTCCTTCCACGCTAATGTCACCTGAGTTTAGGTTGGGTCTTGATCAGTTAGTTTTTATTCTTGGTAAAACTGCAAACGAAGGCTGTCTAGAGGTCACTGATGGAGAAAAGTGACAAATACGGGCATGGCATTTAAGTATTTGGTAAAGTTACAAAAGCTTAGTCATTCCGTGCAGAATCTGAGCACGTCTGACAGATTGATCGTTCACCTCTAAACTGGTGCAGTCGAGCGTGACCGTGCGCTCAGTGCCACTATTACATCAATAATTCAGTACACTGGTCAAGTAAATTATACTAATTAATCATTTTTAATATAATAATTTATTCATAATTTAATTGCGCTTTTGCATTGAACCTACAAAAATACATTGGATATTATACAGTTGCTGAAAATATCGACAACAGTCGATATTTTCAGCAGCGGAAACTTATTTGGGACAGTGATAAACTTGTTTTTCACGTTCTTTATGATTCGTTCATCATAACGTGTTTATAATTAAATTCTAACTTAATAATGGGAAATCCGGATTGTAATGGGAAAACGAAACTTTAGGAAGCTGCTGAGTAGCAGCATTTGCATTTAAACGCTTCCCGAGATTAACATTGCTTAGCTCTCGTGGATCGGGTGGAGGAGGAACTCCTGTATCGGGTTATACTCATAATATGTTAGGTTAGGTTAGGTTAGGACCGCCCGGTGCTGTTGCTGGGGGATCTCAACGCCAAGTCTGCGGCGTGGGGATCCCCTGTGACCGATGCTAAGGGCGAGGCGCTGGAGGAGTGGGCGGTCACGACTGGCTTGACCGTCCTAAATCGGGGCTCGGTCCACACGTGCGTTCGGCAGCGGGGCGGTTCTATTGTGGACGTCTCGTTCGCTAGCCCCGCTGTCGCGAGCCGTGTCCGTGACTGGCGTGTCGCTGTGGAGGTGGAGACGTTGTCGGATCACAGGTACATCCGCTTCGACGTCTCCGCCCAGACCGCCGGCGGCCGCGGTCCACCGGCCCCGCGAACGGACGGTCCACGCTGGGCGCGTAAGCGCATCGACAGGGAGCTTCTCGAGGAGGCCGCTATTGTCCAGGCCTGGAGCCGGGAGTCGGCAACGAACGGACCCGTCGACGTCGACCAGGAGGCGCTGTGGTTCCGCGGGGCGATGACGCAAATTTGCGACGCGTCCATGCCCCGGGTCCACGCACAGTCCGCAAGGCGCCAGGTGTATTGGTGGACCGCCGAAATCGCACAGCTGCGCGTCGCGTGCGTGGCGGTTAGGCGCCAGTACACCCGATACCGGAGGAGACGTCGTCGGGTCCCTGACGAAGAAGCCGCGCTGTATGAGGTGTACCGCGCGGCTAAGGAGACTCTGTGGCTGGCCATCGGCGCGTCGAGGACGCGAGCCAGGGAGGAGATGTTGGAGACTCTAGACGGGGATCCGTGGGGGCGCCCTTATCGCGCGGTCCGAGGGAAACTTCGAGCCGCGGCGCCCCCACTTACGGAGAGTCTTCAACCCGAGCTGCTGGAAGAGGTGGTTGCAGCCCTCTTCCCGGCAAGAGCGGAGCATACTCCGCCGCCGATGGCTTTGCCCACAGCCGCAGAGTCTACAGAGGAGGAGAACGCCATCAGCGTCCCAGAGGTGACACAGGCAGAGTTGAGGGCGGCCGTGATGCGGCTCCGGGCCAAGAACGTGGCTCCGGGGCCCGACGGGATCCACGGCTGCGTGTTAGCCCTCGCTCTGAAGGAGCTTGAGCCCCAACTGAGAGGACTCTACACAGCGTGCCTTGAGCAGGGCCAGTTTCCCACTTTGTGGAAATCTGGTCGTCTGGTCCTGCTCAGGAAGGCGGGGCGCCCTGCGGACTCGCCGTCCGCGTACCGGCCCATAGTGCTGCTAGACGAGGTGGGCAAGCTGTTTGAGCGGATAATCGCAGCCCGCCTCGTCGGCCACTTGTGCAGAGAGGGGCCGGACCTGGACGACAGCCAGTTCGGGTTTCGGCATGGGCGCTCCACAATCCACGCTGTGTCGCGGGTTAGAGTCCTGGCGGAGGAAGCGGTGTCTCGGGGCGGGGTGATGTTGGCGGTGTCCTTGGACATCTCCAACGCCTTCAACACCCTGCCCTGGAGTTGTATTCGGGAGGCACTGCGGTACCATGGGGTGCCTCCCTACCTCCGCCACATCGTTGGGGCTTATCTTTCGGAGAGGTGTGTCACCTACATGGGACGTGATGGCGGAAACCAGCGCCGCATGTCGTGCGGTGTTCCACAGGGCTCGGTTGTAGGCCCGCTCCTGTGGAACATCGGGTACGACTGGGTGCTGAGGGGCGAGCTCAGTCCGGGGGTCGACCTGACGTGTTATGCGGATGACACGCTGGTCACTGCCCGGGGGAGCTCGCACAGGGAGGCAGCGTTGTTGGCGACGGCTGCGGTCTCACAGGTGGTGAGCCGCATACGTCGCCTAGGCCTGGAGGTGGCCCTCAGCAAGTCGGAGGCCATGGTGTTTCATGGCCCCCGGCGGGCGCCGCCACCCGGCTCTCACATCGTGGTCGGGGGGGCTCGGATCGCTGTCGAGTCCACCATGAAGTACCTGGGATTGGTGCTCGACAGCCGGTGGGACTTCGGGCCCCACTTCCGACGGCTGGCGCCCAAGTTGCTGGGCGCTGCTGGAGCGCTGTCAACGCTGCTTCCCAATCTGGGGGGCCCGAGCGCCGCTTGTAGGCGGCTCTACGTGGGGATCGTGCGATCGATGGCCCTTTACGGGGCCCCGATCTGGGCGGCTGACCTGACGGCCGGTAGTATCGCAGTCCTGCGCAAGCCGCAGAGAGCGATGGCCGTCAGAGTCATCAGGGGGTATCGCACGATCTCCTACGAGGCGGCTTGTGCACTGGCCGGATCCCCGCCCTGGGACCTCGAGGCGAAAGTACTCGCGTCATCGTATCGGTGGCGCGAGGAAGCGAGGGCGCGGGGTGAGCAACCGATGCAGCGACACATAGAGCTGCATCGGTCTCAGCTTCGCGAGGTCCTGGTGGCGGAATGGCGGGAAAGGCTTTCACGCCCTACCGCCGGCCTCGACATCATTGAGGCGGTCCGGCCGGTGCTCGAGCGCTGGCTCGGGAGGAGGCACGGCTCCCTGTCGTTTCGGGTGACGCAGGTGCTCTCGGGGCATGGTTGCTTCGGGAAGTACCTGTGTCGCATAAACAGGGAGCCGGACGCTCGGTGTCACCACTGCGTCGACTGCCGGGAGGACACGGCGCGGCATACGCTGGCAGAGTGTGCCGCTTGGGAGGAGCCGCGCCGTGCCCTCATCTCAGAAGTAGGCAGTGACCTCTCGCTGCCGGCCGTCGTTGAGTCGATGGTCGACAGCGAGGAGTCCTGGGACGCGGTGGTTTCCTACTGCGAGACAGTCGTCTCGCAGAAGGAGGCTGCGGAAAGGGAGAGGGAGATCTCGTCCACTCACCCGGCCCGCAGCAGGCGCACCGGGCGTCGGCGGAGGGCGGATAACGCCCTCTTCCAGCCCCCCTAAATGGGTCCAGGGGCGACGGACTCGGGGACGTCCGTCGCCCCCCATACATCAGGACCCGAGGTGGCGGCGCGTAGTGTTCCACGCGCGCCCCTCTTAGACGTCACGGGGGGAGTCAAACACCTCACTCCCCCCCCTGACCCGAGGAGGCCCGCGATGGCGGGCCGGCACCAGTCGGGGGTTGCGGAAGATTTTTACGTTCCCGCGACCCCCGGCGCAGGTGTGAGTCGGAACACCGGGGTGGTTTTTAGTCAGTAAGAGTCTGACAGACCCCTCCGCCCGCCCCAGGGCGGTGGACATCCATGAGGATTTTCCACCCCGGAAAAAAAAAAAAAAAAAAAAAAAAAGGTTAGGTTAGGACGGGTGTAGTCATTAGCCGGTAATTTGGCGCCTGCTGACATTTGCATGTTATCTGCCCGCCGCTGGCGTCGACGACATACCGAACCAGATAGCAACACTACGCATACCACACATACGAACGCAAATTAACATGGACACCGAAATGACTAGCGCCGATAAACAGACGCCTTTGAAACCATTTTAGACTTAATTATCCTTTTGTGAATAAATAGCCTGTTAGCTTCCAGCTTGTTTACAGAAAATGTTTTGGATTTCCTTCATAAATTGTTAGCTGGATGCCATATTCAGTCATTCGTACTAATAAATCATGGTGTAAACAAGTTTTGGAGTTGTAGTGGCATATGGTCGGTACATGTCGTCTATTCCGGTATGTTTATGGGCGTGAGGCCCTAGGGGCGCTGCACGGGACCGTCAAGGTGAAGCACAGGCTGGTGTTGGCGCCCAGCCAGGGCCCGTAGCTAACTACGTGCCTATAACATACTGGCTGTTTTATGTCCAATCTTACTCCATACAGTTTTATTATGCCCTTACCTTTAGATCCGTATGCGTAAACAGTTTTTTAGATAGTAGACAAATATTCCGAGCGAGCATCTGTTTTATAGCCACCACATGTCAAGGAATATAGTCACATTACATTTATAAACTGATGTTACCGGAAGCCCGCAGCATAACATTTCAAATAATAGCATATATCAGTAATGACAAAAATGCAATATTATCGTGCTCGGTGCTTATGTAACTCTACTTGAAAACAGGAAAAATAGATTTGGAACAATTGCCAACTGCGAGCAGTACTTCTCGGAATGAAGATTTGATTGAATTAATTGAGATGTCTAAAAATAGCATTGATATAATAGGTGACGAGACTTCTTTAATTGCTGGATGTGTGGGTGCGAATCTGACGGAGCACCTCCAACCTGTGGCCCCGGGTCAATTGCGCGCACGCATCCCTCGCGCCTCACTAAGGCTGCCTCGATCGCCTGATCAATCAATTGTTGCAATTATATAAGATTTTCGTCTGAGTGCTTAGAACACGCATTAAGATTATTAGCCACATCCTCGCGGAGGATTTATGAAAGGCTCGACGGAAGTCATAAAGCAGCGGCCGTCAGTTCTGATTGAACCAGTTATTTGAACAGATTGAAATTGAGAGGTCTTGCATACCTGATTCAAGGAGAGCGATTACTCTAAATAACTCACTTTGGGCGTTCAACTCTTTAAACATACAGGGACTTGCCATTTGAATTCCGCTCTGATGATCAATACGTTTGCTTATATTTTATGAGTACCTTTACCTGTACCGAACAACCATTTTGATCTTTGTAAATGCTTTGTTTATCTTGAATTATCGGAATGTCCAAAATAAAACACAACAAGTTTACACACAACACAACATTTTCCACCTGGAGTTATTCATGTGATTTGTTACAACGAACCCAATTTTGTAGTTCGGACTGATCGTTAGTAAACCTACGTATCTTAAAATGATTACATCACAACAAAATTATGTACAGATAAAATAGTACTATGATTGAGTTAATGAAGCGTATGTTTGTTCCAGGTAATGTAAGAGTTATGTGCACACGTTAGCGTAGCTCCTCGGAACTAGCAATGTTTCATCGTGCTATCTTCCTATCCTTCGTCAACCATGTGAGTTGCACTTTCATTCCTAATGTACCGATGTGGTGTATCTCGCTTTTTCTGCTTAACAGCTGCACACGCCCGTCAGATTGTCTGTTTAATAAACAGCAGTTACGTCACTAACAAAATAAAGTCATTGATAACGGCACGTCACTCAATGATGTCGACCAAATGATACGCTTACCACTCGTATTTAAATAGGTAATCCTAGTTATCTGCGCAAGGACACTCACACATCGGGATTAGCTTATACCTAATTATAATTTAGCGTTTTAATTGAGTACTTGCGCGGAGTCGAAATTGTATGAATTTACAATGTTAGGCGTCCTTGCCACTTGGCACCCTTCAGCAGTCACGCGAGAACTGCGCTGCAGCGCGGACGTGCATTGCGCTCTTGTAAATTAAATTAAATTACGTTAATGTGCACAGTTTGAACGGTTCTACATGTAATGTGAAGCAATTATGGACTCATTACTACGTTTTTTTGTTCGACCTCTGAAACATCAGCACATGCAGGATTCACTATAATAGCAGTATGTATTTTAAAGTTTTTTTATAACTTGTCTTTTGTTTGAAAAACTGGAGTATGGTTAACGAAATGAGTGCACTTGACAGGTTTCTTATAGCGCGCTAATCCTGCTGCTGCTCACGACGATCACGCTGGAGTTTTTATGGTTTCAATAAAACTTAAATTTGTAAACAAACATGGATTATTGTGTCGCCGTGAGCTGTGGGCGCATGTGATGATGCACAAATAAGAATGACATGACAACATACATAAATATAAGCATTGTGTCAAAGGTGTTTTTCATTGCCAAAAGATGTGATTATCCGACGGATTACATGCTCTTTTGTAAATGTGATTAGATGAAGTAGAAGTAATAACAGGTGGTTACTTAAAATAATACACAACATGTATTTAAATATTATTCTTCCTTATCCAACCTGAGTACATTGTGAAGTATAAATGGCGTACATACGGCACATGTTTCGAAATCACGACAAGCATAACGACTGCAAAAAATATATATTGGCACAATATTGTGAATCTTCCAGATTATAATGAGATATTAAATCCCTGACATTTTCTACTCTCATGAGTAGAGTGAGTAGAAAATGTCAGGGATTCAATATCTCATCTTAGGTTGAGTATGAACTCATCCTAACCTTCGAGACATGTTAATTTCGCGAATCCTCGTAGTAGAACATACATAATACAGCACTTTCGCAACGTATATTGGTTCCATTGGTCTTTCTTCACACATTTGCTAGAGCATCGTTAACGTTACAATATTGCAGCTAGTAATACGAGCCCCATCTCAAGTCATAAAGACAACAGATGGCCCAATATTAATATATTTGAAACACTGAATATTGATGCAACCGTCTGATATATGTGCGAATGGACTGCTCTATTGCAACAGATGTCTCAAATCAACTGCTCACATTTGTTTCGAGAAGCTCCTTTGATAATTAATCAAAATTACTAACTCTCAGACCGTTAAAACATCCATAAAACGTGCCGATGAATTTTAAGCTCGGCAAAAGAAACCCAAATACCCTATCTAATGCCCCGGATTTTATTATTAGTTCGCGGGGCACGGAAAAAATTCTTCATATCTTAAAAAGTCATATACCAAAACTTGGTCCTACTGTCCCGGCTTTCGTTGCGTTATCTTAATGTGCTCAACCATCAATTCTCTATTTCAGACTAATGCCCTCGGCAGCTATGCGCCTGATCGTCGGCCACCGCACGCTATCCTACCACGGAGGACGCGACTCTGATGCCAAAATAATCACGCTATACCTCTCCACTTAGATAAGCGTTTTTAATGTTTTACAATTTACATTTTTAACGTAGATTCATTTACACGTGCGTTGATGTTAACACACATGAGAAGTGAAGTGCAAGTGCTAGTGTTGTGACCGAGCTGGTGTGATTCGGCTGCATCTGGTTATAAGTGGTGCGTGTCCGGTTTAGTCCGGCGTGCGTTAGTCCGGGCCGGTTGCGCAGGGCCCGATGTTGGCGGCGTCATGGCCTTCATGACGAAGAAGAAGCGGTACAAGTTTGGGGTGCAGTGCTGTCTGGAGGAGCTCACTGAGGTGCCTTTCGTGTCTGCGGTGCTGTTCGCCAAGGTCCGCCTGTTGGACGGCGGAAACTTCCAAGAACATTCTAGCAGGTCAGTAATAGTTACATAGTCATTAAGTTTATATTTGTGTCGCATTATCATCTGGTGCGTCTTCGACGATAAATTACTCGTCGTTAGGTGTTATCAAACGTCACATTCTATGAAAGTATCGATAAAAAGGTAATCTGTTTAAAATGCAGACCTCTCTTCACCCGGCGATATGAATAATTTCTTTCGTCTGTCTCCCTGACATAAGATAAAAAGCTTGCTACATTAGCTCCAAACTTCAGATAAACTTTGACCTAATGAATATTTTAAACAAAAGCAATTTCGTTCTCGAACTCAAATATTCTCAAATATCAGCCAACTTTGCGTTTGTTGCCTTATCCGGTATTGGCTAAGCCGGAGTCGTGTGTCTAGAAACGATGTCTCCAAGCTTGTAATTTGTCTCAGCGTTGTAAAATGCATACTATCTCGAATCCTATAGGTACTGTATTCTGGATATTATCTGAATGGTTGTCCAGGTTGCGGTGTCCTCGCAAATTGTTACTATCTATTGTGTATTTGGTTTCATTAAAGCTTTAAGTAGTTTCAACTGTCGAATAGACAAAACGTTTAAAAGAAAACAAATGTTTGGTCCACTAGCTTCTTTGTACCAATAAAATCTTTTTCATCAATATGTACACCATGTTCTTGGAACAAAAAGTTATTTTCCTCCTCTCGCACAACAGGTCCAATTACTCGCCTGATTTAATCTTCGGGTTTTGTTTGTCGCGCTTGATTAAGTACCGCTTTGGCGGCCGCTCTTACTTCATAATTGCGATATATTACAAAACGGTGTACACTTGTACAGTAATGGTGGTCTGTGCGTTTGTTCGTTTTGCTCCAATCTCTGTCGCAAGTGAACGTCAGGAGTTCAGCTCATAAATCAAGTTTGGTTAATCCAGTCGAACGAGGATCGCGCGGTAGGGAGGGGGTTCGTATTCGACGCACTGGACCACGCCGCACTTGCTTGCACAACGCTATTCTTCCTTATATATTATACTTACTTGCTAGTAAGTCGGGCGTAAATTTCCGTATAAGTATTTTCGACAGAAAAACACTCTTTCGCTGGTTATACAGTCGTTACGTAAGACATCTTTCTTCATTTTTTTCAGAAAGATTTTGGAAGACTTAGACAAACTGTACCATAATGATGAGAATCAAAAATTTTCGCCATGCGTACCGGTTTACTAGTTGTGTACTTACTAATGTGAGCGTAACAGCCCTTGGACACCAGTAACCACGGAAGTAATTTAACTCGTCTTTGTCTGCGGGCACCAAACAACGTTAATTTAATGGAGAGCACCGCTCTACGCTTTAGTCTTGGAAACTAAAACGACAACATTATCAATTTCTTTATTTCTCCCTCCTATTTTTAAGTCCTTCGTAATTATTTTGTAAAAGCTTGAAAACTTTCTGGAAACAAAGTATAAAGTATTTTGAAATCCATCAACTTGAATACCTTGATACTACATCGGCCTTCTTAGTAGAAGTCAAGTTCAAAGGTATTATGTTGACCATAAAAGCAACTATTTACCTTTTGTGATTGAATTAATTAACTTGTAAAGGACCTTAACGATAGCTCACGGTTACGGTCCGACATTTTTATTTTGCATATATGTTATTAGTTTGGTTTTATTTCCTTAGGCCTCTTAAAAAAGTAGAGAATGTTGAAGTAAGTTCGGCAATGTTTGCTGCATTACTAACTTTTCAGTACAAGGGACTCAAACTTGCGCTGGAAACTTTTGGAATTCTTAAATTCTATTTACTTCCAAATTACATAACTGTCAAAAGTTTGTCCCTCTTCTGGAGCAGGTCGAATTCCTCCGAAGTTATTAATTAAATAAAACTGTACGTCTTTTGAAAGCAGTGATTTTTGAAGGAACAGACTGTATTATGCAAGGCGTCTCGTCATCGCGATCATCAATCTTATTGTCTGTACTACACCCACTTTCCGCGAGGTCTGTCTTGCCCAAGTTGCTGTGTCGTGGTGATATAATCCACCCACGCGTGGCAAATTGTCTAGGTGTACGTTCGCGTGTACATAGTAGCGATAATTATGTGGTGTTTCACCAAATTGAAATTGATGATGTTAGAAAAAGTTGTAAAGTCACTTATATTACCATTAACATTAATTTGGTGGTTGTTAAAAGTATTACAAATAATGTTTGTGTCTGGTAATGGGTGTCCTCCAGTCCGCTGCGCTAAATACATTATTTCAAATACACAAATCATTGTGCTGTTCACTAGTCTCTTCGATCTAGTTGTAATCTCGTACATTACAGCCGGTTAAGTCCGGTGAAGTCGGGTGGTCTTGTCCTGACCGTGAGACGACCGGACGCTCGTTATCCAATCCCCACCAGCACCGGACAGACATCATATTTAGCACCACTCCCATCATGCAAACTACCCATCGGTCAAAACATGCACTCCGATTGGCACATCCTACTTGCCAAGCTTCTGGTCCTTGTGTCCGGAGATGACCGTGAACGGAAGCTTTTCTTTATCTCGAATATGTCGAAATTTGCGATATTTAGCACAGTACATACAAATAAAATTTGCACCGCATCGTGAATCAATCGAAGGCCGTACGTACAATCGCACTAAAACTCAATGGAATATTTTTCTGGTAATCTCTATCAAAATAGATTTGTAGGTCTCGAGATTAGAACAAATACATATAATATAGTACCTAAGCTGCACGAGACTTATATGTGGTTGCCGTATCAATGAGTTTCCGAGTCGCTACAGATAAGTGTGGCCACGTACTTCCGATACGTGTTAGTGCTGCTATCGATAACAGCTGAGCTGCTGCAATCCATTCCTGTTCTCTATCTTATATCCGTGGAATAAAATTGTCGTCTGACAGTCTTTGTATGGAAAAACTGTCAAAAATTCAAAATTTATTCGCAGGATAAGACATACTCGGTATAAAAGTTTTGTGAAATTCGCTGTTAGAAAATTGTACAAGTACTTAGACTTACTACTGACCTAATAGTAATATCATCATCTCACCAGCCTCCGATTGCTGATAACAATGTTGACAACTCATTCAGATTTATTTCAAACGTCATGTAAGTACAGTTTACTATTCCTAATCGGGAAATGCTCTCGAATCTATCAGAGCCAATTATAATGCATGCCGTCCCCAATCATACCTAAGCACGTAATTACGAAGGTACGTATGTGGGTCACAATCGGACTGGAACTGAACACTCACTAGTAACAGCAGGGCTGGCAACTTGAGTATTTATCAAGGAATTATGTAAATTTTTTCTCAATTTTCGGCAAAATTCGGATCATAAAACCGACCACGTTGAAAATATTTGTAATTTTGTGGAAAATTCTTGTATTATGTTTAAATCTAGTATTCGCTGCATCCCGGTAGCCCTGTGTGGGAAGTGAGCAGTTATCGGGAGTAGGGGAGAGGTGGAATGCGGAGGCGTCCGGCGAACAGGCGCGGGCAGCGGTGCGGCAGTACTCGCCGAACAATTGACTGCGCGCCACCAGCCAATCACTCCGGTGTAAACCAATGCAACTATGATTGAGCTACGAACCGCAATCAAAACGCTCCCCGTTTGATTAGAAAATGGAATGGATTCTAAAATAGCGTTTAATGATTTTGAACCAACCTAGCAGCTTGCGTAAGCAGCGATAACGTTGACTTTGACATTTGACGAAATGAAAAACTTAATTCTTAAATTATTCATTGCTTTTTACAATGTCAAAGAGCTGCTGATTACGACAATACGCCAGAAACAACTTGACGCATCGACCAATTGAATTGATTCTGCGTCTTTTCTCTTCATAATAATTTTAAATACATATACGCCGCGCTAATTATAGATTGTAAATAGTATATAAAGTTGAATGCCGCGGCTTGGCGGTTAGCACGCGGGTGTGGAATTCCTCACCCAGATAAGAACCGCCACCTGACTGACACGAGTTGAATGACTTTCTGTTTTCACAACTGCTGCTAACATTCAACATGTATTTACAATCGCTCAATGTTGACGAAATTTTTGGTCTTTTGAGCCGATTAGAGATTACCATAGAAACTGTACGTATGCCTATCATTGGTGCGTTCGC
Organism: Lithophane socia; assembly: GCA_947522985.1. Classification (NCBI taxonomy): domain Eukaryota; kingdom Metazoa; phylum Arthropoda; class Insecta; order Lepidoptera; family Noctuidae; genus Lithophane; species Lithophane socia. The sequence goes on from OX383254.1 coordinate 17,789,783, forward strand.
CGTCGCAACTAGAAACACGAAATACAGTTACCCTCGACAGTTAAGTTACTTAATTGTCGGTTTCAAACAAAGGGGTACCGATTCCGATTACCATTGATTGTATAATGGTTAGTACATTCAATTAACTAGTCATTGTTCTGAATCCTTTGATGAAAGTTGATCTGTGGCCGATACTCCGATGTACTTAGTGCACTAAGTACAATGTAAGTAGCTCTCGCAAATCGCATCTGGCCATCATCTACAAATCCATCTAATAATAGAGCACGTTTATTTATAAACTGGCTCGCTCCATTGTTGACGATAGCACGTCACCGACTCACCGCCGACATCTTGTTTTCATTAACTATCTTTTGTTCTTTACACAAATTAATCGTTTGTTGTTCTTGTTTTTGTCAGTTGCTGTAATCTTGAGCAGCTGTTGGGAACACTTGAGCGTTTGTAGGTAAACAAAGTCTATGGTAGATAAATCTGAGTCCATTCATTGACTGATGCATCCATCAAGCAAATCTATCTAATGAAAATCCAATCTTAACTTCCAAAACAAACGCAAACCGGACTTTTATCCAGTTCATTTTGGTAACAATTCGTCAAGCTGGAACTAAGTCTTTATAATATCTGGTCCTAAGTCGTTTTGCAAAGAACTTGCCCCAGTTGTCTGAGATGTGTTGGTTAAAGAGTTTGCTCTCAGCGACAAGTGAACCACTTTCTACAAAAAACAAACAAGTGACTGGCCGTGGGCAGTGTGGGCACAGGCCAGCTTCACGCTGGTGTAGCACTGTTATTAGCTCATGTTGGATTATAGTAATTATGTAGAAATCCTATGCTACGTGTGACATGACGTCGGTGTGTTTGTTTATCACTAGTATGTTGCTAAGTGATCTCATGTCATTATGTCTGGTTTCCTTACTATTAATCATGTCGTAAAATCGTACTCGTAATCGATCTGGATATTTAAGTGCCCCGTTTGAGTGTACTGTTAGTTATACAGGGTGAAATTTTAGTCGTTTAAATCCTCGTAAAGGGTCTTTGTAATGAGTACAAAGACCCTTTACGAGGATTTAAACGACTAAAATTTCACCCTGTATAACTAACAGTACACTATGAACAACTTTCACTATGAGACCACCACTGAAATCGGAAAAAAATGAGCTGTTCCCTACATTTATGTTCGCATAGCTGGTCAAAATGTACGGAACAGCAGATTTTTTTTAAATTCCTTATGATGATTTAAACGATTAAAATTTCACCCTGTATACTAAATAATCATTGTTTTTCATCATTAAAAAACTTTGATCCCTATAAAACATGTGGAAACGATCAACGTTAATGCTGTTTGGTTGTGAAAATACAATGAAATTGATTAAACTGTTCTAGAAACCATTTTAATATCTCGCGCCCTAGTTCCTTTGGGGATTTATGTGCAGTCCAGATCTTACAATATGAGAAAAGATCAGCCATTGTCCAATAGGTCTTATTTTTGTACGCATTAAGATCTCGCGTGCCGTCTATAAATAGAGTAGCGACTTATCCACCCACCGCGGCTCGGCAATTAACATCAGCCAACTTGGCCAAGGCAATGGCGCCCGCATTGCACCAGGGAGCAAGGACGACGAGACATGGACAACCGCCAACCACCATGGCAACACTTAGATCTTGCCGATACACGAACCTTGCCACCCGATAGAAGCATCGAAAGCCGAAACAACAATAGAGGCAGTCTCATATAAATACACGTATAAAAGACAGTCGCCAAAGACCGTGTCGATAAAATCACAATAAAAATGAGTAAAGCAGTCACGCAAGCTTGTAAACACTAACAGATATGACGATAATTAGAGTATAGTGGTTGCGATAACTATAAATATAATTTGCGGTTGGAGCAACACGAGCCTTTGTTGGAAGAGAATGGAGGAGGCTCATTATCTGAGATTCGTCGATGTCAGATGCAACATTGTGCAACTACGTGGAAACTTTGTCGGGAGAAATGAGCGCGACGCGGCAATTCTAAAACCATGAATCTTCTAGGAAAATGCACAAAGGTTTAAAAAAATTATGACTTTGTTCTCGCGTTCAGGAAAGACTATCTTTATTTATCTATCTTACGTCCGCGCTGGTTACAGCCCGAAAGAAAACTTGTAAAAAATAGTTTTTATTCATCTTCGTACTCGCAATTTTACATTTATTTTTCCCGCCAGCGGTGCTCACTGCTGTAAATTTTTAACGTAGCTAATTGCCCAAGAGCTCGTTATTCTCATACAATACAAACTAAATGAGCTCCTAGCCGAAAAGGTTAAAGTTATCTGGCGTTGCGCACTCCTTACATAACATCTTTCCTCTGCAGGCTTATGTATGACCTTTAAACTCCTTGCAATATGTCATCTTTTTAGTACTTGAGGCAATATGCTACATGATCAAACATTTTATTCTATTGTTACATTGCTTTCTTCAACCATGTCTTTAATTTCTAAGAGACACTATTCAAACTTCTCTGAGATTTAATCAAGTGCTTTTTCCTAAAGAATGTATCTAAAAAATATTTCCTTTGAACAAATGCGTCCCAGTTTTTCAATACCGAGCAATATTTTCAAGAATAATATAGAAGCCTCAGGAAATCTCAGAAATTTGTTTAAAAGTTGTCCAAACTCGAAAGAATCCACCTGTTCGCTTGTCGTTGTATTTATATTCCAGTGTTCGGTGTCTGTTCAAATGAATTCCAAACATCGAGCATTCTCCAATAATCGTGTTCAAGCGACTCTCCCAGTAATTCACCTTGATGGGCAATTTTCATTAAAAAGAAATGTCTGACTAACTGGTTTTCTATTAAGCTTCATTACTTCACGTGATATTTAATAGGTTCGTGAAAAAATCCATTAAGCGGTGTTGGGAGCTACTAATGTAATTATTTAAGTGCTTTTCTCCGTCCAGCGTATGAAAGTCGCTGTTTCTTGTGGAGCCTTCGTGGGGTCGTCCTTTCCCTGCTTTTGCTTACTACAAGTCTCTTTTAAAGCGACATTACTATTTCACTGAACCAATTACATTTCTGTATTTACACCTTGTTTAAAATTCTGTAGTAAAAAGAAAACAGCTTTAGTCCACGTTCTACGAATCGTTGCGGAGGAATGCATATGAAAATAATTAGCTTGGTTAAACAGTTTTTAAAGTACGCGAACTGATTTATGAAATTGTTTTCGGTACATGTTGCCAATAGTGACCCATAAATAGGTTTGGTGAATCAGAACTTTCAAGTTTTAAGAGCTCTTTACTGTATGTCGGTAAATTGTTACGTAAAGCAAACCGTATAAGATTTTATTGTATGCTTGGTCAAGCTAAGGCTGTATCTTTAGTTGTTTGGAATATATAGTCATAGATATTTTGCAATAACACGAAAACATATCGGCCTTCATAATATTGCAAAATAATGATTAATTCTGTATTATGCGTTATGTGCTTTATTTTACAATCAGTTATGTCTGGTTTCCGATGTGTTGCCACAATTTTATTTCGCATCAGTGCATCACGCTTTCCGGGACTGTTGTTTCTATATTGTTTTACCTGCGTTTAGTATATTAAAGCAGTTTGTGTCAAACAAGCCAAAAGGATATGCAAATATTTCTGCAGATGCAAAAGAACAACCGACTTTATTGATATTCCAGATATGATAAAATATTTAGATACGTGCATATGAGTATTAAGTACTTAAGTGGTTTCAAAAATCTTGACTGCTAGGAACACTCCAGTAACATAAGGTAAATATTGTAAGGCTCTCCTTGTTAGTTTATATCAGGTGAATATATTTTAACGACACGTTGATAACTCCAATCAGAGTAATAACATTTCTATTAAATTACGAGTAGTAGAGTCGCAAGTGGAGGTAATTGGCGTAACTGTTGGACCACATTCGATGGAACGTGTGTAGCAAATAAAAACATGTAGTGTGTAAATCAAGTGTCGTAAATCTGTATTAGTTTTGGATCTTTAGGTAAAAATATAAGTAAATTTATAACGTTTAAACTAGAATAGATTATATCTTACTCCGACGTTCGTATTGAGCGATTAGATTTCGTGTTACAAGTATAGAATTCTCATTTAGAAAAGATGTGAGCGCCCTCTGGGAAGAAATATAAATTAGAATAAAATAATAATTAGAATTACCATTAAAATGTGAATTTCTCCACGCCTATGTAACAAGATCATGAGAATCAATTTATAGTATAGGCGGAGCGAGCTCTTAGACAAAAGATTGGTTCTTTAGAATTGAGCTGTACTGACACGGACCCGGTATAATGCCCTGACGCATACTGCTTAGAATCTACAAGCTCAACGTTCCAAAGAATTTTAGCCATAGGCCTAGTACTATTTTAAACTTTAATTAGTAACCGTGGGAGTATAACAGTACACCTGCCTTACTCTCCCACGCCGATGGAAAAATCTTCAGAAATTCTGATGTGCTCCCGTTTATCGAACGTCTAATACAAACGGTATTATACGCGGTACAACTTGACTGGCACATATTATGCGTGTCCTGTATATGAAATGTTTTACGCATTTTGTTCGGCTTCAGAATATGCGGGCGGAATAAAGAAATACATGGGATTATTGAATTTATTCTTTGCGGAAATACATTTACTACCTTAGAATACTGATAAGTTTCTACATATTGGCGTGTGTTCGCTCATACCATGTGCTTCTAAAAGTTTACCGAATCAAACTTGAGTGACAATAGCAAATTGTATTAAATAAAGATATAAATAACATAACTGATATTTAATGTTTGAGCTTTTGTCAATAATCTACCAGATAATGCTCCCATACTGATTATAAATCCATCAACCATGCACAAACATTGTCTACTAGAATCATAATCTGTCGTCACGTGTGTACGTAGAAGCGGCGTGCGCTCGCGCACTCATTAGTGCTTATTAATTAATCATTAGTGCGGTTAAGTAACCGGCGACCGCTCACCGCTCTCGTGAAAAGTGAAATTTCCCCCCCCCCCCTCCCCTCTCCTTGTACCCTCCGGAGCATTTCATTGCCACTTTTTACGCGAGTTCATTTTGATATCTTGGTTTTAGGTAGTTTTGATGCTTCAGTCCGTGAGCCGTGATATATCTTAGTAATTTCTACAGACTGGATTGATTAACTTGAAGTAAAGCAAATGCCTATAAAACTCAGCGGTGGGTGAATGTGGACTGAATAGATCTTCAACATACACTTTTCCTTTTGTTACTACAGCATATAAGTTGTTCATTTGTGGTAGTTAGGTAACTTGTTCAATACAATGTAGGTACGATGCTAATCAAACATACTAGTTTGTAGTAATAGAGCGTGAAGATAATTTCTAGTTCATCGCCATTCACCACCGAGCACCGTTAATTAATTAAAGTTGGGACACAACACAAACAACTACGTAGTTCTTTATCAGTACTGCCTACCTACTGCCGACTCTTTTGGGGTTTAGTCAAAAATTAAGATTTGTAATCTTTCGATATTTTCTGTGAAGTTTTAATCAAATATAAATTTTAGTGCTTCCTCGTGCCATTAATGTTTTATAGGAAGCTCTTAATCGTTTAGCGGCCATCCAGTTTGTCTATGGGCATTAATTCGCTGTTGAAGCAATTTCTAGTACTTGTACGTAAATAAACTGGCTTTTCACTAAGTTGGTAGTACGTGTGGTGGTACAAGTGCAGCTAATCGATCACCACGACTGGATCGACACTTCCCACTTCCGCGCCACCAGATCAAACACGATACACACTCACGTGAAGACTCGCGTGCAAAATCGACAGCTTTTAGGTGTTAATTGATTAATCCGGCCAATGTAAACTTCAGTAATAAATTGTGCACCTAGTAAGCAAGTAGCAACGCTTGTTATATTGGTTCGCACGGATTACCAAATTAGCTAAAAAATCATTAATTAAAAAGTAATGCTGCAAATATGTATTCGATTGAACAACGCGGAAGAATAATTCAGTGCTAAAAATTGGTAATTGGAGTTTTTTTCCTGTTCATTTATTTAGAATCGAGGCGTAACGAATGTTGTGGAATTTAATCATTATTGCAATGTAAATATGATTAGCAACAACGGCTGGTAATGTTTTGTTAGTTGATAATATCAACAGCATAACCCTGGTTCTATCCAAAACATTTTTTTTTGCCTTAGGCCGAATTGACAGGCTATTTTCAGGGCCAGACAGTGTGCTGGTGTTGTTGACGGTATGTCTCGGCTTCGGATTAGCTTCGCTCTCACTGTTGCAGTGCGCGCGTGCTTGCAGATTCTCAGTAAAAAGCTCACACGTTCCGCATGCCGGCCGGCAATGTTATGCTAAGTTAGCTAAGCGATTCGATACAATCTCACCAGATAGCCCATCTGTTTTCACTATCAGAGGTGTAAGAAACCAGACATAAACCGCATGTTTTCTACAGACAGTCTCTCAAAGATAAACACGTCTTTGAGGAAATATTGCTGAGCCTGTAATCTATTTTTAGCAGACAGTATCAAATTGCACGTGCATTGACATACGTTTTTATCGCAAGTTGATAATATTTACTTTTCAATCCACACTTAATCCTACGGTCATTAAAGTAATTTAATTATTACACAATACGGATTGCTTGCTCAAACTTTAAATATAATAGCGGTACAAATGTGAAACAGTGACGACTACACACAATCCTAAACCAACAAGGTAAGCTGCTTACGTCACGAGAGGCCAAATATGACTCGTACTATAAACAATATAATGTGGAAACGTTAACAATATGTGCTCGACAACATTCCCGGCACAACGACTGTAAACGAGAGAAACAAGCAATAAAGGCCTTTCTGAGCGGATCGCAAATGTGCTCTGACGTAAGTAGTGTTTAGTTCACTGAAGAATTAATTCTTCTACCCTTCAAAACTGCAAATGAAATGCGTACTTCGCAATTTTATTGCCTGTAGGCATCTAGTTAACTAAGCCGTAGTTTTGCTCCCAACCATGTAAAAGTCTCGTCCCATGACAGTGACAGGAGCTGCATAAGTAGTAGCAAGCCGTTCGCTTGGTGGTCGTACTAGGCCATTAATCACACGTTGACTAGTTTACTGCATACGAGCTAAAGCTGATTTAAGAACCAGTTTTTTAATTGCTGTTTTTCTCAACATTTTAATTGCAAGATCTAGGGTACATTTATGTCGAGTGCCCACAACAATTACTATTTAATAACATTGCGGCTATGGCCGGTGCATTAGGCGTATCATGTCACTTGACCGAGCCCGTATTTGGTATCACTAAAGACGCGTATAAATCAGAGTGAGCAGTATATTCGCGGTTGATGGGCGCCCGGTCCGACAGCATTCCGCTGCCGAACCATTGCCGACCATGCGTGAACATATCCACGCTCGCCCTAAATATCCACGTCTGTTTCTACATCAAAGAATGATGGACTTGTTTACACACCTTGGTCACGTAATATGCTTTAAAACAATAGTTTCCATTTAAACGTTCAAGACAATCGATAATTTAATTCAAAACATTTTACAATTAGCAATGTCACTGCCAAAATCCTTATACCAATAAAGAGCACCTACAGCATCGTCAAGTTGTCAACCTAGATAACTACTTGTAAACTTAATTAACTCAATTCCGGCCAGACGCGGCGTTATCAACCATCAAGTTAACATCATTACTGTGTAACCCGCTGACCTTATCAAAATAGACTTAGGCACAAAATAATTACACGCAGAAGGATCGCACAGTAGACACACAAGTAGACTGCAGTGGTTCAAGAATTGAGAGGAGCCGAGACTGTTTCATATAGCTACAACAGTAGTATACAAAAAGTAGTAAGTATAGCATCTATCTTTGGGAGCTTGGTTTACTTAACTGTTAAAACTTCTGCATCGATTTCCTTTATTTTTTCTCCTGTTCTCAGAAAATAAGCAGGTCGCGTCTAGCATGTGTATTTGGTAAACAGTCGTACATTGAAAACAGAAAGATCTCGGAGCATCGCCTGTGCATCATCCGTCAACACTGCGCTTTGAAGTTTGCAAAAAAAGCACACAAGTGCCGTGTTTAGACGAGAACTGTTTTTTGTATAGGATGGTTACTTGTTATGCAGATGAACAAAAAAGTTTACAAGTTGAAATATATACCAAAAAATAGCGTTCGTTTTACCAGAACCGGATGCATACATCACCGCTCCTTGATTTTTTTTCGTCGCTTCGTTTGTAAAAAGTTTGTTTAAGATGAACTTGATGCTTAAACTTATAGGTACGTTTTAAATCTCAATCAATTTATTCGTTGAAAATGAAATGAAATGATTCTGGCACCTTTCTTCATTCAAGCGTTATTGTATAATCTTGTTCAGGTAAATCTTCTTTTATGTTTATCCCCGTTTGAATTCCATTAAAATACTCTTGTGTATGTTACACGGCAGTGATCTAATATATGATTACTGTTCCATTAGTCAGATGGATGATATTCTCCGCTGCGTGATTGCTCGTCGCACTCGCATCGAGCTCATGTTGTAACTGATGCCACCGTTTGGCAACTCCATCATTGCCACCGCTTGCCTAATCGCAAAACATTCTCTCTGATACACTCTCGTACAATAACTTCCCGTCTACTGTTTACTTTAGCTCCTCTGATCTCTTTGATATTAATATTTCATTCGTTTATTCGTAATATTGCACAAGGACAAATAAAGAGATCGGTCTGATTTGTCGTAGTTGAAACTGGGCCAGATTTTAGGCTCAAAGCGCAGGAAATTTTACACGTCTCTATCTCATCCTGGTTTCTTGTCTTTGATCAAAATTGAAGTAACTTTATACAATCAATGGATGCCTTGCTTGGTGGTTAATCTTTTCATGTGATCAAAAAACGAAATACATCTCTCATTCGCAACAAAGTTTGAATGCGAGTGCTCGGCAGTTACCAGGCCGGGGAGTTATTGGCAATAAATCCGCGAACGACCTTACAAAGCTGTTACAGAATACGAAAAAATATATCGTCCGATGCGATCACACGATAACAGAATTAAGTTCGCTTCATAAAACCGGCCAGTACGACAGGTGAGAAATGAAGTGCTTGGTTCGTCTGGACGGTGGGTGGGCTCTTGAGGGTTCGAAAAGGATGTGATTTTCAACCATTCACTTTGCTGCTTGATCGAGTGAACCTATTACATATACTGGATGTCATCGTGGATGCGTGGCGGCGCGTAGCCAAGGATTGCCGAACGGCACCGGTTCGACCGGACCTTTTCGTTATTTTCTTTCTTTTTCTCCCGAACACGACGCCAGTTTATATTATGGACCTGTGTCGATACGATATTACGTATTTATGCGTAGTCTGGCCGCAGAGATCAGACGGTAAAATAAAATCAGACATACTGCATATGTATTTACTTGCCGTTCTCAATCTGTGAGAGTCGGCTTCCAAATAAGCTTGTAATTTGATATTCGTTAGACTGAGCTTGTGGTTGCATGCAGTTGACTATTATTTTATGGTACTGTACAATTTCTAAGTGACAATCTCTTTGTGACTGGTTGAATGTGAAAACTAACTTAACGGACTGTTTCACGTTTATAGCTCTATGTTTCCGCTGCACAGCTTTTACAATGAATATTGAACAGTTATCGACGAAGCGATTCGACGTTGTAAACCAAATGAAATGTCACTTACTTATTTGTTATGCACTGCTTGCATATTCACGACACCCTTCTGAAGAATAATTTTGGTGAATAAACAGTTTGAGAGAAATTCGAAATTTAGTCATGTTTTGTTTTCAAAAATGGCTTTTACAGGATATTGCGTTCACCATATTATACGACCCGGTCGATCGATACATACCCGTCCAATCAACGAGTGAAAGATCAACGCAACGTCACGCATAAACATAGAGCCAAATAAGTAGGATAAACCGCGAACCAGTCACACATGGCGACGATAAGCCGCAGATAATGAACACGTGACGTCATCCATCTGACCCTGTCACCGCGCCATGTCACGGTGGATGCTTGGATGACCAGCCGGCGGTTAACTCTTAATTGATTATTGAACGCTCTGATTTGGATGTTGAAGTGATAATTCCATTGTGGTCATTAAACGATTTCAGATTCCCATTGATTGTGGAGTTACTCTTTATCGTGGAACCGGAACCATTACGGAATCTAAATAAGCTTAAAAATGTACCCGTCTATTGCATGTCGATAATTCAATTTTCCATCGCGACCTGGTTAAATTCGCACTCGTACATGACGTGTCTGGCTACACTAGTAACAAATTTTTGTAATCCAGTTGACCCCATAATAAAAATAACTTATGATAACTAGTTTTCCTATGAGCACGTATTACCTAATAGCATAACTAAATAAACAAGACAAACAGGAAACATGAAAGGTCGTCGACTCCGAGACCTGCGACCATTCGAACACGTACGAACGGTACTTACTGACAACTGCAAGACACGACTCAGCTCAGACTCGACTCACTGCATTTATAGACGCACACGCTCCATTGACTCTTAATTCCTTAGTTCAGCTGACTGCCCAACTGTCTGAAACCAATTTGTAATAGCAGAAGACTGTATTGAAGTTTCTAACAATGGATGGAGTTGGGAAACTTTACTGTGGTGACGAGAAATTGAATCGCAGCCAAATTGAAGAGGAACAAACCAGAGGTGCACATGAACAAGTGCTTACGTTTCTTCAAGTGGATATGTTTTAATTGGTGATGGTGATGATTCAATATTGTTATCGTCTTTTACTGTTAGTAGGATACTTATGATAAGTGTACTAGATACTGAAGTATGTTCAGTTCACAGAATGAGTACTTGAAATTTTTTCATATTTAGCAGGCCAAATGCAGATGAAGCGCTCTGAAATATTAATCACCAAGATATGTCCCAAGACAAAAGCCGAGTGGAAAAAAAATTAAAAGATTTAAAAAACAAACTTTTAATAAGTTAATAGGCGGGTTGTTGGCTATCAATCTAAGGTACAAGAAGCTAAACAGATCAAAGCGAGTCCCCAACTCGTTCACCGGTCCGCATTCGTTAGCTGGCTATTTCGGACAACTTCCGCTGCATCGCACACCTATGAGTTTTTTCAAATACGGCCATTGGGCATGGTAGAGAGATAAATCCGTCGCATGGAGGATGTGTCACATATTAAATGAGAGCTGTTTGTTACTGATATTTATAACGTGTTTCAACATACGCCCACTTATATAGATTCCATTCGTTTGGTTTTACATCAACCTATTTTTATTGAATTAGGTACTGTTATTATTTGCATTTTGTTATGTTTCCTGCTTCAAAAAACTTAAGATTTTAATACCCACTAACAAGGAAAACATGTACAAGGAAAACTGCGTATATTTAAAATGTTCAATCTGTTTTCGATGGCATAATTTTATTAGTGCACATTGAACTTGAAGGATGTTGTCATCGGCGACATAATAAACTGATAACTCGATATAACGGCTGGCGGAATCGATTATAAAATAAAAGTAAAATGCCGACCGATAAAGAATGCGTCCAGTTTCCTAGAACACCCATAAGAATAGTATTAAAGGCCTCTTGACAGCACACGTGCGTGCTACGTGTCTTGAACCTATATGCGTACGCGCATAACGCACGATAGTAATGTCGCCTAGTTATGATGAATGGACAGCGGTGTCTGTCTAGAGTAGATTAAAGGCTCTTACATACTGGCGCGACTTGTCGCGCGACGCGACGGCGCCGCATTGTTCGCCGTGAAGTTTTCTCAGAAATTGTTTTGTTAAAATTCGCGTTGCGCGACAAGTCGCGCCAGTATGTAAGAGCCTTAACGCTCTTTATAATCGGATTATGTTGAATCATACCAATGTATTATTATTAATAAGTACTTACTGAGTAATAAGTAATTGAGCACCAATTGGAATTGAACGTACAGACTTGATTTTAATTTCGTCAATCAAAGACTCGTTTACATCAATCGGATGTTTTACTAACAGTGTTTCATTATTTAAATTAGTTTGATAAACAGCCAAACAAAGACGTCATCAGATGTATGTCATCGTGGCTGCTTACGTAGAGTCACTGTAGAAGTTCAACGTTCATTAGGCTAGGTGAGCACGCTGCTGAATACACGTACTGAGCATCCTGCACCCTAATTATTGTGACACACTTTCAATCACAATTTGAATGATTTTTAAGGATATTGCTTCATATGTTCCAATGTATGCTAAACAACGTAAAAAACGCAGTGAATGTTGTTGAACTGTCAAATGAAAGCCATTGCTACTGTAAACTGTAAGTGTGTTACGGAATTACTCCGCCGCTTGCGTCGTTCTGTTTCTGTTAAAGAAGATGACAGAGACAGAATAAAGTTTTAAATATGTTTAGCGCTAAACGCATTTAGTAATGTGTGGTGCAAGCGATATCATATCGATAGGTATCTTGAATGTTTTGTCCCTGCATGTTGTGTCCGGAGGGAAGCGAGTCGGGCAGCGCCGGAACCTCGCGTTTGAATGCTCCATGGAAATGGAACGGACGCCGGGAGACAGGTGCGACGCCCACCAACCCAAATTATGGGAAAATTAAACGGCGTAGCTCTCGTAATTAATAGTACGAGTGCGAGGTTTTAGTTACGAATTATTGTTTGTAAACATTCCTAAACTGTTTGGAGTTCGAATATGGCGCATGTGTAAAGGTTGCGTAGGTAGGTGATGTCAGGTCTGTATGTTTCGCTATTGAATGAACCGAGTATTTTCAAGATATTTTCACACATCACGTAGCTCGAAGAGTTCGACATGACACGTATGTTTATGTGTCCCATTTATTATGTGAGCTTTCCGCACGCACTGGCGCCATCACCGCCGCGGGCGCCACGACAGTTACACAAACACATCAATAGGTACCAATGTTTTTCAAGCCTAATCGCTTTTCTTGTTCTCAGAACGGAGATTGTTTGGTTTACCCGCAGTACTAACAACTTTGATCAACGTTTGATTGCACCAATTAACCCTAATTCGTTCCAAACAACGGTCGTAGTCGAAAGAAACAACAATCCGTGCAAATTGAGATTTATCACTTCCTTCTGTAATTTTGAGACAAAGGCAAGGCTGTGTCTCTCTGGCCGCAATAGCTGATAAGCCCAATTTGCGTGTAGCGGCGGCGGGGTCGACGCTCGCATCGAATTCGTACAGCCGCAAGTGAATGACCAGCCACAGCCAGCCACTCGCGGTGCCTGCCGCCGTCTGACTGTTGAACTTGAGACGCGCCACTCATCTCTCTGCACAATCATGTCTACCTCATAAGATGCTGGTTATTTACATTCATGTTTGAAGTTGAATTGAAACCAAAACAAGTCTATGACCCGTTGATTATCTTGGTAAATTACCACCCCACAATTAATTGCACAATTTAAGTTTATTTTCAAAGAAAAAAAACAGACGCTGGTTTATTGAATTTAAATAACCAAAGAGCAACAATAATAAAATAGTTCGCTTATCTTGTCAGTTCTAGAAAATACTGGACGATCTAGTTGATAGTTTAATTGTAGGTTCTGCTCGCTCCCTCAATTAATGGCTAGTCTCGTGATGTTGCGCGCTCGTTACGACGCCGACGTCTGTCGCCAAGGAATACTTATTGCATAGCCTTGAGATCATAGACCAGTGAAAATTGACCATTGTGTACACCCAGCTGGCGTCCATTGACAATGAAATATTCATTAGTTCGTTCATTAATCATTACAGAAGCGTATTTTATTCACAATATTTGTCTCCAGCAATTTTCCGCGTGAAATTATTAAATTGATAACACGAGCTGAAACCGCTTGCGGTTGATGGCTTATGGTTTAAATAATTAAAATGAATCGTTCACCGCCGCGTCGGACAGGGGTTTGTAAATATTTCGCGTAAACATGGACATTAATGATCAGTTCGGTGAGAGAAGCGCCGCCATGGCTGAAGGCTGGGGTAGGTTGATTGCATTAAAGACGCGCCGACCTCCGGCCATTCACCCGCGTCTGGGTTCCGTACGACCAACGCCTGAACACTATTGCTTGTCTGAATATACATTTACAGTAGGCACCTACCCTGTACGAATTCTATGCGACTGTATCAATGTCTGAAACAAAGGAGATGTTTCTATAATATTTGGGCCCAGTAGGTGGCCAGGATTATTGCGGCATCAAATGCGTTGTTCAGATCATCAAGGGTGCAGGTGAACGGACATTTGGGGCACTCTAGCAGATTTAAAAAATATAGGAAACTCATGACGGTACAGTACCGTCGAAATGAACAAAAAAAGAACTATGCTGAATTTATGATGATACTAAGTATGTGGAAGTCTCTAACGCTCTACAAGTACTAAAGTTGAGGTGCCGGTCCTCGTGGGAAATCCTAATTCTCACGGTACACCGTAAGAGTGTATCGACTCGTCATCACACACTTTTTAAGTTCTATTTTATTTTTTGTCACCATATGCCTGCATAACAAAGAACTCGTTCTAGAGGACTTGATTCAATCCAACCCAGAGACGCTAACAAGTCTGTCGTTTAAATTGTTTATGACATCAGAATAGGCCGCACTCATAAATTGTAGGCTAATAAATTTTAGATGGACAACAAATGTACCGAGCACTCCATAAAGCTATAATATGTATAAAGGCTCGAACAAACTGGCTTTATTGGCTCAGTAGTAAACACTGGCTTGATTGAAGTTTCCCTGGCAGTTTCAGAAAAAATCCACGCAAGAATATACGTTTTTGTAATAGTCTTATTACCGAGTCCTACAGCAGATTTCTAAAATACAGAAGAGTCCCGTACATACTAAGCATATCGATATTTTCGCTTCATTTTTGTCATTGTTAGTTAGCTTGCTATCGTTATGTAATGAATAGGTATCTTAAAGTGTATTACCTACATAATATGTAGGTAATACACTTCTGCACCTATGTACCTACTTAGTGGTCCTTCCCCGCTTCCCACTGCACAACTCATTGAACCGAACGGCAACGATCAATGGACGACGCAGCCCTCATAATAAGCAGTAATGTCCGCTTTGTATTAATAACACTCCCACTATATTGAATGAACATCATTAATAATACAGTCATTCATAAAATTAAACTAAGTAGGTACATAATAATATACGTAGTGGAAATAATGTGAGCCATGAGCAATAAAGTAAGTTAAATTGGTGCAAATGTATAGAAACCATACCACATTCGACACAATAACAGGAAATAGATTTGTACCCACGGCATACATCCTGTTATATACTTCAAGAGTAAACACCACATTTTCACAAACTTAGCAGTTTGTGAAACTATGCAAAGCCGCTTAAACAAAATCTATCTTAGGTAGAAAACGAATTGAAGGCTTATTTCCACTAAAATAACAATACCTATAGCAATGAGAAAACCGTGCTAGCTGACAGAATGAAGGAAAGGCCACGGTAATAAGACGAGCCAGAAAAAACAAAGAATAAATCACAAATAAAGGCGAGTAACAAGAACCTTTTAATGAACGTTGTTGATCTTGTAAGCTGTAATTACAAAGACATAATAGAGATCATAAAGTTTGCGTACAAGCAATGGAACTCCTATTACTATAATTCCTTAGGGATCTCGATCCCCAGGCTTAACTCCGACAAAGTAATCAGTGAAGCTGAACTCAGGCTTTTCTGAATAGCGCAGTGAGCTTTGCTATGAAGCTAGAAACGTAATAAGTTGTTCAGATGAAATCACAACACGGGGTAATGGAGTAAAAACAACTTAACGTAGCAACAATATTGTGCTCAGGAAATTTAAAAATAACGAAGAAGTTTGAGTGTCTCAGGTTCAATCGTAGCGTAAAACGTTTAGAGCGAGCCGCGAGCGCCATTTCTGTTTGCTCGCTACTAATTGTGTTTACACTACCCTGGACCGGGGAGCGAACTTACCTGGTACTTGTTGAAAGGGCTACACTGTCTCCCCATACCTAATAAGAATAACACTGTAATTCGAAAATATTGTAACAGCCAATTATTTAAAAAAAAGTAACTGTGGAGTTTCTTGCCGGCTCTTCTCCATAACCTAGCTTCTAACGTTTCATAAGTGCCCATGTAGGTTTATGTGAAATAAAATATTTTGTTTTTGAACTGTCATGGCTGTGTATTATACACTTGTTTCTATCACTACGTCGCGTACCTTCAGATAAAACACATTTCGTCCACAACCGTCTGTTCACGGTTGCAGCAATATTTGTCACGAACTGCTTATAACTCGGCATTTTACAATTCCTGACTATGTTGATGTGCTTAGAGAGAATCAGTTTTAAATGGTGATATTTTTTTATTAGTATTTAATGAACCAGTGTCCTCATTTAACGAAATGATCCTTGAATCGATATTAATTCCGTGCAATATTCTGCCATTTCCATTTGAGGTCAGCTTGCAGTCGAAGTGTCGACTTACATGTTACAAATGATAGTCTATTCTTAATTTCCCTGGAAGTGAACTCATTGTTTGTCTTAGTATCTAGATTTTGCGAGGGTTCAGTAAATTTATCTGGGAAAAAAACCCGATTTAATTAACCTGTTTGTGTCTGCGAGCTCATCTAAATATTTGGCGAAGAAGGATAGCTGTTCACGTCTTTATCGTTAAACGGTTTCAGTATTTCATTATTGGCAGGGTTACGAAAAGAAACAAGATTTATTAATTAAAGACTCCTTCTTGAGTTGCTAGAGGGCATACGTTTACGCTTCGCCATCGCCATCATTGTTTACTCGAATGAGTTCTCAGAATCTCTATACATTTTTCGCAATACATTGCGTTTCGCAGAACATGTCATTTTCTTGTCGAATTCCCAGAAAAAACTACGGATTTTCCTGTTCGATGCGTAATTCTGGGAATATAGTTTATGCAGTACCTTACCTTACCGATCGATTGGGATGTAAACGCTTTCTTATAAATGTTAACGAATATATTGGTCTTACTTCTTAATACATCGCATTCTATGATGGACGATAAGAATAAAAAACTAGTCCAATTCAATATTTAAACGAAAGATAATTATGTGAGTTATTTGTGTCATTAGTATTGTTGTCAACGACCGCTGGGTCAAGCGCTGACCTTGCACGCGGCTGTACAATGACGCCGTGGAGCCGCCCACCACCATCACGCTGCCACTCTCCACGCCTTTGATGTTCCAAGTTCCAACGTCCCCATTTCCGGCACTCGCAGCCGAATTAACTTTTTTTACTTCAATAACGTGTCTAAACAGCGTTGTTTGCCTCCTAAATTGCTTTGCAAATATTTGATTTTTCTTTTTAAGATTATTTCATAAAACAACCTCGATGTTTCTCTGATGAGAACATAATCATGTTTGTATTTTGTTCAAACACCTAATCGTACACTTTTTTCCTTTAGGGAAATAAACTTAGCTTTTTCTCGGAAAACATGAATTTGATTGAACTTATATCATCAATATAATATCAAATGAGCTAATATTATTTATGGACATTATTAAATTACTAGCCTTGAACAATAATGAACATAATATTACAGTACACTACGCATTAAATTGTAAGGCGGAAGTAGATAATTGGATTTAAGGGCCTGACATTGGCGCTGGGCATTACGTTCCTCTGACACGCGCTGCTGGTCTCCTGGGAAGACTAAGCTTATGCTTTCAGTTTGATGTCTAGGACCAATCACGGAAAGCTTGCAAGAACTTGGCACACATAGATTTGCAACACCATAGAAGCTGACCTCAAAACGTTTATGAAAAAGCTTCCAGCTAACGCTGTATGTTTGCAGTACTATTTAGTGGCTGCATGTTGTTCTGATCTTGGCGTGACATGTAGGCAGCACGTGGGTACGTCGGGATAATTAATACACAGCTCCTCTGATGAATTGGATGAGCGAAGGACAAATCTTTTGTGTGCGTAGGGTCATGTCTCGTCGTTGCGAAATATTTGGCTTCCTTGCCTGTGGTATAACCATAATCCCTTTTATGTTACTTATTTATATAAGTAGTGCTTGAAGTTATTTGCAGTGCTGTCATCGGCTTAGACTTCACCCTTTTAATCCACGTGGGTGTCGTAACTGGTGATAACTTTATTTCGTGAGAATAGGCCACAGCATGTTGATATTTAAGAAAGTACCAAATGATGGTTCTCGTAAAGTATGTAAATAAATCTCACATTAGCATAAGGAACTCAAATCAACGCTTGTACGTTGTACCTACTTAAAAATGCTGTGATGCAATGTTCCATTACCATCGATATGACGACAATAAGTAATTGCCATATTCTCCTCATTTATCCGATAAAGGGACTTTGGAAATACCCTTGCATAGGTATAGAAAAAAATATCATCTACTTTTTTCCTTATCCCTGCAGCTATAAGTACGGAAAATAAATATGCATTCCACACTAATGGCTGTCGTTAAGCCAAACAAAACCTCGTGAATCAAGCACTCAAAATTGTCATCACTAATAATACAGAACCAAGAATAAACGTGTATTTTACGCGTAGCATTTTCCTGATGAAAATAAAATCTAAAACCGCATCAAACAGATCTAAACACATTTTGACTCATTTTAAGACATCTTCCTATAGGATATAACATCGTAAGATGTGTGAAATGAAAGTGACAGGTGGGAACCCTGCCCGGCTTGGCCTGCCTCACTATAAATAGACAATGACAAACTCAGCGCCAACAGATATTTTAGCCAGGCGTGGGATCCTCTGATTCATTTATAAATGTTTATCATTTGTGCTGCAATCCAAAGTCTTGTTTGATTACTAGGCTATTCGTTAGTTCACAACATTGCATTAGTTCTATTGATGAGTTTATTATGAAAATATTGTTTTTCTTTCTCATTTCGCGCGTAAATCATCGAAGACTTTTACTGACAACATGTGTTAGAAAGTTTTGAGTTCTTCTTACACCCAAATTAATGACCAGAACAACGAATTAAACAATTACTAGCTGTTGCCCGCGCCTTCGTCTGCGATCCAGGATGAAAGTAGCCACTATCGTTTTCCTTCTCCGGTTCATGGTCTACCCATGTGCGAAATTCAATCCAAATCCGTTCAGCCATGCATGCGGCATGAAAGCGTAACAAACAAACAAACTCACTCTTCGCATTTATAATATTAGTTAGGATTTTGAAAAAATGGCCACCAGCCTACGTGCATCCTTTGCAGTGCACCAACGTATTTCGCTGTAGCACCTGATTCGCCAGCTGCGGCGCAAGGTCGAGCAAGGCCGTCAGCGTCAGCGCGCACTCCGCTCCTTACCAGCCGCAGGTGAAAGGACCCCACGCGAAGTGCCTCTTTCCTCGAATTCGTTATTTCGCGGTTACGTTCGCAATTATTGTAAAAACAGCATCTCTTTTGTTCTTATAACTCATTGAAACGAGTTGCTGACAAAAGAGATGCTGTTTTTATTGTCTAGAGTTGAAACTCTAGACAATATAAATTAATAGTCAATTCGGTAATCGGTAGTCGTTTTTCTGTTGGATTATTTTTACGTAACCTGCTCCATTTGTAAGACTACAAAATTACGACTTTATTAACAAACAGCTAGCTAAATCGATTTGCTCAACGGTTTTCGTGACAAGACTAAATAAGTTGTGTACGTTTTAATCAGTTTGGTTCGAGAGTTACGGCTTCAGTTCAAAGGTGAACGCAGAAGTTTGTAAACACGGCTATAGATAATCGTAGATCAATTACACTATCGTGAATTGTATTAGGAAGTTCGTTTACGGTAATGACTTAATATCATACTATAGACATTCATGCGTCGATACATTATCGATAATTTATATGACTAGTTAATTAAGCTTAGTTGCAGCTACAGCGTCAATCTCATTGGTTAATTGGTTATTACTTGCTTGTGGAAGAGTCATCTTAGTTTAGACTAATATGGCTCTTGCAAATATGCGGAAATTCGGAGTTTAGTTTCCTGGATGAAATGCTGAAGGCATGCTCAAATATTATATTTCGTACAAGTTTTATCATCTACACTAATATTATAAAGAGGAAAACTTTGTTTGTTTGGTTGTAATGAATAGGCTCAAAAACTACTGGACCGATTTTAAAAATTCTTTCACCATTCGAAAGCTACATTATCCACGAGTAACATAGGCTATATTTTATTTTGGAAAAAAATAGGGTTCCGTAAGATATTTGGGTTTTTCGGACACAAGGTGTAAAAAATCAACCAGAAAAGTTACTTATTTTGCGTACGCTGCCTAAACTATAAAAGACAGAACCATAAAATGTTCTAATTAATTGTAGATCTTATAAATACCTTCAAAAAAGTCCGCGACGCACTATACCTATCTATGTCGAGTGAGGCACAACAACTGTTTTTTATTTAAAAATCTTGAATTTTTTTTGGACTACATTTAAACGCGTTTATTTTACTCATGCTATTAATCCTTATCAAAATAAATTATTTCATCACTAAGTACAGTTTATGTAGATAATATTTGGTCTTTGAATGATTAAAATTGGACGTTTGGTTTTGAAGTTATGGCGAAATTAAAATATTACGATTTCTGCTGCACGGCCCGTTGCGAAGTTGGCGTCACCAAGGCGGGGGGTGCGCGTGCGGGAGGGGAGTTTAGATCTATGAGTAAGGTATGCTCCCTACGCAGCGGTCGTGCGCGAAGTCTAATAATTTTCGTGCGATTTTTTTTAGATTTCGTTCTTAAAACTACACCTACGCAAAAGTTCTTCTCAGAGCTAAACAACAGTTCTTTTCTCCCAGGGCCAAACATTCAAATTAGTAGGAATTGATTTACGAAAAGAATGTTTTACGCATGGGCAAATTTACGTTGCCCTATCACGGGTCGGGGCTCCCGACCATCAGTATATTTTGTTACCTGTAAATAATTTAACGTCAAATGTTGTTTATAGAGAAGCTCTACAATAATCGCTTTAGTTATCTATCCTAAAACAACGGGTTGCGCTCCGGGACTGCCGGCAGATGTGAAAACTTAGTATTAATTACATTTAAATATTTTCATCATTAACAACTTTAACATACACAGAAAGACAATCTGTGCAGCCTGCGGATAATGACTGCGTCGTCGATGTTACTGTCGGTGTCTGTGAATTGACCTGGGAATCATTTTGCTGACCGTGTCTTTCCTGGGTAGGCTTTTTGCAGCGGTAACCGACATCCACGCGGGCGGAGCCGCGGGCGACCGCTAGTTCATTATAAACTGCTCTTACAAATAATAAGACTTGACAGACGGCTACAGTCAAGTGCACGCTCATCGAACAAAAATGTGTTAAAACAATAAATGATGAAGAAATTTCGGGAATCACCTCAATGATGTGATTATTTTGGCATATCGCCGCGTTTTGCTGCATTGGCGGACAAAACAAACGAGTAGGTGAGATGGTGATATCAGAGCACAGTCATCTGTTTACGTAGACGACGTCATCGTGTAGAACTGCTGCTAATAAACGTGTAATTGTTGTGGTTCTCTTGATCGGATTACGAATTTAATTGTGTTAGCAAGTGTTAAGTTGATTAATTCCGTTTCAGGCTATAAATCCCTAGTATTCATAGCCAGAATCGGAGTTACCTATTCTTTTAAGAAAATTTAAACCTGTAAATTAGAATGTAAGGACGTTAAACTTATACACATTCAAATCCATAAATCAACTGAAATGAAAAGCTCATTATTCAATTTGATTTGTAAAGTATCTGTCAGGAGACAGTTTTAATCCTAGAATTATACTCGTTATTGCCTCGTCCTCAATGATGATAGAAAACAAGTGTAGTAGGCGTTTAGTCGAGTCTCTCGTCACATAATTTTGAAGAAATCTAAAAAATGAACGCGTCCCAACGTGTGCTGTCAACGGCCTTCTGCAACTATATTCATTCGGTTTTTATGTCAAGTAATGGCGTCACATATTTCCGCTTATTTTAGAGTATTTTGTGCAAAATTCACCTAAAAATGGAAAAGAGGAAGTCAAAAAGGATAACAAAAGGATCACATTTATTGAGAAAGATTAAGAAACTCGAAAAACATCAAACGAATTTTCAATTCGGAAGGCGAACGTAAAAAGTTACCGCGTGGTGTGATATTTTCTGCTATTACCTACTGTTTATGGCATTGGTGTTTATAAATACATGAAAGAGTATAATCGCCTTCAAGAGTATAATCGCTAACCTAATCCAAAACATCGGGTGTGATATTGTGTTTTGTGACTTTACACATGTTTGCAAATGTTGCAAGTAAACTTTCTAGTATTTCTGAGCCTTAAAATGGCTTCAATACAACTTGCCTGGCCTGTGGGGCGTTCTGCGGGAGCGCACGTGGTTAAAAATGGCTATGTTGTAAGCTAAACAACCTGAGGGGTGTTCTGAAAGGACACACATGGTTGACTTTTTTATAACCTATACTGAAGCTCTGCCTGACCTGTGGGGCGTTCTGCGGGAACGCACGTGGTTGAATATGGCTAAAATGTGAGCGATTTGCCTGACCTTGGGGCGTTCTGCGGGAACGCACGTGGTTGAATATGGCTATAATTTAAGCGAATTGCCTGACCTTGGGGCGTTCTGCGGGAACGCACGTGGTTGAATATGGCTATAATGTAAGCGAATTGCCTAACCTTGGGGTGTTCTGTGGGAACGCACGTGGTTGAATATGGCTATAATGTAAGCGATTTGCCTAACCTTGGGGTGTTCTGTGGGAACGCACGTGGTTGAATATGGCTATAATGTAAGCGATTTGCCTAACCTTGGGGTGTTCTGCGGGAACGCACGTGGTTGAATATGGCTATAATGTAAGCGAATTGCCTAACCTTGGGGTGTTCTGTGGGAACGCACGTGGTTGAATATGGCTATAATGTAAGCGATTTGCCTGACCTTGGGGCGTTCCGTGGTTTACAATGGCTGTGTTTGTGTTTGTGAGCTAAACAACCTATGGTTTACTTTTTTCCATAAAGGGGAGTTCTGTTGGAACTTACATGGTTATTTGATGTGTTGCCCTTTACAGCATGCATAAAGTATAATTGTTCCAGATATTGTAATATTCCCCAGTAAGCAACTCATTTGACCTACATGATAGTAATATAATGAGATTGTCCATCCGGAGTTGATATATAATACTCAACCAGATCGAAATCACAGTGGCAGCTTGAGAAAACTGATTAACAGATCAAGATGGGATGTTATACTTCAAAAAGGCTTAGCAAAAGCGAAGATAACTCTTCATTTACCAAAGATCATTCAGATATACCTCACCCGTAGGGGTGGTGAACATTGAGAACAATATTAATATGAAAGGTATCTTTATTTAATCTGTATCAAAATATATTTTTTAATCTGAATCAAACAAAAGTTTGACAGTTCAAGAAATGTCAAGAAAGTATGGTGTTTTGTGTTTGTTGCTTAATCCTGACACAAAAGGACATTTATATCCTACTATCTGTAATGCTTAGGAAAGATAGTTTCTTCTGGAACAATCAGAGACGGAAAGTTACCTCTCTACCTACCTAACTTAGTGAAAAACTCTGACTGTAAAGTCATTGCTTTCATCAAACAATTAACAAATAAAGCTTTAAACTGGCGGGGCCCTCCTTGCTCAAACGCGAAAAAGGGGGGGGGGGCGTGTGTCTCCTGGAGCACCAGCTGTGGATGGGAACTGGAAGACAAGAGGAACCACTAACATTGCAAGTAAACCCACAGGTGGGGGCACATTTGGTTCTCATAGTTTTGTGAAATGAAACTAATCACGAGAGATCTTGTTTTATTGATCGCTTAGTGGGTATACAAACCCCAATAAGTCACACCAGAATAAGATTAAACTCCTACTAAATGACAAATTCTGTAAGAGTTCCCTGCTAATGATTTTTTCTATAAATACTTAGTTATTTTTATAACTATTCAAAACAAACTTTGTTTGTTACTTAATTATTTCTTGTTTAAAAGTCCAATGGGGCATTAATTCTTACTTTGGATTGGAAGATGTTAATACTATTATTAAAATAATACATGTCAAGTTAAAAAAACTAACAAACTACTGTTCGTTAGAAAATTACAGAAATCAACTTTCTTGTAACCATAGAATGTACAAGATGCGGTTACAAAACCAACATTAACATACATACTGGTATATACTTGATGCATTATTTACTGTATGCCTTTTCTTTTGGCTCCGGTAACATTTACATGATGATATGAAACCTGTGTTAAGGTTAAGGTACTTAAAAGAAACAGACTTGATCTTTCTTGAATAGAAAACATTCACATACCTTCAGTGTTTTGGAAAGTACAGTCTACTCTAGATGCACTGGAAAAGTTAGATTTTATTCCAAAACAGCAGCAAACTTTCTAGGTCTAATTGTTTACAATAATAGTTTATGTAACTTTGACATTGTAATTATTGAATCGAATAACAACTTGAAGTCTATGCATCTAATTTATATTATATTTTTTAGCCTTATTGGTTAAAATAAATTCAAATTTAGTTTAGATTTCATGTTCATGATAGGTAATGGAATTTTAATGTCTAGTTTTATTACAAGTAGGTAAAGAATTTAATTTATTATGAACAATTTTGATAGCCAAGTATATTGAATTGTGCACACACAATGATCTTCAATGGTGGTCTATAACTTGGCCACATTGGAAGAATTCATTTTGAAAGGTTAATTCAAGTTCTAAGTAGAGATATCTACTGATGCCTCTTCACATGGTGTGGAATATCATGTACTTACTTAGCTATCAGACTGCACATCTATAATGGACTCAGTTTCACATTAATTCCCTGTATTAAATTGCTATTTTGGGATAAAAACATTCTAATAGTTTATGAAATTGCTGAATCTTGTTAAAAATTTTGTTTCATATTATTATATTACTCAGTGTCACACAACAATGGTGTGAGTCAAGACATCTGTTATATTTTGATACCTAGGTATATAGGTATATAGGTACCTACATAATAATATAATTATATAACAATATAATTATGCACCTAATACAGAAGTATGGAAGATAAGACTTGTTGCACCAACTCTAAATAGATTGGGATAAGGGTAAAATAATGAAGATAGAGGTATTCTACTTAAATACTAAAAATATAATAAGGTACCTACGTTAATGGTTTTGTGAGTCTTAAAAGGAGGCTTGCAGATTAGGAACTGAATGATATTTTATATTTATTATTACCTATCAAAAGATTAGATACTTTTTTAATTGGTGATGATCACAGACCAACACATTGTGTCAATGTGGTACTCAGATCCAGGGTCTGTGGCAGTAATTACTTTACATTATATAGGTCTCAAGATTTATCATCTATTGTGATTTTTCCCTTCTATTCTCTATGGTTCTTAAAACCATAGAAAACCATACCAACCATACACCAAAGTAACCATAAAATATAATTATAAACAGAGCAACAGTAGAATATGCATACCTTTTTTCATCAAAAATTGAAATGGAAGGAAAGAATCCGTGATGTAACAGTAGAAATGATGATAAAAATCAGCATCTAAATGTACCTAGGTACTTTGAATTAAAGTACCTACTTACTCACCTGCATTTGTAGCATGGGCTAATACTGTGAATTACAAAATATTTTCACTCTAAGAGTTTTTCCAAGAAGGAATTTTCCGTAAGCTTAAATTTCATTAAATCAAATCTAGCTTTAATTAATATCTAGCTACAGTTAATGAAGTCAAAAGATTATTCAGAGGTTTTCTATTAATGAAGTAGTTATATAAAGTCCTTCAAAACCTATCTATAGGTTCTTAATACCTACTAATAAGGATCTATCTTGTCTACATTATATGAACTTAAAATAACTATTTTCACCAAAATTATTTTTAAAACTGCTACCCGTAAACAGTGACTATAGATGTTAGCTACAAGCCAAAAGGGAACTAAATATAATCTTAATACAATCTTATTTAAAAAAAAAAAAAAAAAAAAAAAAAAAAAAAAACAACCTTATTTTTTATTTATCTTTAGAAGTTATTTTATTATAGGTACATAATAGAATAAGAGCACACCAAGTTACAGCAGGCTGTAGTGAACTCTTTAGAAGTCCTAAATGTCTGTGAGACTGTGCTAACTTGCTTATTATATAAACAAGAAACCCCAAAAATAGCTGTGAGCTAAAGTACCTATAATTAGTTTTACAGTTGGAAAGTGTGGAGTAACATTGACATTAGTACATTCTCTTACAATTATTATTTAATCATTCTATCCAATGCCCTCCTGGTTTGGACCGAGTCAAACAGCAGTTTGATTTGATAAAAGACCTTAATATTTTTAAGTTATTGTTGATAATCAACTAATTGTTGTCTAATATTATTATAAAGCTCGTATTTTTGCTGATCTATCACTTTTCAATAATCTCAATATAAACTTTTCTGAATCAATTTTTTAGTGTTTGTGAATGATTTAGTACAACTTTAATTAGGTTATTATACCTATTTTTGCTCCTTATGCAATGATAAAGTATTAATACCTGTACAAGTACAGGTGAATGCTAATCTAATAAGTACCTACCTATGTTAAAAATAGCAAATACTGGCTATTTTTATTGTTTTTATTATGATTTATTGTTTTTACAACTAGTCTTTGAACATCTACACTTGTTTTCTATCATCATTGAGGACGAGGCAATAACGAGTATAATTGAATAGTCAAACGAACTTACCTGTAAGTGAAGTTCGACGGTAATTATACGAAGTTATTGCCTCGTCCGAAGATGATGAGTCCCACCCGACCCAAGCATTCCATGCTTTATAGTTATATGAGCATGGACCCTATGTTGTAAAACCATAAATCGCTATGAACTTAATGAATATAGTTGCAGAAGGCCGTTGACAGCACACGTTGGGACGCGTTCATTTTTTAGATTTCTTCAAAATTATGTGACGAGAGACTCGACTAAACGCCTACTACACTTGTTTTCTATCATCATCTTCGGACGAGGCAATAACTTCGTATAATTACCGTCGAACTTCACTTACAGGTAAGTTCGTTTGACTATTCAATAATGGCGTTCTTTGATTTGAAATGCAAGCGATTCCACAAACAACTTGTTGTACCTACACTACACTACATTGCGACTTTGCAACCAATTACTACTAATTTAATTCCTTAGTAGCGACATACGTTAGCATTATGTCATTGTTTTATTCTACATCTGTTTTGGACTTGTTTTTAATCTTCGCGGCTTATGTAATAACTAGCTGCGCCCCGACGTTTCACCCGCATAAGTTTCGATCACGTGGGAATGTCGGGATATAAGTATCCCATATGTTAATCCAGGTTATAAAATATCTGTGTCCCCATACAAATCCGTTCTGTTGTTTTTGCGTGAAAGAGTAACAAACATCCATCCATCCATCCTCACAAACTTTTACATTTACATATAATATTAGTAGGATAACTAATCTTTTTTTTGGTTAGCACACTGGTATTAGTTAAGTTTGCCTAGTGAATCATGATTTACATTCAGCTGTTTGTCTCTATTGTCATCCCAGTTCGCAATACATTTGGACTTTCATTGACATGGCGTGGCCACACGTGATCGGAAGCGCGAGGAGTGTTGGCTCGATGCCACATCCTCGCTGACACTGACATCACTGCAATACGCGTCACACATACTCTGGGCTCGCACTGTGACGTTGTATGTCAAACATTGTCATTTATACTTGAACAATGTAATTACCACCCTGCCACGACAACGGCCCGCGGTGCTGAACACAAATCGTGTTGCACAAACTCGTGAACGTGAACTTTGTTATAGTCGTAAATTAATCATCGATGTGTTCATTACTCATCTTCTGTTTCTTTTGTACTGTAGATCAAATATTATTGTATTGAGTGCTATCACAACCATTTCGTTAGTTTACATAAGTGATTTCTTGAGATTAAATACAGGGTGGGCCACGAAACGAGGTCCAAAGAAAATTTTTAGAAGCGTCTCTCCAAGGGCTTCCCGACATAGTCCCATGTATGTTCAGCGATGTTTTAGGAGCTAGACGGCTTTTAATATTTTTTGGGAAAATCTCACTTGACTTTTTTGTATCATAAATCCCTAAAATTATGATCTTCGATCGAGATATATTTGTATAAATATCACCCGAAATGACTAAAACTTAGCTCAATGGAAAAATTCTTGCTCCACAAGATTATTTTATTTTATCAGTCTTCAAAAAAAGAAAAAGAAGGGTGGCAATGATCCCGATGTAGTTTTAAAAACTTCCACGGACCCTCAGCTTTCCAAAATAAATAATAACTACGTTTCGGGATATTATTTCGAACAGATGGAGTTCGAAAATGGTGGGTAAGGCGAAAAACACATATTTGCATACTTGGTAGTACTAAAGTCTGGTATTTCTTTCCGTTTGATCAGTAATCTATTTATCATGTACATCCGATTAAAAGGAAAAAAAAAATCTTCTAGCTCCTGAACTATAAATAATCGCTGAACATACATGACATGGGGTATTTCGGGAAGCCCTTGAAGAAAGGCTTCTAAGAAATTTCTCGTTTAGTGACCCAACCTGTATATGAAAAGCATAATTTGTTTCTAAAATATGTTAAGCGGTTCCAAATCCCACACTGTCATTTCTACGAAGAAAACATATATATTTTAAACAGATCGAGAGAAATGCCCGTTAGGATTAGGTAACCAGCAACGAGCTTGTCTGAAAAGTATTGGCTGAGCCATAAACCGAGCCGGTAGTTAATCATGATTTACTTCACCATTACTCTAGTACAGAATACAATATAATTTGGAGCGGTAATAAGGAAAGCCGGGTTCCGTTGCATCAGACTTTAAACGAGACGCCAAGTTGAACTAAATTATGTAGTCGAAAAAATAACGTTACCTTTTGATCCGCCTCTGCAATCTTTATATAGAATATCCGGCAATGAAGTTCTCAGAACAACATAATGTATGCCCCGAGACGCTTCAGCAGTATAGGATGTTAGAGACAAGTAGGCGCCAGAACTACTAAACTACCTACTATTTCAAATGAACTGCAGTTTGTAATAGTAATAGTAATAGTAATAGTAATAGTCCATTTATTTGTGAGAATATTGTTACATAGAGATGTTACATTTGATAGTAGGGATATAGAGAAATGCAGTCCTTTGCAAATGTAAATTGAAGTGTGTGTGTGTGTGTATGCAGTATTTTTCAGTAGGATAATAGAGCTGTTGTATATTTTTGCCGGTTCACAGTGTGTATCCGCATATATGCGCATCATCCGATGGTTAATAAAGCAACACAGCGCATCCTGCGCCTGCGCAACGCTTCCTCACGGGGCTTCGACCCCATTCCTATCCAACACTCGCTAGTAGGTACTGCTTGTTGATCGTCGGTTATCTGCTACCTTGTGGTGCGAACTCGCATGATTGTTGATACTACACGGTTAATTGTTGTTGCCGATTCTGGACGGCAACGGGTGTTGTTTGGTTTGAGTGCGAATTGCGTTTTGTTTTGAGTGGGTACGTGTTGTTTCTTTAGTTCAATTTGTAGAAAACAAAACAAGCGGAGAACATTAGCAATAGTATTCTAAACTCGTCTAACGGCCAGATTCTTCATCAACAGCTCAGACCAACAAAAAAGGAAAGACAGATCACGCCGTACGTCATAAGTGAAGCCACCTTTTTATCTATGTGTGTGTAAAAAGGGTTGTCAGTTGTTAAAGTTTTTCCCTATAACTTGGGGAATAATATTTTGGGTAGGCTAATATTGTACGAGTAAGATATTGTTGAGTATGGTATTGTACCTCAATTTTTAGGAAGAATTCCGAAACAAAAACATTTTTTTTTACATTGCAAATTAAATAAAAAACAAATTAAGTACAAAGTGCATTTATGAGATCACCTTTTATGCAAGAATTGCTTGTGTTAGGAGACTCCGCTCTTTCACTTAGAATTATCCATTAATTTTCAATTGAGTGTTAAAAAAATATATATATGTGTATAAATAGGTTAGTAAATTAGCTACTATCCATTTATTTTTATTTTCAGTATTACATGGAAATCTAAAATATTAAATGCATAAAAAAACAGACATATAATTACTCGAAGTAAAAAATATCGAATGGGGAAATTTGAAATCATATTATGGCAACCCTCGCTCTTTAAATGTCACTGTTTTCGTTCGTTCATTCGTTCAGGTTTTTTGTTCCAAATAACCTAAAATTCATAGTTATCTAATTTAAAAAACGATGTTATTTTAAGTACTTACAAGTGAAAAGTGATTCCGTGAGACTTTTTCTGTGATTTAGTATTGTTTTTACACGTTTTCACTACACAGGAAGGCATAATTATATTTGTTTTGGTGATGTTAGCAAGACGACGACTCGTGACGTACTAGAAGCGATGAGCTTGGTTTTAGTGTAGGTGTGTGCGTGAGCCTGTGTGTTTACTTGCAGGAGCTTGGTTTTGTGGCTTCACTTTTGATGTACGGCGTGATCTGTCTTTCCTTTTTTGTTGGTCTGAGATCAACAGTAAAAGCCAAAGTAACAGTCAACTGTTCTTTTGCACTGTTGTATTTTCAATCCTCGGCGCTGAGGCGAGGGTTGTTAATCCAACAGCGCGGAAGAACAGTTGACTGTTACTTTTGATGGAGAAACTGGTCGTTAGTGTAACGTTCATACAAGCTGACGAACTAGAGTTCTCTTCTGCAGTTCTCCCCCGCTTGCGTCTCGTAACATGTACCGCAGTGCTCGCCACATCAAGTGTCAAACATTCTCCGCATTGATTGACATTCAATTAAGCAGCCTGCGTAGGCGTGAACATTATGCGAACACGCGTTATTCCTGGATGTGATGCTCATGTTCAGGGAAATGGAAACCGAAATACATACGGTAATGACTTATTGAGTTATTGCCTACTAACATTCTATTTTGCATCCAATCTACCACGCATCCTTTGCATTACATATTAGACCTTGTGATGTATGAAACTGTACAGCCAATATCCTGATATGTATTGTCCCACATTCCAGATAGGATCTTCATATAGAGTTTGAAAGTCAGGAACATCGTTATTTTTGTCTACTCTTCCGTCGACATAACGATGCTCATGCTACGCCTGCTGCAGTATTGCTCTCGGTCTCAATAGCCGTTATAGGCAATAGGCTCGTAGGCTGAGAAGCGTCTAAATGCAAGCATGTCGTAATGATGACAATGCTGGGCTGCGGCGACGTCACTGAAGCTAGCCATGTGGAAATACCGCGAGCTAAGACGAGCTGACTCATGGGACTACGTCGCCGTCGTGAACACATACATACTTACACATTATTGAAAAACTATTAAATGTGTTGGTATCTAAGTTGAATTGAAAATGAGTTTTTGAAATACTACAATTATGTCCTCAATTTTTGTCGACGAAAGGGCAAA
The DNA here is from genome assembly GCA_947522985.1 of Lithophane socia. Classification (NCBI taxonomy): domain Eukaryota; kingdom Metazoa; phylum Arthropoda; class Insecta; order Lepidoptera; family Noctuidae; genus Lithophane; species Lithophane socia. The sequence goes on from OX383254.1 coordinate 17,821,141, forward strand.
TAATTATACCTATTGGTTACAAAACCTACATAGCCGAAGCTTGTAAGCAAATACCTACATAGTTAACTAACCGCAGATGAAACGACCATGATGATGATGATGATGGTTGTGACCATAGAAGGAGAAAATTGAGGGAAAAGGAAAAAAACCTAATAAATCATATAACGAAGTTGTATAAATCGGAGGGGTTTTGTATAGTTCGTAAATCCTAACGACTACTTAGAAACAGATAAATTGGCTCAGTAATAAGAACTGTGTAACACAGATATACTATACTTGTTGACGTGGTTATAAACGAACATAATTACCTAGTTATTTTTGGAATCCAGATTCCGAATTGATGACTATTTGCGTCTGTTCCGTTGTAAGTAAAAAAAATAATCAGTCTGCCTAGCCTTTTCCCTGTTCTGTTGTAAGTACTTCGAACAAATAATATAATGATCAATGGTATACGCCCTCCGATTTTATGAGTCACGTACATTTGTAGTTCCTACTTTCAAGTAACTGGCCCTGTATTCGTTTTCGTTCTTCGACCCTATTCATTATTTATTAAGGAACGAATGTGGTTATACTAGTCATTAGGTCCCTCACTCATTTCCGTCAGTCCTTGATTGATTGTAGATCGCCATGCGAGTTTTTACGTTGTCTGTAGCTCTATAATAGTCTTTGGCCCGTCTATGTGCCTGCTCACCCAACAACATATCTCGCCGGCACACCGGGCTGAGCCCGTAAAGGACGATAGCACCGGCAGAGCAATTTAAACCCTCGTATATTGCTCGTTCCGCTACACTGGGCCGCAAAGCTTTTATTTTACACCTTTTACGGAACCTGTACCTGAACGGTCGTAACGAAACGTAAACCGCAACGATGTGGAATGCTGCCTAGAGGTAGGTTTAGGAAAACCTCAAAAATTATCACATTTGACCTGCGAACAGTAATATAATTTTCTTCAGAATTTTTGTTGATTTATCAGTAATTTTCCAGTCCTATCTTCCACAATATTCACGTTAACGTAAGCTTGAAATGTAATTAAGGATGATGACATCATCATCCTTAACCGTAATTACCCATGTTAAAACCAGGAATTAGTTATTCTTGTCGACCCTCGTCCTTCACCGAGCATCAGCGGAGAATTACGATGATCCTTTTAACTGGCATGCCGACTGACGTCAGAAACATTAAAATGGCTTTGACATATTAAGTTAGTAAGTTAAGTTATTCATGATTACGCGTAATATGTAACACGTTTATAATGTCACTGCTGTAGAGCATGGGAATCACAGAAGGAAACACTTTTAAAGCATTAATGAACCGTCCAACACAATAAGGGTGTGTGTATGCATATCCATGGATATGCATACACACACCCCTGTGCGTTCCACTTGCATATCCATTTATTGTGTTGTCCTGCTGCACCACAAGGGATTCCCCGTCTTTCTTTATAATTTATACCGCAAAGACAGAAAGAGGTCAAAATCTTTTAGTATATGTCATGCAAGAATCCAGGCCACGAACAGATAATTTACTTATTAGTCACAATTACCACTTAACAACAAACCAAGGTCCCATTAGATCCTTGAGCATTTGTTTTGTTTGTCATAATAATTTGGAATTAGGATCGTCTTCAGTTTTTTTTTGTGCCCCGTTCCGGGTATATCTATTGGTGGAATCCGACGATCGGCAATATTGCAGACGGACACGCCGGGCAGACTACCACAGACCGCCACGCACCGAGCCACCATTATGTAGGAGATAAAGTGAAATGATGGTCGTAACAGTTGTTCACCTCACACATGTTGACTTGCAACATATGCTTGAATGAATGAGTACAGTTCCATGACCATAATAGTTTCACTTGAAGTAACGCTCACGTGCCGTACCGTTTGCAGTTCCAGTAACCCCATATACAACTTCATAGTATTAAGTTATCTCGTAAACTCCTCACTTCTTCATAAAAGCACAAGACATGCATCGGTCTTATGATCCACGAAAGCCTTATAACTTTAAAATTACTTCGGTATAATTGTCTTACGATCGGACAAATCCCAAAACGAGTTTACCTAACGTGTACCAGTGCAATTGGCCGAGGCTGTCTGGTTGCAAGCAGTGTCCAGTGTCGCGGTGCGGCGAGCCATCTGCCCGAGACCGGACACCCGACACCGCGACATCTGCCGACCTTGCTCTCGTTACGTTACACACACTCCGTGCTTTGATCTGCGACTTCACGATACACGCGAATCGTACGTGTTGGATATTGGGTTATTGAGTGGATATATTTTTGTGGTATCGTCATTATAATGCGTTTATATTTTGTTAATTTACATTGCGATGTTAGTCCGAAAGTGAAAAGTAGCTAAAGACTGAAGGAGAAGAAGACCATAGAACTTATAAAAAGGCACAGTCTTCGGAAATCGTACAGACAAAACGACTGGAAGGAATGGAAGGATGATAACTTATATTTCTCCCTGTACTTCGCTTGTTTCCTTCGAGAATTCCTAGCTAGTTTATGATAGCTTTAAATCTTCGTCTCGCATCACCTCATAAAGCATGGCTGCGCTCGCGCAGTCCGCGGCGCGCCTCGTAAACTGAAGGAATGGGGCCGGCTGTTGCAACGTGTACATCTTCAATACGCTGGGCTTTGTGTACACTCGTCCATTATAGTTGTTATTTCGTTCATAGCAGTATTTCTTTCAAGATTATTTTTAATGCTGTTTGTTGAGCTAGCTACACCATCAGTAGGGATCTTTTTATTGATGGATATGTGATCTCAAAATGTTCTAAGTGCCCTTATGATAAGTGATTCCAGTCATCAATAGATACAGCATACAGCGTGCGTGTTACTGTTGTCTTCAATGGTTTTATTCGTTGCTATTGAACCCTGTTCAATCTCATGTCATTTATCTTAAGGACAAAAAGTATTTATTATCTTTCATTTAAGTCAATCTAGAGTTCTAGACCTACATTCAAATCCAGCTTGTCCCAGAACTAACTCGCGCTGTTTTTTTGCACACCTACTTCTATTTTAGACAATCTTCCACTTACACCGTTTAAAATGCCGCAGTAATTTTGCGCGTAACATTCCTTCCTGAAACCACTCAATGCAGACCGTTAACCCGGTAAAGTATTAATATATGCACAGTCAAATTGAGCGTATATCGTCCATCACGCAGTACTCCGGCGCATAAACTATCACGCATGACGCCATTACAATGTCACCGCGCTCTTTACTGTCAGTTTTATTCACACTAATGCGCATGCAACGCCACATAATACTTGCCTAATGGATATTATAAACAATTTGTATGATGTATACTGCCGTTAATACAGTTTTCGCCGACATCAGGTCCTGGAGCGTGAAGTTTCACTAATTAACATTGTGTAAATACAGTGCTCGCGGTATTAGTTTCGTAAAATGATTAATTCCTTATTACTTTAATAATGTTGTGTTGAACAACAATTCTTTAGTTAATCGACCACGCTATTTGGTTACAGAACTGTGCTTAGCTTGAATGTGCGACCCTGCAATATTTGGTACCAGCCAACCCCAGCTTTAATTAATACGTTGTCCTGTCATCGTTAAAGTCATAATCATGTATTTTATCACACTATGGTTTATCCAACGAGTGCATTCAAACATCTGGCGGCCGAAGCGAGTGAAATGTGGCATCAACATGCTCGGCTCGACATTGGTTCATATCACAATAAACACCAAGCAAGCGGTTACTCTTATGAAACGCATAATAATCACATTATTTACTATTAATTTATTTACTTGTGAAACTGTAAGCTAATCGCCATACTATTTCTTAACCACTCGGTTGGCGCAAGCACTGGACAAATGTTGAACATGTCATACATTAGCATCTTGATTCATCATCATCGTTGATAGTTTCGTGTAATATGTGTTAATCTTAACCTTGTTGTAATAATTAAGTTAATCGAAAGTGCTGTTCTCCTAATCCATTATACTTTCATGCATAACAGTATTAGCAATCGAGGTGATTGGCGCGACATCATACAATTTTAGGAATTGTCGTTTGAAATTATATTTTTTATTTAAATTATATATAGATAGAAACAAATTTCCGGTTTATGCATCGTCAGCAATCCAATTTCCTCTCTGTAAAGGTCAGCCAATTATCGGAAGAGATTTATATTTATTGAAGGCCTTGTCAAAAATAATATAGGTACGTAGGTACTTACTTACTATTTATATTTTATTATCTTGATTAGATTTTTATAGCATAATTCGTTAATGGTGCCGATTCTCTTGTACACCGAACTAAACTAACTAAACTATCACTAAAATTCCTTACTTTTTACTGTGAGAATCTTAGAGCTATTCTGCCAACAAAAATCTCTAAATTTAAAAATTATTTTGACAGAACTAAAATCGAATTTGACAATCGCGACTCCACTTGGTACCTACTTGTTTGCCTACCACGTGATTTTTTTTGAGCCGGAGATGCGCGCAATGTGGCCGTCTCGACGTATTTTATTATATGGAATTTTTCGTTTTTTGAAAGAAAACAAAAAAATTAAATTACCAACATGTTAAGTATTACGGGTTTGCGGGTTGCAAAGGGGGTCAAAATTTTCATTATTTTTGCGATAGGACACACCGTTTTCGAGATATAAGCAAAAGAAAATAAAAAAAAGATACAGTACCGTTTTGCAACTGAATTCGAGGTGTTGGTTTGAATTTTAGTTCATGACATCTAATTTTATTCCACACATTTTTAATCGTGATTAAAAATAGTCACAGTTAGTTCGAGGATTTTAGATATAGAACAAAAATTTTGGTTAAAACGTCAAATTCAGAATAGCATTTTCACTAAATTAAAACTCAGTGCCATCTTAGTGCTGTCAAACTAAATTATAGTTAAGTTGTGTCACTTTAGTCTATTTTCAGAATAGGAAATCGTCGTTTGACAGGAATAAACTAAATTTTAGTGATTTTTAGTTTAGTTTAGAGAATTTGTGACAAGAGAATCGGCACCAATATCTGACTCACTTTATTTATCTACATATTTTACCTAAAGGAAACGTTAAGGCCTTTGTAGTTTGTACATACAATTTTCATAAAGCGATTACTCAGGCTCATGTTTCATAGAAGGTCATTGCTCCTCCCAAGGGCTCGATAAACTGTAACAGCAACTGTAGCTTCACCGTGTGTTATATTATATCTCACAACATATACTTTAAGTACGGCACAATTACCGGCGCGTGGTTTACTAAAAGAAGTAATGTTAATTTACTAATGATTAATTAGCGGTCAGGTGCGGTGTCCGGCGCACCGGCCGTGACGCCTGGCATTCGTAATAACTTCGCTAGGGCCAGCGCGGCCGACCATAAAGATATGTATCAGGCACCTTGCACCAAGATCATTATGGCACGGTCAAAAAACTGAACTCCAAGACCAAACTAAAAACAAAACAAAAGCAAGGGAACAATTCTGACTGATTAGTGATTACATTTCAAAATGTGCCACGAACATGCGAGTTGCTGTCTGATGATCATTTTCGGCGTAAGGGCCATGGTAATGAATAGATACTTCAAGGGCCTCGTGAGGTAGCCATGACCCTCATGAAGTACAGTCACGGACTTTAATTGATGAGCCACCTTCAAACTTTTCAATTAAAGTCCGTGACTGTACATAAAACAGGTAGATAAATCACGTTTATTGCACTTGTCTTTCTGTCTTCAAGCGGTCCATCTCGTCCTCTAGTACGAAATGTAAAGACGATGACTATCTTAATTTTTCAACAGGCTTGCCAGTTTCTATACCAACTGGGATCACCCGAATGGTTCACGTGCCTTCTCAAAAATCCTCAACCTTGAGACAAGATTCGAGAACGATAATGGATCAAACTAAAATACTAACAATACTATCAATATTACCTTCGGTACTAATCAGTGCCTTCGGGTGGTAACGTTGCTGTATTTCCTCGCATCGTATCGATCGAGATAGACGTTCATTGTCCACTTAGCAGAAACGGTATTAATCTCGATAAGAGCTGAAGGAGCGGCCTCGGTGCAGGGCTCCGGTTCGGAGAACTGCCTCGTAAACATGAGCTAACTAGCCGCAACGATGTTTAGGTGAGGCCACCGGTGCGTTGCCGTGGCGGTTCATCAAGAACGACGGAAACATACCAGTCTCTCTTTTGGTGACAGATTCTTATGTCAAAATGTAAGATAACTAAGAAATGCAGTCTGAGATAATAAGAAATGTTATCTACAATGTTTTGAACACCAAAGAATCTTTTATAAAAACGTTTAAGTACGTGAGTTTACGTGACGTCCGTCCCTTCACAAGACCACTTTGTCTTAACGCGATAATATCTCCTGCACCTGAAGGGCAAAGCTCCCGAAAACGCCGAAAAGTTGACGAAATAAAATTCCCATTATCTTAAGTACGGGCTGTATTATCACAAGGGCCATTAGCGGGCGGAAGTGGCCCCGTCCGGCACGCGAACATTCTCATTACCATTTAGGTAGGTAAGTACATCGGTGACCGCCGGAATTGGGACGCCTCTACCAGTATGTGGGACACTGCCTGGTACCATACGTAGGTCAGGTCACTTGAAGTTTGTTCTTATGATAGTGTATTTGAATATTTGAAATACAAACCGTTAGTTGATTAGCCTTGGACTTGAGATTCAACTCGATCTGACGATTATTTTTGTTCGGCATTTTTAAGGAGATTTGATTGCTTCAGCAAAACTCTTGTAATTTGTTTCGCAAAGTTGCTCTAGTGGCACACATTAATTAAGTTAGGCGTAGCGGTTCGGTTCCAGCAGTCCCAAGTGCCCACTGTATAATATGCTGAAAGACTGTTTGTTTCTCATTTGAGCGTCCTCGTAAACTACAGACTGTAGGTTTATCGCAAGGTCTGATACTTATTCCGAGACATGTGTACGATAAATTGTACACAGCTTCGTTTATATGTCCGTGCGATCCACCTAGTGTCAGAATTCGTGCCCGATGTGTATGTTACATTACTGCCATTAGATCGATATTTATTTAGGCTAAACTTCAGAAGCGTGCGTGTTCGAAGATATTATACACACAATTATTCATTATGGACTCATAATACATAGTTAATGATAACCGGCAAGTACACAACAAATTAACGTGTTTTTGACTGTATTTCTTTGTAAGTAAATGCACCATTTTAACCGATTCAATTAGCCTTAATAGTTATTCCACATGCAATGGTGCCAAGTGTCGCAGTTATCATTAAGAGCAGGTCACGACGGAGGCATGGCTGTTAGTTTTACACCAAGCTATTAGACGTAAGTGCATCCACTCAGCTGACTCTGCACTACTAATGCCCGCCGGCTGCTGCCGACTGCGACAGTGCGGCTGATCAAACGATCTGCTCCACAAACTTATCCGCTTCGCAAATATGTAGTAGGATAACGATTTGATGGCATTGGTTTACCTACTTTATACATAAGCCCGATCCTTCCCTACTAAGATTGCTGAGCTATTTTATTTTTTAACTGTTAAAGTTGAACAATAGTAAATGTCTTATGTCGGTAGTTCGGTACTGGTTATCGGGCTGTCCATCACATAGTTAAGCTAAAGATAATTTCACTTCCTCAATGGTTTTGTCGTGAGATAAACTACGAGTCGGTCGTTAACTTTGTGTTAATATAGCAGGAAGGAGGTATACAAGAACTACTTTCTTGATATTTCCAAGTTATATCTTCTTCATGCAGCATTGCATAATGCATCTGTTACAGCAAAAGATTTCATAATCACGAGATGCTGCAGTTGCTCAACCGTGGTGAACGCGCCACGTGCGACGGTATCTCGTAAAATCTCGTTATAGTAAAAGTTATCATGCTGTTAAATGGGTGTTTATGGTAGCCGATGTTATAATCAATGCTTTAAAGACCTGTGTGAATATCTAGGCTCGGAACGAATGAGATTATGCCAGTAGCATGCGGAAAGATTTATGTAAATGAAAACGCCAATTCCGCTGCAAAACGGTTTTTTTTTTGCTTATACTCTTACAATTGTCGATTTGTTTGAGACCTGGTTTGACCAAACTAAGCTTTGAACTATTGAACGCTCTATATGTGCGACACCGGTGGTTTTAATGAAGTGCAACTGAATGGCACACGCGCAGCTGTGACTTCCGCATCGAGTTGATGCCGCCAGGATTGTGTGAGTGTCTATAGGAAATACGGTGACGCTGTCGGGATCCAAACGCAATGCCTTGTAAATAATTGAATGGTTTTTTATCTCTGAATGAAGCCATCAGAAAAACCAATTCGTACGCCATAAACTATCTTTGCTTTAGTGACATTTCGGTCGAACCATAGATACCATTTGAAGTCCACTAGTACCTACCTACCACTGGATCACTGCATTCTGACGAATTTTGTGTTCCATTATTGATAGTCGTTGTGTTGTCCACAGAGAGGAGGTGCGGAACCACGCGGTGCGGTGGAACGCGCAATTCTCGTTCGTGTGCAAGATGTGCGCAAACGCAAGCACCGGCGTGCTGGAGCCTGCGCTCATGAGGGTATCCGTGCGCAAGGAGTGCAAAGGTAAGATAATCGTCATCATTAGAACCGTCGATCACGATTTTCCCTACTTGGAGGAATCATTGGTAACCAGAAATCACGCCAGTCCTTTTTGCTTCCCACACATTGACCACTGCTTTGAATTATATTATAAAGTGGGCACACTAAACAATGAAAACCTTTAATTTTAATGAGCACCACCGCCGTTATCTGTGCTCCCAGCCCCGAATTAATAATACGCAACCTCCGCCCACGTCACGCTGAAACGCTGACAAAAGTATGAGCAAATGTTTTCGTAAATCATTCAAACGACTTCCAAGCTCCCTTTGACCCGTTTAAATGTTTTCGTGTAAACTTTACCGTTGGAATATTGAACATTCAGAGCGAGTGCGCTTCAGTAACGGCCATATATTATTTGCAAGTACGCCGGAGCGGTGGAACTGGCGGCGGTCGCGAATTCAAACTCGTCCGCTTTCAAACGAAGTGAATTCGCAAAGTATTCGATGAAGCCGAATGGCCCGCGTTTATAATGCACTCGCAGCGTACCGACGTTAACTTATATAAATTATTATGAAGATGTTCCGAGGGCGAGTTGTTATCCGTTGGGATTGGGACCGGACGCTCCTTTTAGTTTCGCATTTCTTTCAGAAATAACTGCACCATTTTATGCTAAAGTATTGCAACGGTTATGCATTGTTTGCGTCGCTGTAGCTGTAATATGAATTCCTCATGTTTTATACTTGAAAACTTGGTTCTTTTGCAAGTTGTAAAAAATTATCGAAATAATAAACTGAGATGTTCAAACTATACAAGCTATATTTATAAAACTATTTTTACAAGCTTTATACTAGCTTGCTCTGTTCGTATGTGTTTCCGGTTACTCCAATTGTCATCCATTTTTCGAGCACTTCCTGGTATCCGATTGAGCTGAAACTTGGCATACCTATATAACTACCGAGACATTAAAAAAAAATGATACCATGGAACTGGGGGCCTGACTTGGCCCCCTGGTCTGATGATGGAGCCGGAAGTTGGCCATAGGAACTCGTCAATCAAACTATATAGCACGATCGTGTTTGGACTCATTAGAAGTGCTTTGACACTAGGTGGTGTTCAGGATATGATGATGGAGCCGGAAGGTGGCCCTGGAAAAACCCTGTTTAGCTAATTGAGAGCTTGTTTTAAAAAAGATTTTTACTTATATTTTATTATCAGTACATTTGCCATACCTTCTTTACTACGACACTATGTAAATAGGCGGCCGTGACCACTAGATGACGGATCTTCAGCATTTTTTATATCCAATAATATAAAAAATAACATTTTATTACAGGCGGCAGGTCATACCAGAAGCTGGGCTTCTGCGACGTGAACCTTGCGGAGCTGGCGGGCGCGGGTGAGACGACGAAGCGCTGTCTGCTGGAGGGCTACGACCCGCGCCGGCGGCAGGACAACTCCGTGCTGCGCGTGCGCATCAAGATGAACATGATCTCCGGGGACCCGCTGTTCAAAGTGTACGTAGCATATGCGAGACTTACCTGTCCTGCGACAGTTGTTCTTCGGAACTCAACATTCATTATATTTTATTTCACATAAACCTATATGAGCTTATAAAACGCCAGAAGCTAGGAGCACGGCTCCAATTGGTCGTTTCCTATAGAGAAGAGCCAATAAGTAATTGGCTTTTACGATTTTTTTAAATTACACTTCTGTATTTTAATTTAAGAAGGAGTCCGAAAATGACACCTGTGTCTGAAAAGTTGTGAGGAAATCGGTTACTTCATGGTATGGGTATGTGATGCGGAGGAGTGAGGAGAATGTCGTGAGGGAGGTTTTGAGTATGAATGTCGATGGCTATAAGAGTAGGGGAGGACCAAAGAAACGATGGATGGACTGTGTGAAAGATGATATGCCTAGAAAGGACTACCGAGATCGAATAGAAAAGAAGTATGGAAGAAAAAGACATTTTGCGCCGACTGCAAGTAAATTGGGATAAGGGCAAGAGAGTGATGATAGGTATGGGAGCACAGTGTCCTACCACCGCCGCTTACAGCAGTATTATTTTAATATTGCTTCAGCGTAGGAAAGAGATGAAGCTGTACAGGACGTATAGCTCACATGCATAAACTCACACTTTTACCCATGGAGGTAGGCAGAAACTACAGAACGCCACCCGCTACGATCTTTAAAAATAAAATAACTAAAAAACTTTTTCCAAAAAAAACAACCGACTTAAAAAAAAAACACTAAAAAAGTGAAAAGTGTCTTTGCTTTTTAATTTTCGTTTTTTGCCACCGACTTCCGAAATTAAAGTTATTTTTCACTTTTTTAGTGTTTTTTTTTGAAGTCGGTTGTTTTTTTTGGAAAAAGTTTTTATTTTTCACTTTTTAGTGGTGGTACCTACCCCATACAAGTTACTACCTGCTATGTAAATAACAGTGAAGGAGTCTAATAATGATATCGTCTACATAGACTGTGGGAAAAATACGTAATATTGAAGCTAGCGCAAGAACTACGCAAGCAAACTTAATAAAATTTATATGGGACCATCTCGGGAGTATACCCTTTCGAACTAAAAAATAATTTTTAAAATCGGTTCACAAACGGCGGAGTTATCGGTGAACATACATAAAAAAAAAAAAAAAAACAATCATCCGAACGTAGTACCTCCTCCTTTTTTGAAGTCGGTAAAAATAATAAAAAACCTATTAAAAAAATATGACAATGGCGCCATATTTCGTTGTTACTCGCATGCTATAACGTGTGGCGTATGATTACAGTCCGGAGCGCAAGCAGGAGGCGACAGACGGCATGGCGGGCGGCGACAGCGGTTCGGAGAGCGTCCCGGGCGGCACGCAGCCCGACGACGACTGCGCCTCCTCCACCGCCTCCTCGGGCTTCGGCTCGCTCACCAAGAAGAAAAACTACGGTATGTTGTTACACGGAGATGGTTTGATGACCCATGCAAGAATCGTCGAACGATCGACGTTGAGCGTTTTTACTACAGACCCTTTAGTAAAAACGCTTAATGAACGTGGAAATACCACAAAATATTTGAGCTAAGACATGGTTTCAGTTGGGCCTATCAATCAACATTATATAACTGAACAGAAAAGCCCAACCGCAATATACAGTAATGGTTCCAATATATAGGTACATTATACGGTACTGATCGCAATATAGTACATAGAGTCTTGTAGAGCATCATCACTGTCACCCATACCTGTATCTCAGTCGGTTCATCTATTACGTCATATTACCGCCTCACCGGTACCTTTATCTGTTTCCAGAGGGCAGTGTGTCCCAGCCCCTGTCGTTGATGCCCTCGTCCGAGCTGCCCACTCCTGACGGCGAAGACTCGCCACTCGGCACCTCCGCGCCTGACCACCCCGGTAAGTGACTTCTTGCATATACATAGAACAGAAAGTCAATATTTTAATGTATGTTCAAGAAAGAAATAAAATTAACGTTTTATTACGTCGGCATTGCCTGAAGGGTTAAGCAGAGCTGTATAGAGGTTTGCTTCCCTAACATAATGTGTCTAATTAGTAAGTGGTAGAAACAATTACATAAATTGAGCACCTGTTACTGATAAAAGTCTGAAGGAAAAACCCAATAACACAAAATATGTTTACACAAGAATAACCTTCATCAAAGGTTTTGACGTGTCATTACCTTCCTTCCAGGTCTAACAATACTGGCGGCCGTGGGCGGCGGCACGGGCACGCTGGGCACGAGCGTGCCCGCGTCGTGCGCGTCGTGCATGCAGCAGCAGCAGCACACGCACTCGCGCAACTCCTCCAACACGTCCGGGGACATGAGCAGCAAGGTACGGGCGCGGGAGTTGGGCGACATGTGAACTGTTCTGTGGGTGCACAGGCAGGGTATTTTAAAACGCTTACCAGAAATGCATCTATTTTACGCATAAATAAAATTAAATGCGCACCAAACCCATATTGTATTGGGCCAATTTATTTTATTTGGTACATCCTAAAATTAAAATCTAAATGTATTTGATGCGTGAAAGCATCTTTGTTCCGTTATTAAGCTTCTTCTTCAATCGATCTTCAATATTACTAGCAGAAGTATCGCTTTCCAAGTCTGAAGTGGCATAATATTTTTCATGTACCTTTGTTATCTTCTATGTGTCAACCAAGTCATGATTGTTCCAGGCGTCCGGCTACGGCAGCTCGTCGGCTGCGTCTGCGCACTCGCGGCAGAGCTCGGAGGGCGACTCGGCCGGGGACTCGGGCCGGCCGCACCACAACAGGTGAACAGGCGCCTTACGACCATCAACTGTGGCTAGGCAAACTCGTACGGTGATGGATCCATAACTAGGGTGCAAGCCATCCCATAGCCTTACCGCTTCCCATTATTATAAGGTGTTTATTATCACTATTGTGTGTGTGAACATTTCGGTGCGGGAACTAAATTGTGATCGACGAAGATTTGGAGGTACGATGACGATTGGCAACGGAACCATATGATCGGCAAGTGAGTTCGTTTGTGACGTCACCCCTGGTCCACGGCTGCATGGCACGCGCGTGCACTCGTCACCTCGCGCTGAAACTGTACAGTGTCCATTGTTTACGCTTTATGTTCATTTATTAACATTGTGTTACGCACGGTAACTAACTTTATTTATTTCGGTTCGCCACTTTTTATTTACAAGCTTTTATTAATTTATTTTTTATGTTTTCGTTTCTCCCCTCCCCGCCGCCCCGCAGCGCCCGCACAGAGCGCCCCGGCCCCACTCTGTTCGTCCCCTCCCCGTCCTGCAAGCACGCGGGCCGCGCGCTCGCCAAGCTGCTCATGGAGAAGACGCTCGTGAGCGACAGCTCGGACGTGTACCTGACGCCCAACACCACGCTGAGCGGGCCGCCCGACGTCATCCCGCGCCACGCGCTGGCGCCGAGCTCGCCAGCCGGCGACGAGTACCGCACGCCCGACGCCACGCTCAGCAACGGACACGACAGCTCCTTCGCCATGCCCACGTACTTCGACAAGAAGAGGAAAGTGGCCGCCACCATCGTCAGCGCCGCCGTGGAGCCGCTCACCAACTTCCAGATCTTCAAGCAGAAGTCGCTCAATACCATTCCGGCGCTGCTCGAGAAGAACAAGAAGAACGAGGAGTTGTTCAACAACTTCCCGTTCCTGACGCCGCTGGCGCACCGGAAGAACTCGCTCGTGACCAACGCGAACAGACTGTCCGGCTGCATAGAGGATGAGTTCTATTGCGTGCCGTCCGATCCCGAAGTGGATCTAGGCTCGTCGGAGTGCATCGACATCCGGCATCGGTTCAGGAGCCTGTCGAACCGGGCGCTCAACGAGGGCACGGTGCAGACGTCCACGCCCAAGAATGACTCGCAGGACGTGTACCACAAGAAGCACGCGCGGCGCCTGGACGCGCCCACGCTGCGCCACAGCTACACCGAGCACGTGAGGTGAGTGCCGCCCGCGCCTGCTTGCGTCCTGCCGCCTGTCCCGCCTCGTCCTGTCCCGTCCTGTCCCGGTAATGTCCGCCGCGTACTAACGGTTGCGGGTGGTTTCGGCGGGTTATTTAGTCTGTTTTAGTTTTTCTCCTCTGTTCTGTCTTCTAACTGTGAATGTTCTTCTGTGTGCCGCGAACTTCCTCTGTTATAAGTATTTAGTCAGTAAGATAATGTATTGTTAGTATCGGGCTAGTGTCGTACCATGGATGTAAAGCGACGGTTAAAGTAGTGTGTGGGGTGTACAGAAGAACCGGCGCGGGCAGCGCGAGCGGCGAGTGTGGCGCGTGCGGGGCGCTGCGGGACGCGGGGGGCGGCGCGGGGCCCGCGGGGCCCGGCGCGGGGGGCCCGGGGCCCGGCGCGGGGCCCGCCCCGCCCGTGGGCTCGCTGCCGCGCCGCCCCAGCTCCGCCCTGTTAGTGCTACAACATCTGCACACGTACACAATGCCGCCGATGCGCGCGTCACCGCACACGCCCTCTCATACAAGCTTCTATTGCTGGTTAACATCTGTTTGCCGTAACGTGTGAGAGTTGTTCGAGTGACGCGTGGATCTACGTATCTTTAGATGTTGTCTCGTGTCGATGTGATTATGATTACGTATCTATGTATCAGAGCTTCTTTGTGATGTTGTTATAGTTGTTAGATATTAAGATATTTAAAATTTCTTAATAAAACATTATTTGGTACCACTTAAGCATATTTCATTCTAGCTTTATTAAAATTGTTTTGATATAATTGAGGCATTCTTTATACTATGTATTAAAATGGGACTATACGATAAGGTCTATAGTTGTTATATAATGGCATATAATATATAAATGCGCGGCGCATGCCTATATTCAGCCTATTTTCAGTCTATTTTTACTGTCTGTACATACTTACCATATTATATTATGCTTAATGTAAACATAACGCTGTATGTGCATGCTGAGTTTGCCAATAACAAATTGAATGATGCATGGGTTTGCATTGCATATTATATCTATAATGCGCTTCATAAATAAGGCATATATAAACATTTATCAGGCAATAAATTATAATAAATCCCTTTTTTCTAAGTACTAGTAAAAATATCTAAATATTATTGTTACTGTAGTAGGGTTATACCTAGTAGTAAATCGCCTGAATAGTGATACAGTTTTTGTAGTTATAAAATCTACTTGTAAGGCTCTGCACACCAAGGAGCTTATGGCCCCGTATTTTACCTGTTACATCCACAATTGCTTCATAGCTGATATGATAAACTCCACCGAGTTCAGTAACCATAGAAGAATAATTATTTGCAAAAAATATAAGTTTACAGACAAGTTACGATACATTTCACCTTACGGCAAGTCCCTTACGGCAAGTCCATTCACTGTGTGTGGAGCCTTCTGAGCTTTTGTAAGATCAGTGTGTACAAGTGTGTGTGTTGTGACATCAGGAACCCGTCGTCGGGCTCGCTGACGGCGTCGGCGTCGGAGGGCGGGTCGCTGGAGCGTGCGCGTGCGGCGCTCGAGCGACGCAAGCGCGCCGCGCTCATGCAGCAGGACAATGATGACGCACAGGTACTGTTGTTTAGGCCCACTTGCACCGCTAATCACTAAAAAGAAGATTATTGTATTGGAATACAGCATACATGCAAAATACGGGCTTTGACGTGTAGGTGACCAGACCAGCCCGTCTTACTAATACAGCAACATTATTTTTTTCAGAGGGCGTGTTCTATTTAAAAGCGATCATCCGTTCTTTGAATACCCAATCGGTCGCGTGCGACGCTTAGGACACGCAAAATCGATGTACTATAGTCAATAGTGTTTGTAACGAAGGTTTGTTTGCGTTGCAGCACGTGGCGTCGGGTCGCGTGGAGAACACGCGCGTGAACCCCGACTCGCTCATCGACGAACTGCTCGCCGCCACCGACCTCAAGCAGGCCGTCGAGGACTCCGCTGAGAGTGAGTATCATGTCATTACAAAATTTTCGTCGGTTATTAAAAATAAAATTGTCAGTTTCATACCAAAGTGCAATATCTACACGGTCACAAATAAAAGTTATAAAAACTTAAACCCAACTACGACAAAAAAGTCAACTAAAAAGTTTTAAACAAGACACCACAGACAGACAAATTAAAAATCCGGAGTCACACGTGTTAGGGTATAAATCGAACAGATTTCTTGTGACTCCGGATTTTAACAACTTCATATTTATTTTAAAAAAATTGGATTTTTGAAATGTGCTAATTAAGCCCTTTCAATTAATGAGGGAACAGATGAACATGAACATACATATAATATGTACATACTTACATACATACCGGTTAAAATCATAACCTCTCCTTTTTCCTTCCCCATAGTCGGGTAAAAATGCTGATACTTTTTATCATCTACGAAAGATTTCAACGCAGATGCCGTCGATGTCCCTTGAACAGTGTATAGCTCACTCTCTTTTCCCTCATGGAGGAAGGCTGATTAGCCTTGTACCTCCACTGCTTATGAACTTAATGTAATCTGTCTCGTGTAGTCCAGGGCCTTGCTAAACGCAAGCAGGTTAGCTATCTACATTCACCGGTACTTCAGCTCGCCGGTGCCGTGATCTGCAAGTCATCCCCCGCATCCTCCTCAATTTATTTTCCAGCAAAAATATGTAATTTGATGGAATGTGTGTGTTTGCTGCAGCGTCAGGTCTGCAGCTGTTCATCACGCGCGACGGCACGGCGGAGCTGGGCACGCGCCAGCGGCAGCAGCTGGCGCGCCGCGACTACCAGCGAGTGGTGCTGCACCCGCACGACAATAGGTACCTACCTACCTACCTGCAAACCACCTTCATGGTCTACCCATGTGCCTAACAAACAAATAAACTCACTTACGCATTTATAATATTAGTTAGGATTATAATGGAATTAATATACCAGAGTATACCTATTTTATGTAAAATGTATTCGTTCTCTGTACGTCTTAGGTTGCCCAAGTTCTATACTCTCTTCTTCACTGCTACTATCACTAGAACTGAACATTTAGAACTGAACATTTTAATGGTACACAAATGTAAACGAATAAAATTGTAATACCCTCTGACACATACTTCGTAAATATATACTTGAAGCTGTAGCTGATTATGTACTTTGTTATTGACAATTGCTACAGTAAATTGTCAATTACAAAGGAGGTTTTTGGTTTTTAAATTGTACAAAATGTCACTACAATTTAAATATTTGTCCGCGTCCTGTTCAGAAGCGATAGTCGCGCGAATGCACGATCGTCGCGTTCATATGTCACTTTTTGTTCGGAAACCGTCCGTCGCGTCGGCGCGACTTGCAATTTGTAATAAAGTTTTACCACTGCTACTACTCCCCCCCTCGAGGCTAAAGATTTTGTCTCGC
This sequence comes from Lithophane socia, assembly GCA_947522985.1. NCBI lineage: Eukaryota > Metazoa > Arthropoda > Insecta > Lepidoptera > Noctuidae > Lithophane > Lithophane socia. The sequence continues at coordinate 17,838,527 of OX383254.1, forward strand.
ATAGCTCGTCGTTTTATGGTACCGCGAGCTAACCATTATTTTCATGTCCACAGGTAGCCAACGGCGTGAGGGAACGACGCCGCGCGGCCGGAGGATAGCTGAGCCTACGTCGTGGCGCACCGTGTCGTGCCGCACAGTGCTGTGCCGTGGCATGCCGTGCCGTGCCGTGCCGCGCCGTCGTGACGTGCCGTGCCGCCTGTGATGTTGTTGTGGACAGTATTACAAGAGATTCACATCGACCTGCTCTAACTGTGTATTAGCTTTTATATACGTCCCGCCCGCCGGGACCACGAGCAATGCATATACATATATTTAATGTTTTTATGTAATATAAATTATGCCATAATTGTTTTACGACTCGTAATTTAATGTTAATTATTATTATTCGGTAGCAGTTCTACAGAGAATGGTTGTGTTCGTGCAATCCGACAAGTTTTGTATGATTTACATTATTTTTATTTCTTTTTAATATAAGTAGGAATCTTTTCAATTTAATGACGACCTACTCGACGACTGATTGTTCCTATATTTTGCGTAGCGTCTGTGCTTCCTCCACTCTCTGTTGCCCTGTGCGACCTTCGCGTGTGACGTTTGTACGAGCAGACATTACCTCATAGTGCGAACTTCCAAGTAGTCTTGCCTCTCCGGTCAGTGTCAGTAGCCGACACTCGGCCGTGCGGTCGGTGCGTGTCGCACGTGTCGCACGCGTCGCCCGCACGTGCTAGCGATGTTAGCGTAACACTAAAGTGCTCACAAGTGGTGCTACTTCAGCTCGCGTGTTGACGCACGAGACTGCGATACGCGTGAACTTTTATTATTGATGTACTGATGTAATAACTATTATTATTAAAAATTGTCACCCATTAAGTGAACCATGTAATCGAAACAGTACTTCCAAATCCCTCCATAAGTATATATTTTCATTATGAATTTTGTATAAATTATTTAGTGTGGTGCCAAACAAAGCTGCGCCCGCTCTAGTGGGGGGAACTTAACTAACAGATTATTCAATGTGCGAGGAAGTAAATCTAAGTCATTCCTTTGCGTAGCTTGTGCGCGTAGCTTGCCGTCGATCATAGATCAGAGGTCGCGCTCAGCGTGTGGCCGTAGGCGCCTCAACTAATTATTAAATAATTTCGCGTTGGGGATGAAGTGATTGTACATTTAGCCTGATTATATCATGACAATACTTTTCTTCCGTCGAGTGTTCATTTTTAAATAAGCTCAGCGGCGTCACAGTGAGCGCGGCCTGGTCGCCAGTCGTGTGCCCGACGATTGCGGGGCGACCGGCGACTGTTTATTGATAACATTACCAATTACTGCGCATCAGCGTGATGTGTGACCGCGGGTGCGGCGCAGGCGCACAGTGCTGCCGCCGCGCGAGGTGCTCGCGAAACTAAAGGCACGCGTTGTATTGTATCATATTCTATAAAGCCTGTACAGTATTTCAATAAAGGACGTGTCTAGAGCTATGTTTTTGTTTTTTTTCTCTGCATCCTTCACTTGCATCTTTTACTAGCTAGCAAAATCATTACTGTAAAACTAAAGCTGAAATCAAAGTATGAACAGCATCGATGTTCTGGATTGCTTTCCGTCTATCCCCGCGTTTGGACCTAGTCTGTGTTTTTAATCTCTTATACTAATTTGACATTTCAAGTGATAGTTGTTTGTTTTTTCAAAATGGAGATTCACATTTGCATCTGTCAAATTAGCCTAAGAGACTAAAAAGCAGACTTTAGTGGGTGTGTGGGTGTGTGTTGTGACTGTTGTGTGGGTGTGGGGTGTGTGTGTGTGTGTGGTGTCGTACTCGTAGATGATTGTCGAAACCGCTGTTTTACACAACAACTCTGATAAGTATTTCAAAGTTGGTCGCAGTTTTACTTTGCTTTTTTAGTATTTTTAGGACTGACTTTCATAAAACTGTTTTCACTCGATTCGGATAAAATTATACAGACAGCAAATCATGCATACAGACCCACGAGCGACAAAATTTTGAACAAAAATCTACATTCTGACGTTTCATTTCACGTTCTTTTACATAACTTCTAATCGTTGACCCGCTGCATTGATAAATGCAAAACGTTAATGTAATTCTGCAATTATGAAAAACCTCTAAACGTCGCTCAGCTATGTTATATATATGATAACGGAGCTGTTTTGTATAACAACTAGCAGTTTTCTAAAACAGCGCGCAGCGGATTCGACAATCCATCTTGTTTTCACAAATTTTGTTCGGCATTAGGTTAAATTTTGGCATAGAGACTTGTTCTGTAGTGTCCATAGTTTATCAGGTACAGGTGGGCCCTCAATCCTCTATGTGAGAACTGAGGGCCCAACTTTACAGTCCATATCTCGCTTATTAGACTTTCTCAAAATCTGATGGAATCAGATTTTGAGATTTTTGAAAATCTGATGGAATCAGATTTTGAGAAAGTCTTTCACAATTCTTTTGGAATGTTCACTAAATCCTGGGCACATGACTTTTTTCTGGGGGTGCAGCTCTATGAAGCGACTCTTTTTCTTCGTTTAGAAATATATAAAGTGTATATGAATAGATACACTTTATATATTTTTAAGAGGTCACGAAATCTCTTACTTAAAATCAGCTGTTCCCTACATTTATGTTCGCATAGCTCGTCAAAATGTACGGAACAGTCGATTTGTTTTTGTGTATTTTCATAAGTACCTATTGAAGAATTTATACATAGCTTGTTCCAGGTTTATAATGGGGTATTTGAATCCACATCAAATGAAAAAAATCATATAGTATATTCGTTTATTGAGTAAGGCCAAAAGGCTCAGGTGCTGTACACTAGAGGGCGCCGGCGTCGCGGCGAGTGCTGAGTACTGGCGGCGCGATGGCGCAGGGAACACATCGGTTGCACACAACAGAGTGAATACAATCGTCAAGCGAACTAGTCTGTCACAGTTACTTCGGGATTTACATTAACTGTTTTGATGATGGAAATATACATTGATTAAAGTTCCTAACTACCTATATTATTTGTTAAATTTATTTTATATTCACTCTGCAGTCACTAATAAGACAAAACCGTGAGTGTACTTTAAATAATACAAAATGTACAATAGTTCGATAAAAGGGTAGAACACTATACATTATACAATACAATTGAATACATTTAACGGACGGCAGAAATCTATAAATACTGATTTGGAACTCTTCTCTACATTTGCGAACGAACATACGCAAACATAATACATAAACCGACGTAACATTAAAACAAAAAAAATATCACAAAATGGAATATTTAAGTCACATAGAACAATAAATTGCTAAATATCAAAATAACGCAACGAAATCAAAATATAAAGATTAACGCTGTCGGCAGCGAGTTGAGCACGCTCTAAGTACATAGAGTACAGCGGCCCGCACCGGACCGCCACTTGATCAGACAACTACCTATATGATACACCTACATTACATGTACTTATCGTCTAGAAGTATATGAATATGTTTTGTTTAGCATTTAATATCGTCGTTACAGTAGTGTATAGAATTCATAAATATACAGACTTCTGTTGTAAGGCACGGACGGCTCGCCGCAGCCCGCCGCACTCGGCCCGCGCGCACGTTATATCTACTGTACATTACATTAAAGTGGAATACATTAACCCTACGATACTTGTGTACCTACTGTTCAACGAAAGAGCTGCCTTACTCAACGTGTTGCTCAAATGATAATTAATAAGTGTCGATAATACAAATTGTTGCTAAATGGCTAGTGTCGCAACACGTGGAGCGTGTGTGGCGCGTCCGAGTGCAGGGCTCGTGTGGCGGACGAGTGGCGTCTTCACTATATTGTAATTTAGAATCTTGCACGCTTTCAATACCCCTTAATGTACGTGTAATACTAATACAATACAAAACGCTGATAAACCGAGCGGTTCGTGCTACCGGACAGGGACCAGTCAGGACGGCGGCCTTCGTGACTCACCGATAGACTGCAGTTCATTTTCCCACATAGTGATGGTACATTCAGTTATTAATTCTCTGAAATTGTAAGTTAATATCACAGCGTAATGTCGACTATGGTAAAAACTCTCGTGTTTGCACACACGGCTCTGTTCACCAGCACTAATATCACGCTGTTGAGACATTCGTTATTCTATCGATTTATTAAAGCTTAATACTCATTAAATATTTTCATCCTTCGATCAGATTTTGCCACCATTTTGTTCTAAGTGAAGTACCTTCTTGTCATCAGTCCGTTTAGTCCACTTATATCTCGAATTGCAAATCCCTACGAGGGTTGAAAAAATTCAATTGTATATGGAATGTAATGTTTGGAATGTTTCACGTAACAACAAGGGTCTCAGCAGCGAAGTGTCACTCTTACGAACTACTTACAAGCTAGGGAGTAGGGCGACGACACGGCCTACCGCTACACGGTATAAATATTTCTTATCTACATCAAGTGAATACAGCACACGGACAGTCAGCCGATATTTCCTACAATGTATTTATCATCCAACTATGTATTGCATTATATTAAAGGAATACATACCAAATTCATCTGAATACTTGTGACAAAAATTCGAAATTCCTTAAAGTCAGGCACTGTATATAAAGTAGATTGCAATATTTTGTTAACATATTATATTTATTTCATCATACGTCGCTCCTAAATAGAGTGGACATTGCATTAAATAACTTCATATCAAAATTATCGAGCACTTATTCTACATTATTATATTATTTAAGTCTGTATTTATGTATAAATTTGTCATTTTTATAAAAAATTTACACCTGCTGAACGAAGAGTTAATATATCGCGATGGCGCCACTGTCGCTGGGTATCAATAGGTGAACTGTATATTATAATATTATTTATATCAAAACACTATCATACTACATTATATAAACCCATACAAAATGGAGCCAACATCTTATAATACCACGAATATCGCGCTCGTGTTGATCTCTAGCGACGGTGGTGTGATCGCGACTTGTCCTCGTTCATAAAGACTAATATAATTCGTTTAGTGTGGTAAAGTTAAGTACATTCTCACGGGAGGTATCACCGTACATCTTAAAGCTAGTATTAAGTTAGTCACGCACACACTCACACGGTCAAAATGTATAAAAACGTACAGGTACAACTAGAACACTCGTGACACACACTCACACACACGGCATCACACACAGCTATCATTTGGTTGATATGCGACGAGCTTCGTGTTTACTTTCATCTTGTCTTTTATATTTTTGTTCGATTCCAATTTTTTATTTCGGTTCTGAAAGTAGGTTATTTTTTTATTAATCTTTGTGCACAATAGAATAGAATGATTCAGTATTAAAAATTAGTAAAATAATAATATAAAATCTTAGAAATAATTTACAAAGGTATTATAATGAAGGTACTAAGGCGGACTTAATGCTTCAGGCGATCAAAGTCATGTTATGGTCATGATTACTTGTTTAATTCGGATGTTATTTTCGATATGTACCTATAAAACGTTGGAAACGTACCTATTTCCACGAGCGGGCGTGTCCCCGCTATATGAGTCGTTCCTCGGGCGGCGGCTTGAGCGCGTGCTGCATCATCTCGGCCCTCGGGTTGCAGTACTCCTGGCCCGAGGGCGAGTAGGTCCCGCGCGTGGCCCGCTTGCGGCGCGCCTGCGCCCCCAGCGCGCCCAGCGCCGCGCCCGCCAGCGCCAGCCCCACGAGCGCGGCGCCCACGCCGATGAGCACCGCCGACGACGCGTCGCCCGCGCCCGCCGAGCCCGCCGACACCACCTGCGCACGCGCACGCTTGACAACGCTCCGCCGTAACTTAGCGAAGGTCGGTCACGTACGGTTCGTCGACCGATATGACTCTCATTGCTCGCTCGACTAGTTCAGTTATTCGGTCCGTCACACCGAGAGAAATCCCAAACGGATGCACGTCATTTATTTCTGCTTTTTATCCGGATTTTGATCCACTTCAACAGATACAGATCGATTCAAACTTAATGGCGGCTCGGAAGTTAGCTTTTAGCTGCGCAGTACCCCACCCCTCACCCCCGCTGTCACATGAAATTGTTACTGCGCAGCGACTCGCCTCATGTTCCGAGCCGCCATTAAGTTTGAATCGAACTGTACTACCCAGTATTTTCCAAGCAGAAAGTACGTCACTGCGTATTACTTATTCCTTTGGGTGAACAAACCGAACAAGCGAACTAGTGCAGCGTCGCGTACCTGCTGCGAGCAGTTGTGTCCGCCCCAGCCGTCCACACAGCGACACACGTAGTCCGTGCGGGCGCCGCAGCGCTGCTCGCACGCGCCGCCGTGCAGGCACGGGCCGGTCGCGTTGCCGTCGCCGGCCGCGTAGCACGGGTCCTGCAGCGAGCACTCGTTGCCGCAGAACCCGGCCGCGCACAGACATCTGTAATCACCGTCAATTATATTGTTGTAAACGTCAAATGAAACCAAACCATTTGAACATAGCGATTTGGTGACTGGTTTATGTCGGCCAGTATCGTCGCATTTCTGGACAAAAAGGCCGTCTTCCATGACTTCCAGCTATTTCGATCCAGTGCTAATTTGCCGATTTGCCTAATTCGCCGATTGCTGTTCCAGGGCACCATATATTTTAATCCACAGCATAACAATGTGGTCGTTGAGCAAAGTAACAGGGAGTGTATACTCACGTGTAGGATCCATTAAGGTTGAGGCAGTCGCCGGGCCCGCAGCTGACGAGGCCGTTCGCGCACTCGTCCACGTCCACCTCGCAGCGCGCGCCCGTCCAGCCTACGGGACATAAAACATACTTAGTGACATTCCAAGAAAGTTCATTAAAAGTTACCAGTTAGTCCCGTGACTAACTAGTTACTAGTAATGCAATAACCTCAATGCAGTAGACCAATCAAACACCCAGCTATGTACCTCATTGTATTGTGAAGTATGATCCATTGACACAATATTAAGAAAGAATACAAAAACGATACTTTAAGATCGTCGTGAAAGTGACAGACAGCATAAGTACGTAGCGACGATTTCAAATTTAGTTGCCTTATTCGGCCGCTTGCGCTCCAAAACAAAGATAGCCGACGTGGCTCAAAAGGCTGCCTAACTAAAATGGGACTGGGCAGGACATGTCTGCCGCATGCCGGACAAACTGTGGGCCCAAATAGCGCAGAACTGGTGCCCTGAGACAGTGAGACGGGGTCGCGGCAGACCACGTAGGAGATGGCGGGACGAGCTGGATAGGTTCCATCAAAACTGGAAAGAAGACGCGCAGGCTCGCGAAAGATGGAAGGAGTGGAGGGAGGCCTTTGCCCAGGAGTGGGACAGCATAGGCTAGGAAAAAACAAAATAAAAATCGGCCGTACATCGCTTTTCATATATGTTGACCTCAACTCGGCGTGTTAAGGTTCTTTATAAAATATACCTGCATAGTTCAGGTTATGTTATCATGAGTTCTAATTGTACCGCAGTGATAACGTTATCAGTTAACAATGTTAAGGTTCTCTCGCTCAAACAAACCGATATCCTTCGACGGCATTTTTATAATTATATCATGTGGCAATAACGGGTTCATATGGTTTTAACACAATTATTATTGTAACAGTAAAATAATGAATGAGTGAGGTCACCACACTGAGGTTAGAAGCCCTTTATTTGTTTTGATAGAGTGAAGAGGAAAACGTAGAACAATAGTACCTACGCCAACAAATATCTGTTCTCTCTATGGCAAACATTTTAATGCAAGGAAATACTTATTACATTTTAATATTACAGGGATAACGTGGGAATGAGTAAAACTCGTAGTTAGTCTTGAAATAGATCTCTAGGAACCTCGCCAGCGCGCACTACCACTTGACTAGCGAAGCGGAAAGATTTTATCATTTTTTGTTTACCATAAAGAAACCTACAACAAATAGCGACAATGAGAAGATCAGGGAACTGTCCGCAAGTCCGCAGGGTCACTTTTTATGCATAACAAGTTGAGATGTCGATCTGTGCCATACTATTGATTGGCTGCATTTGTCTATTTACATAATGTATATTTACACACTGTCTGTTATTTCAACAGTTGTTCAAGTGTATTTTACACGAAATAATTTAATTCACCCACATAACCTACATTCAATTTGTTTTGACATGCACTTGACATCATTCTTGCTTGAATTATTGTAGGTGTTTTTCTCTGAATATAAATTCAATATGAAATCTATTCTACCTAAAGTAATAAAATATGTATTCATTATTTTTATGAATAAAAGGTTGTTGTCCTTCCTTATAACTTGCTAACATTTGTAGCAAAAGAGGAAAATAAGCAATGCATTACATAAAGTATCAAGAAATATGACCGTGTAGTAAACTGTTTTTTTACCGACATTAAGACTAACGTATAAATTAGGAAATCATTTAATTTTAGTTATATTTTTTTTCCGCATTTCCGATTCCGTTTTATTCTAATCAGCAGTCAAATCTCATGTTATCTAATATGATGGATTTGTGTTATTTCAGTCGAGAGCACAAACGCTGAGATTTAACAGAAGATTAATAATTGTGCACTTGAGGTTGAGGATCCTATGACTGCGTCAGCGAACGGTATTCGCGTGGCTGAATTTTGGGCCAAACATAATATTTGAATTTTACAACAAATGTCTTATTTGCCATCGAAACGCTAAGAAGCAGAACTGATCAATCAAAGTATGTTAACGCTGAGGTATCATTCAAACGACTTTCAACGACCGACCGACAGACGGTGAGAAAATCTCTACCATAGATAATGTTATTTATTTCATTTAAGCGTGACCTCATCTAAATTATTTATCTTCCCTCGCGCCTTTAAGGATTGCCATCAGGAGGATGGACCAAACACTGTGACGGTGTCAGTAACCCATTCCCTGGGTGTTGGTGTGCCGCGCGGGAACTGAGCCGGTGACATATTCTGTTTATCTTGTCTATAAGCCACTATCACGGAAGAAACAATGCAATGATATCAGCACCCGACGTGTTGTCATCAACAATCTAACGAACACAATCACTTATTGATCAATCAAATATTTCTCAATTACTTTCACTGTTTCGAATGAAAAGTAAACACTTATCACCTGTTACAGTTAGTTAATACCGTAACATCAAATACAAGTGTTATACAATACCTAACAACACGATAACTAGCAGTCTGATCATCATCTCGTCAGCGCTGTCATCATCACAACATGTCACTCCTGTCTGATCACATCACTCATCACTTCGCGAGAAATTAGCACTGAATTAATATTACAAGTGTCTCAGTAGCGACATGGTCGCGAGTGCCGAAGAATAGCCTCGCCTGCGCGGCTCGCGGAGGACACTGATTCACAAAGTGTGACGCGCGCGATTTTCCTGCATCTGCCGATACCGACCAATTAATATTGTGAGGACGTTCTATTATAATAGTATTAATTATCGAGCGCGACTTGTTCCCGCCTACGGAACATTCAGACTGTCGTGACGGTGATGATACGGACAGTGTGTGTGCACAGTGAATATTCATGTAGTCACATGTATGCTGTTCTAGTAGCTTGTCTTACGCATAGTTGTGTGCAATCTTTTGGCGATTTTATTTACTTCCCGGAATAACATGATCCTCCTACTAATATTATAAATGTGAAAGTTTGTGTGTTTGGATGTTTGTTACTCAATCACGCAAAAACGGCTGAATGGATTTGGATGAAATTTGCAAACAGATAGTTTATAACCTGGATTAACACATAGGATACTTTTTATCCCGATATTCCCACGGGATCGAGACTTACGCGGCTGAAACCGCGGGGCGCAGCTAGTAATCCTATAAATCGGAAATATTATTAGGACGCACAAAGGAAATCAATTACCAAGTTTATAGCTAGTTCGCGACGTAAACAAGGACATCTGTGAATCATGACGATGTCATATAAAAACAACTTTGTACTTAGCCTGGGCGTGTTAATAATGTTAATATTTGAATTACGGGTGGTTGTCATCATATGAAAAGTTTGTGAACCGCGGTCCGTGTTATCAGTATCAACGCTTATCGGCGCGGTGGATTGTTGGCGATCGCGCGCGCAACGATAAGATACACGAGCACAGGTGTAGGTGACCACACACACACTCATATACCATGTGTGTACATGTGTGATGTGTGGCTATACTGGGAACTGTGATAGTAGCACATCACTGATACCAATATTTGGACCATGTCCTACATTCAATAACAAGTGCACCCTGACGAAAACTTACTTTCACTTTTTTGATAATTTTTGTGTCATAAAAAATGCAAATAGACGCCGAATAGATGCTAGACGTCGTTTAAATGTGTTTAATTGATTGGTTTTTACAAGAGGCGGTAGTTATGGTAATATAGTTAAATGTTGCTATGAATAAGTGTCGCGCGTACAGTACTCGGAGAGGACAAACGTGTGAATAGTAGGCGACTCGCGAGTGACGTCATTGCGCCGCTTTGGTGACTGACTAATGTGTTGGGATGTCCGGCGCGTACGCACTGTCATATATTATGTCTTGTGTACCTATTGCACTTCGAACAGGTACCCAATATAAGACAGACAGATAGACAAGGCAAAATGTCTCGGGGGTACCCCTATTGCACCAACTGACTAGTTATAAACACAGCATTAATGTATGTTTGTTTGTTTTACTTTTTGGTCTCTATAATTCAACGTGTCTAGTTCAGTACCCGTGGTTACACTTACACCTCATAACCGCGCAATAATATGTTAATTTAATTGCAGCGACTGACTGCTCTGATACATGATTGCTAACAAATGAACTCACACATAACATCGCGCCTGTCATCTCCGAAGCGTTACACAGAGGCGTACCTATAGTACACCCACATTTCGCCGGTCGTGTTTATTGTTAGTGCTTACATGTTATTGCCGATTTAACTGAAGGAGAACACTGAACGTTCTTCTAAATTGTTAGATGTGTGTCTTAGCAAGATCACTAGTAGCAAGATCACTAGTAGCAAGATCACTAGTAGCAAGATCACTAGTAGCACAGAGTTGAATAATATGTTGGAGAGCTGTACGCACCGGTGCCAGTGCAGTCGCACAGGTAGGCGCCCGGCGCGTCCAGGCAGCGCCCGCCGTGCGCGCACGCGGCCGCTCCGCCCGCCTCCGCGCACTCGTCGCGCTCGGCCGAGCAGTAGCGCCCGCTGAAGCCGAGCGAGCACACGCACGTCGCCGTCTGTCCAACAAACACGACTTTATACAGGCTGTGAGGGTAAACACCGTTATCCTTGAAACCACACACAAGGTTTGGTTTCATTTATAGAACGGAAACGTAACTAACTGACCGACTCTTTGACAATTCAAAAGTGCCTGTAAATGGTTTAATTGAAATAAATGCTTTGAGTTTGAGTTTTACCTTAGTGTCGTTGACGCACTTGCCGTGCACGCAGGGCTTCACCTCACAGAAGGCGTACTCGCAGTACACGCCCTCGAAGCCCTCGTTGCACACGCACGTGAAGTTGTTGCCGGTGGGGGGGTCTGGTGGGGTGGCCGTACATAATTATCATTAGCAGGGTTAACATTTGTCTCATTTTGGCTAAATAATTTTCCGTCAATGATGCTTAAATGAATGGCACTTGCTGAGGGATGCGCAAAGATAGCCCGCGAATTTTTTTATAATATTTTTTGAAATTTACAGGTCTGTGTCAAGATGTTTGTTGATCAAAATATGATTCGCCACTGTAACAAATATGTATTTACAGAATAATAAATAGTCATTCAATGGTAATTTGAAGTTTAGAGAGATGCTTCGATGATTTTATCATTTTGAATTATAATATTGATCAACATACAGCCTGACACTGATATGCAAATTGCAAAAACGTTAGACAGTTTTAATTCCGCGGGCTACCTCAGCGCACCCTTCTACTCTGCCGCACACATCGGTCGGTCCGTACCCGGCTCCTGGTCCAGGCACGCGCGCGCGGCGGGCGCGCAGGGCGCGTGCGCGCACGAGCGGTCGCGCGGCGCCGCGCACGTGGGCCCGCGCCAGGCCGCGGCGCACGCGCAGCTGAAGCCGCCCGGCGCGTCCGTGCACGTGCCGCCGTGCAGGCAGGGGCCCGACAGGCACTCGTCGATGTCGTGCTCGCAGCTGCGGAGAATATTACATCACATATAGCATGACATCACCCTTGTCGTCCCGAAGGGTTCGGCAGAGGTGTACCTATAGTGCACTCACATGTCGCCAGTTGCATTATGTTAAAGTATAACAAAATATAAGTAATAACTCACTACTGCCCCTCGAAGCCGTCGGGACAGATGCAGCTGTAGGCGGCGATGCCGTCCTGGCAGGTCGCGCCGTGCGCGCACTGGTGCGCCGCGCACTCGTCCACGTCGATCTACAACGTGACACGAGGGTCAGACAAGGTTGAGGTGTCATCGCAAAGTCAAAGTTATCGTCAACATTAAATATCTTTTGACACTGTCAGTTTTTAACGCCATTTGCACGAAGCTCAAGTGAGATATTTCCAAGTGTTTCTTTATTTCTTCTATAGCAAATTTCAGTATCAGATGTTGATCAGTAGTCAGACACCTTTTATCTGAAGAATAAAAATGATAGTTTGACACAGCTTTTGTACGGACAATTTATGTCAAACCGCCATATTTATACTTTCGATAAAAGTAAGAAAAGCGACAGAAATATCTGCCCTCAAAGCAAAAAAATGTGAAATTAACAAAAGACTGTTGATAAGGGTGTTGGGCGTTGTTGGTACACATTCGGGAAATTATTTCGCGAAATTGTAACGAAAAAAAAAGGACGGCGGCGTTAGTTCCAATGTTAGATATGCGCCAAAAGATCAGTGCAACTTTAAATTGATTGTGTGCGACATACCTGGCAGTAGTCGCCGGAGTAGCCGGGCGGGCACGCGCACGCGTAGGACGAGCGCACGTCGGCGCAGTGATTGTGTGCGACATACCTGGCAGTAGTCGCCGGAGTAGCCGGGCGGGCACGCGCACGCGTAGGACGAGCGCACGTCGGCGCAGTGATTGTGTGCGACATACCTGGCAGTAGTCGCCGGAGTAGCCGGGCGGGCACGCGCACGCGTAGGACGAGCGCACGTCGGCGCAGTGCCCGCCCGACGCACAGTCGCGCTCCAGGCACAGCACGCAGCCCACGCCCGCGGCCGCGCCCCAAGCCCGGCCCGCGCTGTGGAAAACGACGACAGTCAACTCAGTATTATAATACCTACACTCGATCGATTTGCCTAACCTTTTCCCAATTATGATGGGGTCGGCTTCCAGTCTAACCGGATGTAGCTGAATACCAGTATTATAAAACCTCCACTCTGACCAAACAATAATAACACCGGCCTATTATTGTCCCACTTCAGGACAAAGGGTTCTTCTCGTACAGAGACGGCACGAGCTGTAAATGTTTAACGTCTCCTTGATATGTCTTTATGTGTCTCTTACCTGTACGCAATGTTTACATATAAACCCTGAAATGTTTACCCATCATTAATATTCTCTAGATCACAAACAGTAACTGGGCGGCAAGGCGCGCCCGGCCGTGTACTCACAGCAGCGCGTAGTGCGGCTGCGCGGCCAGCAGCGCGGCCGTGGCGCCCACGAACAGCTCCTCCTCCGTGAAGAACGGCAGCAGCAGCCCGCCCACGTGCACCGCGCCCATGCAGCCCTGCGCAGGCGCACACACTCAGTCACAGAACACTCTTGAGGATTAGTTTCATGTCTGTGTTAATATTCAGCACTCATGCACTAATGGTCGAGTCTATTATTCAATGTCATCAGAATATCGTCACGTTTGCTTTTTTTTTTACAAAAAATACACTGTTTTTTTTATAAAACGTGACCGTGAACGATTTTTCGCACCCGTACACCCCGATAAAGCAACTGTCATCGAAATCGTTAGAGCCGTTGTCGGGAACATCATCTGCCTGCCTTTTTCCAACTATATTGGGGTCGGCTTCCAGTCTAACCGGATGCAGCTGAATACCAGTATTTTACATGGAGCGACTGCCTGTCTGACCACAACCCAGTAACTGGGTAATACGATACCCCTTGGTAAGACTGGTTGTCAAACTTTTGGGCTTCTGACGACCCGTAACGACTGTCAAAGATCAAGGAATGACAGCCGGGACCAACGGATTAACGTGCTTTCCGAGGCACGGAGGAGTCTCGATATGTAAAGATGGTCACCCATCCACGGACCAACCCCGGCAACCGTAGCTTAACCTGACGGATCGACCCGTGCGGCTGTTATTACTTAGCCACGAGCCGTTTTCGGGAACGAGATTACAAATACATACATAATACACAAATATTGCTCATTTAATAGGATTAAGTTTACCTTGAAGTACTCCCCGGCCAGGTTGTCTCCGGTGACCTCCTCGCCCTCGGAGTACTCCCACACGTTGGGGTCCGTGGAGCTCTCGCTCTGCACAACAAACGACAACGTTTTAGTTAACGATCAATTCATTTCTCACTGACAGTTTCCTATCATTGTTCATTTTCGCTGTGATGTTCACTTTATCTTTTGTTGGGTGACAACATAAAAAGAGTTTATGCATGTTAAATGCTGAAGCGCTCAGCGCATTACTTGAGACTGCCTGAACCCTGAGTCTGATTAATTTTCTTTTTTAAATGTTATAGTCCGAATATGGTCTTTAGGGAAAGATAAATATGAAAAGTTTCCCGGAAAAATGAAAAAGTTGCCCGAAAAATTGGAAATTCGGAAGTAACTGAACTTCCTTTTTTTATGGGATTTTTGTATGAACTCAGACCGTAACTCAAGATTCAAACGATGGATTTGTCTCATTTTTACCATTTTCCAACAACTTTTCACAAACTCACTAAACAATCACATTAAAAAAAAATGAATTTTGGACAGGACATCGTCTGTTGGGACAGCGAGTAAATAAACAAATTAGATCATTTATAAGGGTTTTTTTGAACACTAATATAAATAGAAAGAACTGTAAGGTATCTCACCATGGTGGTGAGGCCGGCGGGCGTGGTGCTGGGCGCGCGCGCGCCCACGCCGCCCAGCGTCACGCGCCCGCCCAGCACCAGCTGCTGCCACGCGCGCGTGTCCACGCTGCCCGTCAGGCCCACCTCCTCGTGCCCGTTGGGGTCGATGAACGCGCCTGTCAACTGACATGTTAATAACGGCCGACACATTTTCCAAATACAGGTCGATTGACGCTTCAAATAGATAGGGTTTTAATGAAGGTCGGATCCGTAGTAAGCAGTAGACACATGTCTACGTAGTGACGACTGACATTCATTTGGTTGAGAACACCGTGCGTACGAACCTGTGTGTGTTCGCCTGTTTGTTTGTGTGTTGGGACTTAATTATGACGAAAGGAGCGTTTGTTGTGTTTAGGTAAGTGAGCGTGCGTGTTGCACTGAATGACTGACCGCGCAGCTGGTTGTTGCTGAACGTGAAGCGCAGCGTGGTCCAGTGCAGGTGCGAGTGCGCGCGCATGCGCCGCAGCGCGGGCAGCGCGGCCGCGCCCAGGCGCCACTGCACGGCCACCTGCTCCTTGAACACGCCCACCGTGAACCACGCCCCGCCAGCCCCGCCAGCCCCGCCAGCCCCGCCGCCTTCCGGGCCCTCAGCGTGGAACAGCGTGCCGCCCGTCTTACTCCTACGAAATAATGAACAGGATTGATTTCTAAATAGCTGGGTCCACACCGACCGAGCCGCCTCGCGAGGAAAACGCTCACGTGAAGTATGTGGAAACGCCACGACGTCATGCAAGACGCATTCCACCGAACCAGCCTTTACCCATTCGAGGCGCTAGACGCACGACTATCGTAGTAGCGTAGTAGTAGGAGAGGATAGCAAGTGTCACTGACTGCTATTTTAAGGAATCGTCATTGTGTTGTTTTCATCTGACAACGTGGTGCACTGTTGGGTAGCATGTCACAGTATTTATTTACCTGTATGTGATAGTGAGTGTCTCTGGCAGCTCCAGGTCGTCGTCGGTGGTGATGCTGACGGTGCCGGGCACGCGCAGCTGGTACGTCAGGGTCGTGTTCACGCCGTCGAACGTCGCGTTCGATACGCACTCGTACCTAACACAATCAAATATTCAACCTTTATTATGACAATACTTATCAAGAGTAGCGTGTGGTATACACTCTGTATATACATCGCTCGCTGCAAGTTTTCCAGAAAATTTTAAATAAAATACTACAACTGGTCTTAACTTCGAAATTTATAAATATTTATGTAAGTCAATTATTTCAATATATTAGATTTCAATGTATCTTCTTACCCGACTCTAAAAAAAGGTGCATAAGAGAGAGCTGGTCCCAACGTACTCACTAGGTAAGTATGGCGGCTAGGACCAGGAGTCTGGAGTACTCACCCTGCATCCAAGTTCCGGCAGTGCGAGTTGAGCGGACAGCCCTGCAGCTGACAGAACTCCACTTCGGAACATGTCTTGCCCTTGTAGCCGCGAGGACACTGACATCTGCATATAAAAACAGTAAAATTAATATAAATGACAGCCGCTTTGTGGTGCTGGTGCATGAGCTGATATTGAAAAGGCAGCTGGGACAGACTGGATGCGGAAGGCGACGATCAGGGTGTTGTAGCGTAACTCAGAAGAGTCCTATGGCTAGTCAGTTTATTTGAGCTATTGTTGCATGGTTCCGGCTGAAAATAAAAAGACGAAGTTTGCGGAGCTCACGTGTAATCGTTCCAGGTGTTGGTGCAGGTGGCGTTGTGCAGACAGGGCCGCTCGGCGCACAGGTCGTCGGACACGACGCCGCGCAGCACGCCGGCCGGGTCCAGCCACACGTCGCCGAACGGGGGCGGCAGCTGCAGCCCCGCCACCTGCAGCGGGAAGAACTCCACGATGGTCACGTTCACGCCGTTCGAGATCTGAGGAAACAGTAAATAGGTATGCTTGTAGATATTTAGACGTGATTTGTCAATAAGTCTACAATTTTATTCTACGTAATAGACATCTGCCGTTGGAAAATTAGCTTTTATACCATTCCCCCTCTAAAAAGCTTATTTTATTCACTGAAAACAGTGAATAAAAAGCACTTTTGGTCACTGTTTTGGTGTTTGAATTAAGAACACCATTATATTCGAATTCCATGTCAATGCTATACAAACTCCGATTTGATTGGTCGCATTTCCGACAAGGAGTTTAGCATTAGAATAAAAACTGTTTTGTGTTCTTTGCTGTCAATAGTAAATTGACTAAATTGGCGCATTTTAAATATTGTAAGTTTTACGAATAAAAAGTTTAGTGTGACTTAATATTAAATCGATTGAAAATGCATTCAAGTGTTAAAGAAGATGTCACCTGAGTTTATGAAACTGAGTGCGGCCGATAAAGTAGAAAACTTGCTACCCAACAAATCACGGCTGGTTCACATCAAAGTTGACGATGAGTTTTGCAAATGGAAAAATGAAAATCAAGCTGTTGGCACATTTTCAGTCTGTTTTCCTAACTTATTTTAATTAGTTGTCGAAGAAAAATTAGTCATCGACATTATGGAGTAGATGGCGTTTTATAAAACCAAGGCATAACATTAACATAAAACATACTCGAAGTTGCAAGTTCTTTTTCTCGTAGTCATGGTATAAAGTATAGTATGCAACTCTTGAATAAAACGGATTTATATCGAGCGAGGGCCATGAATCACTCGCGTCGCTCAGGATTCTACTACTTGAATCACTCCCTACGGTCGCGATTCAGTCGTCAGAATCTTTCACTTGCTCGTGATTCACCTATGGCCCTCGCTTTAAATCCGTCCTTTACTCACTAATTGCATAATATACTAATAATAAAACAGAATGAGATTGTTCGATGCGTGTATACCTGCACGTCCTGTATGACTCCCTTGAAGTACGCGCTATCGTCCGGCTCGGGCGCGGCGGGCGGCGCGGGCGTGGTGGCGGGCGCGGGCGCGGGCGCGGACGCGGGCGCGGGCGCGGGCGCGGCCTGCGCCAGCGCGGCGGGGGCGGGCGCGGGCGCGGCGGAGGGCTCGGCGCCGGTCGCCAGTAGCGGCGGCGGCGGCCCGCCCAGGTACAACACCTGCACATTCACGTTCACTTGAGCTTTGTTTCGGCGTCAGTGTGTATCGGAGCAGAGCAACGAGAACATAGTATATACCACTGTCTCGATTATCAGATACTAATTATTTATTTATTTATTTAAACTTTTCGCACAAAAAAAAGGTACAAAGGCGGACTTAATGCCTGAGGCATTCCACCACGATCCATAAATACCAAGATCAGTTTAAGTTATAATTCAAAGAAGAATTTATCTTTCACCTCACAAGCTCGGATAGATTCTGTTTATCATTTGAAATCTGAGTGCAAAAGTGCATTTTATCCGCTAGCGCGGAAATAGTTATTAAAAATTCGAACCTTTCTGTTCAATAATTTTCTACACCGCCTGGTCCACTGATAAGATAACGCATTAATACTTATTTCATGTCAGTGCGCCAACCTTATTTTTAGAATAATAGCATTGGCCAGCACGAAAAAAATCTCTCAAGGCACTTAAAGAAGTTTTTACTTAAAAAAACTTTAAGTATATAATTTTCTTCTGTATATTCAATTCACTTTCCATCATTTTGGGTTGTTTAGCAGTGGCAGAGTTGGTGCAAGCGGTACATACTGCCGAATTGAACTTTCTTCTGGAAAATGCGCGAAAAGTTCGTAAAAGCGTACAATATTTGTTCAATGCATGGAGACACCTAGCATTTTCCTCGCTGTAGTGAGGTGAGAAGTTGTGTGATAGTCGCAACGCTCAGGATTCTATATTTGAACCTAGAATTCTTCGCTTGCACAGGTTTCAATACAAGTACTCGCGCCAAAAAACAACTTTGCAGCCTTGCATAACAAGTAACTATTATAGGCAAAATTTTGCTACTTTGGGTGTATTATTGCAATTGGATCTCTAATTTTTCTGAAAACAAATTATAGCATATTATGTTACTTCCTGATAATTTAGCTTTCTATTGGTGAAAAAATGGTTCAAATCGGTTCAGTAGTTTCGGAGCCTATTCGGTACAAACAAACAAAAAAAAATGTCCTCTTTATATAATAGTATAGATATAGACAACATTGTTAAAATACCATACCATACATGTCTATTGTTTTTATTAATTCAATCTCACTATCTTTTACCAAAATGTACGCGGTCTCAGGACCAAAATAGTGGACTTCTGTACCAAAGTTTTGATTATGAATTCGAAGTAATTGTCAGACATATCGTGGGATGATTTGATAATTTGTTTTTTCGTGATAACCCTAGGAATATCCTGGGGATTTTGCAAAAACACGGATAGTTAGAAAATGGTGAAAAAACTGCTGAGCAATTTGGAAGTAGCACAATCTGCCGCAGAAATGTTTTTAACATTGTTTAATTATCTAGTCGCACGCAGATGTATGATTCGTCATTTATTGAACTGGGTGAAATAGGTTAGGTTAGAACTGTGATCAACCGCTACTTCCAATTTGCTCGCAGAATTATTTTCACCATTTTCTAATTATTAGTTTTATTATTGCTAAGGAACTTCGTTCCTGCCGGGGCTCGCCCGCGCACGTCGTCCCTTCCTACGTATGATTTCAAACAAAAACAATGTTGGGCCGACGACGGAATTAAAAATATTAAAAAAAACTGAAAAGTAAAAAGCACTAGTGCAAAAAAGTGGCACTTTCCGCACGATTTTCTTGTACTGACAACGGTTATGATAATAACTGTCCTTACTGCTCCACCTCAAAAATCCACCTCCCAAACACCCTCTTTCTAGCGATATCATCTTTCACTTTGGTGTTCTACTCTTAAAACCATCCTCGTTCATACTCAAAACATCCTCATCTTATAAATAATATGTTTGTATAAATGCTGCTCACCTGAGCGTCGATGGTCTTGGCAGCGGATATAGACTTGCGGAAGTACTCGGTACCGTTGAGCTTGACCTGCACCAGCGTGGAGTTGCGCACCACCTGCACTCGGAAAGTTAACTATTTCAATGTATCCCCCAGTGTGTGCAAATAGAATTTAATGTTAATAACATTAACCCCCGGATTCTGAGGGTATTTGACTCTGACTGTGACTGACTGACCAAACCAGGCTATCATTGTTTTGTGTATGTTCTTAGGCAGCAAATATAAAGCGGTCTACATGATGCTGAGTGGTCACCGCTATCTACAGGTGCATCTCAAAAACGAATCCAAAATGTCCGTCTGTTTGAACACAACAATGCTGCTTGGCGGCACAAATATGTATAAGGGTAGTACTCAGAGCAAGAGTTTTTTCACAAAATGTTACTCTTCCTACCCACAGTTTGAACAATAAACGAAATGGTCAGTAGAATGATAATGAAGTAACAATGCTCCGATGGCAGTGTCCCGACAGCGCGCGTACCTCGATGAGGTGCAGGTACCCGTTGTCGAGGCGCGTGCCGCCCACGGTGTAGTTCTCGGGCGTCTGGTTGAAGCGCAGGTGCACCAGCAGCTCGCCGCCCTCCAGCGACGCGCCCACTTGGGTCTCGTCCGTTTGACCGAACCTACACGCATGTACAGTATATATGTATTGAGTATTGACAAATCGTTTCAAACTTAAGACTGCAGTAACGTTCGTAACCCCTCAGCTCTTTATACAAAATCAAAAACCTTGAACTGGGGTTAATAATAATAGTAGGCCATGCTGCTAAATGGGGATTTACTCGAGCGTCGTTGGGACCTAATGGATTGTGAAGATTAGATGCTAAAAAGAAAAAAAGTTTATGTGAAGTATACCCTTTCACTGATGGGGGGAGCGTGTACAGATTCTCAAAAATGTAAAAAAAAACAGTCACACCGACATACTCGAGCGCGTCAGATATTAAAAGCGTATACGCCCCACGTCTTTCTGATAGAGGAAAAATATTAATCTGCCGGTTTGCATGGTGGGGGTGGCCGTACGATGGGGTAGAAAATAGGGGAAAAAAAAATTTTACGAGCGCGTCAGACGTTGATAAGGGATGTTAAGTGAACCCTCCAGCAGCCCCTATTCAAAAAACTTCCTTCCATGCTGCCATGGTAGTACTTACTTATTCCATACTGCCATGTCATTACTCCGATACCTTTAGGTAATAATTTAGGTTTCAATTTGAAACTGCCGTTTTAATGATTTTAGCTACTTCGGCTTGTGCAAATCGGCAGATTATATTATTTCCGTGATTCGTGACTAATTTCCTTCAAAATAAAATAAAAATTACCCGCGCTCGAGAATGTCCAGGTGACGTTATGTTTTTGCAACTTTGTGACTATCCCATTTCCTTATGTCACGTTTAAATCGGCAGATTATTGAAATGCACACTTTTCTGCATGTAACTAACTTACCCTACCTTAATCTGACGCGCTCAAGTTTTTCTAACGATCGATATTTTTTTACTAATCTGATCGGCTGCCCTACACGTTTGCCCCTATGTACAGGGCCCAGGTATGGTGGGAGTACTTCATAAGGTACAAGGTTGCCCCCCGTATGTTATTCTGCCGCGCTCGAGTAACTCCCGAAATCCCCGCTTGGGCTCCCCTACAATAAGGCCAATGTACAAGTCGTTAACGAATGCTCACCTCGCCAGAGAGCCGAGGTAGAAGATCTGTCCGGTGGGCTTGCGCGTGCGGATGAACATCGAGATGTCGAGCGCCGCGCGCACGCCGCGCCGCGCCGCGTCCGACACCAGCACGCGCACGGCCGAGCGCGCGCGCGCCGCCTCGTGCCCGAACGTGGCCGCCGTGTAGTCTGCGCACGGTCAAAGTCAAAATCAAATAATTTATTTCAAATAGGCACATATATGGCACTTTTGAACGTCAAACAAAGGAATAGAATTGATTCTAGTTGCCCCTTCCAAAATGTAGTTTTCGTATGGAGAAGAATGGGCAAGAAACTCCACCTTTTAAAACCGTTACTTTTTTTTTTGTTCGGTTCCACATAGCATGACTCACTGTACTGGCAGGTGTCCCCGAGGTGCGGGCGCGGGCACGTGCACACGAAGCTGGTCCAGGCGTCGTCGCACGCGCCGTCGGCCTGGCACGGGTTGGGCGCGCACTGCGGCGTGCGCGCGCACTGCGCCAGCACGCCGTGCAGCTCGGCGCGCGCCAGCGGACTGTCGTCGTCGGCCAGCTCGGCAGATGACTCCTCGCCCGACGCGCCCGATGTCAGCTCTGTTGTTGTCTCCGCGTCTGTCGCGTTCGAGTCTTCTGGTAGCACCTGGAGCATACCACGAAAGTTCAATAATTACTTAGAAATTAAACACAGAGAATAATAAATAGAGAACACATAACCGAGCACGACGTGCACAATTAAGCTTCCAGCATCGATATTTATAGATTCATAATTAAAATATATTACACACACTCCTGCGTACGCGGAAATATTACCCATTGAGATTTCGAGACTGTCACTACATATGACGCTCTAAAAAATAGAACATTTCCTTTTCAAAAATCAAAAATGTGAAACTGAAAGAAAGAAGAAAATATGTAATAAGTACTACAAGTGTAGTAGTGCTCTGACCCACTGCCCGTTGACGACGACGTCCTGGAAGCAGCCGACGAAGAAGTTGGGGCCGTGCGTGAGCGTGGCGTAGGACGAGCCGTACGTGCCGAGCCGCGTGGACGGGAACGACGTCACGGACGAGTTGTACGCCTCGTTCTGGCTGATGGGGTAGATGGTCTGCTCCTCGTTGGCCGCCAGCACCAGGTGCGACGAGTTTATTGTTACGAACACCTGCAAGCAACAGGGATATGGTCGTAACGTACATCCATGGACAAATATTATGTACAATATATGCGACACTTTTCACGCCACGGTATCCTAAAATGTCGACTATTAATAATTTAATCCATTTGTAGTCTATTTCGACATAAGTTAAATGTTACAGGGCAGTTACTCCAGAGATTAACTTTTACAAATATATAAACAAACAATTTCAAACGTCGTAGAAAACCGGTCGATTTCGAAAAATCGATCTAGCTGTAGCTAAGTCTCATATCTGAGAAAATTCGTTTTTTCTATTTTCACCCGAGCTGAGCTCGGTCGACTAGGATGGATAAATCAAACAAGAATAAAATATTACCTTCTGCCACTTGCTGTCATTCAAATTCGATCCAATAAACACGCCCTCCCACTTGTTGAGCAGGCTGGAGTGCAGGTTGAGGCGTCCGTTGGACAGCTCCAGGAAGAAGTAGGTCAGTCCGCGGCCCATGGCCAGCAGCCCGTTGCCGAGCGTCGTCTTGAACCGGAACGAGATGTCGTAGCCCTCCTCGCGGGTCGTGTTCACTTCCGCGTAGCTGCTCTTTTCAAGAGACATCGTGGTTATCTGCAAGAGGAATATTGGAGTTACAATAATGGCTAGTTACAAAAACTACAAAAAATAATTTCGATTAAAAAAGGTTATTATCTCATATCCATTGATTTCCTAAGCAAGCGGTCACACAGTATCGTCTGTCCAAATACTGCGCGAGCAAAACTGGAGAAAATGACAGATTTTCATGACGACTGTTATATTATGTCGGAACCGCTCTTATATGACACGTACAGTCACGGACTTTAATTGATGAGCCACCTGGCACTGTTCGTATTTTAGCCGTGTAATGCAAATCGGGTTTATTCGGTTCCCGACACGCAAAGTCAATTATGTCTTCGTGTTAGAAGAAGAAAATTATATTTCATATCTTTACCGGTTGGCTAACCTGAGAGCCAGAACTACAAACTTGACAACAGAGTGACTACTCAAAGTCAACCAATAGGGAATATGCATGTGATTCAAATATGGGTCAAATATTTTTTTCTATAAACTATGTTACTTCAGAATTAAGCCTCCATCAATATTTTTGAATAAAATTTCTTTTTGAGCGAGAAATTAATTTTTAAAAAGTCCCAAAAACTGTGGGTAATTCAAATACTTGAAAAGGCTAAGAGCGGATGTGACGTAACAATCCGGGGTAACAATCAAAATGTCAATGTCAAGTCAATCAACAAGTGTCAAGTCAATGTCAAACGCTCATAGAAAAAGGAGTGTTTGACGTTGACTTGACAGTTGCTTGTCTGTTTTCACGAACTGTGACGTCACCACACCAAGCGCGCCAAATGGAGGGCGTTTTAATAGCCCGGATCGGTTGGATATTTTTAAACATTTTTTTAACTACTTTAAATTGCTTTTTTGCCGTCGAATTTTTTTTTACTATTATTTGACAATGTAAACTATCGAATAAAAATATTAAAAAAATACATGCATATTCCCTATTGCAGGTCTAGCAATAGTAACCTAGCAACGATAAACAATTGTTGCTAGGTTACTGTTGCGATAGTAACGTAAGCGTACGGAGAAATTCTCTGACATCGATATTTCAACTGTCACTGTCTTCAGTTAAGTTTTCAGAATTATTGACTTAATGAGCTATGATTCAAAGGAGGTCAGTATCAAATAGATTGGATAAACTTAATGCAACATTGTAACGGGTGATTCATTTAGAGGTACTTTTTTATCTATGGATTTGTTGACAGATAAAGCGTCAGTCGTGTTATTCTATCATGGTATTTTTGTTCAGTATAGTTTGACATTTCTTCATGGAAAGACTTAGGCCGACACAGCGTCTACAAATTATTCAGCTGTATTACGAAAATCAGCTCTCTACGAGGAATGTGTTTCGTGCACTTAGAGCAACTTACTGTCGCGTACACTTTCAGCTACCGCCGCAATATTTTCTTCACTACGTGCTGGATGTGGTCTATTTGGTCGTGTATTATCTAATAATGTAAATTCGCTTTCAAACTTTTCGATCGTATAGCGAATCGTGCGTTCGGTAGGCCGATCATGTGGACCATAAGTTGCTCTAAGTGCACGAAACACATTCCTCGTAGAGAGCTGATTTTCGTAATACAGCTGAATAATTTGTAGACGCTGTGTCGGCCTAAGTCTTTCCATGATGAAATGTCAAACTATACTGAACAAAAATACCATGATAGAATAACACGACTGACGCTTTATCTGTCAACAAATCCATAGATAAAAAAGTACCTCTAAATGAATCACCCGTTATTTATTTTTATCATTAAGAACTTATTAGTCAACCTCTATGGATAAGACTATTTCCGATTAAAAGTAATTTATTTGTCATCTTGATATTTCAACTGTCACTGTCTTCAGTTATGTTTTCATAATTATCGAGTTAATGAGCTATGATTCAAAGGAGGTCGGTATCAAATAGATTGGATAAACTTAATGCAACATTGTATTTATTTTTATCATTGAGAACTTATTAGTCAACCTCTATGGATATTTCCGATTAAAAGTAATTTATTTGTCATCTTGTTTACGACCTTGCGATTTGAGTTCGTGTTTAATCGTGTAATCTCGTGAATGTATGAAACTGCAAAATTGAAAATTTTGAAGGTGGCCCATCAATTAAAGTCCGTGACTGTACGCACTCCTAGCGAGAACGGTTACGACCGTGTTTTCTCGTCGACCAATTGTTACCGAAATTATTTGTGGAACGTCTGCGTTAACATTTTGAATGTTGTTTAATTGAATGTTTCGGTTGTTAGCGATCTCCCCACGGTATCTATTGCTCATATCATTTTAATTTAGATACTTTAAAAACCGCGAAAAAAAGGTAGTACCTTTTCACAAGTAGTGCCGTAGTGTCCCGGCGTGCAGGAGCAGTTGAACCGGTGCTCGGTCTCGTCGCGCAGCCAGGGGTGGCACGTGCCGTTGTTGCGGCAGGGCGCGTCGCGACAGCCCTGCAGCACCACGGAGCAGTTCTGGCCGCCCCAGCCCTTCGCGCACTGGCAGAAGTACATCGCGCGCCCGTCGAAGCACTTGCCGTGCGCGCAGGGGGTGTATCTGAGGGGAGATGAATAGATGAACATTGTTGTTCAAAACACTCCATAGTCCATACAAACTATTCACAAAACTTAAGCATGAAAATGTGGAAAATCATTTTGGTCCTTTAATGACCACAACGGTGACGGAAAACACTGACTGACTATGATGATATGGGGGTCAATTGTAAAAGCATTAAATGATATGGTTTTGAAACCGAATGAAGAGCAAAACAATGTTCAATTAGATGTGATTAGCGCATCATAATAATGATCGTAAACGACCTCTGACACTCGTCGATCTCGATCTCGCAGTGCTCGCCCTCGTAGCCGGCGAAGCAGTCGCACGTGTAGCCGCCGATGCCGTCGATGCACTTGCCGCTCTCGCAGGGCGACGACGCGCACTCGTCGATGTTCACCTCGCAGCGCGACCCCGTCGTGCCCAGCACGCACACGCACTCGTAACTGACATATGGAAAGAGGTATTAATGCCGCTTT
Organism: Lithophane socia; assembly: GCA_947522985.1. Taxonomy (NCBI): domain Eukaryota; kingdom Metazoa; phylum Arthropoda; class Insecta; order Lepidoptera; family Noctuidae; genus Lithophane; species Lithophane socia. The sequence continues at coordinate 17,864,839 of OX383254.1, forward strand.
TTTTTTACTAGTTTTTTTTTTTTTATCTGGGACTGTATCGGAAATCATTACATTGTAACCACTCACCTGTATACCTAAATTCTATGAAAATAATTATTTTCTATTTCTATCTATCTATTCTGAATCCATAGGAGATACGGGGAAACTGTCTTAGGAACCATTTGGTCATTTTCATGAAAACAATAATTTTAACTTCCTTATTAACCGAGTTGTCAAACAAAATTATTAAAAATTGACATTGATTTTTATAATGCGTTTCGACACTGTTTCACGTAATGCCAGCTGATATCAGGATGTTAACAGTCTTTTCGATTTTTCTAATAATCCTCCGACAAATACATAAGCGACCGGTTTGTGTTACGGGTTATGATCTAGGGCTCTTTTGATGATCTTAATATTCCGTAGATTGGCGGTGAGGTGCTCACCCGCCGGCAGTGTCCAGCGAGAAGGGCTGGTAGAAGGCTGCGGGCAGCAGCATCTGCGGCTGCGGGCCCACGAGCACGCGCGGCGCGCCGGGCGACACGTACAGGCTCGCGTTGGAGCGCTCCAGGCACACGCCGCCGTACTTGCACGGCTCGCTCTCGCACTCGTTTATGTCCAGCTCGCAGTTCTTACCTGAACATGTTACAAGTTAGATAATAAATCTACAACAAATTCGTGAATGTAGATGTAGCGCAAAATAAATGAACTGTAGTGAAAACTATTTTCCATATAAGTGTAACCAGACACAGTCTAGCGACATCCACCGGCGCGTCCAAATACGTCACCTCATAACACCAGTGTCGTCGATCGACTGCAGTCTGGTTGTAGGTATGTACATCGTCTTCAAATATAATTATATAATTTTATTACTGTATACAAGGCATGGTAACAGCTGCCGAGAATCGAACTGAATTGAAGAGGCCTATGTCCAGCAGTGGACTGCTATAGGCTGACGATGATGATGATACAAGACATAGGGAATATGCACGTAATTCAAACCTTATTCATTATTTCGATTGTATAGGAGTCAAGTTCCTGTTTTTTTTTTTAATGCAGTACTTATTTTACTATTCATTAATTAATGTTTTGTTTTTGGTGGAACGCTGGAACGCGTTGGCTTTGACAATGCCGGAAGTGACATTAAATATGAATATATAAATATTATTTGTAAAGTGATTAAAATCACAGTAAGGTAAGTAAGTGCGATTTGTGCTTGAATAATGCACAAAAAATTATTTAATTTGTATGTTTTGGGGCAAAAAACCTCCAAAAACAGATGTTAACAAAGCAGCAGCAAAGCAACGTGGGAAATGACGTCACAGCCTGAATATAACGGATGTTTGAACTGTACGAGGAGTTTGTTGGCGTTTCAAGTTTTTTTGAGCAACAAGCAGTAGTTTTTTATTTTAATACTTTTCTTGGGTTTATATTACTGTCTATTATTGATTTAGTGCGTATTCCGTATTGTGAAAGAGTAACTACAGTACCTAGTTTCTTGCTCATATTTCTTAACATTCAATTGTAAATTCTGAAGTTCGAAAGTGCCTTTTCATGGTCTACTTGAAATAAATGCTTCGAGTTAGCGGCCTAACGTCTAGTACTGACCGGCGTAGGCCGCGTGGCAGTTGCAGCGGTAGTCGTTGACGTCGTCGAGGCAGGTGCCGCCGTGCCGGCAGGGCTGCGGCGCGCACTCGTCGATGTTGACGCCGCAGTCGTCGCCGGCGTAGCCCGTGCCGCCGCACTCGCAGCTGTAGCTGTTGAGCCCGTCCACGCAGCGCCCGCCGTGCTGGCATGGCGCGGACTGCCTCGCGCAAACGAGTGGAATGAGAATACTACACGCGACATTGATTGTAATTGTGTCATGGTAACAAAATAGCGTGAAAATGTAAATCTGATAACTAGACGTCTCGTTATAACAATATGAATAATCAGCAGAAATATTGCAGTAACTGCATAACAAATAGTAAAGATCTCGCCAGCTAACAATGCAGTCGCGACCGTGACCAATCGATTACCTCGCAGTCGTCGATGTCTATCTCGCAGTTGGGCCCGGTGAGCCCGTCCTGGCACATGCACGAGTAGCTCGCGATGCCGTCCACGCACGTCGAGCCCGCCGCGCACGGGTTCGTCTCGCACTCGTTTATATTTATCGAGCAATCCTTGCCTGCAAACACAACATTTACCATAACATAGGGGATAGGTGAACAAATGAAGTAATACAATTATCATAGTTATCTGGCGACCTTCGAAGCCCTCCATGCAGGTGCACTCGTAGTTGTTCTCCAGGTTCTGGCAGGTGCCGCCGTTCTTGCACGGCGACGACAGGCACTCGTCGATGTCCTGCTCGCAGCTGTCGCCCGTATAGCCTACATATAACAAAGCGAATTATTTACATAATAGTTGATAGCTAATGAGGGCAACTACACATATCTGTGACTTTCGTTCACACGTACCGGGCCTGCAATAACACTCGTAGGATCCGGGAACGTTGACGCATACTCCGTGGTTACATATTTTCGGCATTATTGCACATTCGTCTACGTCCAATTCGCAAAATCGCCCTGAAAATAAAAATATAATTAATGTTATAATTACAATATAAATACCGGCTTATTTCTTGCTAATCATACCTTTAATAATTGAGAACCAAAATAACAGTTGAATTAACATAATCAAAAGTAAAAACCAAGACTAAAAATGTAAATCAGTTGGAATAAATACTCATTAAATCTCAGAAATTAAATTAGTCACATAATACATATTTCACAGTGAGTTTAGACCAACAGCAGCAGTGAAACTGGAAAATCACACTATAAAAACAGAAGAGACTTGTACATACGCCATCATTTTGTAAAAGAATAACGTTTTGAAACAATTATAGTTTCTTAATTAGTAATTTTTTACCTTAATTAAAGTAAATCGTATTTTAAATTCCAAGTATAAATGAATTCATTTCAGAAACCGGTAACCAATACTTTACGGTTATAACCGGTTTTCATAAAATTGCAACACTGCCGCATGACATTGACAACTGACACTACTGACAGCCGAGTTGAGAGTTCTACTGTCAAACAGGCCAGAATGTTGTTGTGTTTATTAGTTCGTGTATAAAATGAAAAGCTGTAATTTTGTAGTAAAGAGACGGCCACATTATTTGAAAGACGTATTTATATGAGTTTTAATACAAGTGTTAAGTGTATGAATCATCGCCATGCTTTATTCAATGCGCAACGTTTTGAGGTTATGTCGGAGACAAAAGTTTTTACAAAACAACCGTTTTACTCAAGCGCGGGCGATAACTGGCACTGAAACTGCACCAAATGTTAACAAAAATGACAACAGTAATGATTTTCCTCAGTTACTGCAGAAATATATGGATAAAATCACATTCAACTCCTACTTGGAAAACGAAAAGTTGAAATTAGGTTATTATAGGTATCACAAGAAAACTGTGAAAGAAGCGAAGGCGACACTAAGCAAAGAGTTGAAGGAGAAAAGTTTGCCGCCCCTCCCGATATCCTTACAGTATTACGTCGACAAAGATCGATTGCTTCAAGATGAAGAGGTGGCCTCTACTACAGAACCTGACAAGGAATTCCAACTACCTTTTGCTTCCTCTGCGACAATCAACTATGACGATACTAAAGTAGTTCCACCGAAACATATGACCAATACCAATGTTAGCACAGGGCAGGAATTTGATCGCTCAAACATTAACCAATGGATGACCAATTATGAGTACTTTGATGACACTAAAATTGCTTCCGAGGAGTTGGAAGATGGACCAGAACCTGATAACGAATGGTTAAACCAGTATGGTACTCCTGACCCTACAGTTGGTGTAAGTAGAGTGCCATGTGGAGGCTGTGGTGCTCTCCTCCACTGCAGCGACACTGCCATTCCAGGGTACCTACCCAGCGAGATCTTCAAGTACAGAGAAGTGGAGGAACTGAAGACTATGGAGTGCCAAAGATGTCACTTCCTCAAGGAGTACAACATTGCCCTGGATGTGAGTGTGCAGCCAGAAGAGTATGAGAAACTTCTCCAGTCCATCAGGTAACCAAACTGACAACACTTTATTTATGCAGTTTACTTTGAAAACAATGTGAGAACAGACTGACATGACATTGAAAAAAATTATGAATTATGTTAGCTTCCACCTGTGGCTTCGCCGTGTCGATAAAAAGTAGCCTCCCCAGGATGCCATCTATCTCCTTGCCAAATTTTGTTGAAATCCGTTCCATGGTTTATGTGTGAAAAGGTACAGACAGACAGACAGACAGAGTTACTTTCAAAATTATAATATTAATAGTATGTATAATTTATGAAATGTCTTGTTTTTAAATTTATTTATCTCATGGCAGCCTGGTAGATCATATTAAAAAGCTGTATTTGTTTGTACTTCATAAGCCATTTATAGAAAAATATTTGTGAGCAACAAATATTTTGGTATGGGTTTTTTAAACTATTATTTTAAATCTTTCCAGAAATGTAAAATCCCTGGTCCTACTGATGGTGGATTTGTTGGACTTCCCATGTTCCATATGGCCTGGTATTGTGGATGTCATAGGCAAAGACAGACCCATCATAGTTGTTGGCAATAAGGTAAGACAAACTTCATATTTTTGGATTTCTTAACAATATTCAATGTTTAAGAAAACCTCCAACTGTCACTAACGAGACACAATAGAATTTTAATTGTTATCTGCCTTTAAAAGGCGAATCAACAGTTGAGCGGATTGTAACAGTGCTTACTGACACTACTTCATGATATTACTTTTAAATGTCTCTTTTCATGTCACCTAGAGAAAGCATTATAGGTCCAATTGAATATTTGGAAAACATTTGCATAAAATCGAAATGTTTTTTCAGGTGGATCTATTACCTGGCGATAGTTATGGATATTTGAAACGCATAAAGAAATCCTTGGTGACAGAAATCAAGAAGTCGCAACTAGGTGAAGCCAACATCAAGCACATTGCTCTGATATCTGCTAAAACAGGCTATGGAGTGGAGGACCTGATCTCCGCCATGTTCAAGCTGTGGCTGTACAAGGGCGACGTGTTCCTCGTCGGCTGCACCAACGTCGGCAAGAGCTCCCTATTCAATGCTCTCCTACAGTCCGACTACTGCAAAGTACACGCCGTTGACATCATCAAACGCGCCACAGTCAGCCGGTGGCCCGGCACGACGCTCAACCTCCTCAAATTCCCCATAAACAGACCTTCGGGATGGAAAATATTTCAACGCACACGAAGATTGCAATCAGAAGCCAAACTCTACAGGGTTGAGAAGCAAATTAGAAACGCTCAGTTGCATGGTAGGACGCCGAGCGAAGCACCCGCCTTGATCGGACATATTGGACGCTCGTTCTCTGAGCATTACGACGTCGACAACCGCGACCCCAGCAAGCAGAAGATGATTGTTATGAACGAAAAACACAAATTATTTGCTAACAGTAAATGGTTGTACGACACTCCCGGCGTCATCCACCCTGATCAAGTGTTATCCCTCTTAAGCACTGAAGAACTACTTGTGACCATTCCAAAACAGCTGATTAGACCACAGACATACTTCATGTACGAGGGATCAACAATATTCATCGGCGGTTTGGCTCGCATCGACCTCGTGAATTGTGCGGAACCTTGTCGCTTTACGATATTTTGTTCGGAGAGTTTGCCGATCACCGTCGCGAAGACTGAGCACGCTGACGAGCTATATGACAAGTTTGTGGGCACGGAGTTGTTCGCGGCGCCGAGCGGAGGAGCAGAGAGACTGAAGAACTGGCCAGGGTTGCAGCAAGGGGCTGAGGTACTCGAGTACCCTGGGCAGGGACCCAAGACGGTCTGTGGGGATATTGTGCTGTCCTCAGTGGCCTGGGTCGGAGTGACGGCTAAAGAAGGCACAGTTTGCAAGGTGCGCGCGTGGACGCCTGAAGGCAGGGGCATCTACAGACGGCACCCCTCAGTTCTGCCATACTCTATCAACTTGAAGGGCAAACGGCTGCGGGATTCCCCGGCGTATTTAGTAGGAAAAGTTTTCTCTGATGAGCAATAGATCTAACTATGTATTAAACTATGAACAAGAAGTAAATAATAAGATTCATAAAAATATGTTTTTGATTTGAATATCATCCCAAAAGTAAGTCCTTTTTACATTTGGTGTGTGAACAGAGAGAGCATTATTGGTCAATCATACGTTTATATGGTAAAACTAACAGGTAAATGTAGGCTTCTTAATTTTCTTCGAAATATAATTTATTGACACTAGCGGACCGTAACGACTTGACAAAAAATCGAGATTTCTTTATCATAATGTAGGTAAATATTAATTTATTATACATACAAACTTTCCGGAATAAGTTCTCTAAATGATGGCGCAAACAACATCACAACGCAGACACGAAAAGTGACGCGTATAATTATACTGTAAATAGAGTAATATAGTAATATACCGACCGTTAAAGCCGTTCTGGCACTTGCAGCGGAACAGGCCGTTGTCGAGCGCGAGGCACGTGCCGTTGTGCTGGCACGGCGAGGACGCGCAGGCCGAGTCGGCGCCGGCCGGGGCGCAGCGCCAGGCCGGCGCCGCCTCCACGCACTCGTGGCCGGGCGCGCACGGCGCCGCGCGGCAGTCGGCCGGCAGCTCGCACGCGGCGCCGGCCCAGCCCGCGCGGCACGCGCACGCGCCGTCCCGGCACGCGCCGCCGTTGGCGCAGGCGCGCGCGCAGCCCTCGGCGCCCGCGCCGGCCGCGTCGCAGCGCGGCCCGGCCCAGCCCGCCTCACACTCGCAGCGGAAGCCTGTCGCCTGAACGCACGACGCCGGTGAGTCAATACTGCATAACTTACGCACTTGATAACATTGTGCTCAAAACGGTGATGTTATTAGCTTCAATAAGTGTTAAATCAAAATAAACTGTGAACCGACAGCTTACGTATACTTTACGTGGTCCCAATGTGAACTGTTGAAATGTGCTAGGTACTTATCAAGCTATCATTATCACAAACGGTAATACCAACAAAAACTTATTTTACTAGACTGGAGTTCTGTAAATATTATATTCATGTGATTAGCATGTGAAACATGTAAAGCGTTACTTGATTAAATCTAGCTTAATCTAGTGAGTCAAACAGCTAATGAAAATAACTCAAACAAGCATGCAACAAGAAGAAGCTCACATAAGCCCGAGGGTATGCGTATACTCACGAGGTCCTGGCAGCTCTTGGCGTGCAGGCAGGGCCCGCTGGCGCAGCGCTCGGCCTTCAGGTCCGACAGCGCCTTGCCGGCCGCCTGCTCGCAGTACGCGCCTAGCACATGCACACACGTAAGCGACACATACGGGACAACCACTAACATCCACCTTATGGCTGTTCACAACTCCTCGCTCGAAGATAAGTCGATGTAACAGATCTATGTTTTTTTCCGCAAGGTCTCCCAACATTAATCGACACGGAATCAGCTTAAGCCGCTTCATATGTATGACTTAGAGCGGTAGCACACGGCGTATTTTAAACGCGCACACGAAGCGCGTTTCAAAGTTTTTCTTCACCGTCCGAAGTCAAGTTCTTGAAACGCGCGTGTCGTCTGTGCGTTTAAAATACGCCGTGTGCTAGGGGCCTTAAGGGTGTAAATGACGTCGCCTCGACTTAGCTCGAATGGCGCACCGCGACGTTAGCACATTATTTACACTCTTATTGCGCAGGACTAAAGGTTTTACTGACCAGATTAAGCAGTTTCCACATTGATAAGTGTGAGAAGACCCTTAGCCGCTAGGCTATTGGCGATGCCAAAGATAAAATTCATGCAAACATCAACAAAATGATAAAACAAATTGATGAATTTATTAATGTTAAGGCAATGGCACGATTTAGGAGTTTAGATAAACAAAGAAAGCGAATCACGGGTAGGGGACGTACAATGCCAGAGATCACTCACAGTCACGATACAATTCATAAAACATCTAGACAGGCAAAAGACATCAATAATCAACATTACAGAAACTGTCATACAATAAGTTACGCGTTGTCGGCAGTTCGGCACGAGGGACAGCGCTTCAGACATTCTATTCTATTCACTCTAGGAATCTAGAATAATATGGTGGCTCTATGACACTTCACTAAATATTTTCAATATAGTAATACAAAACTAAGCATAAACCTGCAGTGTTGCAAGTTGTCACAAAATTAAAACTACACAACTCTTTTTAGAATTAATTGGCAAAACTTCACAAACGCGATCTCAAATAATAATACATGTTATTTTTTGTCTCCATAAACTTAATTAAAAAAACTATTTCCTAAAATGGTAACAGGTGATTAAGAGATCAATGCGCTCATAATACGAAAAGTTACTTGAAATTATGTTTTTTTTTTCTTGCTATTAATCTCGCGACAATCTAAGAAGCCCGCTTTGACACCTATCAAAATACTGTTAATAGTGATGGGGAAAAAAAATTGGTTGTTTTAAAAACCGATTCTCGAGAAATATCGATTAATCATACTTAGAGTTTGTAATCGACAATTTATCTACATTCAAACTGATTCTCAAGGCATATCGTTTTCTTACACGTCATTATCATCATCATCATCAACATCAGTCTACTACTGGACCTCTCTAATTGCATGGCATTCAGCTCGATTCTCGGCAACTCTCATCCAGCTGCTACCAAACACCGTGCGAAGATTGGCCCTCCTCTTTTAGACATGTTGACGAGTTTACACGATAACACCAAAATCACATAATAGCCGAGTCAGAAAATATAACATTATTGTTATATTTTCTGACTATTATATTATTATTCTGGTTATTATGTGATTTTGGTGTTATCGTGTAATTTTAACCATTTCCTTTAATAACATATTAAATATCAAAAGAAAGTTAAGCATATATGTGATCATTATTTTATTTGTTATTTACTCTCTTTTCTAAATGTAATGTTTGTAAAAGTATCGATTTTTCAGAACATCGATTTTATTCGGTCAATAAATGGGTTAAAATCTTCACAACACTACTGTTGCCATAGCAACGAACCGAAACCGAACGAACATTGTAATAACGTCCTGTCAGTATATAAATCAACGATTATTTCGTGTTTTTGACTGCATTTTAACAATATAAAGTTAAACTTGGTGCTTTCGAATGATACTCATTGTTATAGTGTATGGATAACATAGTAATTAATTATGATTATGAATTTGATTTTTCGGTCTCTTACGTAGACGTTCATACAAAGTTATCGCGGCATGTATGATGAGAAACGTCAAAACGGGCTTCTTAGATTGTCGCAAGTTTAGATGCCGACCCTCCCTTCAAGTCTGTGAAGTTTCAACAATGAATTACCAAAGGCCCTCCGTACGTACTACCCACGTGCCATAGAGTTGCCATTGCCTCACTCTGTAATAAAAAGCGTCAGATACAGTAGGTTGAGGTCACCTTTGTACCCGGGCGCGCACGTGCAGTTGAAGTGGTCCGCGGCCAGCGCGCACGTGGCTCCGTTCTGGCACACGCCCGCCTCGCACACCGACTCTAGCGTCGTGCAGTTGGGAGACACGCCTGGGGCTCCTAGGGAAGGAAATATGTGCTTGGGTATTAATACGTCAACATTGCAGGAAGCTTTGGGTACCTACACACAAAGTCGGCTTAGTAACAGACGCGAAAACGAGACAGAAGTTCACCGTTCCTTTTACAGAAGAAAAACGACGTAGAAATAGGTTGAGAGGTTTAACTTTGTAGATCCAAGATGACAGGTTATTGTTAAAATAACAACTTACCATAGTATCCGATGTCACAGACGCACATGACTTGCTTCGCGATCACTCCTGCTATCATCATGTTTGGTATACCTGCAAGAAAAGTATTCTAATGATGAGAATATTATAAAATAGAAAATGTATAGAATATAGGTATACTGGTGAGTTGTTTGCGTACTTTTTGTAATTTGAGTATTCACATAACATTTTCTCACTTAATATCAAGACGTAATAATTTGACGGTCGATTGACTGTCATGAAGACGCTGAAAATTAATTAAAAACATTAATAAAAGAATTTCTTTGCAAAGAGGTATCGTACAGTGCGAGCGGAGCGGGCACACGATGTCCTGGCAGGTCGCGGGGTGCGCGGGCGCGGCGCAGTAGGGCGGCGCGTAGCCGCGCGCGCACACGCAGCGGAAGGAGTAGCGTATACGTACAGTGCGAGCGGGGCGGGCACACGATGTCCTGGCAGGTCGCGGGGTGCGCGGGCGCGGCGCAGTAGGGCGGCGCGTAGCCGCGCGCGCACACGCAGCGGAAGGAGTAGCGTATACGTACAGTGCGAGCGGGGCGGGCACACGATGTCCTGGCAGGTCGCGGGGTGCGCGGGCGCGGCGCAGTAGGGCGGCGCGTAGCCGCGCGCGCACACGCAGCGGAAGGAGTAGCGTATACGTACAGTGCGAGCGGGGCGGGCACACGATGTCCTGGCAGGTCGCGGGGTGCGCGGGCGCGGCGCAGTAGGGCGGCGCGTAGCCGCGCGCGCACACGCAGCGGAAGGAGTAGCGTATACGTACAGTGCGAGCGGGGCGGGCACACGATGTCCTGGCAGGTCGCGGGGTGCGCGGGCGCGGCGCAGTAGGGCGGCGCGTAGCCGCGCGCGCACACGCAGCGGAAGGAGTAGCGTATACGTACAGTGCGAGCGGGGCGGGCACACGATGTCCTGGCAGGTCGCGGGGTGCGCGGGCGCGGCGCAGTAGGGCGGCGCGTAGCCGCGCGCGCACACGCAGCGGAAGGAGTAGCGTATACGTACAGTGCGAGCGGGGCGGGCACACGATGTCCTGGCAGGTCGCGGGGTGCGCGGGCGCGGCGCAGTAGGGCGGCGCGTAGCCGCGCGCGCACACGCAGCGGAAGGAGTAGCGTATACGTACAGTGCGAGCGGGGCGGGCACACGATGTCCTGGCAGGTCGCGGGGTGCGCGGGCGCGGCGCAGTAGGGCGGCGCGTAGCCGCGCGCGCACACGCAGCGGAAGCCCGCGCCGCCCGCCTCCTCCACGCACGCGCCGCCCGCGCCGCACGGGCCCGACGCGCACGCCGACACCTGCGGGAGAGATACCGGCTGATTAAATAACATATCTGCAGTCAGAAACTGAAGTGTCAACTCGTCATCGCTCGGTCTGTTATTGTCGACTTGACCTCCTGCAAATTAATAATGGCGCCCGAGACCCACACTCACGTTGTTGCACCGCTCGCCCTTGTAGCCCAGCTGGCAGGCGCACACGTAGCTGCCGTACGTGTCGTAGCACACGCCGTGCCCGCAGATGTTGCGGTCTTCCTCGCACTCGTTCACGTTCAGTTCGCACCGAGCGCCCGTGTAGCCTGCGAACACACGTCACAATTATCATAGATCCTCCAAGCGTCGCTAGGCTTCTGTGGATGGCAAAAGCAAACGCGCGCATTGATGACGCGCCATTGTCTTTGATGCAAGAATAACTTCAGTTTAGCTCTCGCCCGAGGGGCAATTCTTGTAACGTTAAGAACGTTCGCATTCTAATCTCAATCTTAACCGGTCACAATCACAACGCCTTTAATTTACCAACATTTTTGGCAAGTTTTTGTCATTGATTGTCGCTGAGATAGAAAGATAGAAAGAAACTGCGACTTAAATTTAAACTTAAAAAAAAATTAAATACTAAAATTGTCGTCCTGACATCTGCACCAATCTGGGCCTGGTATTGTTTATTTATTTATAGTTAGTTATAAGTTACCGGTGCCGGCGCAGTCGCAGGTGAAGTTGTTGACGGCGTCCTGGCAGCGCCCGCCGTGCAGGCAGGACGCGGCTGCGCCCGCGCACTCGTCGATGTCCGTCTCGCAGTTGCGGCCCGTGTAGCCTAGCGAGGCGAGCGCAACACAACGATGATCATACTGACAATCTACTGTACCGACAACTACTCAAGACCACTACTGTACTGACAACAATCATAATAGATGATCCTTAGCTCATTTTACAACGCAAAACATCACGTGTTAGGTGTACATTCACATTTCGCTAGACACGTGTAAGTCATTTTATTTCAGTGATGACGTAATACCTTTTAATAGATTTTATAGACTATAAATTGTGCCATCCACGAAGACGCGCCCCACTCCGCTCCGCTCCGTACTAACGTACAGCTTAAAGTACAGTAATCGCGGAGTGGGGCGCGTCTCGATGGCACTATCTATAATATTGTAACATGCTCTCATAACAGAAGCTCAAAAGGGCGCTAAAATGCCATCTGGATTTCAAAGATTCTAGTCTTCTAGTTGAGTTTTAAGTTGACACAAATTATGATGTTCTAAACAAAGTGTCTGGCTGATTTATATTAGCTCTATTGCTGATATGGGGACTAGTCATATCGACGACAAGCACAAACAGCGCGTCCGTACCCGGCGCGCAGGCGCACACGTAGGCGTCGGCGCCCGGCGCCACGCTGCAGCTGCCGTTGTGGCGGCAGGGGCCCGCCACGCACTGCGGGTCCAGCGACACTTCCAGCTCGCAGTACGTGCCTGCAACACAATCATAGTTTCAAATACACATTTACAGCTTTCCTAAGAAAAAGTATGCGCTTCGGGAATCATCGTCGTTTTTTCTTTCAGAAATTCGAAAGCTCGATGATGAGATCTAATATAGAGCTGTTCAACCATGGAATTACTTTTTGTATTAGAATGTTTACTAAATTACAGATTTACAAAAAAAAAAAGTGAATAATGACGATCTGAGACCGAAGTCAGTAACCTGGCTGAATACAAACACGCAATCACAAATTCATTACTACAAGACGCGGTAGTCCAAAACTTAAAAGCATTGCCTCTGTAGGGGGATGCTGTGGCGTGACGCTCATGATAATTCAGAAACACAAAGATGACTGAAGCCAATAACTTTTAGGGTTTATTTGTTAATTAATTAAAACATTACTTTCCTAGAGTACCTAGTCTTTATTAGTAACAGTACGTACCATGATAGTTGGGAGGACAGTCGCACGAGTAGTCTCCCCGGGTGTCTTCGACGCAGCGGGCCGCGTTTTGGCAGGGGCCCGATGCGCACGGGTCCCCGGCGTCCACCTCGCAGTTATTGCCTGTGTATCGCGCCGAGCAGTGGCACTCATATCTGACAGACATTCATATTATTTACAAATACATCACGCCCGCATGCAAAGGGGTAGGCAGAGGTCATCTCGCAGTCTTGTTATTCAGCAATATCAAGTCGCTGCTGTGTGCGTCCTTGATTTTACATATTTTTCGCCTTTTACGACGGACAATATTTTTTATTTATTTATTTATTTAGTAAGTTTTTTTTTTTGTAAGAAATTAACATTTAAGTCGCCAGCTGTAAACGACTAATTTAAAACAGCAAAAACACCACTAAATCAGAACAAATCCAATAATAAATAAAATATAGTTCAATATAGTTACATCAAAACATATTTGACAACATGACCATGAAAGAAAAACACGTAGTCATAAGCAAGGTTGTCAAAGACGAACGCGCCGCGAACACAACGAATGAAGCATTGAACTGGCTAACTAACAATACAATAAGTTTAGCGTTACTTGTGACTCATCATAATGTAAACTATACGCTGCAACGTTCTGCCGCGACGTTGTATGTACGGGAGTCGGGGGTAAGCAAACTCATTCCTGCAATCCGAACTGCTCCAACTAACATGCTGACAACGCTCTGACCTGACCATAAATAAATAGTGAGGCAACCTGTAATCCTAACTAACCTAATCCTAAATGCCAAAGTGAGTTTGATTTGATTGATTCGATGAAATTTGACACATGGATAGACCATGACCTCACATGACATAGGCTACTTTTCATCTTGGATCGCAGACGAAGTCGTGGGCAACAGCTAGTACCCAATAAAGAGGAGATATGATATATTTATTAAGAGGCTCGGATACCGGTTAAATTTTGAAATCATTATGATGTACTTGACGCAAAAATTTGCCTTTTCATTCGTTCTCGTTTGCATAACCGGTATTTGCAAGAGTATTATTTATAAATGTTTTTTTCTGTTTAACCGGTTTAGAGTAATAAAAACCGGTATTTGTTAACCGGTTTCGAGACTTGAGTTTAAGGTCTACGTACGCTGAAAGCTGAAGTGAAATCAATCAAATAGAATCTACTACTAAGCCTTAGTAGATAGTATTTACAAGAGCTACCTCTTGGAAATACTACTACACATAGCATCACGCCTGTCCTCCCTGAAGGGTTGGGCAGAGCTGCACCTAGCACACCCACATTTCGCTAGGTATGTTTAAGTCCCACGTAATAGGGGGACCAACCTATTGCCATCACCAAGGCACAAATCCAAACTCCAGACATAGTGAAAAATTCTCAACAGAAAAACCCAATAACACTTTTGCCCGACCCTCGAATCGAACACAGGACCTACAGGTAGATACAGTATTGGTGGTTGATCGGTCACACAATAAAATTTTATTACGCCTGGGGGCGTCAGGGCGTTAAGTTCACTAGGGACAGTCATACCTGTCATGTCGCGATATGCAGGTGCCGTGTCGCATGCAGGGCTCATTGTAGCAGTGGTCCTTGGGCTGGATCCGCAGCACATCCTTTCTGTCAATACCTGCAAATTAACACAACATTTCATTACCCAATAGCGGCTTATCAACCAGCTAATTGAAAGTAAAGGAAGGCTAATCTATTACAGCGATTTTTACGATAAGGAAAAATGATTTATTCTTGAATTAAATAAATATAAGTAATTTATTCATTTACATCTGACTTCCTGTCTCAAGTTCTATTGTTAAGTTCTATTGTTATTTGCTCGGAAAAGGAAAACGTTTAACTGAATGTCGGTGTGTATTTGTGTAGTCGCAACTTCCGGAGTTAACAGATTATGCTATAATTCAATATTTTTAAATTCATTAGTAATTAATTTATTCACAGAATTATAAATGTGTATTTTTCCTGTTTCATAGCAGATCAGTCACATGATAAACTTTCCATGTAAGTAACATCGTTCAAGATTTCGAGAAAGTAAGGCATGCTGTACACTTGCACGGGTCGGCAAATTCAGTTTGGCAGTATTTTTTGGAACAATTTGAATACGCCGACTAGCGGAGCAATACTACTTATTCATATTGCAATACCCGTAAATAAAATGTTCAAAAGCTTGACAATAATGTAAGTATATTGGAGCTATTTTTGACAGATTGAGACTGAGATTATAACTATGTAGAATGCGAACGTTATTTAAAATACGGGAAGTGCCGCTCTGGTATCAAGTGTCAGTTTGTTCCCCAAGTCATGGGCAGTGTGGTACTCACAGTCGTCAGTTGTCAAGGGGCAGTGGCCGAACACCACGTTCCGGACCTGCGCGGTGGCGGCGTGGAACTCCAGCTGCGGGCCCTCGAGGATGCAGCCGCTGAACACGTTACCGACCAGCAGCACGGCTCCGCCTGCCTCCAGCGCGCCAGGAGACAGCAGCTCCGGGTTCCAGGTCACGTTCGATATTATCTACACGAACAATATGGGACAAGTCAAATCATTTATTTCAACATCAACATCATCACTAAGCCGAAACGCGTCCACTGCTGGACATAGACCGCCCCAATGATCGCCACGTCGACAGGTCCTGTGCCTCCATTGGATTCCGGCTAGCTTCACCAAGTCGTCGATATAATTTTATCGGCATTTTTAAAGTATCACTACTTAAGAGGAAATAGGGTCGGTCCCCTCTCCATACTAACGCTCTCGCCTGTTTTCTCTCTGGTTTATGATATTAGAGCAATGATTTTTTTACAGTAAAATAAATATCAACTAGTTCCGTTTTGTTGATACATTATTTGTAAAAGCACTAGAACCCTCAGAACATGCATAAAATTGCCTGTTTAGACCGCTGTCATCACATGCCTAATGTACAGGGGCTTCTTTCCATAGAAGCGGAAAAGCCCGGCTTGCCTTCAAAACAGAGCCAATAAATTAAAAAAAAAAACTTCTATAAACTTCCAAGTCAATATTTCATGTCGCAAGAATTGATAAGAATAATAACATTTAAACTTCGCGCTGCACCCGCCGCGCGCTATAAGTACAAGCTACGATGCCAAACCGTCTCGGACGTATGCAACAGTTGCGATCTCGCTCTAACACTATAGCGTTAGGCGAGATGGCATCCATGAATGAAGACGTCAATTCTGTAGTACATTGCATCTTTCTCGCTCACACAAGCTGACATAAACGCAGGAAAAGCCCGCTTCTGGACCTCTCATTTTTTGCATAGAAATTTTTTACGATTTTGATACTATTAGTATTGTACTTATTTTGCAAAATGTTCTAATATTTAAGCCCGGGTTTTGAGATTTTATGAATGGAACGAATGGTATGTTTGCCGCGATGTTGACCCGCGTAAAGTGAGTTGCAAGTCCGCGACGCGACTCAATTTGTTATTGTTTTGAAATCATTTGAGATCAGTATTTTATTTTCCAACTGTGGTAATGAAAGTACCTAGTTTTATTATTTAAAATGATGTGGTAGTTATTGTGGCTATAACTCTTTACTTCACCGTAATCAACCCCAATTATTAATTTGTACCTACCTATTACTCGGAAATAAAGACAATTTTTGTCAGTCGAAGAATATATTGAAAATTGAAATTGGCATTCGATTGTTTAGATATGAGTTGAGTATGACAAACTTAGGTAGACTGGTGTCATGAAAGACATCAAAATTTGTATTACATACACAAATTTTGATATCGTGGTAGTGTTTTTTGTATGGCAATTGTTGTTTTGGTAAACCACTGAAAAACAAACCATCTTATTATAATACATCTCATCAAGATCACAAAACACAATTTATTTTCGTATTGAAGTTAATCTTCATACCTAGGCGTTTTGAAATAAAGATTAGAGTTGGCTATTGTCATTATGATTAATTATAAAATGTTATATACCTAATGTAATATCTCATTTAACATTTTCAACAAATCGATAATTTGGGGGACCATCTAGCGGATTTTGATAGAATAATTTTGCATGTGACAAGCGAATATGAATTTATTATGGTGAAAAGGTCCTACTAAGCGGTGTGGTTTACACGCATTCGTTATTATAGATGGCGCTTACGAAAATTACGTACTGATGCTTGAAATATGTAGAACTCTTCGCATTTTAAAGGTTTTCTAACCAAAACTATAATATGGTGTTACCATGAACAACAAAGAAAATCCGTAAATCGCTCACATGGCTGTTTTATCGTAAAAAATCTGTGGGCTTGCCCTGATTTTGAACCCTAAGCCCGCCACTGCTAATGTACAGACGCCAGCAGGTCAAGCTACCCGAAACTGTCAGATTTTCCCAATCAACCTTGAACCTTAATGCTTTAGCGATAAAGTTGAAAATCTATTAAAGAAATTTGACAGATTGTAGTAGCTTGATGTGCTGGCGTCTGTACAAATTTGACAACTATTAATGAAAAAAAGAAAAACAGGGGCACAGTAAATATCCTTCATAATCAATTTATAAAATATTTTTCAAATTGGTTCAATATTGAAGGAGGAAATAGACGAGAGCCGAACCTCGAATTATGACTTTTTGTGTGGAGCAGTCTCTCAAAAAGATCCTATGAAACACGAGAACAAGCCGAACTAAAACTGCGCAACACTACTGCGGCTGGTTCAGTCGACGTCATAGGACAATGACTTGTGAAGTTGTTATTATCGGCAATTATGTTTACTAGCTGTTAATGTTGGCAGAATAACGATGTATTGTGGTAACAGTACGGTTTAGGGTATTAGAGAAACAGTTAGTCAATTATGACCCCTATTTATTGTATAACATCGTGCAATTCATAGAAAACAATCAGGCAATGCAATAAATGAGAGGGCTATATAAGTGGGCGTTAACTAACTGATACGGCACTGTTGTGTTAGAAAGTTGTTTGAAACCCAGGCCTATGTTTGATTCACACAGGCGCATGGCTCCGTCATTTATAACAACAGTTTCGCATAACTCCCAGAAGTGTAAGACATTCTTGTGACTCTAACAACCAATGACTATGTAGCCCTTTGATAACAACCATAAACAACATTCTTGGACATCGAATGCGTCTCTGAAATATTTTTTGTAGAATTCTGTTTTATAAGCAAGATGTGGAATTCTTCTACGCAGTGTTCTAATAAACCATCAAAAAGATCAGATAGGATTAATGATAGCTATGATATTTATTATTATTTTAAAGGCAACTTTGCATCCAGTAAAGACGGGCCTTTGGGAATCATAACATATATTATAACTAGCATCCGCCCGCGGCTTCGCCCGCGTGGTATGTCGATAAAAAGTAGCCTATGTCCTTCCCCGGGATGCCATCTATCTCCTTGCCAAATTTTGTCGAAATCTGTTCAGTGGTTTAGGCGTGAAAAGGTAACATACAGACAGACAGACAGCGTTACTTTCGAATTTATAATATTAAGTATGGAAGTATGGATGGATGGATAACTCTTGCATGCAACGCATTTTATTTACGACTACCACTGCTTTTAACGATTGCGATTCATACCATCGCATCATCTGTATCAATATTATTTGGCGTGAAAAGATTCGTTTATACAACTGCACCGCGGGCGCACGGGCCGGGCGCGCGGGCGCACCTTGTCGCGTATTGCCAGACTGTATATTACCACAGACGTCCATAGTCTGTGCTGGAACGCTTGGTGCTCGTTACACTAAAGAGCAAAATGTATTTCAACACAGACATACATTCTCTGTATTAGTATACATTATGCTCGTAATTTCTAAAGCAAACTACGTATGAGTGCAGAGCGAAGGATTTGGCATGGTAGTGAAACACATACTATATAAATAAAATATAAGTAAAAATCTTTTTAAAAACAAGCTTATAATTAACTAAAAAGGATTTTCCCATTGCTACCGTCCGGCTCCATCATCACACCCTGAACACCACCTAGTTTCAAAGCACTTGTTAATACATGACCAATGAGTCCAAACACGATGGTGCTATCTTGTTTGATTGAGGAGTTCCTATGTCTAACTTCCGGCTCCATCATCAGACCAGCTCCATGGTATATTTTTTTCAAAATGTCTCGGTTATTATATAAGTATGCCAAGTTTCAGCTAAATCGGATGCCAAGAAGTGCTTAAAAAATGGATAACAATTGGAGTAACCGGAAACACATACGAACAGAGGAAGCTAATATAAAGCTTGTAAAAATAGAACACATTTGTAACGGAACAGAACAAAATAAATTATTTTGTTATTTGTATTTTGTGTTTCACGAACTGTGTCCAAACAAATGTAATTCATTCATGCATTCATTTATTATTAAAAAAAAAAATCAAATTGCTTCAGAAATGAGTTTTTCAAACTAACTTCTCTAATAATCCAAATACTGTCTAATGTTTTTTCGCATTGAGTTATACTAACAAAATTCTGTAATCATCTTAGGCGGGTAGCGCACCTCTGCCGCGAAACCAAAGGAGGAAACCGCAGTAGTTCAATTGAACTGACTCACGTCATGTCCCGCTGCTAGATATCGATTCGAAAATTCCAGTCGTTGAACAGTAGGATTTCGCTTTATGATCCAGTTAGTGTTAGTAAATTTAGAGTAATCATATATATATAACAGTTATTCTGTTCACAAAGTGAATTAATTTCAAATCCTAGCAGTTTGCACTAAAGTTCTCATTGTCCACAAAATAGCTTTGTAGGTACTGAATTCCACACAATGTACTACCAAAAAAGTTTTAAAACATAATGCCATAATACTTTAGGTTGTCTTCAATCATAATGCAATACAAAAGTAGCTAAATTATGCAAATTATCGTAAGTATTATTAATGGACTGATAACGACACGTTTTTCAAGATTTTGACACGTTTGAACTGCGTAACTAGGTCACGGTCACGGTCACTAGCGAAGGGAACAGCAGCGCCGGAGCAGGGTTGGTAAGTGAGTGTATCGAGTGCATCACAAAGGAGTAAGAGAGATATCCTATTGTCTGTAGTCGCATGTATTATGCTAAGAACTATCGATGCCATTCTACGTACCGCAGCAGACTAACACGTCATTGTGGCTGTCTGTAGTCGTATGTATTTGCTCCAATACTCTAAAACAAAGTGTATATCAACACAGACATTGTCTGTGCTAGTATGTACTATGCTCTTAATTCATTACAACAAACTACCTGCGAGCACAGAGCAACCTGTGTCTGTGGTAATATACAGTTTGGCAATGCGCTGCCGGGTCATTGAAGTGCAGCAGCTGACGGACATGTGACGTCCATCCATATAATTGTACACCATGTTTGTGTTGCCATGCCAGCTGACTACCTTCCCCTTTCCCAAAACTTTGGAAGTGTTCCAAATATAAAATCTTATAGCTTCATAGAAGGCTTAAATTTAAATTCTAGTCAACTTTCATAATTAAGTAGTAATTTGTTGAAATTAGGCTAAGAATCAGAAATTTTGAACGTCAACATTACGTAAGGCAGTTCCCCAAAACGCCCGCTCTTCATCAGTTGCTAGTGTTTTAGCTGGGAAAAAGAAGCGGCGCCACAAACTGTTAAGTTAGAAGATGTTCCTTGTTAATAATCTGGGCACCAAAGTATGAGGGTACGCAGGCATACCTGTGTGTCCTTATCGACCTCGAGCAGCAGTGAGGGCGGATCGGAGTTGTAGCGCAGTCCGACCCAGTGCCAGCGGTTGTCGAGCGTCTCCTTGGCCAGCCCGACCTCGCGGTGCGGCTGCGAGGGCCGCGCCCAGGACACCACCACCTGCTCGAACAGCGCCGTCACGTGCAGCGTGTACCCCTCGAACCGCTGCGAGAACAGCTCGCCACCTGCAATACGTGAAGATTGTTTACAATGCTGCAATGGCTTCACGTCTTTATTGCAGCTTAGAGCAGACGAGAGTGGCTACAACAGAACAATTTCAGCCATGTAAGAATATACAAGGAAAGTTCTAGCTGATTTCATGAATAATCCTCCTTCTAGTATTCCTAAGTTTCGTCTTCTGATAAAGAGCATCTATGAAGTTAATAAAATGAACTCTACTAAACCAAGCATCACTAGAATACTAGCTGCTAGTGTGGGAACATCGGAACAAATCAGCAGAAAATACATAAACTCCGAGATACGAGTAGAGTAAGGTACGAAGTAAGGCTAGCTGTCCCGTACACTTCATCGTGTGCGGTGACCTTTCAACTCAAGCCAAGCACATAACGGTTCAAAGGCCCCGCTCAGAAAATTCTCGTGATGACATTTGCTCAATGGGAAATGAGACTAACGGTGAGTGTTGCTGCACACGCTGCAGCGCTATGACGTGTGATTAGCATTCAGCAACGGTGAGACAAGGAGGCAGGTGTGGGGCAGATGCTCTAGGAACAAGAAATATTTCTCATTGAATGTATTATATAGGTTTTACTTATAGCAGGACCAGCTTCAAGCCAATCAACGAGTCAATATCCTAAAACATCTGTCCCGTCCCCAACGCTTTGCTCTAGCTCTAGCGACTACTATGATGTAATGATCAAATACCTAATGTGGAACACGACGAATTCCATGAGTCTGTTGAATGAATGAAACAGAAAGTGTATGAAAATGAAAATATACGGAGTGCAGGTGTAGGGGCACATTGCTTTTGCGGAGCAGTACGTATTGCTGCCGGAGCGAATGGCGTGTTGAACATGTATAAATGATTTGATTTGAACAACAAGAGCCTTGTAATCATTACTACAACTATACAGACACTGCTGTTTTGATCCTTCTGCTCTACAATCGTAGGTATTTCTATCATCGTTTACATCGTATATGTACGGCCGTCATTTGTGTTTCAGCGAATTCATCCATATGCATAGGTTGCACTTGTACGCAATGGCATAGTCTGCAGGATCCCAGTAGAACTCGCATAAACAAGATTGTTTCATAGCGGAGAATTATTGTTTTCGCAATTTGCCAAGCGATGAGTAATTTATGCAAAAATGCTTAGTGTGATGTTACTTATCAATAGATATTGCCAGACACTACACTACGCTACATAAAACAGATGGTTTGTTTATAAAATACTAACGCAATAACAATACAACCTTAACTCTATAAAGTTGGTACCTATCCTATGCCATATCTATGTAAAAAGCATTGAATGGAAAGTCTGGAAAGGCCGTGGTCCGTATAAGGCCATGATTCAACATAATCTTATCATGTCATGTCTACACGAGTCGTGCAGTGTATCAACTGTCGAGTGGGTGATTGAACCACCTTTCTCTCTACAAATCATGATTACAACAACGCCGTGATTCGCGACCGGTCCGGCCGTCCGCCCCGGTCGAGCGCGTCACGCGTGTGTGATGCTGTGCTGTGACGCAAAAATTGCCGCACGATCGCTGGACGTCGCGTCGATCACACACAACACTGCCACAGTCTGATCAAACACACGACATGCTCATTTGTACAATATAATCGTACGTTATGTACGTATGGCTTGCGTACGCGCCGCTGATGATTCAATATGACAATTTGTCCATCGAATGGTACCGAATTACCGATGCGACCTTGAAATTTTTGATACGCAGATGCGCCAAATGGTTTGATTTTAATAAATCAGCATGAAATTAATATGAGGAAACTGATTCACTGATCACAATGCTGGACAAAAGTTTGCCAAACTTGAAATTAGGTGGACGCTACACGAAGGGTCTATATGTAGATCTATAATTGCCCATAAAATCAAAGAATCAATTTGATTTTTAATTAGAAATCTTCAAATAAAAATCCAATAAAGCACAGCATCTGTCAACGTCACCAATATGCGATTCTCAGAATCACGAAGCGTGTTCTGCAATGCAGTAACGCGTGCACTTCACGTAATAATCAGCAAAAACGCGGCGATGTAATGACGCTTGACTCAGGAGCATTTTGATTGATGCACGTTCCGCGCGCAGCGCTCCGTCGGGAGGCGGGACAGGCGGACAGTGACGGAGGTTTTTGTCCTAAGAATTACTGGATCTTTGGAACATTGCATTCCGTATCCAATGATCAATGCGTTCTTTCGGAACAATGATGCTTTCATGATTGCTAGAGACGGTGAAAATTCGGCTCAATTTGGTAATGTCTGATTTTCTCAGTTCTCTAAGTACACTTTAAAGATATTATTATATGTGTCTATCAACTTAAAGGTATGATTCCGATCCCCGATGCACGCGGCAGTTTCTATAGGTTTATACATCGATATACCTACTTACTTACTAACAAACATTCCGAGCACAGCAGTAATGTCGCGGCAATGAATGTATGATTCCAAACCCCGCTGCAGCCCGGCTGCAGCAGCACTTCCGCGTGCAACGGAATCATAACTTTACGGTGTCGTAAGAAGCTTCAGCAGCTCTGATTGACTGAGCTCAAGTCCAGAGCAGTTCATACTACAAGAGTAAATGGAGTAACACCAAGGTGCTGACTTACCCACGCATGTCCGGAAACTAAGTCCAACGAGTTGTTTGAGTGATATGGGCTTGGCTAGCCGGAGGTAGGAGCTGCCGTTGAAGTAGGCCTCGGGCCGATCGGATGGGCCGAGCGGGCCGGCGGCGCGGGCGCCCGGTAATGCTGCCGCGTACGCCACCAGCACCACCCAGCAGGCTGCAACAAGGAAAACATAAATGTTAACAGTAGTTTGCTACAGGTAAGAATTCAGAGAGTATTTCCGCTGCTCTTTTTCAGGTTATCAAACACATGAATAGTCAAGTCAAGACTTAGTTATTTAAACTTGTTCTACTTAGAGTTGTAGACTGTAGACATAAACACCCTACCTGCTATTCTGGATATATTCGCGATCTTCACAATAATCAGAACAGTACATACACTCCCAACACTTCACTAGAAACTGGCGGAAGCATCGTGGAATGGTCTGATCAATCACAAAGGTACGAACAGTGCCACTGACGTCAGTCGCACAAAAGTTATTGGTGTGCTGGCCGGCAATATGTGTGCGTTGTGCAAACAGTTCGATACGAGGGAATAAACGTTATATTGCATACAGGCGCATAGGTAGAGCCTCAATGAAACCGGGTCACTGCAGGTGGCACAAGACTCGCGAGACAGCGATTACAAAAGATAGCTTTCAGAAATTAATAACAACTAGGTAATGTTTGCAAAATATATGCTCTGGATCCGAAACACGGCCACACCGAAACAAATAACCATCAAAACATTGAAACAAATCAGCGAAACCATAGTCTTCTACGGTAAATAATGCAAACAGATATAGGAGATAATTATCTGTGGTTAAACTGTATCTTCTGCCATGATTACGCAAGCAGTCAGATCAGAACCTATTGAGGAAACGTTTAACGTATTACAGTGAAAAAGCTTGGGACTGGCCTACACTACAGACCTTTCACTATTTATTCACAGCTGAGATCTTTGACCCACCGCGTAGTTTACGCTTTATGATTTGAATGGTGCCGAATTGCCGATGCAACGCAACATTGCGTTTTTGTAAAAGCAAAAACTTATCTGCAGCATCTTTCGTCGCATTAGGAACACATTAAGATTTAGGGAGTGGTGGAAGGGTGTGTCATCGTTAAGTGGTCGTGAAGTATTGGACCTTTTGTTTTTTGTGATACTCTTTCCACCATGTGCATTAATATAACGTATACCACAAGCCGCATTCTAGTTACTACAATTATAGATCAAATACTATAAGTATGCTTTTGTCTTATGCTGTAGGTATTAGTTAGAAACTTCAGGGATATACCCCTAAAGTTTCTATATCAGTTACTAAGTATTTGAAACAACTCCTTAACCGCTAGTGTCTTGCGCCTAGCGCAGTGAGAGCGCCCGACATTCTCCCAGGGCTCCGATAGACCGCTGGCCGCGGCTCCAATTTATTACCTATCGACCTAGGTACCAAGATGACTCCTAAACGTATACGTATTTACTGTTATCGCTCGGGCACTGAAACTTAGTCACGTGCTGAAACTCCAACCGAAACTTGGTGACCACAACTGAACGAAAGCCGCAGTATTCCATGATTGCATTGGCGCCACCCCAATACACAAGAATTTAGTGCAACGTTCCAAATAACACACAATATTGATGCTTATCAGTTTGCACTTTTTGAGGTTTTTATGTTTACCTTGTGAATTTGGACATATTCATGCAATCATTTATGTGAACGTCGATCGATACGTAGTTTGGTTACTCTTCCCAATAGTTCTATGAATAGACCATATTGTTAGATTACGGAAGGATTGCATTGCTCAGTAATGGTTGTCGAAAACTGGTTTCGATTATGCTTTAGACGGCGAAGGTATCTATAAAAATCAGAGAAATAAACCAACGTTATGCTCATCATAGTTTTTAACTTTTGTAAGCCTCTAGCATTCCTATAGAGATAGCACAAAGCCACACAACAGAAGCCTTATGAATAGTGGAGTAAAAGTTGTAGATAGTCCAATGTCAGTGCAGGCAGAGTTCTTTGACCGGTATTATAGATTATAGTCATGAATACATCAATCCAATTAGCGGCAGCGGCGCGAGCAGAGCACACGCTCTCCTCATAATCGAGTTAGAATCGATTCGTCACGAGATCGAGTAGCCGCTCGGCCAGCCATCATGGCGGTTTTATTAGCAGCAATCGAGCCAAAAACACTTTATGGGAAACTATCTGCGCACATTCTCTTCAAAGTAGAATTGAGAGCTCCAGCCAGAGGCTTTCTCACACTTGAAATATTTTTGCACGTAAGCTGAAGCGAGCATGTTGGGCTAGCAAATGTGTTCGTGTAATCCCGGAAATACAGTCATTTGTATTAAAATAAGACCTTCACCTTGAGAGACGCGCAAATCACTGTAGGCATTTCAAGTCGTCAAAACGTCGCGTCGTGGCTACTTACGAAATTGAAGACGATTTACTGCATTTCAGCCACGGCCCCACGGCGAATGCAAAGACGAGGGTATTCGACTGCTTATCGTCTCGGTTTAATTGTACGAGCCGATTGAGTAAAACGAGTTACTTTATGTACACACAGCTACACATCAAGATATGTATACATTTCCAGTTTCATTGTATAGGATTCCCGTAAAATGCAGGGTCAGCTTATACTGGAATTGTATAGCTTGATGTGTAGCCGTGTGTACTTACTGATACCATTATTTTGACCTGCTTTTTGGGTCTTCACTTGATCAATAGGTTGGAAACCTTTGCTTCTAAAAATTAAATTATTCCGACGTAATGTAGTGCGGTGTTTTCATTCTCAAATCGTATTAGTAGGTATGATTCGTGTCCTTTGGAAATATTTTGGAGCAGACGTAATGGGGAATACGTGCAGAAAGTCAAAGATTGGGCACAAATTGTTACCTTTTTTTTTTTTGAGGGTGGGATTTCATCCAATGACTTCTCCCGCTCTGGGCGGAGCGGAAGGGCGTGTCAGACTTTTACTGACTAAAACCCACCCGTGTTCCCTCAGTTGCCTGTTGCCAAGGTCCCGGTATCCCTTTCGGACTAACCCGCAACCCTGGCAGATTGTTACCTAACTTTGACTTTCTGCAAGTTATACTTTGGAAATATTTTTGAGTAGATGTTATGAGGAAAACATGCAGTTAGTAGGTACAATGTATAGGTCAAAATCTTCATTGGGTTTTTATATCAAATCGTATCTAAATATTATGATTCGTGATACCTACTAAAATATTGCGATTCGTGCTAGTTATCCTTTGGAAATATTTGGAAGCAGATGCTAAGAGGAAAACATGCAGTTAGTAGGTACAATGTATAGGTCAAAATCTCCATTGGGTTTTATATCAAATTGTATTTACTTAAATACCTATTAGATGTTATGAGGAAAACGTGCAGTTATTAGATAGGTACAATCTTTATGTCAAATTCTTCATTGGGTTTCTTTAACAAATCGTTTTTCAATACTTATTACGATTCGTGATACATAGGTATCCTGTGGAAATATTTTGGAGCCGATGTTATGAATAAAACGTGCAAAAAGTATGAATGTATGGTCTCAATCGTGGCATGCTGCGAATTTAAAATCTCCATTCTCCAAGTGAACATTTAGGAGTTTATTTATAAAAGTTACACGTTGCTTAAAGTTAAGATACTTTTACATACGTTTATAAATAAACCCCTTGGTATCTGCCGAAGTACCTTCTAGTATCTTTCTCCACGAATGCTGGCAGTGTCGTAAACGTGACCATCGATTAATCCGTGAAATCATAGAACTCCGCTCACTTACTCAAAAACAACAAGGAACCAATGTTACCAACCTGCAGTCCAGCCCTGCATTTTAATTATGTAAGTCGCTTTTAGGATTGAGCATGAGTTGCATCGTGCAGTCACGAGCATAAATATTACAATGATTAGCTCGGCAATAATTCTGACTTCATGATATAATCATATACATAAAATATTATATGTGATAATTTGTGGAAGGGATCAATTGGCAAAATCAATAAGTGACATAGATAAAACATCAAGACTATCTGGCGCAAAGATCTGGCGAGTCATGCGACGCCAAGATATAGGATGCTGCAGTGCTGCACCGGCTTCAAAAATTTGTGCTTGCGTCATCACTTCGTTGTGATCGAAAATATCTGACATCACTTTGGCAGCATGTAGTTTAGAACCGCTCGCAGAAGCACCTCATGATGACAGAACAATCAGCCAACAGCTAGTCGGAGTCGGACACGAAGGGTTCCGTATCGTACATAAGACCGAGCAAAAAAACGCCAAAAAAAAACAATTTTCTTGTATTCTTTATCCTTTGTATTCTTTAATTATTAGCTTTATTTAATTTTTATTATCTGTTGTTATACTTAGCGACAATAGATCTGAGATTTCAACTGTCTACCTACTACTGTTCATGAGATACAGCCCGCTGACAGACAGAAGGACGGACAGCAGAGGCTTAGTAATAGCGATCCGTTTGCATTGATGTCCGTTTGGTACCCTTCGGGTACGGAACTCTAGAAAAGAGGGCAAAAGACCTAGGCCGAAGCCTGAAACGGTAGTCAAATCAAAAATATTCTATTTAAATATTATATTTAGGAAACAAATATTCAAATAAGTAGAGGTTATGTGTCGCACAGCACTTCACCTGCAGGCGTAGCATGAGCACCGTTTTGTCGACGGAAGAGTAGACAAAAATTACGTTTCCTGTAGACAGTACGACTGAAGCAAAGTAGAAAGAGTCAACTGCACTTTTTACGAAATTCACACTTTTACATAATTCGACTCAGAATTCTTTGTTTTGTCGGTTTTGTCATAGGATTTATCGGTTGTCAGTGTGATTTTGACAGTAAGGATAGAAAACTTTCTTCCGAAATAGTCTACCTACAAAAAGACGTAGACAAAGATCGTTAGAAATGAAAGACAAAATGACAGATTGTAGAAACATTTCTACGGTGGATGTCAAAAATAAAGATACGAACTGTCATGTCACTTTGTATAGAAAAAGGTATGTCTATTCTTCGTAGAGATAGAAAGCGCCATGCTACGCCTGCAGACCATTGATTGCAATCACAACACATCATTGTGAGAACCGCATAAAAACCGCTGTGAGAGTGATTAGGAAAAGAGAGAATTGACGAATCCTGTTTAGAAATTGAAACTGTCGCGACCACATGACCCTGACAATTGTAAACTTACATTTAACTAACTAATAATGGTCATTAACAGAGACTAAGTGATACTAATAACTAATGTAATTTTCACGTATTATGATCAGCACGCGTCAATTAACCACGCGCTGCGCGCACACATCGAAAGCGTTTCAGTCTTCTTTCTTAATATTTACTATGGTTTCAGTGAAGACTATAAGCAATTGATGCAGAAATGCAATTACAAAACGCGCGCGATCGCGGCGCACGCGCAACGGATATGCACGTCTGTTGGCGCTATCGTAACTATCGTAAAATTCGGAAATCGCAACCTTGTACTAGAATTTTCTAAGTAACATTAACTCGGAAAATTCATTTTGAACGTTTCAGCAATTCAATTAATCAGAAAATATGTAGTTTATGGTCATTTAAAATTTAATCAACTCGAGGTTGGCAAGTGTCCACGTTAACTGCTCATATTTGCATTATTCAAAGACTACATACAAGTCTACACTTGATGCTACTACAGCCTACAACTAACTACCTTTTTCCCACAGTATAATAAAATAACAGTATTATGTCTCGGCTGTGACCTTGAAATAATTAGCTAAATTCGCTCGGTAGATAAACCTTTCGCATCCGTGCGTAACTGCTGCGCACTCAATACTGTTGCGTACCTGATATACACTGAGATTCGGAAGCGCGTCGTTTCAGCCCTTTTCTATGAAGACATAATACTGTTAATTATTTATACTGTGGTCTAGTCTAAGGTCAAAAGTTTCAGATGCTGCATCCCATTAGACCACACAAGTCTCAACCTACTCAACTGGGACCTAGTAACATTATCTCCAACCTTTTACTTTAATTTTTTTTCACTTTTACCTAGAACCTACGACAATGTGTTCTTCATAATCTCCAAAAAAAAATAAGCACGGTTCGCACCGCTAGTAGACTGTTCTGAGCATTGTTGTAGGACATAGCTGGTCCATAAGTCCATTATACTCATTGTACAATAGGAGCTGAGGACCGTGACGTAATGACACGCTTTACGCTATGTCTAAACGACCAAGTGTCACTGAACTTAAAACACATAAGATTGTTGTAGATTGCCGGTTTCGAAACTGTCTCAGATAACAAGCTAAGCTTACTGGAGTAGTGATTAAGCTTTACAAAGAACAACATGAAGTTGAAAAGTTAAACTCTGGTGAATAAACAGAAGATGGAAGCAAATCGAAAGGCTTCATCATAAGGATTATTTTTTGCTAAATATCATAGTGTCACAAATAAAAGGAAGACCATGAATTTTAACACACATTTTCGACAATGACCGAAATAATCAAAAAAATCAAGTAACAAAAACTAAAACCCAACTACGACTTAAAAGGTATAAACAAGACACCACAGACAGACAAATAAAAAATCCGGAGTCACACGTGTTAGGGCATCAATCGAACAGATTACGGGTGACTCCGGATTTTTAATTTGTCTGTCTGTGGTGTCTTGTTTATACCTTTTAAGTCGTAGTTGGGTTTTAGTTTTTGTTACTTGATTTTTTTTTTAATTCTTTTGGGGTTATAATATATATATTTTTGAAATGTGCTCATTAAGCCCTTTCATTTGATACCCAACATGGTACGATTAAACCATATTTTTTTTAAAGTTCCTCACTTTATGTCCTCTAGAGGGCGCCATTTTTAATTTAATGTGACTTCACATAGCCTATAACCAGCGGACAATCACGACGCTTCTAACGATACCTCATTTGTCAAATTGTGATAAGTGGTTTGGAAGATAGGAGGGAACAGATGAACATACATACATACATACATACCGGTCAAAATCATAACCCTCCTTTTTTCTTCGCCGTAGTCGGGTAAAAAGAGTGCGACTTTGTATTCAACAGGAAGGGACTCATTTTGAGCATTAATTGATAAAATGATTAATTTTGTTTTAAAAATGTTAAAATTCATGGTCCTCCTTTTATTTGTGACACTATGATAATTAGCAAAAAATAATCCTTATCATGAAGCCTTTCGATCGGTATGATAAAGCTACAGGGTGATTATTTTTCTCATGTAATGGGTTCGATACCCGGTTCAACCATGTAATTATTTAAATATCTATGAATGCAGTTTAAATTGTTTTTTAAATTCAAATAATGTCTTCTTTCAGTAAAATGTTCCATCTACAATATTCAAGGTACTTTCCCTCCATGTGGCATATCCGTGGGACGACCTGTATATGTATACCAAACCACGTAACAGCGGCATAGACAATGCGTGGCCGTCGAGGTTCATCTTGCGCCACTATCCCACTGCCTGAGACTCACATCGCGTCCAACACACAAATGTGGTACCTGACACGATGCATCAGAGTGCAAATTCAAGAAGCAACATACACAATAGGCCATTACACGTGTGATTTCAACGGCCATCCGTAACTGCAAAAAATATTTGAAGGTAGGTATTTACTTTGTATATTATATTATAATTATTATTGTGTATATGGCTAGAGAAGGCTTAGGAACTTTAAGGTTCTAATTTAACGCCAGCGCAACCCTTTATGAAAAGGGATGGCAAGAATAACCATAAATAACAACGTCAGACTTGGCGCAGAACCTGGCAGGGTTCCGGGAAAGTCCGAAAGGGATACCGGGAATTTGGCAACAGGCAACTGAAGGAACACGGGTGGGTTTTAGTTAGTAAAAGTCTGACACGCCCTTCCGCTCCGCCCAGAGCGGGAGCAGTCATTTGATGATTTTTCACCCTCAAAAAAAAAAAGGCGTAGTGCAGAAAAACTTTGAAACTTTTCGTGGAAGTTGTTACAGAACAATTTAAGATAACGTTACTACTTTACTAGAGCAAAGGCCAATTATGAGTGAGGTCTGTGCACCCGGCACAATAGTTAGCATTGCAGCCATTACAGGATAAAGCCAAATCACAAGAATAAATAATTTAGTCTTGTGGCCAAATTCTTGCCGCTTTACGAATTACGACTATACAGCTGAGCGTTTGATCAGAAATTACACACCATAAACAATGTGGATAGGTACAAAGAGCGCACCTTCGTCGCGCCGCGCCGGCGTGCTTGGTAGATCCAATGCGCGTGCGCATAGCGGCGCAGTGACGTCACCGGTCATCAGGTAACGACCAATGACTCATAAGTCATAGTCCTTTGCTTTCCAGGAAACAACGTTCTCGGAAGTGGAACACCAAAGGAAGGAGCAGATGAGTCAAAACGTGAAAAGTGCTTCCATTCATACAAATTACTTTCTCGTAAAGTTCGTTTGAAGTTGACACATTTTAGCAGAACCGGACCTTAAGTGCTGTCAATTTTCGTTCGTGGACTAATAAAGGCACCAATTATTTTGTCCGCCTTTAGGAATTCTAAAGCGTACCTATACCGTTTTTACCCGACTACTGTGAAGCAAAAAGGAGTTATGATTTTGACGTATGTATGTATTTTATGTTCATCTGTTGCCTCATAACTACTTCATTACTCATCATAATTTGACAAATGAGGTATCGTTGGAAGCGTCTAATGCTCGGTTCCTATAAACAAAAACGACTCGTTTTGCTTACCAATGGTAGCTTTTTTTATTGCCAAACTGAGCAAATAAATAAATTCGTAAGCTAATTTTGCCTGTGATATCTACTTCTATATGGGAGGGTCTACTATGCAAAACTATGAGGTTTTTGCTACATTATTGGTAAAGATACAAGAGTCTTAATTTTAACCAATAACAGTCCGTAAATTATAGAAATAGACTATGTGACGTCACAGTAAATTGAATATGGCGCCCTCTAGTAGGACATAGTCATGAAATAAAACAAGTGCGACTCGGACTCCCGCACGAAGGGTTCCGTACCATTATGTATAAAAACGGCAATAAAAAAACATTTCTGTTGTATACAACTCCTCCCATTCAACAGAAATGAAAAATATTTATTTTATTCTGTTTTTTAGTATTTGTTGTTATAGCGGCAACAGAAATACATAATAATGTGAAAATTTCAACTGTCTATCACGGTTCATGGGATACAGTCTGGTGACAGACGGACGGACAGAGGAGCCTTAGTAATAGGTACGGAACCCTAAAAAGTAAAAACATTTTTTATCAGGCCATGTTGGGTATCAAATGAAAGGGCTTAAATATCACATTTCAAAAATTATAATCCCAAAACCTACGAATATTAAACCCAAAAAAATTTCAATAAATAAATATAAAAGTTATAAAAATATAAATCTAAAACCCAACTACGAGAAAAAAGTCAAATAAGGAGATATAAACAACACATGCCAGACAGACAAATTAAAAATCCGGAGTCACACACGTAATCTGTTCGACATAAACCCTAACACGTGTGACTCCGGATTTTTAATTTTTCTGCATACATCTTTGTAATGGAAAACCCGAAATTGGCATTCCGACAAAGAGTGAGGAATCTCAACTGTTTACATACTTGTTTGCTTTGACCATGCATGCATGCATATCCTCGAAATTTCTTTACCATGCACGTGACAAATGTGGCAAACCATTACACATTCGCAACAGTTTCACAGACATTGTGAACCAGATACCAAACAAAGAACTTTCTACTGGACATGGTACGTTTGCGAGTTATCCATTGGTCGTAACGAATTACAGTAAGCAATTGACATAACGGCCTTCAGCTCGGAGCCAAAATGGCGGCGAACCGCGCAGCCAGATGATATCTGCTGACATACCATGACTAATTCCGCCGATTGGTTAGTGTTGGAAAGTCAGTGATAATGGCGGAGATACAAGAATTAAAACAAGTGCGCATCGAACAACGCACTATGAAGGGTTCCGTAGTTGGGATGAATTTATCCAACAAACTTAACATTGTAGTTGAAAAAAAAAACAGTGATTTTTTTGCATATCCAAAACAACCATTTATCTGGCAAGGGCCCCTTGACTCTAACAAAAAATTGCAGTTTCAAGCTTAATATTTCGCAAACGGATCCCCGAATCCAAAAATGGTTTTCATAAACTCACAATATTTTACAATAGTTTTTTTCAATGGTTGCTTGTTGACTACGGAACCCTAAAAACGTGCTCTCTACTTTCATGGAAATATCATAACTGTGCAGAAATGAAACGTAAGTGATTGGTATAAGTGGAAGCGGACAGTGATCAGCCACAGCCGTGGGGTCAAGCAAGAACGTTGTAGGATTTGAGAGGTGGTTAACGGTCAGTTCCCTACACATTTTGTTATGTTTAGTAATCCTAGCAAAATAAACTTTACTGTCATTTATTTAGATACATGTA
This sequence comes from Lithophane socia, assembly GCA_947522985.1. NCBI lineage: Eukaryota > Metazoa > Arthropoda > Insecta > Lepidoptera > Noctuidae > Lithophane > Lithophane socia. The sequence continues at coordinate 17,898,701 of OX383254.1, forward strand.
TCCATGTATCAGTATCTAAAAGCATTTATGAAACCGGCCTCAGAGTTCAGATGGAATGCCTATTTTCTTGTAGATCATCTCACTACGTTGGTGCTGGTCTGCTGGTGTCCTCGGTAAACCGAGCGGATTTCAGATAACGGTGGCGCGGCGGCGGCAGCGGTGTAAACAGCGCGTCACACGCTGCCGCCCAACTGTTACATGGTGATGCTAAGACTGAACTCACGTAGGTACACGGCACATTTCTGGCCCAACATCGTGCTTTAGGCAAAATCGTACATTCAAAAGAATTGAAAAGAACAAGATGTTTTTGTCGATTGTATATGAATAATACATGTGGAGAACCAAACAAGCAACAAAATAATCCAACCGTAGTGTATACCTGTATACTTTCATGTGCATGTTATCTCCATAGTGTATGGTGTGGGATGAGAACCTGATAGTGATGTACCTACCACTACAATTAACGCAGTACTATGAGCAATTAACCCAGTACGCAGGCAGATCGATATCTGCGGCAGTTGCGCGTGCGCACGCACTCGCTGAAGAGAGCACGTGACGACACGCCATAAGTAACAGGTTGCTGATGACACGAGGCGACGAACTCTTACCGCACTGATTCACATCTTAATATTATAGTCACACACACAAAGAAGTTGCAAAAGATCTAAATTTGGTATGAATGCAGCAAAGTGTGATGGCCAGACTCTTGTCACAGGTGGAATGTCCGTGTGTTGCTGTATTGAGCACAGACCAAAGCACAGACTAAGGTGCGGGCCACACAGAAGTGACGTGAGACGAGGACGAGACGCAGACGCGGCAATACTAAGTACCTATGCGGATGGAAAAGCGACGCGCCTGCGCCTTGTGCTTTCTGTATGTTTTGTGCCAGATCGCTTTAGTAAATTTTGTATAGGTATAATAAAGAATAATGAAGACACGTGAAAAGGACGCCGCGTCTGCGTCCCGTCTTCATTTTACGTTCCTTCTCTGTGGCCCATGCCTCAAGAAACACCTAAAGGAACGCCTAAATATTATTGCACTGTAAGCGCAGAGCCGAGCGCCGAGCTGAGCGTTGAAAATCCAATAAATAAAAAAATAAAATAAAATCCAATAAGTAACGAAGTGTTAATGAAAACGGGTATAAGGATTGCCAAACTGCTACTTATTTAGAGATTCAGTCAGATTTAACTACGCTACGTACCGATTCTTTCATGTCGCTAAATGAAAAGCCATGACAGTGTTGTCACAGATTGTAAAACCATATCGCTAAATGTTTTACATCAATAAGAATTTATCAGTCCCAACCCCACTGTCCCCAATGACAGCCACTTTCTGAATCCTTATGAAATTATTTTCACCCTTACCAGTTTGTATGATCATATTTTACATAGGGACTGACTACGTATGATTTGTCTGTCATACTGTATTAGTCAGTATTATATTCGTATATTCATCGACCGAGCTCTGCTCGGCTGAAAACACGCGAGAAAACCAATTTTCCCAGATATATGAGACCTAGCGTAGCCTAGCATAGGGGTTTACGGGGGCGACAAATCCATCTAGGATTTGTCGCCCCCGTAAACCCCTATATTGCAACTTTTATCGAAATAGTTAGAGCACTTTTCGAGACCGTGATTTGATTACAAATATACAATATTTTAAACAAACATTGCTCATTTAATAGTATAGGTAACTAATCTAATAGTGCACGAGCGCTCACTTTACTGAAACATAACAATGGTTAATGCAGCGTTAACAGAAACAATACTAATAGGCGTTTAATTGTCCGATTAATTGATTATAATGTATGTTACATTTTTGTCAGATGCCCGTGCTCCTGTACTGCATATTATTATTTGAAAATTATCTGATCATTTACTTATAGGGGTAATGCATTTAACTTTGTTTACAGAGTCAGCATTACTGAAGAGTATAACGATGATAACGACAGTATCGTTTTCGCCATTACTGTGATTAGGGTAAAGAATAAACATACAGAACTCATAAATTATTGTGAATTCGTGATGCTACGTTTTCATACATGCCTTAAATCCACTCGTAAAAAAACTATACACATCAAAACCATTTGTCTTGCTTGAGACTACTTAAAAATGCTCATATTTCAAATAGTTAAGTAAATTATTTTTAAACATCAAACTAAAGCATCGTTCGGGTACTTGAAAACAACTGGCAGCTATCAAGTGTTCGGGGATTTAACAGCACTTGTACCGTATCATTTCGAATTGACAAAAAACATTTATCTACGCTGTGGGAACAGTATTTTTCCCGCACTATAGTGTGACACGTGAATGATCTCGACGCGCGCTAAGGTCTCGACCCTCGAGAGGCACACACTTCACAGGATTCACAGACTACATAGCCATAGTTTGCAGTTACATCTGACGTCAGCAAATTAACAAGCTTTTTTATACGAAAAAACTTTGGGAAAACGGCTACGCTACATTCATTGTTAATTAAATGGTGCAACAAAAAAGAACTTAGAAACAAAGCGTTCGGACGTATCGAATTCGTTACGCCAAAGATCCGGATTAACAATATTACAAAAGCCGTAAAATATTCAGGCACAAACATTTTAAAATATCTCGAACGAAAAAAAACAAGGTATGTTACACATAGTAGTGTATTCACTTGACATCATCGAAGAATCTAGAGGACAGGTTAAGGAAATATCAAAGTAGCAGTTTGTTTTGTCCTTGGATGAGTTTTACAATAATTATGACTGTTCGATTAGTTTATTTTACAGCTGTAAAAAACGAATAGTCTGTTATGAAAGTATCATAAAACTAGAGCGCTTTGTTCAAAGAACAAAGTAAAAGAAAAATATGGTAAAACAATACAGAATCGACGCTAAACAAACCTCAACAAGTCACTGTTGTGGGCAACAGACAGAAAACTAGGGTGCAGTTACTTGAAAAGAGGCAGAGGTTACCCACGAGGTTATCATAAGAGTTCCAACAGCGTGGAGTCTTTTGAGTCCACTACCATTGACCTGTTCGCCACTTCTGGTTCTGGCGTTGGGATACGCAGTTATGCCCGTTTCCATCAACGTTCCTTAAATTCTAAGCCAAGGTCGGTCGGTGGCCTCTATAGAGAAATTTTCTTTTTCACATGGTGGTTTCAAGCTAATGTGGACGAATGTGGAGGCCTGCGTATTCTCCAATTATCGAATATTCTCGATACGATTAATTTATTCCGATTTTATCGTTTATTTGATGTTTTCCTGTCGAGATTCTCAAAGATCGTTATAATTACTCATGATACATTGCCGAATGAGGAAAACCGTTGATTTTTCTCCGTTCAACCAGTATGAGTGTATTTTGTTTTTTGTAACAATACAGTAATTAAACTGTGAGGTTTGGTAATAAACAGCAGTAGGTAGATACACAAAATATCTCTTTGTTGGTTACTTCATAGGTAAAAATAACAATCAAATGTAGGTACCGAAGTATCATCCATCAGTCAGCGTCTTACATTTACAATTTACATTCACCCATCCGTTATAGCATTGTGATGAGGTTCTAATTCAATACTCGACAACTGAATGTAATTATTTCATAGGGTCATTACATCATACATACGAGTATAACTGCTCATTCAATTTCCTAATTAATGACGCGAACATTTCATTGGCAGGGTATTTGATTTAGGTATTTGACAGAGTTACTGATTATAAATTAGATTTTGCAACATTGGAAAATTGCAGTGTTACAATATCATAATGCAAAAATAATATATGTATTTTAGAGGTAAAATAAACCACAAAGTTGGCTTTCTTTCAATGACAAACTGATGTACCACTGAGCATACGAAGTATCCGTCGTTAGCGGTGTATTGAATGAATGGCGAAGCACTTCACCTCGAGAACTATGTGCCGAGCCTCGATTGTGAGGCCGCATGCTAGCGTTTCTTGTTAGTGCACACCCGACGTGATTCATTCATAGATAATGCAACTGGTTAATTTACAACGTGTCGGTTATTACCAACTTAATACGTTCAAGATCTACTAGAAAATAAAACACATTGACTGGTTTGTTAAAATGTCGTGTATCGCTACGTGTCCATTTTAAACTTGAATATTTTTATTAGACCTAGTTTTAAAATATTTTTCTTTTGGACAGTCTTCTTCTTTTCGTTTCGATGTACATCAGCAATACAATGATAAAATCATAGAGTTTGAGCCCAGGGGCAGGCATGTTTATTCCGGCGCGGCGCGGCGTCAGAGGCGTTGTTCAGGTTCAGATCATCAAGGGTGCAGGTGAACGGACATTAGGGACACTAGCAGATAGGGCATGGTTTGTTCCTGAGCACCGCACTCGCATTGGATGTTGGATGAATCGACAATGCCCCATTTCGCGAAATAGGTACTGTTTGCAGCGTTCTACTCGGGTAAGCAACGAATTCAGTGCTTTCCAGACTGATAGGCCACTGCAGTTCGCGACCGGGAGGCAGGTGTTCTAAGGGCTTTAGGAAGCCTTGAGGTGGTGGATACCTCTCTTCCCACAATATACTTCACTTTTTAGGTGGCCTGTCTTGGTAGTTTTGGAAAACGATCCCTTCCGATTTGCACTTTCTCAGTGCTATAATTATTATTCAAACAATAGAAACTGGAGCATCAGGTAGGAGGAGTTCCCACGCCGCAAGAGCCGACTGCAATGGATTATTTAGCAGATGATAGCGATCATTACTGACAGAACTAAGTGCTACACTGTAGCAGTCAACAAGCGGGAGAAATGGTTAAACATCACCTGCAGTTTTGTTTATTCCGGATCAGAGCCATTATGAAAAATATATTTTACAGCTACGCGAAGACTCTCGGGATAAAAGATAACCTTTGAAATTCCATCCGCGGTGGTCCTGTGGATCTACACGTCGGATCTAGGCTTGATGGAGCTTGAACACTTTTCGCTTCGAGGGGAGAAATTGACATAAATGTGAAACGATGGAAACGTTGGAGTGAGGTCTGTTTCGATTTCCGTGTAGCTAGACCGCGTATGAATACATAAAATAGTGAGCATGCAGCGTTGCGACACGGCGGGTTCAACGATCGACGGAGACACCGTATCGGGTTCAATTATAACAGGACCTCGGTATCAGCCAGGGACCCAAGTTTCGCGTAATGCATACGTAATAATTATGAAATTGTTTACGCAGCTATTGTTTACCCCCTGAGATACAGGTTACCACCTAGTTCAGGGGATAGCGTCAAAACTTCTGGGAAACTATCACAGCCACCACAATTTTATTTATACTTATATGTATATAAAATGTTGTTTGCTTTTATTAATATTATATTGTGTCGAAGTTAAGTTCCTGAAATTGTAATTTTCCTTAGTGGTGAGAAATAAACAATTTTTATTACCCGACTACGGCGAAGAAAAAAGGAGGGTTATGATTTTGACCGGTATGTATGTATGTATGTATGTATGTATGTATGTATGTATGTTCATCTGTTCCCTCCTATCTTCCAAACCACTTATCACAATTGAGGTATCGTTAGAAGCGTCGTGATTGTCCGCTGGTTATAGGCTATGTGAAGTCACATTAAATTAAAAATGGCGCCCTCTAGAGGACATAAAGTGAGGAACTTAAAAAAAATGGTTTAATCGTACTACGTTGGGTATCAAATGAAAGGGCTTAATGAGCACATTTCAAAAATATATATATTACAACCCCAAAAGAATTAAAAAAAAATCAAGTAATAAAAACTAAAACCCAACTACGACTTAAAAGGTATAAACAAGACACCACAGACAGACAAATTAAAAATCCGGAGTCACACGTGCTAGGGCATAAATCGAACAGATTACGTGTGACTCCGGATTTTTAATTTGTCTGTCTGTGGTGTCTTGTTTATACCTTTTAAGTCGTAGTTGGGTTTTAGTTTTTATTACTTGATTTTTTTTTAATTTTTTTATTAGCTATACTTAATAAAGAGAATCGTACCAGGAAACATTGAGCCAACAACGGTTATTGAATGCGATTCCCAAACACTGAGTTCATATTTACATTTGGGCAAATTCGTAAACCTTGAACCGCTATTTTAACAATGGCAGTTTTATAAATGAATTGAAAAAGTATTTGTAAATACTAGAAAATATGGAAGATAAACAAAAAGAAATAAAGTGTGACTAGACTACCCATCATTCATCAACAATCAGTAAAGGAATGAAGAATGCTAAACATGAGTCTATCCTCATATAGACGTAAGTAAACAGTACATTAATGTTCTAGACTCTAGACAACGGTTATGGCGTGGGAAATATCAGCTGTCACACTGCCACTTCACACAACACTTCCTTCGGCTGATGTTTGCTGCATAGTTCGCAAGTATCGATCGTTTACTACTTGTATGAGAGGCGGCAGCTGTCGCAGTGTCGGGTCGGTGCCGCAGGTCGGGGTGTCACGCACCGGCGGCGAAGCGCCCGCGCCGTGCGCCGCCACCTTCCCCCACAACTTTCTCCACACAATATTATACCTCAAACTTAGATTACATACATACATTTCACTTGTTTTTTGGATTTTTTCTTATCTTGACGCTTAAGGAATTGTAGGTCTTTCCCATTTGCAAGGCTGTATCACAAATTCACAAGGACCTCTTTCGATTCGATTTTAGGAGGAAAACCGAAAATAACCTCATTTTGATCTCACTTCTATCGTAGGTTCTTCGTGTCGTGGGAAGCGCAGACAGTAGCCCTGCAGGTATTGTATAATTAATTCTACGGAGTATGCCTGCTGAAGCTTGCCTTCTCATGTGCTCTCTCATTACAACTGTCACGACGACTACAGGAAAAGTCCATTATGTTTTTGTTCCAGAGTGAGTTTGTCTTAGGATAAACCTTAGTTACGAGTGTATGTACTGTGGTTATGTTAGGCGGGTCAGAGAGTAGTGCTTCTAAATATGCTCAAGCTTCGATCAGTAGCTAGTTTAACAAGGAATTCGAGGACGTGAATTAAAACGTCATTAAATGTAAAGTCTTCTATGGATTTTAGCTTTAAGCACTCGTCGAATTTGTTTTGGAGTCGTTTGTCACAATTAATAACACAAAACTATGTCCCTCCGGCTTATTCATTGCATGCACAACACAACACAAATTGCATGTAGAATCGCAGTCGGTCAAACGTTGTCGCGAGTACAGATCGATAGTGTTAAGTAGCCACCTGGTACATTTCCCTGACTGGCACGAGTGTGACCTACTAATGAGCGATAATGTCCACTTCTATAAACTAGCTCGCAATGCGATTAACTGACCGATTTGCAATTTACTTTGGAGAATGCAGCCTTAGCATGTTACAGCATCATGCTGATACATACTCGATACATGATTGGATATATAAAACTGACAATTTTGAATCAAAACAGGTAGACCACGCTAAGTTATAATGTTAACCACGTATTGTCTCCCATGAAGGCCCATTCATTTGGTTGACGTAGCGACTATTAGAGTGAGCACATAATAGTAATTAAGGTGGCTGAACAATGGAAACTCCGTGAGCACGATGAAGGACAAGGAAGTCAACACTGAGGACATGATACACTACTAAATCATGTGAATCTGTTACTGTTGGTGTGCTCGCAAAAGTCGTTGCTCTATCGTGTTTATCTGGCAGTGGGAGTGGGAACAATGTCTTCGCGTCGCGGCGATCCTTTTATGGATCTAAATAGTTGTTTTTGTACAACGTTTGTTATTATACGCCTACTAGTTCCATCGCCCGAATAAGTAACAGCAGCAACGAAATAGTCACGCATAGATCGTGTCTCTTTACTTGTTCTCAACCAAATCTCAACTGCAGGGCAATAACCAGTATGAACCGGAAGCAAATCAATCTCCTAAACAAATGATACCATAGGGATAGCCCCAGGGTATACCCGTTATGTATTCTCACGTCAGACTCGCAAAGCGCTCGCATTTCTTCACTAACGGTACCGTTCAGTACTGCAAGCACATTCGCAATCGCGCCGCTTTGACGGGCAATTTAACTGAAATGGACTTTTCGTAGCTTCACAGATTCTGGCCAAATCTTGCATTTATAATAGGTAGTATTATGAATATTTGGAATGCTAAATTAAGGTGTTTTAAACTTTTGGAGCGACGAGGTCACGAGGACGAGAATGAAATACTTCGTGCTGCAAAAACTATTCGAGGTTGTAATAGGAGCTTTTTGGTAAAAACCCTGACGTATCATTCTGTTCTTTGACATAAGATGTCAGATCTTCCTTTGCACGATTGCTACTAGATTGCGCATCCGCATTTTAATCAAGCAAGAGGTGAACACGACACGACTACGCCTTAACAGGCTGTGCATTTAGCGAGCAGCCTTCACCTCATTTCACCAAAACCTCGGAGTTAACACTTCGCAAACAATGCGAAAGTGTTGTGTGCGCACTTTCCACTTGCAAGTGAAGCATCAGCACACTACACCGGCACACGAGACTCGGCCACACGGGCTCACGGTGCTCACGGCATACGGCACACGACACGAACAATGGCCGTGTGAGCTGCTTTCGTTGAGTGAGAGGCCACCAAATCTCGCGCGTTTCTCTTATGTTAACTGTTTTACTTTGTATATTAGTGACTACGTGACTCATAACTACATGTTTCGAAATAATAAAAAATGTTAAATACTCGTACGAGGTAGGGTAGATGCACCTTCGAGATAAGAACGTTATTTCCTACTAGACGTTGAAGACGAGGAAGTTCTTGGAAAAAAAGTTCTGACATAGATACTTATACCTACTTAGTTCTATATTTTTTGAATTTTATCTAAATAAACCTCCAACTGTCATTAACGAGACACAATAGAATTTTAATTGTTATCGGCCATTAGGAGGCCAATCGACAGTTGAGTGGATAAGGAGATTGGCACACCGGGCGCGGCGCGGCGCATTCTGCATGGCCATAGTGTACACAACATTTTATAGCTCTTGATAAGTAGCTGTGTATAACATATTGAAAGTTTTAAATTTTACCGAATCTAAACAATAGCCATTGTGCTGCTAGTTTACTTAACATAAGTAACACAATAGTTAGAGACTACATTTGACAGTAGTTAGAGAGAGAGAGAGAGAGAACATTTTTAGCCGACCACGGCGAAGAAAAGAGGAGGGTTATGATTTTGACAGGTATGTATCTACGTTCATGTGCTCCCTCATATTATCTTCTAAACTGCTCGTAAAAATTTGAGAAATGAGTTATCGTTGGAAGCTGATTGATTGTCCGCTGGTTATGGCTATGTGACGTCACATTAAATTGAATTATGGCGCCCTCTAGAGGACATAAAGTAATGTTTTTTTTTTTTTTAATGTGGCTTTTTTTTATCAAATGAATGAGCATAATTAGCACATTTCAAATATATATATATATATATATATATATATATATATATATATATATATATATATATATATATTATCTTAAGTATTATAATAACCACAATTTTTTTTAAATAAAAATAATAGTTATAGAACTAGAACCCAACTATGTCAAAAAGTCAACTAAAAAGAGTAAGTATAAATAAGACATCACAGATGGAAAAATCCAGAGTCCCAGGTATTCTTATTGATTTATGCCCTAACACCTGTGACTCTGTGTTTATAACCTTTTTAGTTGTCTTTTTTGTCGTAGTTGGGTTTTAGTTTTATAACTTTTATTTTTACTGCTTGTTGCAATACAGTCATGTGGTATTTTCATGCAAAGTTTGGTAAACATAACTGGAGAATTGTAGGTGTACTATAGGTACGCCTTTGCCTAACCCTTCGGGGAATGCAGGTGTGATGTAATGTTGTTAAGTTAAGTTTTATTTCTTGTCAAGTCAGGTGCGTAATCTATGAATCTTCTACCTATACAGATTTTGTCTAAAGGCAGCTCATGAGACTTTCAACATCATTTCTATATTTCTCAGAAGTAGATTAGAGTGGATTGGTTGATTATTTTAGTTGTTACTTGCCTTTTACACTACTGCACTGCTTCACAATAAATGAAATCATTACAAACAGGGTTTTGTATAAAATATGCAGTTATTTAGTTTAACAGTCAAGGCTGCTAGTTTTTATTCAAATACCTGCCAGGTATGACTAGTTCACAGATAATGGTGGAGTTTCCATTCATTGTCAGAAACAATACATACTGTTTGCAAATATTTTAAATAACAGATCAATAAGTTGCAACATGTTGTTTAAAAGTATGTTTTATTGCTTCATTCAAAACATAAAATTTGATTTTACAAAAGAGTTGTGTTTTTATGTGCTAATAAATGCTGCATACTTTTTTAGGGGTATGAGGAACAGGGTGTACAGTTCACTCATCCTTTATTGAATAGGGAGGATCCTCTGACCAGACGGATGTTGTGTCTGGCGGGCAACTGCCCAACGATTGATGTTGGAATCTTGTATATATGTTTATCGCGCAGTAAACTCTAATTAAACGATGCAGGATTTAGTGTGACGTCATCATTTTCGTGTGACATCAGGTCTTTGATGCATACCTAGTTTGCATGTGGCGGTGTAGATGCTGCCACACTTTTACTAAAATATACTCATAATATGCTATATGACCCACCCCCCTCCAAATACTTTCAAGGTAAATAAGGTTTTTTTTTTAATTATCAAGCTTGCCACAGCTTCAGAGTTCAAAGTGTCAACAAGCATGGGAATTAAAGTAAAATAAATATATAAAAACAAGCCATGATAGATTTGAAAGTCAAGTCCCTCTCCAGTGTTATCTTGAAGGTTGAATCTGAGACTGAAACAGTTTCTCTCTAGTTGACAACTCAGCATCACTAATAACTAGTTTACATTATTGTAAGTATCTTTGTATTATTGTCATGTGAATGCTTTTTATTAAATATTTACATTGCTTTCAGTTTGGGCCTTGTGTAAGGCTCAAACTGAATGCAATGATAATAAACTAGTTACGTACTGGTTTGTATATTATATTAATCAAATAACCAATTAAAGACGCTAATCCTGCTTGTTGGTTGAGTAAAAGAAGTTATTATGATGGCGAATTGTAATGCATGTGGGTAGCTTCTCACTTTTTTTTGTCGCACGCGCTTATTAATTTTAGATTGAGACCAACTGGCAAATAATGATTAAAAATAATCTTCGACCTTTCACCGACGCCTAAAGTATTGTATTAGTTGTAGTTACAAGTTTTACCTCCACTAAGTTATTTCAAAGGTTTCAGAATAATTTACATTGTAAATTCTATTTCAGTCTGTAGTACAAATAAAGTAAAGGAGTTCACACCAACCTGCTAGTTGTGCAGCGCCGCGTCGCCTCCAAACAACATCCACCTTCATTATGTTGAAATAACAAAACACAAAACTATTCACCTACATTTAACTTTAATCAACTAATTCATAATGCACTTTCTTAAAATAACGTAGCGACAATTAATTTACACAAAATCATAAAACAAAACATGAAGCTTTTGATGTCACGAAAATAAAAACTTAAAAAGAAACATCACCAGTTCAGCACAAAACATAACTCATTGACTGACTGGCTGACTGACAGGACAGACAGAACAGACAGAAAGAAGTGGGAGGACAGAAAGTGGGGACTTGGGGAGGGGAGGAGGAGGCGATAGATAAATCAGTGTTACCATTTTTTAACTGAAGTAATAATGTTCCACCGAATAATGTAATGTTCTAAACCTACCCTATACCATTGATGGTGATGTCCTTTATAGTGGGTGATAAACGTGCGTATTTAAAGTACGCGGTCTTTAAATTCGCGACCTTACTCGGCTCGCCGTCGGTGACACACGTGAAGCTTTCTAAGAATTTCATTGTCAAATAGGCCGCGGCTCGCGGCGATGACAGACGGGCGAGTAAGCTCGCCGAGCCAGTACGCATACCTACTTACTCGCACGTCTATCACCCGTTTAATAACGCGAATGTGCAATCGCATTCAAATAATGCTGGGGCCACACCAACGGGAAACGCAATTGATTATCGCGATGATGGACGATAACCGTAGGTGTCGCCACGAACAACTTACCGCGAGAATTTGACAACGTCATTCACATTGGCTTTTGACGTTGGGTGATAACTCTGGTGGTGATATTCTAGTTGATCAAAGAGATTTACCGCGAGAATTATTGCGTTGAATGAACCGGCCACAATGACAAACGTACCTAAGGTACGTTTGTCATTGTGCACCGCAGTGCACTATAAGCGTGTGGCGGTATCTACATCGCCACATGCGAACTACGCATCGAAGACCTGACGTCACATAAATCCTGCATCGCGCAATTAGAGTTTACCGTGCAGTGAACATATATACAAAAACCCAATATCAATCATTGGGCAGTTGCCCGCCAGACACAACACCCGTCTGGTCGGAGGATCCTCCCTTTTCTATGGGGGATGAGTGAACTTTACACCCTGTTCCTCATACCCCTAAATTGGTGACCCGGAATATGAACGTCAACGCAGCCTTCGTGCAACTACTCCAGCGTGACGTCATCATCATCACTCCCGCAAGCGTTCAGTGAGGCGAGTCACACAGCCAAGCCAACACCCGAGGCGTCAACGGGTATTCTGACCACCAGCATGCAGCGATCGCGCATTCCTGGTCATCACCCTCAGCCTCATCACCCCGACCCACTGGGGAATCACATCAATCACCTCAACCTCATCACCCTGAGCCACTGGGGAATCACCGCAATCAACTCAATCACCGCAAACAGTTCCGACCCACCGCGAACAATGCGGCACCCGGTTCCGACTCACTGGAACCACAACTGGCACTGGCAAGCATCGCAAGATACAACGGGATAGCACGTACTTATATTAATATACAACGGAGCTGATCAGCCCATTATGGAGTGGACTAACAAGAAAACCATTTAGCTTCTCGAAGTTCTGCAAACAGAGCCATGTTTGTGGGATGATGTTTGATGAAGATGATGAATGACGGATGTTTGATTATATGATTTTGTGGAATAATAAAAATTTATATAATAAAAATTGGCACTCATATAAAGTGTAGCAGCGTCAACGTCCATCTTGAAATTCAAGGAAGGAACATTACCGCCTATTTTATCGCCAATCAAAATGAGCATTGACGTTGACCGTTCTAGTGTGGCCACTGAATTTACCGCTATAATTATCGGAACAATTACCGCGTTGTTTATGGTGATGATGGGCATAAACGTTGACCGTAGGTTTGGCCCCAGCTTAAGGCAAGTTCACACCAACTATGTTATTGATAAACGTCAGCGGGTAAAACGGATACTATTAGGTGGCCCGCCCCGTTAAATTGTCTTAGATCTGATTGTATGTTGATCAAAATATGATTCGCGACAGAAACAAATATTGGCTCGCGCTCGCGGCTCGCGGCTCGCGGCGATGACAGACGGGCGAGTAAGCTCGCCGAGCCATAAAACTTTTCATTTGTAGAAAATAATTAAGTATTTAGGTACGCGTACTTGCTCGCACGTCTACCACCACTAAGCGTAACAAACAAAATCACTTTCGCATTTGAAATATTAGTTAGGATTCATTCAGATAAGGTAATAAATCGGCCGAAATTATGACCAAAGCCTTGCAATGAATGAATCAATTGTTTCGTCCAAAATCCATAGGATCCATAGTCGGAATCGGAACTACCGCCATCATACGGCCACCAAGCGTCAAAAGATCCCATTCCCTGTCGATATGGAAAGGGCTAGGGAAACTAAAAATAGTAATATTTCTTTGTTTACGATGTCAAAAAAAAAAGAATATTTATTATTATAGTAAAATAGATATATTTTTATGGATACTTAGAAAATAAATTACTTTTTCGTTTTCAACTATGATTTTTTTTTGTCAGTTAGTCCTTCTCATGGAATTAGCAAGTACCAGTATTAGTAATATAATTACTTTCTTTTCTATTTGACACAAAGTGACATTACAAAATAAATGTTGCTACTTTTCATAAAAAATGGCAGCCTTCATGTCGTAAGCTTTTCTTTTCTTTTCTACAAATGAAAAGTTTTTATTATCAATTTATGGAAGATTTATAATGCTATTTGAAGCGATCCAGATGGTCAATCGGTTTTCTGAAGCAATTATTTAGTTGTAAATGTCGTTAGTCATGTACTTCATATTGGCTGTAAGTACTACGTGGTTATGAGTCTTTTGTAGTGGTAGATTTGCTTGACTTAATTTGCCTATGTGTTTATGATATTCCATGATCGTGATTCGTTGCTAAAGACCTCTACAGACATCTGTGTGTCCGTGTCTTTTCTGTATATTGTTATTATTTTAGGTGGCGTAAACATCGAGCTACTTATGCAAATGTTGAACGGATCGAACGATACCAATAGTACTGCTGTGACAACATCCAATAAAGATAATATCATGAGCGCCGGAAGTGTGACGTTGGACAGCGAGCTGGCGAGCACGCGCCGCCTGCTGTGGGGCGACCATGTGAAGGAGGATGTCTTCCGGCGATGGGCGCAGGGGTTTCAGTTCAGTCCAGACGAGCCCAGCGCCCTCGTGCAGCAGGAAGGTGGACCATGCGCAGCTATTGCGCCCGTTCAAGGCTTTCTGCTTAAAATACTCTTATCGGAGACACCTGGACATAGTTTTCAAGACTTGACATCAGAGAAGTGCAATTCTTTACTTGTTAGGGCTGTGTGTACAATATTAAGCCAGTGTCTAGCTCCTAAGTACAGTGTAGCTGTCTACCGGAAGAATGAATCAGACGCTGAGACTAGCAGTGGCAATAACCACAATCTGGAGGAACAATCCTGTTCGGTGTATGATACCTTAGAACAGTTCCATCGAAGGATTGAGGTACATCCGTTTCAGACTTTATCTGAAGTAGAAGCTTTCTACACAAGAAACATTCGAATATTGAAGGACAAGTATGGTGTTCTACTTCTGTTGTATAGTGTTATTCTCAGCAAGGGGGTAGCTATTGTGGAGGCAGAGCTTGCAGAACTGTCAGACCCACTCATACATTCAACATATGGCTATGGCTCACAGGGACTTATTAATTTAATGCTAACAGGAAGAGCTGTTGCACATGTATGGGACCATGACCAAGTTGTGGGGGGACTGCGACTGCAGGGCATTGAAAGACAAAATGATATAGGGTTCCTTACAATAATGGAACATATGCAATACTGCACAGTTGGGTCTTTCTACAAAAATCCAAAACATCCTGTGTGGGTGTTAGCGTCAGACACACATCTAACAGTATTGTTCTCTCTCGAGCGACGGCTGGCTGCACCTGAGACAGTTGGAGAGTCAGCAGAACGGATTTTCCGCTCATTTGATCCAGAGGGTAACAACTTTATTCCTTCAGCTGCACTGCAGGATGTATTATGTGCTGCAGATCTGGTCAGTGAACCTGAATATGTGGAGTTAATGAGACGAAAGTTGGATTCTGAGAATTTGGGCATTATCCTATTAAGTGCGTTCATGGACGAGTTCTTCCCGGGATGTGAACGCGGTGCACCTGATACTTTTACTCTACACCACTACAATGGGCTGGTGCGAAGCAATCCCAGCGCGCGCGTGATGTACCGCACGGGACGCGCCGCGCTGCTGGAGTGCAACATGCGTGCCGCCAGCACGGACGCCATGCTCACGTGTCTGCAGACCAAGTGGCCCAGCATCGACGTGATGTGGGACGACGGACAGTCGCCGTCGCTCAACTAGCACAGGCTGCGCCCTTCCGATGACCCCTTGCTCTGAACTCGTACTGTGACACAGTGAGGAACTCGTCGAAAGTACCTTTAGATATGTTTAAATAATGTCGCTGAAAAATTCCATTACTTTATTGTATTAACTTATGTATAAAAAAAATTGTATTGGATGGATTGCGTCGAGGCTCCGCATGGATGATCCTCGCACTGGTAAAGGCAGCTATTTTGCATAAATTTGGCGTCCTCGAGGCAAGACATGGGCACTGAGCCGCCCGCGTATCGTGCTCTGTCCTTATGTCGAGACTTAGTAATAATCAGTACAATGTTGTGAGAATAGCTCCAAGCTACCTGTGTAAATGAGTGATCTGATAAATTAAGCAATAAGCTTTATGCAAGTGTAATAAATAATATAAAATGTAAAATATAATTTTACAGTGCTCTATTTTTTTTGTTGATAAAATTTGGTCATAATTTTGGACTGGGTACTGAAATAGAACTCTATTTTCGTATTAAGATTAGCTGTGACGACATTTAGCCATGATCTAATTACCGACACGTGGACTGGTGCGGTGGTGAGTGATGCCAACATACTAGTGGCTAAGTAATGCTCATGGTGCACTTTAGTGTTGCTGCACACGCCACGCGTAACGCGACTACCGGGAGCACAAACTTGCACTTGTCTTATTCTAATATCATATAATAAGTATAGTTTTGTACCAACCTTTGTATGGAACTATTGATGTTATGTCATTGGACAAACTTGACATGCAGATCAAAGCTGCCACTAGTTTTATGTACAGTATGAAAAACTACTAGACTTCTGTAAACTTTGTTTGCCAACCTACAGTTTGTAAATTTTTATGGTTTGCTGATAATCATCTTGATACTACTGTAAGGGAAAGCAATGTTATTTTATGTTACTTAAAAAACATTTTGTCTGCCATCCCTATGGAGTATTAAGTATTTTATTTACTATATGTTGTGTAACTGATACTGGACATGTCACTAGCACAGGGCACAGGGTGGTGGTGGCCCCGACTTAGTGTATGACGTAGGTCATGGGTTCGAAGCCAGCCAGGCTATTACTTTGTGTAATTTATTTCATCACCACTGCTCTCTAAACTGTGATGAAAAACAATGTAAGGAAACCAGCATGTCTTCGAACCAAAAATTCGAAGACATGTAACATCCACATACCCGCACTAGGCCCGAGTGGTGGATTACGGCCCACTGCCTCTCACAGATAGGAGGCCTGTGTCCTAGCCGCGGGAATGTTATAGGCTGATTATGTTTGTGGCTAGCATGTGTTTGCACTGCACGTATCTTATACATTTTGTTGCTCTGTGCTGTACATACCTATTTACTTCTTTGATAAGTACTAAGTATGGAAGCAAACCCAAAGTTGGTTGTATGTAATTTAGAGTTATTAGTGTGACAACTAACAGGGGTTAATAAATGTAATGATTGTTACATGGGACTCTTCAAGGAAGTTTCCCATCAATTTTATGGGATTATTGACTTAGTTACATACATTTTGTATACTTTTTCTTTGATTTATATTGTGACTTAAACCTTATTAACCAAGACTTGTTTAGTAAGTAAAATACATTGACACAAATTATAAGAGTCATGTGTTCATCAATTCTTTTGTTTAACAAATGTTTGTGTAGCGAGTGCCTGAGGACTGTCTGCTGATACGTGTAGGGTTGTCGGATATCATTCACCACTTGCTACTAAACACAAAATAGCCATTTTTGGATAATCTTATTTCTTAGGTAGTGATTATTATAATTGTATTTGGTCAGATTCATGTAAAATAGCTGTACACATTAGTGTCGCGTTATAAAGAGTATATTGAAAGATATTTTCAGTTAGTCATAAATAGTGTAACATGCTTTTTTAATTACAATATGTTGGTTTTATTTTGTTTGTCTTTGATATGAGCCTGGCTCAAAATATTATTCACACATTGTAGATCATTAATACAACATTCAGTTTGTCTAAAACAGGTAGTGTATCATATACCATAAATAAGTTCTTATGGGCAGTTTGTTATACCACTGGTTTGGTTACAAAGTTTTACAGTATTTATGCACTATTATTGTTAACCCACCTGTATGGATGACCTTCCTTGACGCCCAATCAGTACAGCCGCCCGTGTCAAAAGATCGACCCTGTAATGTGGTTATTATCCTAGCATTCTTGTCGGTTTCTTGCCTGGCTGAGGCAAACAAGTTTTTAAAGACGGGGCAAGAGTTTTAGGCGATAAGTGGGCCCAGTTATGAATAACAAAAAACCGGCCAAGTGCATATCGAACCACGCACAATGAAGGGTTCCGTAGTTGGGATGAATTTATCCAAAAAACTTAACATTGTAGTTGAAAAACTTGATTTGCATATTATGCAAATTTAAGTTAGTCGATTATTACTCGATATCTTGTGGAGCCTACGTAGCGGTGATAGTTTTCCTTTTAATTTCGTTATATATAGGTACACACGGCTACACATCAAGCTATACATTTCCAGTTTATGCTGATCTCGCATTGTAAAGAATTTCCTTACAATGCGAGGTCAGCTTATGCTGGAAAAGTATAGCTTCGTGTGTACTTCTGCCGTGAATTTTTTCACATATCCAAAACCAACCATTTAGCAGGCAGGGGGGGGGGGACATTTGACTCTAACAAAGACTAGCACTTTAAAGATTAATAATTCGCAAACGGATCCCTGAATCCAAAAATGGTTTTCCCAAACTCACATTATTTAAACGACCTTTCCAACGATACCCCACATCGTGGGATTGCCGAGAAAAAAAACCATCCCCACTTAAAGTGTAGGGGAGGTACGCTAAAAAAGTTTTTTTTTTGTTTTTTTACCACTTTGTTAGCGTGATTTATATGCATATGGTATGGGTACCAAATTACAGCTTTCTACCAACAGTCTCCGCGGTAAGCCGCGGACAGACAGACGGACATGGTGAAACTATAAGGGTTCCTTCTTGACTATGAAATTAATTCATTCTAGACTTATGGACTATCTAGATTCTTTCGGTTTTCTTTTTGAACGGCAATATGGATTTTGAGCTGGCCCTATACAGGTTAAAGTCCAATGCACTAGCTGCTGCGACTGATTTGGTCACGAAACTTAGGACTAAAATAGATCAAAAGCTAATAGCTCTGGGAGTCTTTATAGATTTAAAAAAGGCTTTCGATACCGTAAGTCATAATGTACTCCTGCAAAAATTAGCGTCTATAAAAATAACAGGAAACTTTTTCAGAATGTTCGAAACTTACCTAGAAAATCGTTTGCAAGTCGTTAAAATAGGAAATAACATCAGTAGCCCCAAGTTGATAAAATGTGGTGTGCCTCAAGGATCAATACTGGGTTCTCTTTTGTTCCTTATCTATATCAACAATGTACACGAATTAGGATTAAAAGGACATATAACACTCTATGCTGATGACACTTGTTTGTTTTACTTCGGTAACTCCATTGAAACAATTATACAAGACGCACAAGATGACCTAGTTATTTTGGAAAGGTGGTTCTTGGACAACCTATTAACAATTAATACATCCAAAACGACTGTCATTCTGAATTTCGACAGCATCTCAATTTCGAAACACAATAGTTCGACGACTCATTGCTTCGACAGAACACATTTTCGAAGAACACTACTTCGACAGACCATACTTCGACAACACACACCTTCGAAGAACACTACTTCGACAGAACACTACTTCGGCGGATCTCTATTTCGACGGGACGTACCTTCGACATAATACTTAAGTACAACTCGCTTACGAGAAAAAAAAACCGTTTAATTCTGACTGATAGTCCAAAAATAAAATTACAACTTCGCTTTAAATATGAATGATTGGTTTGAATGAAAATGATTTACTTACTTATCAATGAAACTTAGACACACACATAGAGAGTTTAATGACACGATTTAAAAAAAAACAAATCAAATTGAAATTAATACCCTAGACATAAGGGATATAAAAAAAACACGTTGTATACTGCTGCCCTAATTATGTTGCACTTAACTAGAAGGTCACCTATCAGCACAGTCACCTATCAGCACAGTCACCTATCAGCACAGTCACCTATCAGCTAAATGGTTGTTTTTGGAATCACTTGACTATTACAAAAATTAGCACTTTTTTGCAAACGGATCCCTGAATCAAAAATAGTTTTCACACACCCACACGACATCCGATAACAAGGGACAGACGAGAAAAAAAAAACATCCCCACTTTATGTGTAGGGAGCAGTACCGAAAAAACAACTATTTAGCATGATTTTATCTTACCACTTTGACGGTGTGTTTTATGTATGTGCATGCATGGGTACCTACCCATACACGCACAAGGGTCCACATTAACGACTAAGTGCGGAAACCAAACCCCATAACATAGAATATAGGTACCCATGCCCATAGGAACGAAATTGTATCCATGTAATTTTTTTATTTCTTTTCAAAGTTTTAAACATGTTCATATTTTTTCTGATGAGCAAAGTATACCTCCTATGCCAGCTTTCGATTGAATTTTGTGTCGATGGAAATCCACATAATTGAAAACTATTTATTTCTGTTTTGATTGACGTATGTGTCTGTACAGGTTTTAATGTAGGCATTGAGGTATGTACCCCACAAGCGGGTTACACGACATTGGTCAAGTCTGATATTTCGTCAAATTGACCTTTGTTTATCATAATTACCAATTGTGATGTTATAAAAGCTGTTATTACTTTGTCAGTCGTTAGAATACAGCAGGCTGATTTAATTCAAACCTAGTAAATCAATTTTCATTCAAACCAATCATTCATATTTAAAGCTAAGAAAATGCGAAGTTGTCATTTTTTTTTTGGACTATCAGTCAGAATTAAATGGTATGTTTTTCTCGTAAGCGATTGCTTAAGTATTATGTCGAAGGTACGTCCCGTCGAAATAGAGATCCGCCGAAGTAGTGTTCTTCGAAGGTGTGTGTTGTCGAAGTATGGTCTGTCGAAGTAGTGTTCTTCGAAGATGTGTTCTGTCGAAGCAATGAGTCGTCGAACTATTGTGTTTCGAAATTGAGATGCTGTCGAAATTCAGAATGACAGTCATCCAAAACGAACTACATAATCTTCTCGGCCAAGAACAAAAAAAAAACAATCACAAGCCTCTGTCGATAAATGGAGATGTCCTTAATAAGGTTAACACAGAAAAGTACTTGGGTCTTATACTTGACAGTCACTTGACGTGGCAACCACACATTAAAAGGATTTGTTCTAAATTGTCAAGTCTTACTGGTGCGTTACGTGGAATAGCTATAATGTCTACCATCAAAAATTCGGTATACTGTGTACAATGCATTAGTAAACCCACACATTGAATATCTAATTGAGGTCTGGGGATTGACAACAAAAACAAACATACACAAACTTCAAATAGCACAAAATAAAATTACTTAGTAAAGCCCTCTTTCAATATCCCTACATAACATCCACAAATAAAATCTATAACGACACTAAGCTCTTTAATATCACCAATACTCATCAATATAATACCTGTATACTAATAAGAAAAATCCTAACAAAAGAAATACACTCAAAAATTACATATAAAAGGAATAATGAAGTGCAAACACGATCATCACGTCGGGCCTAGTACTATTACACAGGCCTAGAACAAGTCACTGAAACAAAAATATTAAATATGAGGGAGTGCAACTATACAATTCATTACCAAAAAACATTAAAGAAACACATCTTCGAAGGCTCCGAGATAAATAAATAAAATATTATATTATATTATCTAGTATTGTATGTATTGTGTAGTATGCACGGTGCTTTATAGCAGTGCTGATAAGAATAGCGCGCTCGATGTGTACAACGATGCGCGCGTTCTGAGTTATTTACTACGATGTACCCACAAACCAGATTTAATAAAAACAAAATTTTTATTATGTACCTACAATGATGTTATTAATATAATATCATTGTGTACCTACTAGATATCTGCATGACGAGCGCTCTGGACTATTTTAAAAACGGCAAAAAAATCATGTTTGTTGTATGGGAGTCCCCTTAAATATTTATTTTATTCTGTTTTTTAGTATTTGTTGTTATAGCGACAACAGAAATACCTACATCATCTGAAAATTTCAACTGTCTAATTATAACGGTTCATGTGATACAGACGGACGGACGGACAGCGGAGCCCTAGTAATAGGGTCCCGTTTTTACCCTTTGGGTACGGAACCCTAAAAAAGAAGACAGGATCAAGATCAAATCATCAATGATGACTTCCGCACTTTGAAATTGCCGCATAAATTCTTAGTTGAATTATGCCAACTACTGTTTAAATTTCCTGTCCGCCTAGTATCTACATCAGCACAGCACTACGGTCTCAGGTCTCTTCATACAGTGGTATCGTTTAACTTTAAAATACCCATACCACCGGGGGTACCGTACGGCCAGGAGTGCGGTGGGTGGGTATGCAGTGAAAAAAATAATTCTAGTCGTTTCTAATAAGCTCATTCATTTGATACCCAACATGGTACGATTAAACCATTTTTTTTTTAAGTTCCTCACTTTATGTCCTCTAGAGGGCGCCATTTTTAATTTAATGTGACTTCACATAGCCTGTAACCAGCGGACAATCACGACGCTTCTAACGATACCTCATTTGTCAAATTGTGATAATTGGTTTGGAAGATAGGAGGGAACAGATGAACATACATACATACATACCAGTCAAAATCATAACCCTCCTTTTTTCTTCGCCGTAGTCGGGTAATGAGGGTAGGACGTAGGACGAACGAACGGACTTCGAATTTGACATCCACGTATATTTATCACGTATCTGTGCGGGGCAATTCCCTTATTTTTAGAACGCTCACATCACAGAACCGTAGACAGAGTAAGCATTTGAAATTTAAAGGACGCATCTGCCCAGATGTGTCCTTTCAATTTCAAACGCTTACTCTGTCTACGCACAGAACATACTTAGGGCCAAGTCATTCATACCATAGAATGGCAGCGACGACGCGGCGATCACTTTCATTGTGAAATAATTTTAAACTGCCCGTGGCGGGGTGCCCCAAGTTCAACAATAAGATGAACTGTCAAAGAAAAGCCTTCTAACCTAGCCATGTCGGATCCACCCAAGAAGGATAAAGGATAGTATATTTAACCCAACCATACAATTTTGAAGAAATCTAAACTGGGTGATAGACGTGCGTGCGTAGGTACCTACCTTACTCGGCTCGTCGTCGGTGGGTGACACACGTGAAGCTTGCTCTTTCTTTACCGACAAACAGACAAAAATTTCAAAAAATGTTTTTTAATTCCTTTACATACTTATTTCTCGCGGCTTCCAGTACTTTTTTTTGCAAAAATCTTTAATGTACAGACACTGACCGTTTACGATGTTATTATGTATAGAATAGAAAACAATCAATTTAGTGCGTTGACCATAGGTAAAACGAAACGTTCAAGTCAAGACGACTGACGAGATAAAATCATAAAATGTCAAGTGTCAAAATATTGCTCTAATTTTCTACGATTTTGCTTTTTTTTTTTCTCGTAAACCACATGCACTGTGTCGTAAATCAATGGTCGTACGTAATCGTAAACCATAAAGCTCCGCAACTTAAAACTTTACGTGGAGGCTTCTAATAATATGGACTCTCAACTCGACGAATGTTAAAGTAAAGCTTAACTCAAGAAAGGGAAAAGAAAATACTTATGTACTAGCTTCTTTGCAATAAAAATGTCGCGAGAAGATGATTTAAAGAAATATGCAACTGAATATAATCCTATAAAAGTAGGATCTATTGATGGTAAGTTTTGTTTCGGTTACATTGTGGATTTGATAATTATAAACTTAGAATCGTGGCTGACGCAGTTTCTGGGTACGGACGACCCTCTGAGTGACCACGCGCTCTGTAACTAAACGTCATAATGGAAGAGGAAGAGCTGTATATTAAGAGAAGTTCATGTACTTACCTAACATATTGTGTGTCAGGCACAGACAGCGAGCCGCACGACCGCGCCATCCTGCGGGCGCTGCGCTCGCAGTACACACCCAACAAGCAGGTGAAGGGAGACGCTGTCAATACACTATTTGTAGGGAGACTCAACCCCAGAACTACTGAAGTAAGCGTATTCAGAGGGTGATCTTATGACTTCTAGAGAAGTGCTTACTAGGTAATTGGCAATCCATTTAGAAAACCCACGGAAGTAGAAATCAATCCAAATGGATTTATTTCCATCCTGTGATCATACAATCTTCACCACACCACAGTATTGACAATCAAGTGACAGTCAAGTCCTAAGATGACCCTCGAGACTCAAGTATGTGACTAATTTTGTTAGCAAATTTTTTGAAATAACTAACACTTTGATAACATTTTTTATTTTCAAACTATTTATATCATGTGTTGTTTTTATAACAATGGTGTTTTCATTAAAAAAAACATCTTTGTAGTTCATTCTGTTTTAAAAACATGTAAACGCTGAAATGTATAAAACTATAATTATTGACATATTAATATGGAATGAGAGCCTATATAAATATGTTATCCAAGTAAGCCATTTCAGTACCATCATCATTAGGTTTTTGGTTTTTATTACTTTATACCTCAACTTATCCATTTAAAATAATCCCATATTCCCTCTAAAGCATGATAGAAAAATATAGAAGTGGTATTTTTGTTTTAGGGCTTAGAGGCTTATACATTTTATTCGTTTATTCCCCCCTGATCCCTGCCGTAGTCCCTGGAAGATTCCATATCCCATTCCATTCCATATATCCCATGGGGATTTTTTTTCCCGGTGGTCCCTTCGTGAGACTCAACCCCAGAACTACTGAAGTAAGCGTATTCAGAGGGTGATCTTATGACTTCTAGAGAAGTGCTTACTAGGTAATTGGCAATCCATTTAGAAAACCCACGGAAGTAGAAATCAATCCAAATGGATTTATTTCCATCCTGTGATCATACAATCTTCACCACACCACAGTGTTGACAATCAAGTGACAGTCAAGTCCTAAGATGACCCTCGAGACTCAAGTATGTGACTAATTTTGTTAGCAAATTTTTTGAAATAACTAACACTTTGATAACATTTTTTATTTTCAAACTATTTATATCATGTGTTGTTTTTATAACAATGGTGTTTTCATTAAAAAAAACATCTTTGTAGTTCATTCTGTTTTAAAAACATGTAAACGCTGAAATGTATAAAACTGTATAATTATTGACATATTAATATGGAATGAGAGCCTATATAAATATGTTATCCAAGTAAGCCATTTCAGTACCATCATCATTAGGTTTTTGGTTTTTATTACTTTATACCTCAACTTATCCATTTAAAATAATCCCATATTCCCTCTAAAGCATGATAGAAAAATATAGAAGTGGTATTTTTGTTTTAGGGCTTAGAGGCTTATACATTTTATTCGTTTATTCCCCCCTGATCCCTGCCGTAGTCCCTGGAAGATTCCATATCCCATTCCATTCCATATATCCCATGGGGATTTTTTTTCCCGGTGGTCCCTTCGTGAAGTATAATGCTGCCAAATTACAATAGGTACTAACGATTCAATACTATCTTGAATTCATTCTACTGAAAAAATTACTTTTGATTAGACAAATTAATGGATGATGTGTCATAGAAACATGACCATTAACAAGAAACGAATGGGGATCATCTGTATTCCTTGTAGCAGAACCAATTAACATTATCAGTTTCCATTATATTGTTTCGGTTATTTTCGGCTAAAACTCCCAGCAGTGCTATTTCGGAGGAAACTCGAAAACCACACGGACAAAGTCGCAGGGAAGAAGCTAGCAATTTACAATGAACCGCACATGAGTAGTAACACTTGCATAAAGGCGGTGTCAATCTCACCATTTATGTGCTGTTGACTTTACCTATATTGTATTTTAAAATAAAAAGAAAGTATAGAATTTAAAGTGATAGAATTCTGGAAAATTGTATTGTGTTTTTGTATTCATTTGTACAGTTACTCATTTAATTTTAGTACTTCCAGTAAATAGTTAAAGTTCATTGCATAATAAAAAGTTTAATTAAATTTCAGGAAACGCTCAAAGCTGAATTTGGAAAATTTGGCAGAATAGTTAATTGCCGCGTAGTCAAAGATATAGTAACAGGAAAATCCAAGCAGTATGCATTCATAGAATTTGAAAACTTGGGTAGCGCGGACCGGGCTCTGAAGGTGATGCAGAAGGAGTACATAGACAGCGCAGAGATGATTGTGGAGCGCGAGGCGGAGCGCCGGCTGGCGGGCTGGCGACCGCGCCGTTTCGGCGGAGGCTTCGGCGGCCGCAAGGAGTCCGGGCAGCTTAGGTTCGGTTGTCAGGACAGACCGTTCAGAAAGCCAATCATGGTTGTTGGACAAAGAAGGGATAACGAGCAGGGCAAGAGATAATCGTTGTGTGGATAAGAAGTGCATCAACATGCTAGTACCGACCCAGTAGGCGATTAGTACGCGCTAACTTATATCTAATCATAATTAGCTAAAGCATGATCAACATCAAGCTTGATGGTTAAGCACCACATAAGGAATCACAAGCTCCAATACGACCTGAACTACTTAGGTGAGTTCGTCTGCGAACTCATCTACAGAACCCATGCACAACACATTAAAATAAAACCTCGTACCTAAGTAAAGTTACAAAAAAAAATGAACGCTTGTGATCTAATTGGTCGTGTGTGTCAGTTAACAATCACAAGTCAACAACATGAACAGTCGCGACGAATAATGTGTTATGTGTGCTGCAAGGAGCTGAAGGGTTGGTGCAAGTCATTCACGCGGACTGAGGGACTCCTCTCCATCCTGGAGGCTATCCTCCTTGGGGTACTTATTAGTTTTTTAGTGTTTTTGGTACTTCACTTTTTGGCTTGTCGCACACGTCCGGAACCGACCCTTCTGAAAGATTCTGTAAAGGATATTAAAGAGCAGTTTCTAGTTTCTACTGAGTTGTTGCCAAATATTTCTACCATTGCTCCAAGCACAACTCAGTACAACACTCTGCCGCCAGACGTCGAGTGTACCTGGGAGCCTTCTCAGGCGACTACTGCGAGGACGCGGTACTACCTGAGTGACAGGCGCAGCTCGCCCAAAGACACCGGCTCTACCACCACTAAATATAGCAAGGGTCCGTCCACCACGACAGATTCTTTGGAGATATTCGGCGAGACTGTGGAGCAGTCGCACGAGTATGACGACGTCGAGTTCTTGGAACACTCGGACGGTGAGCCCGCGGAGGATAGATACAAAAATCAAGTCGTGGCCCTAGTCAAACTCAAACCCCCGGGAGACGTGACGTTCGGCTGCATTTTGACTAAGATAACAAAGTTTTGGACGTTGACGGCCGCCAGCTGCATAGAGTCTATCGAGGAGGTGGACTCCCTGGACTCGTTCGTCATCATGGAGGACTTCGGGTCGGCGGGCGCGTCGCGGCCGCGCACGGTGGCGGACGTGCGCCTGCACCCGCGCTACGCGGGCGCGGCGCGCGCGCACGACCTGGCGGCGCTGGGGCCCGACCGCGCGCAGGACCTAGCGGCGCTGGGGCCCGACCGCGCGCACGACCTGGCGGCGCTGAGGGCAGACCGCGCGTTGCGGGCGCGCGGCCCGCCGCTGCGACTGCCGCACCTGCTCGACTATTTCCTCGTCGCGCTCGGCGAGAGGTTCCACATCCTCGGCTATGGAGGTTACAGGTATTAAAATCACTATTCATCCATTATTTATGTAAGCGAGTGTCGTGTACCTTCAATCAAAATAATTATTTAAGTTAGAATTAGCCACAAAAGTCCATCTTCGATTTATTTGAACTTTGAGTTGTAAGTATTCAAAATCAGAATAATTTATTTTACATAAACTATTTAAAGTTTTAGAGAACTGTTTTTTTTTTACTTTTAAAAAACCCGAACATTTAGCGTTTTTTATTAACGTTTTAATTGGTCATTATAATTTGTTACTTCAACTGATTGTACTCTGTCGGACAAATAAGATTCCAGCCAGTTATATGCCGTTCCTCTGATTCCATTCCATATCTGGAAAGTACTGGAAACCTTTTCCAATAATCGTTCATGAGAGACATGATCAAAAGCTTTACTCATATCCATGAATAAAACAGCTGTAACAGGTATTTGCTTGTCAATACAGTCTGTTATTTCTTTTATTAATTGAAAGGCTGCCAAAGAAGTACTTCTATTTTTACGAAACCCATTTTGTTCATCCTTAATAATCGTGTGCTTTTCAAATTTGTTGTGAAACGCTTTTTCAATTTTTTTAGAAAATATGTGTATCAAAGTCACGGGTCTAGTTAGACGGTTGAAATTTTCACAGATGATGTAATTCTGTTGCCGCTATAACAACAAATACTAAAAAACAATAAAATAAATATTTAAGGGGGCTCACATACAACAAACGAGATTTTTTTGCCGTTTTTATAGATAATGGTACGGAACCCATCGTGCGCGAGTCCGACTCGCACTTGGCCGGTTTTATATATTTCTATAGTTTACAGTGTCTAACAGTGTTGACAGCGACGGTAATTTGTGTGTGTAAGTAGATAATGAATGTTTGTTGGACAGAACAGTCGACAAGAGCTCCGAGTGGCGGCAGCTGCGGCAGGTGTCGGTGTTCGTGGTGTCGAGCGCGGCGTGCGCGGCGGACGGGCGCGCGGAGCTGTGGGCGCCGCGCCACCTGCTGCGCGGGCAGGCGGCGCGCCACGCCGAGTGCGGCGCGACGCCGCTGTGCGCGGGCGCACGCTTCTCGCGCGGCACGCCGTGCAACTACTGCGCCGGCGCGCCGCTGCTGCGCGACCACACGCTGTTCGGCGTCATGAGCGACAACAGCGCGTGTGGCGTCGCCTGCGAGCCACAGCTCTACGTCAACATCGCCACGCTGCGCGACTGGATCGACTCCGTTATAGAATAAATTATATTTATTTTCGATTTTTTCCTACTACGTTTTATTACTAAGGCACAACGCAGACGGTGCCCGATTTTTTGAACTGCACGTCGATCCGCGAGCTTATGGCAGTCATACACGCTCGCATCGGATTGGTTGGTACCTGTGCTGGTATGTCTGCGCAGGTAGACCGGAGCGTGTATTAGAACCGACATCATTCGCCATTCGACAAGCGACACGGAACGGCGCTCCTTTAGCTCCTCCGAGGCAATCATTTGAATTTTTTGGCGCGGAAACTACGAGGCCTATATTATTATATATATACGAAGCGATTTGAAATATGATACGATTTCTCTTCACTAGGATAACCCTTACTCCTACCCTCGACAGGGGTCACACGAAATGTTACAGTTTTTATAGAGTACTCGACTCGAAATCGGATTTGTTGGTGGATACCGGGCCTTAGGCTGTTAGATGTTTTATTGCCAGTATATACTTGGTTTTGTTTTTCGTTTTTTTCCGTGAATTAGATTGATTTTGAACTGAAGTTTATTTCCATTACCCTATATAAAAATGTACTCTTTGTTTATTTCTGTTGTTTTTTTTTTTTATGAACGAGAGTTCTAAGAGCCGAATCAAATCCAATTCTTTGCCCATTTTCTCTAAAATTTGACTGAATTCAATAATATTTTACTCAAAAATTTTATATGAAACTGCTAAAAAGTGATTCACATATTAAGTCGACGACTTTCACAGCATTACTTACATAAATTGTATTTTTTTCATACCGTGTAGACGTCAAAATGATTTGTAAATAAGTGATACCTAATCTAAACCTCTTTCAGCAAAATTCACAATACATAATAAAAAATCCAAAAATACTTCACCTTCACTTCATAATTTATTCAATAATTTTTTTTTGACAAATCTTAAATTTTTATATACAATCTAACACTATAATCTAATTATTATATAAAGGAAGGGCTCATATATGGCGTCAAAAAATTCTTCCGCATCGCTGTCAGTGGGAAAAGTGCCCAAAAGGCCATGGCAATGCTACCACATTGTTACGTTGGATGGCAATGCTGATTCTTTGACCTAGAAATTGACCAGCCCTCTGGTCACGTGAAGAGTCGACCAACCGCTTGGCGATGTCCCGAAATACTCGATGAGCACTCGGACCTCACGGCCCTACTGTTTCAACCCCAAATGGCTCAAAAATATAGCTACCAATAAGGTTGCTATATTTGTGCCGTTTGAGGTTTTCTGCACCTGCAGCAGCCGCCCCAACACAGCCCGCCGTGCTAGGAAGATGGGATGGCGCGAGGGTGTCGACACAGGTTGCATCCCACACCAAAGGCCTACCCAACTTCCAAGGCATCTGGTCTCTTCCCATCGTTCCTTCCCCTCATACAATTATATATAGTGCTCTGTGCCCTCATAATTAAAAATAAATGATCTTTCATGTTGTGGAATAAATAAAACATAGAGAAATACCTACAGTATTTCTGTATACTATTTATTTTTAACTGTAAAATCACGTCAATCAGCGAAATCGGCAAAATTTCGTTTGCGGCCTCAGAAATTTAGGTTCTCTTTCGTGAACAAAAACCAAAGATTTCCATCGATGAAAACAACCTTTTTGTATGACCCAATTTCACATTTTCCTTGTTCAATTCACAAGTGACAAGGAGTGACAGGTGGCCGTGTTGTGTTCAACGAATTGAGGAACATTTTGTCACCTTACAGCGAGGTTGTATTACGTTCAGCTTAACCAGCGATGTTGTGTGCTCACAACATTAATAAACACAACGGATCGAGTTCGTGTCTATAGTGTGTGCTAACAAGGGCCTGTTGGTCATCTCGCTGCTGATGGGGCTGCTCATAATATGCACCATCAGCGCCAGTGTCCTTCAAATTGTCCAGAAAGGAAAAGGAGACGAAATTGTTACAGAAGAATCACTAATATTTCCTGAAATCCTGGGAGACCTTAACAATGAGTACAAAGTCGTCGACGAAGGCACACCGAAACTCACCACGAGCACGCCTTTCGACCGAGCGATACAGCGCATAGCCCCCCCGAACGTGTTGTCTATACCCATCATAAAACTGAGGGCGAGCACAGCAGAGCAGCGTCTGTCCACGGTCATTGTGCCACGGAGAGTTGTGGACGACCTCAAGTTAGACAGATCAACGACACAAAATAAATTTTAATGTTTTAAGTTTCTTTCCATGATTTGGTAAACCGTAACGCTTTGTCGACCAGTCGCCAGATGTGTGCATAGCACATATTCCTTAGAGCTTGTCCAGATCAGGCATTTTACGAGAAAATCGCGATGGTGAGTTACTAGTGTATAGAATACATTCCACTCACATGCAGTAGCGCGTTTTGTTACTCGCGCGTAAACAAAACGAGAACAAATCAATTCTTACGCACAAATCAACTTGCGCGTAAAACGCCTCATCTGGAAAAGCTCTTAACTCTGAAGTCCTGAACATAGCCAACCTAATGCGAGCGCAAGGAATATATCTACGACTCTCTAATCGTGCGAGCGTCACGATATGATCACGCTGCACACTGTTGCTGTTAACAATAACCGTTCGTTGAAGGAGTTTTCATCACACTTGCTCGTAAAATGGCTCTTATAGAACCGCTTTTACGTTCATAATGCAGTGTATTAAGCACGCGTGCATTTTACTTTACATAACCGCAGTATATAGGCAGCGCGCCATTTTCAATTTCTTATTGTTTTCGTTCTGTGGTTAATTATTATCAAAAATAAGTGTTATCAGCAACAGACCCAAAGTTTAGTGCCTGCCCAATGTATTATCTCTATAGTTACGTTATGGTAGCATAAGTTCTTACAACAATTCTGTTTTTTTTTCCTCACAAGGTTTGCATTTATCATTACACACTTATGTACATACTATTACATGACGATGACGCAAGCTGAGGGCACAAGTACCTTTGGACATTAATGAAACACATCGTAAGCATAACATAAACATTTTATTTAAATATTTTCCATATGTTGAATCATTATAATACAATACAATACAAACCAGTCGCGTCTCCGCGATCTGCCTGTCTTCACTCCAATATACATATAAATGGAAACTATATGCTTTTATACAAATGAACGCCTATCCTCGGATCCAAGTTTACTAAGGCATTTTATACAACTGTCCGCACGGAGCGCCCTCGTCACACACAGACCTTGCTATTATATACCATGCTCACCGCACAGAGGCTTCGAGAACAAAGGCGACGCCACAGTCAGCGTCTCTACTGATATATCCCTATCCAATGAAAGCGAAAACAAAATCCAATGTGATCTACATGGACTACTGACAACTAAATATCTTAATCTAACAGAAAATAAATTGACAACATGAAATAATAGAAATATAAATTGAATTACATATTTTATTAAATAATATTTTTTCACAACGTGTCAATTCAAAATACCATCGGTTCCTAACTATAAAATAATTTAACATAAAAATCCATTTCCTTAAGAAGTTGAGTATAAAGAGCGAGAACTAAGAAAGATAATAGTAAGATAATAATGGAACGGATACAGTGAGTGTTTCTACTGATGTACGTGCGCTAGCGTTATCATGTATGAGCAGCGCGCCTGCAACTTGGACAAGCAGTCGCGACTCGCGCGCAGCGGCACTGCTGGCCGCTAGCTCTAGCATGTACATCTAAATACATTCCTTACATAATGGCTTGTCTAAGAACAATACTCGGGCCCACTGGCACCACAAATCACTAAATGCAACGCTAAACGATCTTCAAACGATTGAGAGAAATATAACGACTGCATGTATTTAGCTATGTGGCGCAAGCGGGCCTAATGGTGCCATAAACGCGATACAATTAATTAAGTTACATTCCTCTGGTCAAGTCCTCCGAGTCCTACTGGTATTTGGTCACAAGTTGCATTATCGAAAGCCCATGATCTGTGTTCGTCGTAATCAATATCTACTGGCCACGCACACAATCACTAACGGCCCAGGGCTGCACCCTATTGACTGATCATATACACGATTTTCTCATAACGTGGAATTGCGACTGAAATATTTACTTACAAACATTGACGACCTAGTTTAATTAATTAACCAAAGGTGCAAGTGTTTCAGCTCCAGTTTCTATATTAGTACAATAATGAATGTATTTTGCATGTGAACATAAGAGAATACGCGTTGATTTGTCAAGTAGGTATGTGTCGAGTACAATGATGCGCGGTGTGTGAGCCGGTGTGTCGACGGCCGCAAGTCCGCGCGGCCGGCTATATGCCGCTGCGTTCGTACGGACCGGGGTCGCCCTCTAG
This sequence comes from Lithophane socia, assembly GCA_947522985.1. NCBI lineage: Eukaryota > Metazoa > Arthropoda > Insecta > Lepidoptera > Noctuidae > Lithophane > Lithophane socia. The sequence continues at coordinate 17,931,636 of OX383254.1, forward strand.
CAACGACGGGTCATATATCCCGCTCTGAAAACACAACTACAACTGATGAAACTGTCCTCTTCTCCTCCTCGGCTGTGAGGTAAAATACGGAAAACGGTAAAGACCTGTTATCTAATTGCGTAACTTATCTTCGTAACCGTTGCATGCCCATGTGACGGCAAAACGTGTATACCCATGTTTGCAAAGGAATAAGGGGTTTATTCATAAACGATGATTAATCTTAAGTAATGATTAGCGACTGTTTAACCATACATTTTTGACTTTTGAACGTCACTTAACTTTAATCATCGTTTATGAATAAACCCCTTTATGATTTGATTTGAACTAACCGTGCGTTTCCACTGGCGAAACATTACAACAAAACATGTTTAAATCTCTAGTTCCTGTCAAAAATTTCATGGAACATTGACAGAAAATAGAGATTTCAACATGTTTTGTCGTGAATATTTCGCCAGTGGAAACGCACGGTAATAAGACTAATTTGTTTCATTTTGACAGTTCAACTACATTCATTGCGTTATTTACGTGTAAGAAGCAATGGTGTTGCAATTTATTTCAAACCGATTCAGATTCTGATTGATCGGGTATTACACAATTAGGGTGCGCGTCAAAACAGTGTTTTGTTGCGGTGCGCGTGCCATCACATTGATCATAATATTGTTCAAAGAGCGATAGTAACTTAGTCTTGACTAGGCACAGATCTATACTTGATTTATTAACTATTTCTATTACTTACTACTTTTATTGAATTTAATGACATTCTCTGCTTTAGGTGATGCTGAGACATAACAAGACTTGCATTAACAGAAAGCCAGCCAGTTGCAGCAGAAACGAACTTTTACTTTTAAAGCTGTCATTAAATACTAATCTTCCATTAACTTGTTTTAACTTGATGCAGCATTTATAGGACTCGATTTTAATGGTTCTTTGATGAAATTAATGAAATCATTAGCGTTATTGATCCATTACGTAATGGGGCATTAATGTGTTAGGCTTTTGTGTAAATAGTTACCTAATATCCTTACGGTTAGTGTCCATTGGGCAGGCTCTCGGCTTCCTAGCAGCATGTGACAACGACATTGTGTTTACGATTACATCTTTATATTTTCTACAGTACAACGCAACAGGAAGGGAAATCTTCCGATCTATGAAAGCCTTATAATTTTTTGAATGGAGGTATTGTACTTCTAGGGCCGGTCAATAAATAGGTACGTTTCTAAACAAATTAAAAATTTAGTTTTGTTTCTGTCAATAGTTTAAGATGACAGACAGGATCACAGGATGGTGTATTATGTTTGTGAATTGTCGCAAACGCGAGCCTTGATGTAAAATATCTCAAATGTCATGTCGAATAAAATATTGTAGTTATTTTTACTGCGACTCCGACTGCGGCTGCGGCGAAGGCCAAAAGACCGAAGGACCAAAACTGTTGTTATATTTTTAACCAAAACTATTGAAAAAAGAAATAACAACAGTTTACATAAAATTATAAGCAGTTTTAGATCAGGCTTTCAGAAAAAGGAATGGAAAGCTAGGTATGTATCAGGGATGTTGCGAATGCCAATTTTTTCAGATCCGCGTATGCGGATTTTTGAAGGCTCACATCCGCGGATGCGGATCTTAAGATTTTTTTTCCAAATGTCACTTGGCTCCGGTGCCGGGCATTGTAAATTCACTTTTTAAATAATCTATCAGCTGCAGAAATCTCGCAAAGCACACAATGCTCACTGTACATTCACAATTTCACAATAACACTTAAAAACTGTTTTGTTTATATAAGCGCAACTAAACACGATAAGTAAGACTAATTTACGAGAATCAATAACAAACGCGTCGGATCTTGTCTCCGAACGAAATCTTCGCTGTTATTGGTCAATGAGCACGTGCGTACGGCACACGCTAGTCGCCGGCCCCGCTCATTATCTTTCGTGTCGCGACCTGTGCTACATCCGCATTAATTATTGCTAAATCGATGCGGTAGCCCCGCGGATGCGGATATCCGCAACATCCCTGGTATGTATGTTTATACGTATGTAAACACATAGTCAATGAATGTGTTCATGTAACAAATCAATGGTGCAGCTTTGCGGGAGGTAATAGTCTCAGCTACCTCTTGATGGTCTGCTGCACGGATCATGTAGTGAACTAAAACGAATGTACCTCGATGGGATCCGGCTCCGTGATGGGGGACGGGCAAGGGGACTCCGAGCAGGACGGGCTGGGGGAGGGGGGGATCATCACCTCGATAGCCTCGCGACGTTCTAATTCGGTCTCCTGCTTGTTCTTTAAACATTATTTGTACGATTCAAAGGAGATTAAAAGCGTCCAACTTTTTGTATACCCAAAACAAGAATACTGTTTTCTTACAGCATCTTGAACATTTTTAACTATTACGACCACAGTCTTCGATTAATTTGAAAACTCAATATTGCAGGTCCAAGTAAGATTTTTGATATTTTTAAACTCACATGCAGCCTAACTAGGGGGCTATGGATAGACAAAAATGTTTAATACCTACGGTATTTTTATTCGGAATCCAATTTTTTCTGTTCTATGAGACATTTTCAATTTTTGTATACGACATGACTGATGTATTTTATTGGGAAAGAGGGCGTGCGTGTGTGAGGGGAGCGGAGAAGTGGACGAGAGTGCCGGAGTGTACCTGCGGCGCGGGCGCGGGCACGAAGTAGTTGGTGGGCGCGCCCAGCGGCGCGCTGGGCCCCAGCACGTCGGCGGCCGGCGGCAGCGCGCGCGGGGCCGCGCCGGCCGGGTTGAACACGTCCACGTACGACTTCTTTATGTCTGCGCAAACATTCACGACACTCATACGACACGTGCACAAAGTCAAAGTCAAATAATTTATTTCAAATAGGCACATATATGGCACTTTTGAACGTCAAACAAAGAAATAGAATTGATTCTAGTTGCCCCTTCCAAAAGGTAGTTTTCGTATGGAGAAGAATGGGCAAGAAACTCCACCGTTACTCTTTTAAAAATGTTTTACAATATTTTGTATACATTAATTATATAATTATATGTGAAGACGATGCACCTACAATAAGATTACTGTACCACAAAAGGTAAAAATAATTAAAAATGGAGCAATAATGAATAAATTAATTACCAGATACATGGTGCTCACACAACTGCACACGCTGTGCGCACGTACAAACATTTTTTAAATATTTACCGCTGCCTAAGGTAGCTGTTAAATAAGATATTTTCTACGAAAACAATCCTAGTGAAGCCCATAATATTAGTTCTGCGAAAATTTGTGTACGCCTTTTAGAGCAGAATTAAGTAAGAAAGAAATTTGTACTTAATAAGTAACATAAATTGACGTAAAACCAATATTTTCCGGAATATTCGCGAAATAAAACTGACTTTTTGGACCTTCAACAGTCTACTTTTTTCGATTTTAGATGAAAAAGAGGGGAGCATTAATTTTGGGCTAAATTATAAAAGTGCCGGTCAAATAAAAAAAAAGATATATTCCGTTAGAATATGTTATTCTTTTCACTTTTCACTATCGAGCCAAACCTGTACGGCAATTCGCTGCGCTGATAGACGATTTAAAAAAATACTGTTTCAGTATATTTTGTAGTTAAAATAACCAATAGAAATCTAATTTAAAAATTAAGGGAAAAACGTACTCTTTCGGAATATAGCGTTTTTTTTGTTTGGCCGGCCCTTTCACCTCTGTACCCCAAAACTGTATGGACGGTGATGATCTTTACCATCTAGGGGCTTGACGCTAAGTAATAACAGCCGTACGGGTCGATCGATCTGGTAAAGCTTTGCTTGCCGCGGTTGGTCCGTGGATGGGTGACCATCTTTACACACCAAGACCCCTCCTTGCCTCGGAAAGCACGTAAAGCCGTTGGTCCCGGCTGTCATTTGTAGATCTTTGACAGTCGTTACGGGTCGTCAGAAGCCCTAAAGTCTGACAACAAGTCTTACCTAGGGGTACTTAGCTTTACCCAGTAACTGGTTTGTGGAGGTCAGATAGGCAGAGCTGCATCCCGTTAGACTAGAAGCCGACCCCAACATAGTTGGGAAAAGGCTAGGCAGATGATGATGATCTATGGTTACTAGGATTTATTTCGAAGATTTGGCTTTACTTTAACTGTAATAATATTTTTCTGAGCTACAGGCCATATTGGACATCAGCAATACCAGAACCATTACCACTCCACCGCTGCTTGACGGCAGACATAGTTGGAGGTACTACTCGTACTGGTGCTGTACTCCAATAAAGAAGCAATACTCACGTCTTCCCTTCTGCATTTTGAATATGTTAGAGACAGGCGCCGCCGGGGGGGCGCCCGGGGCGGGGGGGGCGCCCGGGGCGGGGGGGGCGCCAGGCGCGGGCGCCGGCGGGGGGGAGCTGCTCCTGAGGGACAAGCTAGTGTTGATACAATATTTCAGACAGACATGAAAATGCGTGAAATTCTTCTGATTTTTCTACCGTCTTCGGAATAAAAATGAAATTTGATAGATCTTAAATCTTATTTAAAAAAAAAACGAACTTAGTTATCAGACGATGAAAAAATCAGGGCTATATCCGATATATAGGTACATGACATGCATGAGTGACGAGTAGATGAGTATACGCACAGCGCGTGCGGCGGCGCGGCGCGCGGCGGCGGCGCGGGCGGCGGCGCGCGGTCGGCGTCGCCGTCCAGGTTGCGCCAGCGCTTGTTCTCCGCGTCCCACACGATCTGCGCATCACCACACACCATCACGTCACATACGGTTAAACATACTTATTTCTCAAAAGAATTAGGAAATTCATGTTATTTGATGAGTTAATAAAAAAATAAATAAATGAGTAAATAAATAAAATACATTCATTTAAAAAACATAAATACATAGGTTTAAACAGTAACACGCGCCTAGCTTAAAATAAAAAAATAAAATATTACTACACACAGTACGGACCTTACAACTAACATTATAACTTTGACTTAATAGTTTTGGCATACCACGCACACTACTCAATACTACACGCATTGCTAGCAATATTTAACAATTCATTCGTAAACGTGACGGATTATTTCGAAACCTATTCAGTGTTTTACTAATTGAAAGTGACAGCGAGACACGTGTTTGTGTGAGACACGCGCACACAACGCGCACGTGTGTGCGCGCGGTGACTTTATTAATTCCTTTGGAGTTCAGTTCCACAGATGCAGAACATAGATGTCGTTGTATCGTATAGTCGTTGGTTGTTTCATGTGTAGCTACTTGATAAATAATAACTAACAATAATAATTCATTATGCAACTTTTGCAGTTAAGAATTTAGCACAGTATTATAAATTAGTGTAATAAAAAAACTTAGAGTGCGAAATAAGTTTATTGAATAGATACATAAACATAAGATAGAAGCATTCATATGATAGATATAATATTGTACACTAGAATAGCAGCATTCCATACAATGCATACTTTTGTATGTTTAAATAAGTGACACAATGGCTGTCTTAGAGCGATATCTATCCGACAACCTTTGAATCATGACAAACATAAAATGGAGTGATGATGAGATGTACTTCTACATAATACTACTAAGGGGGCAATTCGACTGCGGCGGAAGGTCGTTGTCGATCGATGACATTATTACTTATTGAGGCGAAAAAACCCGACGATGTCAACCGTCGTCGATCGACCTCAGTGTAGATTAATCAAAACACAATATAATATACTACACAAATACAGAACTCATTAACGACTATAAAAATAATATTATAAAAAAATAAATAAATATAATCCGCGTTATACACATAAGTTATTATAAAACAAACTTATATTGAGACTCTAGGTCTTTTAATTTTAAGCTTTAAAAATAGGTACAGTCACGGACTTTAATTAATGAGCCACTTGACACTGTTCGTATTTTAGCCGTGTAATGCAAATCGGGTTTATTCGGTTCCCGACACGCAAAGTCATATGTCTTCGTGTTAGAAGAAGAAAATTATATTTCATACCTTTACCGGTTGACTAACCTGAGAGCCAGAACTATAAACTTGACAGCAGAGTGACTACTCAAAGCCAAAGTCAACCAATTGCAGGTCTAGCAACGATAAACAATCGTTGCTAGGTTACTGTTGCGATAGTAACGTTAGCGTACGGAGAAATTCTCTGACATCGATATTTCAACTGTCACTGTCTTCAGTTAAGTTTTCAGAATTATTGAGTTAATGAGCTATGATTCAAAGGAGGTCAGTATCAAATAGATTGGATAAACTTAATGCAACATTGTATTTATTTTTATCATTAAGAACTTATTAGTCAACCTCTATAGATAAGACTATTTCCGATTAAAAGTAATTTATTTGTTATCTTGTTTACGAACGTGCGATTTGAGTTTGTGTTTAATCGTGTTATCTCGTGAATGTATGAAACTGCAAAATTGAAAAGTTTGAAGGTGGCTCATCAATCAAAGTCCGTGACTGTACAAGTTAGATCATTTACAATCAATTTAGACTACATTATTAAATAGCGAACAATCCGAGATGGTATACATACGACTCCATAGCGAGGAAAACTATTTTAAGGTGTCTAAGTGCGGCCTTTGCCCTGCAGTGGAACAACATAGGCTAAAAGTGAAGTAAATAATAAGTGACGTGGTGACGATGGCCGAGCCTACGTGCCATTCGAAGGCCGGTATAACAGAACCTGTCGTGCTTGACTCCTGACTAACTTCTGTTACACCGGCCCAAGACTCCACTGTACAGTGATTCCAAATGCGTGCAGTTCCTAAGTCCTGGATCAGTAGTAGATGGATAAGATACAAGCAATAACACGCATTCAGAAACATTCTCTATGAGTCAAGAATAATGTAACAAACAGTTTGCAGATCGTTTACAACAACGTAGGCATGTCGTTGGGCGGCCTGCGCCTGCGCAGAGTAGGGAGAGGGTGACTCACGGTGGGGTTCTTGTCGTCGGGCAGGATCATCTGGTTGGGCGGGCGCAGCGACAGCTTGGTGAGGATGCCGCCCAGCCAGCCGCCGCCCTTGCCGCGCGCGTCCTTGCCGCCGTCCTCCTTGGCCTTGGCCTCTTGCTTCTTGTTGCTCGCCTTCGGAGAGTCGGTGTCGCGCTCGTTCTGTTGCTGCACATTTATAATCGGTTAAGTTAGTGCCACAAGTTTTGACGAGTGTGTCCCGACTTGTCGAGTGAGTGTCGGCGAGAGTGTATCGAATGTGCGCTTTTATCATTTGTATCGTGGACGGCCACGATACACAGTATGAAAGCGCACTTTGTCGCCCAGATGGTGTGTGTGTACTCACGTCGTCCCCGTGCGGCTGCTCGTCGTAGTCCTGGTAGTAGGCGGCGCGCGGCTGGCTGGCGCCCGGCATGGTGATGGTGGGCGCGCCGGCCGGCTCGCCCGCGCCCTGCGGGAGGCCGCACAGCGGTAGTACGCGCAGGCGCAACAACGAGCCGAGATAAAGCTATAGCTTACTTCACACTACATTTTGCAATGATAGTGTTTACATTGAGAAGAGTTAAAAATACAATGTTCTGATTTCGTTTTACTCTGGCAGCGATATTTTGTCAAATACTTATTTAACTTGATCGCTTCGCCACGCCACAGAATGTAGTGACTACTGCTGATCCACTGCCTCGACACAGTCAGGGAGTCAGATGATTTTTAATGTTGTGTTGGCCGTCTTTTTTATTATTTATAAAAACATACATATGTATAAAAAAAATTAATCGTGAAGATATTCAGAATATTGTATTTTTTAGCTGTTCTGAACATTATCTCGGCTCTTTGACATAAAACTGAAGAAATTGTGTTGGGACAGCGTGAACAATCATATAATATTCAGACTCGGCTAAGCAGTCGACACCTGCTTTAAACAGATAGGTTCTTATAGCAGACTAAATCCGATGAACAAAGTGGCACTAACATATCTGAGGATAATAGAGAATATTCATGGATTTGAAAAAAAAAAAAAACATCAAATTGCCGCCTGCCCTTGACCTCGAGCAGACTACTGCAGGACTTGATCACCTTAGTGAACTTGCTTTAAAAGGTTTCTTTGCTTTTCTGTTGTTTTTTCAAAATTGAACATTTTATATCGTGTCGTGTGCAGGCCAGGCTCCACCGTACTCAAAAGTCGTAAACTGAATTACTGAAAGTGTGCGCCTGTTAGCCGGCCTTCATTGACGTATAAGATTATATTAAGTTGTAGTGGAAAATCAAAACTGTTTTAATTAAAGTATAAAAAAATATTAGTTGACTTAAAAACGAAGTTAGTTATAATATAAGCCGAGTATGTTCGTAACACTGGGAGAGGAGGGAGCAGTGGGAGCGGTCCGCCGCACACGTTAACGTTACAAGCGAGGGACGACATCAACAACCTGCAGCTTTTCTTTACAATAAAGTTAGTTTATAAAACCATGGGCGCACAAAACCCCTTCATTTTCAAAGACCACATGTACATATTATCATCCAACTTCTGGCCGCACAGTGTACATGCCGTCGTAAACGTGTTGATAATTAACAATCTGCTTGTGTTACATTGAACGCGCGGTTCAATTTACTATAAAACTATTAATAGTTTCGTTTTAGATTAGAAACAGCTGTTACACAGCCGCGGACTAATAAAACAGTAATTAACTATGTAGGTTCATTGTTAATTACAAATATAAACAAACGATAGCAACACAATATGCACAAAGCGGTGGGTATGCGATGCATGGTGTACGGTGGGAGTGTGCGCACGAGTCCGGGGTGTGTGCACGAGTCCGGGGTGTGCGCACGAGTGCGGGGTGTGCGCACGAGCACTGCTGCACTACGTAATTAAATATTGTTCGGATGTGTTAGTGAAACCACACTTTTTCACTCAACATTTAATAGCGGTAAACAATTTTCTACACATCGGCGATTGATTATTATGGCCTTCTAGACTACAAAAATAACACTCTTATACAAAGGATACATTTTAAGCGTGTATAAAATATAAAATGAATAATAATATTATTTAAAAATTATAACGTTAGACGGATCAATTATAATACATTTTAGTGGTTAGAAAACATATTTTAGATTTGGTATTTGAACAGTAGCTTCATTTAGTATAAAATAAATTAACGCGATTCTAGGATAAGATCAATAAATATCACAGCGTAGTTTTAGAGAATCAATATAAAAGCGTTATAAAACAAATGTGCGAGGCGGACGCTGCGGACAGGTTACCGCGCCGGTACAGTCGCGGGCGGCTAGATGAACGTGACGGGCTCGTCTATGTTGAAGGTCTTGGGCCCCGCCACGTAGTACTTGGCGTCCCTGTCGCGCGGCATGGCCTCGGGCGGCGGCGCGCCCGGGCCCATGGGCTCGTCGATGTCGAAGGTGAGGGGCCGCGGGGCCCCGCGCCGCCGGGACCCAGCGCACGCCTCGCGCCGCGCCAGTATCGCCTCGAACTTGTCCAGGCTGCGCTCGATAGTCTTCCTCAGTTCGCGTCGGTGCGCCTCGCCGGTGAGCACGGGCTGCAAGCCGGCCCCGGGCGGGCGGCGCGCGGCCTGTGCGGCCGGCCCGCCCGGCGGCGACGCGGCCAGGCCGGCCGGCCCGCCCGGCGGCGACGCGGGCTCGTCGATGGGGTATGTACCGCCGAACACGAGCGGCTTGAAGGTGCCGTCGCGCACGTGCACCGTGCTGCGCGCCCACGTGTCTACCGTGGCGGAGATGAGTCGGCCGCCCGGCCGCGCGGGGCCCGGCGCGGGCGCGGCGGGGCGCGGGCGCGCGGCGGGCGCGTGCGGGGCCGCGTGCGCCAGCTGCACGTCGAGATCGGACAGCGGCGCGCGAGGCGCGGGGGGCGGCGACATGCGGGGCGCGGGGCGGGGGGCGGGGCGCGCGCGGGCGGGGCCGGTGAAGGCGGGCGTGGCGCCGGCGTCGGGCTTGGGGTGCACGCGGCGGCGCAGCGCGGGCGAGCGATGGAACTCCACGAGCTCGAAGTCGTCGGCGGGAGGCACTGCGGGCGCGGCGTGTGTCGGCGTGGTGTTGGGCGCGACGCGCGCGGTGGGCGGGGCGCGCGCGGCGGGCCGGGCGCGCTCGGGCAGCTGGGCCCGCGGGGCCGGCGGGGCGGGCGGGGCCGGCGGGGCGCGCGGGGCCGGCGGGGCGCGCGGGGCCGGCGGGGCGCACGTTGGGCGCGGGCGGCGGGCTGGCTGCACACCCGCGCCACACAACTCGTTAGAACTCGCCGCGAGTGCGCCGGCTCGACGCGTTCGGTCGAGCCGACCACTTGCCGGCTACACGCGACTGATCTCTGGGCGAGCGATGTGTGGTCTAACACGGTCGGCTCAGAACGACTTTTGTGATTGAGTACTCGGCTTATATTATTAAAAAATTAACACGTGATTGCACGGTGATGTTAAGATTTTTGTATAAACCACCACAAAATTAAACTAATTGAAACATACACTTTAAACATTACTATAACATTTTTAAATTCACATTAAGTATACCATTATTATTTTTAATCTTAAGATTGTTTCGTAAACAGGTGATAACGGAGAAATTATCGTCGAAATGGTAATGTGCTTAGTTAAATTTGCTTCTTTTTCATTTTATTTCAAAGCATAGTCATATTTACATAATGTGTTTAAATAACCCTGCACCATGAGATAGGTCCCTCCACCCAGTGACCTCAAATACTACAAGACACTGAACAAGCTGTCAACAGTCCTGTTAGTTTAATAGCATTGCAGCCACGTTGGTGAGCCTCCGGAGTCACATGAGATGCTGAGCGTGTCCAGTGTGCTTGTAAGGTTGGAGCTATACACGTAATCGGGCGCACTACGCGTCACGTCGAACGCCACGTCATTATATGGTTGCAATAAAAAGGTGGTTACTTTAGATCGCTCACTGCGCTCAAAAAATAGTGCGTGACGTTCGCGCTGACGCCAGATGTGACCGATGGCGGTAGGAGCGACGCCGCGCCAGACGTGTGCTGGGACTCACCTCTCCGTAGCCGTAGCTGGGCTCGGGCGGCCAGTACGCGCCGGGCGCCGGCTCGTCGGTACGCGGCCACTCGTCAATACGCGGCTGCTCGTCGGTACGCGGCCACTCGTCGGTACGCGGCTGCTCGTCGGTACGCGGCCACTCGTCGTACGCGGCGTACTGCGTGCCGTCTTCCGCCGGCTGTTGCTGCTCTTGCTGTTGTTGTGGCGCCGGTTGCTGTTGTTGTTGCTGCGAGTAGTACTGCGCCGCGTAGTCGGGCGTCTCCTCCGCCGGCAGGGGCTCGGGGTACGTCTGCGGCTGTTGGTACTGTTGGCCCTGCGCAGTGCACGTGTACATACGATGATACAGATGTTACAATTGACGTTAGCTGAGTTAAAGGTAGAAGATATCTTATATACTCCTGGACTCCGAAATCGAGCCATCGTGCAAAACATAAAAAAAAAAAATCTGTTAGAGAAAAAGTTTTTATGCAGTTTTGAAGCTGACTTATTCGGTGTCACCATTGTGTGAGTTTGGTCGCTCTTAAGAGAAGTAACAAACCTTGATTAGAGCATCTATAAGTCAAAAGGTATTTCGTTATTTGCTTTGCTTTGCATAAAAATAAATAAAAGAAAATATCAAATCGTTTTTCTTTATTTTTTTTCCATTCTGATGTTAGAATAATGGATACTGCACCTGACGCGGCCGCGCAAGCTGTGCCACTTCTTCAGTCTGGGCTCATTCAGCGAAACGTAAGTGCACAACTAGCAACACCAGCCTGCGTCGCCTCACCTCAGCACAGGCCAAGAACAGCTTCGAGGCTCCCATAGACTGACTGTTTGTGCTCGAACTGTTACAAGGAGACTCTAATAACGTGGCCTAAATCCTCATGCGCCAGCCAATGGTCCCAAACTGACACGAGCTCACAGACTGGCCCACCTACAGTTGTACGTACCGGTAGCGCGAGGTGCGCGTGCTGCGCGGGCCAGTCGTGCTGCGGCGCGGCGTCGTGCTGCGGCGACGGCTGCTGCGACGCGCTCTCCGCCTGCGCCGGCGCACACGGACACGCAAACGTGTTAGTTGAATGTTAGTTGCTATTTTAAGTAATGAATAATTCGCTTCGACGACTTATACTTAGGGATACACATAAAAATCGAGTTATAAAGAATGAAAGTGCAAAACAAATTCAAAACAAACATACGAAATTGTAGTCCTTTTGCCTCGTTTACGTTCATACATCTTGTTTATTCTCATAGTTTTATACTAAATGAACGTAAAAGATCGTAATTTTTTAAATTACACGATCGTAGGTACTTCGACATTTCGCGAGTTATGCTATTGACATCATCGATCACTAATAAAGAACTAGATACACAATCTCATACAAAATTTCTCTTAAAAATGTCGCCAATTGTGTTTAGTTAAAATAAATATACATTAATGTAATTTCAACCTTACCTACAACGTTTAAAGTCGTATTCACAAAGCTATTACAAAAAGCAATAAAATTTTACGACCGGTACTCACTGCTCAAGATACATCAAAACAACTTCAACCTTATACGCATGCTTTAAAGTAACAATTACTAAGTGCCAAAAAAAAGTAATAAATTTTACAACCGAGGCTCGCCGCTAGGACAAGGAACGAATGGAGACGAACCAGAACAATATTTTTTGTTTGTACTGTAAATTATTATGTATGGTATTTTTAACATACTTCAAAAAATGGAGGAGGTTACTCAATGCGTCGCGTATTTATAAATATATAGGTTTTTTTTTATGTTTGCACACCACCGATAACTCGAAAACGGATCGACCGATTGAGATGATTCAAATGGTATTACATTAGGTTTGTTCCCAAGTTGGTCCTTTTTACATCTAATCCTTGTTCTGATGATGGAATCTATGAGGAATTGAGGGAACGCCTTAAATATTAAAGGCATACAATTTGCGATTTTGGTATTTTTTGTAACAAATCAGATCTTCACATTCAGAAAATATCATTTCGTGAAGTGGAAAAATAAATAAATGGTGGTGAAATAAATAAATGTCACCACATTTACTTATTAATGAATCTAAATTACTTAAAAAATAAAAAAAATACAGTAACCTACTAAAAAACCACAAAAAAAATACAATATCAAAAAACCCGACTCATAAAAAACAACTAACAAGTTCCAAACAAGTCACTTTTCAAGTAGTCTGATGCAGTTGGTGGCAGTTATTTTAGGTCAATTATTCATACATAGGCTGATAAACACATTACCCTTCCTTGCGTCGCGCAGTCGGGTAAATAAAATCGAAAATCAAATCTAGCATAAAAAAAAAAAGAATTATTATATATAGCGTCTCCAACAAATTGAACAGAGTCAACGTGGATAACCCAAACAATTTAAGTGGGCATGCGCTAGTATGATTAATACGTTTAGTAAGAGTCTTTACAATTTAGCTGCATTATATCGCCTGCTATTTGTTACAACTTAATTTAAAATAAAGTTTTTACGATGATTTCTTGACAAAATATCAGTATTTACAATACAGTGTTAACAATTATATAAAGATAATATTAATACTTACCAAAAATATGAAACTCCATCCTTTTTTAGCGTCCTAGACGTGTGATTTTTGCAGTTTTTAAACGAGCACTGAGGCATGTTTACCGTCGGAGCGTTCGAATGCTACTAGATGAAAAGACCACCCAAATGTTCAAGTGGGCGGTCATTCGGTGAGGACATTTTTTGACGCTGATTGTGTATCTAGTTCTTTATTAGTGATCGATGATTGACATGTATTAATACGAGCCATACTGTAGCCGCACATGATGTAACATCTGTCACCTCACGTTGGTAATAAGAAAAATTAACATTATATCCTGAACTAAAATTATTCAGGCATTATTTGCAACATCTGACGGCCAACGGTACTACGCCACCACTTTTTACAACTGACTAAAGCGTCGACCGCGGAGTTTTTTTCCTTGTGTAGACAAACAGTTTTTATGATGTAATTATTGTTCCTAGTGGAATGAGTTGTGCTATCGTGTTTGTGTGTGACATACACATATTGTGCTATCGTAATCTAGTGTTTTTGTTGAATGAGTGTGTGAATTATTAGATAATTATATTGTGTTAAAGTTTAAGGTTATGCGCTTGAAATGACATGACCAGTGGGACTAAGGGCGCCTGCATAAGTGTCGAAATCAATGTGCAGCAAATATTGTTTTATTTTTGCAATTGTTGTATTCTACAGTTTCCAGATAAAAAAGTTTCACGAGTAGTATTCACTAAATAACTCTGCTTTTTGATATGAGATGGCGCTAAGCGTTGTGGTTATCGAGTTTAAGACAAGTTTTTGACATTAATTGTCGCTGAGATGAGACTGCGACTTGAATTTGAACGTTTTAAGTTACGGGAATTAGGCAATCACCGCCGCCCATAGACATCCACAACACCAGGGTTTTTGCTGATGCGTTGCCACCCTTTTCGCAAATAAGCGCTGCTTTATTAAGTTTTGCTGGCTCACACGCAATTGAACCGCTGTGTCAGACTTTATACCTGCTGTCTTGTTGTTAAATAGTATTGTTCCAATGTAGTTTAAGTACATACCTGATTATTCAACCACCGGGTAAGTCTCGCTTGCAGGGGTAAGGTTGGCATTGAAATAATACGCCTTTGAACCCGCCTTACGAAATATGCCACAGTTTATGCACCTCATCATATCCATTTAATCGAATCGTAGAGCAAAACAGATGAATCCTTTATAAATAGCAATGGTAATCAGGCTTTGAAGATATCAGTTCGTAAAGAATAGCAATGGTCGTTAGAAATAGAACACAAAAATCGACAGTACACAACGAACATGATGTAAACACAACGTGACGCTCGGATGTGCAAGTAGGGATGGTGAATGGCGATCTGAGATCGATAAAATGATACTCGATTTTTTTCTCGAATCTAAAACACTAAAATCGAAATCATTTGACTGCCTCGTTGGTCTAGTGGTCACAAGCGCTGTAGCGCTGTACCCGGGAATCGCAGGACCTGAGCATGAGGTCTTGCCTGCGATACCCAAGTGTAGCTTATTATGGTTACCGGATGGTTATAGATACAATGGAACGTCAAAATCGGGAAGTACTTATAGAGTGCGTTTCATCATTATAGTTCCTATGCCGTAATGTTGGCACTTTAACAACGGACCTATTAGGTGGCGCCGTAACGTACAAATATTCGTCCTACAAGTGGAACCAACATTACGGCATAGGAACTATTTGATGAAACGCACTCTAAAAGAAAAGCGGAAGCCATTAAAATACTGTATTTGCAGATATTTTAACCTTGGGTTTATTCGGAATAATTTATCCATGATAAATTAGATCTTTATTTTTAAATCTTAGTGTATTTACTGTAATCCTGCACAAGTTCCCGAATTCGAATGCAGGAACTGGTCATGTCCTTTATCAAAATAAAAACATATCACATCACTGCGACATAAGGTCAGTTTATTTGCTTACTGAATGTAATATAACTAGTTAGGTTACCTCATACCGAAGCCCGGAAGGTATAACGTATACCGTGTTAATGTCTATATATTGACGAATTCTCCGTTATTGGTACCATCGGACGGCCAACTCTAGCACCAGATATGCTCATTGGTCAAATCAAATAGCGCGCGTTTCCCCGGCTTCGTGTTACACACTTCAGTCGTTTTTCACGAAATCACTCCCACAGATTGCACGAAAGTGAGAGGACAGATGTTACACATCAAAAACACTTGTAACTCAAAAGCCGTTCGTCGGTTGACAATCACACACTGAGGTCAACGATAATAAATAATAATTGCGTTATTTACGTTTTCAAGCAGACGAATACTACAAACAAGAATGAATGGATATTGTTATTTGTCAAACGATTGCCACACCGAGTGATACAAAACTATGGTCTGTTCCTAAAGTATTTGATGAAGGTGTAAACAGAACCTCTGCTGGTTCAATGCTTAAGCAAGGAAACGAACTAAAGTTACTATACCTACTGCTACTAAACCCGTGACACATTCATCTGTATTATATTTAGAAGGTTTCAACTTCATATCTATATTTTCCAACAATTCTTGTTTAAGTAACATTATTAAATAATTGAGAAATTATCCACTATAATGCAGGTTATAAAATAAACCTTTTGAGTTTACAGACAATCAAATCTGAGCACTGAATCTGTAAGTGGCACTACCAGTTGGGATCCAGAGGTACGTTTCCTGATCAATTTGTTAACATTATCATCGAATAGTTTCGGAGCAGCCCACAGGGCGCCAGAGGCCTACCGCTCGCATGTGCGCGGCCCGCTGCACGTCGGCCAGCCACTGCTGGTGGCGCGGCGACGGCGACGCGCTGTCGGCCGAGTCCAGCAGCGGCGGGTCCTCCTGCAGCGACGGGTCGTGGTACTTCAGCCTGGGGGCGACCACAATCAACAGTTACGACTTAGTCCTTTGTTCAGTACAATATGCACTACATTGTAGGCAAGTATCTTCATAGGCGATCATGTTATTTTACATTTCTGTACGAGACATACATATTGTAACGAGAAAATAGGTAAGTACTGCTATGGTTGTCACATCGCACGTTCGTATTTCTGAAGATACACGATAACTCTCGAAGCGCATACTTTTCTTGGCATATGTTTACTTTAATTTTGGTAGTACCTGTCGGCCAGCTCGGCCACGCTGGCCACGAGCGCGGCCGTGTAGGCGTGCGGCGCGCGCGTCACGGCGCGTGCGCACGCCTCGCTGTAGGCCAGCGCGCGCTCGTACAGCCCCACGTCCAGCAGGCGGCACGCCAGCACGAACTTGTACGGCTGGAACAGCGCCACGCAACTGTTACTACACTAACACGTTGTGATAGTCGACTTCAGTTCTGAGTTGAACGACACGATTGCTGACAGATGCGTGCACCGACGAAACAATTCCAATCAAGTCTGCGATGTTCTTTAATAAAAATACTAACTCAGACAGTAATCTGCACCGTCCTCACGTGAACCGCTCAAGATTATATCTAGACTATAAAAGAGCCTGTGTGTGTCTGCTCATATTAACAACGGAAATATTAAATTAATTCTTGACGTCAAGTTATTTTTAAATCAATTTACAGAAATTAATATAATTAATCATTTATCCACCATTATAAATAGCAAGATTTGAAGTTAGAAATCCATATTTTTCCGAATAACAACAAGAATAGCCAACAGACCTGAAACTCGGCAATAACGAAGTCCTCTTGGTTCAGAGACAGCGCGTACTCGTACACCTCCGTGGCGAACAGCGCCTTGTTGTGCGCCAGCTGCGCCAGCGAGCCGGCGCGCGGGTCGCCCAGCAGCAGCGCCAGGCGCGGCGGCGCCAGGCCGCTGGGCGCGCGCGGCGCCAGGGGCGCCAGCGGGTGGCGCGTCAGCGGCGCGCCCGCCGACACGTAGCACACCTGCGCCGAGTACAGCAGGCCGCGCGCCGACAGGCTGTCGCCTGCGGGGCAAGCTTACACTTGTGGACATATTGTTGGGAACGACTGATGACATATTACACTTGTGGACATATTGTTGGGAACGACTGTTACCACCTACAGAATAGTCGGAGGCGGACGTGTTTTTTGTATTTTACTCAAATTATAAAGAGGTTGGCTATGCAATAATGGCTCATAATGTTAAACAAAAAAGTGAACTAAAGGATTAAAGTGGTGTGAACAGTTTTCGAAATTTAATTCGCAAGTGCAAAATCGCGCCTACCGAGTGACCAGAGGTAAGCTCTTCCTCACCTCGGGTAAAAGAGACGGACTGCGCAAGGAAAATAATTCGTCCTTGTCGCACAGCAGCGGACGCTTGAACGCCACGCACACGTCGATATATTTTTCGAATAACGATTAAAAATTTGAAAAACTATGGCCAGCGAGTGCAGCGCTTGTTGTTTACCTATTGGAGATGGCCTCTTCATGGAATGCTCAAATGAGAAATGTATGAAAAGGTATGATTTAAAATGCCTTAATATTACGTCTGGTGCTTTTAAAGCATATACCTATACATATAAAAAGAAGTGGGTATGTCCAGATTGCATAAGTTTAAAACCAAAATGTGGAAACATAGAAACTCCAGTGAGAGCTGATGCAAAGTACCTTACTATTACCACTACACCAGACCGTAATGTTAACATCCAGCGTGGGAGTCAAGCTCAGTTCTCTCCTATTATGATGGACAGCGATGTTGATACTGCATTATTTATAGAACTACGACAGTTTCGTTCTGATATTATTGCCCGATTAGACAGCCAGGCGAATGCGATTGCGGAATTGCAATATCAATTTTCACAAACAAAAAATGATCTCAACAATCTGGTTAAAATAATAACAGTAATAGAAAGCAAAGTGACTCAGAACCACCAATCCCAACCAGTAGTGACACAAGAGGCAGCTACGAGCTCGCCGAGTACTTTTGCTGAAGCTGTGACCCTAAATACAACTAATACACAACAACCTTTAAACAGCGCGAAGAAACAGCAGGCCGCTAAAAAACAAAATGTAAACAAACGTGCGGCCACGAAATCGCCTGTGCCGTCCGCTCAGATAAATTTTATGAGCGTACCAAGTGAACCATCGGAACAAGTTGAAGAAATAACCCAAGCTGGCTGGACTACGGTGCGTAGCAAGAAACGTAACCGTTTACCTAAGGATGTCAGCATTGGAAAGAATACTGAATTAAAGGCAATACTAGCTACAGAACGGAAGAAATACCTACATGTATGGCGACTACATCCCGAAACCACCGTGGAAGCTATGACCGACTACGTTAAAAGTATTTGTGGCCAGGAAGCGATTACAAAACTTGAAAAAATTAAGCATAAAACGGAGCGGGACTATTCATCTTTCATAATAGGTGTATCGGAACGAATTTATAACGAATTGAATAAAGCAGAAATATGGCCAGTTAATGCAGAATTTAGTGAGTGGATTTGGTTTCGTAGATACACCAAAAGCACTTTTAACGAGCAACAACAACAATAATATAGAAATATTTTATCAAAATACGAGAGGTCTTCGCACAAAACTAGATATCTTCAGGAATAACATAATATCATTTAGCTCGGACTTATTCGCTATAACTGAATCAGGCTGCAATGAATCCATTCAAGACGCAGAAATAATCCCTCAAGGATATAAAATAATACGTTGTGATCGAGTGGATGGGCGCAAGCAGGGCGGAGCGTTTCTCGTGGCCACACACCGTTTCGAGCTGCGACAAGTACTTGTCTCGGACGCATCGATAGACGATTGCGTATTTGAAATGGTTTGTGCAACGGTTTATTTAAATGATAGATTTTTGTTTTTGTGTTGCGTTGTTTATATTCCACCGGGAAGTTCGGAGAATGATTATATGATTTTGTTTAGGTTAATAGAAAATATGTGTAATAGATATAGACAAGTGATTGTAATTGGAGATTTTAATTTACATTCTTGTCCTGTAAATATTAGCAATTATTACGAATGTTTTATGTCATATTGCGAGTTCACACAAAGTAACATGGTACCCAATGTCTTAGGCCGTCAGCTGGATTTGGTTCTTAGTACGGGTTTTAGCGGAGAGGTGTCAGTGGTGTCGGCGGACGAAGCGCTCGTTCCCGTCGACCCGTACCACCCGCCACTAGCGGTGAGCGTGCGCCCCGCGCCCCAAGCCCCCGCGCCTTCCCCGCCCTCGCCCGCTGCCGAATCCGTCGCTGACAGCGCGCGCAATATTAGACCACAATGGAATTTTTATAAAGCCGATTATGAATTATTGTATTCGATGTTAACTTCTGCTGACTGGAGTGCAATGTATGAAAAGCATGACTTGAAAGACATTTTAAATTTATTTTATGAGGAAATAGGCCGTATTTTAGACGAATGTGTACCAAGGAAAAAGATTAGCCGAGAAAATTCGCGGTACGTGTATCCCGAATGGTACACCGCAGAAATTATTAAAGAAATCAAAATTAAAGCAAAACTTCACAAAGTATTTAAAAAATCTAAACGGGATTGCGATTACGAAGAATACGCTAAATGTAGGGCCCGGATAAAAAAGTTAATAGAAATTGCACACAGAAATCACAAATATAAAATTCAAAATCAGTTCGCTAAAGATCCAAAGTCATTTTGGCAATATATCAGATCAAAAAAAAGTAGAATTAATCGGCAAAGTATTATAAAAGATGGTCAAAATCTTACGGATGAGCAGTGTGCTAGGGAATTCGCAGACTTTTTTGAGTCGGTGTACAATCAGGAACCACCGCAACTGGATGTTCAGGCGGCGATGGCGGAGGTCAGCAGTGCTACCAATGCACGGGTGCATATAGAGACATTGAGTCTCAAAGATGTGCAGGACGCGCTGACGAATCTCAAGCCTAAACGGTCATCTGGTCCTGACGGTATACCAGCGTTTCTCTTTAGAGATTGTGCTAGGGTTTTAGCAAGCCCGCTGCATCACATATATAATACGTGTTTAAAACAGTCGACGTACCCGGATCAGTGGAAGACTACACGAGTCGTTCCAGTACCCAAGGGTAAGTCAGGTTCCGATATCAGCGGGTATAGACCAGTGGCAGTGTTGTCGACACCGGCAAAAGTGTTTGAGGCCGCTATCCAACGCTGTATACAGGGGCAAGTCCGAGCGCAACTGTCGGATGCGCAGCACGGCTTTCGACCCGGGCGCAGCACTTCCACCAACCTGCTTAACTTTATGGCACAGGTAATACCGGCAGTCGACGCTGGTGTGCAGGTAGACGCGGCGTACTTTGATTTTAAAAAAGCCTTCGACACCGTGGACAATGATGTCTTATTAAGGAAGCTGGCAGATGTGGGATGTACGCCGCAGTTGCTGCAGTTCTTTGTCAGCTATATGAAAGACCGCCTACAGTATGTTGACTACAATGGGTATGAGTCCGAGCCATACTTCACCAGATCCGGAGTAAGCCAGGGCAGCAATTTGGGGCCTCTTGAATTTATCATAATGATCAACAGCTTGCCGGAGGTCGTCAGACATGGTTCATGTTTATTGTTTGCAGATGACCTCAAGTTGCTGCTCGAGGTAAGGGACGAGTCGGACTGTGAGCGACTCCAGGATGACATTAATAGAGTGGTGAAGTGGAGCCATGAGAACAAGCTGTACTTCAATGTATCCAAATGCTCGGTAATATCCTTCACTCGTGCGCGTACCCCTGTCAGCTATGAGTACAAAGCAGAGGCGATACCGATGCAGCGAGTAACACAAGTGCGTGATCTTGGAGTAAATCTCACTCCAGATCTAACGTTTCGCGAGCATATCATTAAGATATGTAAGAAAGCGTACAGAAACCTCGGCTTTGTACTTAGGCAGTCACAGGGGTTCACCAATATTACGACAATAAGGGTTTTATACGATGCACTAGTCAGGAGTCATTTGGAGTATAGTGCTGTCATATGGGCTCCACATGAAGCCAAGTACTCGGTCATGCTGGAGCGCGTACAGAACAAGTTCACGCGTCACTTGTACTTCAGACTGTATGGTGTTTACCCGTTGTTCCCGCTGATGTACCCCACCCTGTTTGTACTGGGGATGGTCGGGTACAATGAGTTAAGAGTTCGGCGACAATTCACTCTTGTAGTCTGCCTTATTAAATTACTCCGGGGCACGGAGCACAATCCGAGAGTGCTACAGCGCTTGAACTTTTGTGTACCGGACCGCTACGTGTGGAGACGGAGGCGCCCGGCACTGCTGTCTGTGCCAACCGCTAGGACCAACCTACTGGCCAAAACACCTCTCACGCGAGCAATTCGTACTATTAACGAAGTCCAGTGTAAGTCAGATATCTTCTCGTGTTACTTTAGTGAACTCGCAAGAATAATTTTACATATATTATGTTACGAATGCAGAACTTTATTGTGATTTTCTGTGTTATGTTTTTATTTATTTTTATTTTTATTTTTAATGTCAATTTTGTAAGATGAGTAGGTATACATATTAGTTATAAGGTAGCGTTGCTTAAGTATTTTATATAGTTTTGTGTTAAAGTAGGTATAGGTATTCTGTATAGTTACTATTGTAAGAGTATTGTCTAATTTTGTAATTATGTATATTAGTATAGTCCTAGCTATCGCATTAGGTTATTAAACCTGTAATGGTAGTTTTAAGGTTTTGAAGTAAATAAATAAATAAATGACGAACTCACTTTTGGATAAATAGTAAAAACCGGCCAAATGCGAGTCAGACTCGCGCACGAAGGGTTCCGTACCATTATCTCATTATCTATAAAAACGGGAAAAAAATGCGTTTTTTGTATGGGAGCCCCCTTAAATATTTATTTTATTCTGTTTTTAGGGTTCGTTCGTTCGCTCGTTGTTTTGTTACAACCTGATTTTAAAAATTAACGAGCGTATTGGTGTAAAATTAATTTATTGAGCAAAGGCGCGGGCGCCGCGCGAGTGAGATGGCTGGGCTGAGGGCAGCTCGTTGAAATGAACGCAAGGCAGAAACACATATGTCATTATTTAGTTCACAAGTACTTACATTTTGAAACTTTTATTCGTGATTTTGTTAAGCAAAAAAATATTTGTAAGTTACAACTTGTAGAAAATCATAACAAATCCTGATAGTGTCCGGCGACTCTCTGTTCCGGCTTAAAAGTTACACATTTAAAAATATATTTAAAATACAAATCGAATTTAAATGTTTATTGCGGCACTTGTAACCGCAATAAACCCAGGGCAACACTGCGATGCGGTCGAACTCAAAGCATTTATATATACAACGCGTTGTTTTTGATATCCCATAACTCTAGGGTTATATTATTTAAGTAAAAAAAAACACAAAATCTCCTAGAATAGGTGGTCCATAAATGCATAGTTTCGAAGATATATAAAATAGACACTCGATGTGTATAGGTATCTAAGTTTCATTGATAAATAAGAGTAATTAATTTTTATTCAAACCAATCATTCATATTTAAAGCTAAGAAAATACGACGTTGTCATATTTAAGGGTGTTTTACGTTAATAATCGTGACTTAGTTGAATTATTTTGTATGAAAACTGAAAACGAAAAAAAAAAATGATTGAAGAATAATTCATATGCCAGTCAGTTCTTTGATATGGTTTCAATCATACCCTAGAGTTATGGGATATTAAAAAAAAAACACATTGTTTATAGGCACTTTGGAATTTTTAAGGAGTCGGTCAGTCAGGAAGATGAAAGTAGTTGGTCGTTTCAACGCGAAGTAGTTCTATTGGGAAGAAACACTCTTTTATATAAAAATCTTGTTCGTTTTGGTTACATTGTCCATGTTTAAATCATAGGTACTTATTGTGAAAACAATGTCGAAAGACGTTAAAAGCGTCCGAAGCAAGAAGTAACCTAAAAATAGAATAAATGTGCGGTGCCTAGACGGTCAAAAATTATTGCATGTTTGTCAAGCCAAGTTTTGAACGTTTAGTAATAGAATGCTTCACAAAACGAACGGAGATAGTTGTGAATGCTTGAAAACAGTGCTTGACGTTGCATCAAGCCTCATCCAACACGCTAGTCCGTGCAGGGCGCAGACAGCTGCGTGCTACGTACCGAGCTGCGTGAGCGTGCGCCGGTCCTGGTCGGGGCGCGCCGACGGGTTGGCCAGCAGCATGGCCGCGTGCGGCCGCCAGTCGCCCCAGCGCGGGTCCGACACGCACTGCAAACATTTTATGTACTTACTAGACATATCAGTTTAAAAAACATTTTTTTTTTGTGTAAACAGGATCAAGTCTTATGCGGGTTGCTGACGTTCGATGAATAGAAAAATGTGTATGAATGTGGACAACATGACAACTTTCCATTTTGTTTTATACTTTTACATACTTTACGAAAACGCGAGGCAACGATTCGAATGACTGAAATGCGCATGAAACGAGTCGTGCAACGCATTTGGTTACCGCGCGGCGTTGAGCAAGGGAAGCGGAGGCCTGGCTAGGACTTGACCGACCAGGCCAGGCCGGGCCGCCATACTTGGCACACTGCCAGTCGCTGGCGTGTCCAGCGTTTTCCGATACTTAACGCGCTTGTCTCGGTTGGCTACTGCGCGGCCTGCAGCGCGGCGTAGAGCGTGTGCAGCGGGTCGGTGCGCGCCCAGCGTCATGGCGTCAGTAATGACGGGTAACTCACGGTGGCAGCAGGCGGCTGCGCGGCCTGCAGCGCGGCGTAGAGCGTGTGCAGCGGGTCGGTGCGCGCCCAGCGTCATGGCGTCAGTAATGACGGGTAACTCACGGTGGCAGCAGGCGGCTGCGCGGCCTGCAGCGCGGCGTAGAGCGTGTGCAGCGGGTCGGTGCGCGCCCAGCGTCATGGCGTCAGTAATGACGGGTAACTCACGGTGGCAGCAGGCGGCTGCGCGGCCTGCAGCGCGGCGTAGAGCGTGTGCAGCGGGTCGGTGCGCGCCCAGCGTCATGGCGTCAGTAATGACGGGTAACTCACGGTGGCAGCAGGCGGCTGCGCGGCCTGCAGCGCGGCGTAGAGCGTGTGCAGCGGGTCGGTGCGCGCCCAGCGTCATGGCGTCAGTAATGACGGGTAACTCACGGTGGCAGCAGGCGGCTGCGCGGCCTGCAGCGCGGCGTAGAGCGTGTGCAGCGGGTCGGTGCGCGCCCAGCGTCATGGCGTCAGTAATGACGGGTAACTCACGGTGGCAGCAGGCGGCTGCGCGGCCTGCAGCGCGGCGTAGAGCGTGTGCAGCGGGTCGGTGCGCGCCCAGCGTCATGGCGTCAGTAATGACGGGTAACTCACGGTGGCAGCAGGCGGCTGCGCGGCCTGCAGCGCGGCGTAGAGCGTGTGCAGCGGGTCGGTGCGCGCCCAGCGTCATGGCGTCAGTAATGACGGGTAACTCACGGTGGCAGCAGGCGGCTGCGCGGCCTGCAGCGCGGCGTAGAGCGTGTGCAGCGGGTCGGTGCGCGCCCAGCGTCATGGCGTCAGTAATGACGGGTAACTCACGGTGGCAGCAGGCGGCTGCGCGGCCTGCAGCGCGGCGTAGAGCGTGTGCAGCGGGTCGGTGCGCGCCCAGCGTCATGGCGTCAGTAATGACGGGTAACTCACGGTGGCAGCAGGCGGCTGCGCGGCCTGCAGCGCGGCGTAGAGCGTGTGCAGCGGGTCGGTGCGCGCCCAGCGTCATGGCGTCAGTAATGACGGGTAACTCACGGTGGCAGCAGGCGGCTGCGCGGCCTGCAGCGCGGCGTAGAGCGTGTGCAGCGGGTCGGTGCGCGCCCAGCGTCATGGCGTCAGTAATGACGGGTAACTCACGGTGGCAGCAGGCGGCTGCGCGGCCTGCAGCGCGGCGTAGAGCGTGTGCAGCGGGTCGGTGCGCGCCCAGCGTCATGGCGTCAGTAATGACGGGTAACTCACGGTGGCAGCAGGCGGCTGCGCGGCCTGCAGCGCGGCGTAGAGCGTGTGCAGCGGGTCGGTGCGCGCCCAGCGTCATGGCGTCAGTAATGACGGGTAACTCACGGTGGCAGCAGGCGGCTGCGCGGCCTGCAGCGCGGCGTAGAGCGTGTGCAGCGGGTCGGTGCGCGCCCAGCGTCATGGCGTCAGTAATGACGGGTAACTCACGGTGGCAGCAGGCGGCTGCGCGGCCTGCAGCGCGGCGTAGAGCGTGTGCAGCGGGTCGGTGCGCGCCCAGCGTCATGGCGTCAGTAATGACGGGTAACTCACGGTGGCAGCAGGCGGCTGCGCGGCCTGCAGCGCGGCGTAGAGCGTGTGCAGCGGGTCGGTGCGCGCCCAGCGTCATGGCGTCAGTAATGACGGGTAACTCACGGTGGCAGCAGGCGGCTGCGCGGCCTGCAGCGCGGCGTAGAGCGTGTGCAGCGGGTCGGTGCGCGCCCAGCGTCATGGCGTCAGTAATGACGGGTAACTCACGGTGGCAGCAGGCGGCTGCGCGGCCTGCAGCGCGGCGTAGAGCGTGTGCAGCGGGTCGGTGCGCGCCCAGCGTCATGGCGTCAGTAATGACGGGTAACTCACGGTGGCAGCAGGCGGCTGCGCGGCCTGCAGCGCGGCGTAGAGCGTGTGCAGCGGGTCGGTGCGCGCCCAGCGTCATGGCGTCAGTAATGACGGGTAACTCACGGTGGCAGCAGGCGGCTGCGCGGCCTGCAGCGCGGCGTAGAGCGTGTGCAGCGGGTCGGTGCGCGCCCAGCGTCATGGCGTCAGTAATGACGGGTAACTCACGGTGGCAGCAGGCGGCTGCGCGGCCTGCAGCGCGGCGTAGAGCGTGTGCAGCGGGTCGGTGCGCGCCCAGCGTCATGGCGTCAGTAATGACGGGTAACTCACGGTGGCAGCAGGCGGCTGCGCGGCCTGCAGCGCGGCGTAGAGCGTGTGCAGCGGGTCGGTGCGCGCCCAGCGTCATGGCGTCAGTAATGACGGGTAACTCACGGTGGCAGCAGGCGGCTGCGCGGCCTGCAGCGCGGCGTAGAGCGTGTGCAGCGGGTCGGTGCGCGCCCAGCGTCATGGCGTCAGTAATGACGGGTAACTCACGGTGGCAGCAGGCGGCTGCGCGGCCTGCAGCGCGGCGTAGAGCGTGTGCAGCGGGTCGGTGCGCGCCCAGCGTCATGGCGTCAGTAATGACGGGTAACTCACGGTGGCAGCAGGCGGCTGCGCGGCCTGCAGCGCGGCGTAGAGCGTGTGCAGCGGGTCGGTGCGCGCCCAGCGTCATGGCGTCAGTAATGACGGGTAACTCACGGTGGCAGCAGGCGGCTGCGCGGCCTGCAGCGCGGCGTAGAGCGTGTGCAGCGGGTCGGTGCGCGCCCAGCGTCATGGCGTCAGTAATGACGGGTAACTCACGGTGGCAGCAGGCGGCTGCGCGGCCTGCAGCGCGGCGTAGAGCGTGTGCAGCGGGTCGGTGCGCGCCCAGCGTCATGGCGTCAGTAATGACGGGTAACTCACGGTGGCAGCAGGCGGCTGCGCGGCCTGCAGCGCGGCGTAGAGCGTGTGCAGCGGGTCGGTGCGCGGCGTGGCGGCCACGAAGCGCGCCGCAACGGCTGCGCGCGCGCGCCGGCCTTCGTGCGCGCCCAGCGTCATGGCGTGCCCCCACAGCTTGTTGCGCATCGCCCATTCTGCGAACACACACCAGTTACATTAAAAAAATAACCGAGGATAAACACCAGTAGCTAGCTCAGCCGTGACGGGCCAGAACGCGCAGCAATTCAAAATTGCGCAAAGCACATTAGGACGACTTCAGGCGGGTCGCGTCGCAACGCATATCAGCGACCGCAACAATACCCGGGCGAGC
Source organism: Lithophane socia (assembly GCA_947522985.1). NCBI lineage: Eukaryota > Metazoa > Arthropoda > Insecta > Lepidoptera > Noctuidae > Lithophane > Lithophane socia. The sequence continues at coordinate 17,958,853 of OX383254.1, forward strand.
GATCCGCCAGTGGGTAGCGCTTAGGCCCGGAGCGGCCCGCCTGTACTGTGCGGTGCTGCGATGGTTCATACAAAATGTGCGAAAGTGCGGTAGCCTTGACTTCGTAAAGTCAATATCGAGCCTCGGCCTAAACAAAATGAGTTTCGAATTTTGCAAAAATCTTTTCTAAAATCAACTTTTTAATAACGTATATTGAACGATATTAGAATGAAGAAACAAATATTTTGTTTTGTTTTTGCTTGCGCTTACTGATCATAGTACATTACTGTCGCGGCCGGCAATTAGGGACGACCGCACACATACGTGAGTCTGTGGCTAGGCTTGTTTAGTACTTTTTTCAAATAATGCGCGGAAATTCAAACTGAGAATCGTCCATCAATGGTTGCGGCCAAAGCTTGTATAGTACTTTTTTCAAACAATGCGCGGAAATTCAAACTAAGTAAATTAATTATAATTTCCAGAATCAATAACGAACAACGACAATTTTTCATGCGCCAATACGTTAATTTGTTTCTTCTTGCTCATTTGTCTATTTGCAAGCCAAATCGCAATTTAAATAAAATCTTTGTTAAATTACCTCCTTGTTTGCCATGCCATGTGCTGAAGTGAAAGAGTTCGTTCCATTTTTAAATAATGAGACAGATATGAGATTTCATTGTAATTTACTTGGCCGCTAAACACGACAAATATGAATTTTCGTAGTTACTTTGCCGGCCGCATTGTCACTTGTTTTTGACCAGTACAGCAATTTCGATTTATCTCGAAGAAGATTGTCAAAACAATGCTCGAATTTCCAATTATGTTTGAGAAAAGTTATTTTGTTTCGCTTATGTCACAACATCTTCCTCAGACATGAGAAACTACGTACCGAGTGCGTCAGGTCTGTTGCCGTATATGAGCAGCTCTCGCAGCCGGTCCAGCGCCGCGCGCTCGTCCAGCGCCGACTGCTCCGGAGACGACAACGACTCGGGGTCTACAGCAAATAAAAGCGGATAAGTACCTGTGACTAGATATGGGTGCAGTAGATTGATAAACAATATGCAGATGTGGATGGTTATAAGAGTACACGAATACTAAATACACGAAGAATGATGGCTATCATAAAATGTTAGCAACTTGATTATAAAATAATCCAGCTATAAACTATAGCTCATGATACGTTATATATAGCGCAGTAATCCAAAATTAATGCAGTGTATGTATTTACCCTTTACATAAATAAATAAAATAAGAGATGTGTGGGGCAAAGAAGACACGCTGTGCCACACGTAAATAGTGATAGTGATGACGTCAATGGGAAACTCACTGAGGTTCTCGGACATGGAGAGCGAGGGCTGGTCGGGCGACGAGCTGCGCGCCTCCTCGTCGCGCAGCTCGCGGCCCTCGCGCCCCGAGCCCGACACCGACGAGCCGCGCCGGCTCTCTGCAAATACACGCAACTCATAAACCGATATTCCAAGAATAGTATGCGCTTCGTAAATCTTCATCTACCATCGGAAATACGAACGCGTAGTGGTAAGATCTAATATAGAACTGTTGCAACCATGGAAGTACTTGCTTATTTTTAATAGTTATTTATGCAACTGTTGTATAATAAGGGTGATGGGGATGTTTTAATACCTAATTATTTACAGTTGCATACAAGATTTTATCTATAACCATGATATAGCATAATCAGCCTGTAATGTTCCCACTGTCCCACAGCTGGGACACAGGCCTCCTCTCTGTGAGAGGGAGTGGGCCGTAATCCACCACGCAGGCCCAGTGCAGGTTGGTAGATGTCACATGTCTCCGAATTTTTGGTACTAGGACATGCCGGTTTCCTCTCGATGTTGTCCTTCACCGTTTTGAGATCAGACCCATGATATGAATCTTCTATACTATAAAAGTTTCTTTGCAATACCAATATCGAACAAAAATGGCGCGGTACGACGTGAATTCGAATTTTTCGATTTCGAATCTGTTTTGTTTTTAAATTACGGTGCTTTGTTAGGCTGCTTTCCGAATTAGAAAATAAACGCTCACAGCGATAACTTGCGTTCCGAATTAGATATCACAATTATGACAGCTGAGGGCTGTCAACAATTCGGAACGCTCGTGAACGCGCTCACAGTCCTCGTAACATAAACATAACCTGATAACCTTGCATTGTTTTTATTGTTGATATTCATATTTTATAGTGCTTCTGTGTTAAACACATCAAATTAAAAAAAAAATATCAAATTCATCAGTCTATTCATAGATATAAAAAAAATATGATTTAAAACAACACAGCACAACTGTCAGTTTGACAGCCATATTGACAGCGCTCACGATGATATTATTTTAAGGCATGGTCGGCGCTATCGCAAGATGGCGCATGTCATGACGTCATCTATGACGATTCACGGGACAGCGTTATCGTACTCAGGCTAATACGGAACGGGTTTTAGCACGCCCAAATCGATTAAAGCGTTAGTTTTAGTTAGTTTAGAAAAAATCTTTATTAACATAAAATATATATGGCTGTAGTACTTAAAAATAAAGTAACAGTTACACTAATATTAATAACAACACTTTTACAGACTAGAAGCACCTTTATAAGTTTAAAATAAAATTGGTTATTTACAAGTTTATTACAACACGATGCATTTATTAATTAAATCTTTAACAATGACATATGAAATTATTGTAATAATTTCACTTATAAAAGGAGAGGGTAACAGTAAATATTTAACTACGCGCTCAGCGTAAGTGCGAACGGTGCAAGCGGCAGCTCAGGTGATCGCGCGTGGCCACCAGCGGCGCACGAGCTACCGCACCTCCCGCGCGCTCACCTGTATACGGTTACAGCGTAACTCGGAAAGCACCCTTAGTGTGAAGCTCGTGAATGACAATGTTCTTTTTTTAAATGAGTTGCATAATGTAATTCAGTACAACATTATAACACCCGTTTGGATGATATTATGGTTACTATGACACTGGGTGTTTTAATGTTGGCTATAAGCTAGATGTTTCAGATACTTTTATAGAGTATTTATAGCATGGGTGTAGACAAAATCTTTTATTGAACTTGCAATGTTTGTATGTTAGTTAGTTTGTTTAGGGCGAATCTTGCAAGCTGAATTAAAATTACTTCCTCTTATCGTACGGAGTTGACATTTCACATGTTGGTTCAATTCCAAAGACAATGCATTTTTATGATGAGCATGATCTGATTGGCCACCCAGGATTGGCTCCAGACGAGGGAACTCCTCAACGACTCGAAATTTTATGTATACGCATTTAATTATGATAGGCCGTTCTAAAGTCCATCTGGTACCTGGCTGCTGCCACCAGGATTGGCTCCAGATGATGAAACTCCTCAACGGTACACAGTACAGACACGAAATTTCATACATATATACGCATTTAATTATGGTACTCCACTCTAAAGTCCACCATGATGTGGCTGCTGCACCCAATATTAGCTTCAGACGAGGGAACTCCTGAACGGTCAACAGTACAGACACATAATTTTATATACGCTTTCATTTTGATAGTTTGTTATAGTGTCCACATACACTTGGCTGCTGCACCCAAGATTGGCTCCAGACGAGGGAACTCCTCAACGGTCAATAGTAGAGACACGAAAATTTATATACGCGTTCATACACAATGACCTGTCTGTTGCGCCCAGGCTCAATACGAGAGATGTCCTTAGCGGTCAACATCACAGCCTCAATATTTTCAATTAGGTACACTAGATAACCCCGTCGTGTTTGGTTTCATTGGATATGTATTTATAAGTGCTATTACACTAGATGGTGTTCAGGGATGGACAATGGAGCCGGCCATAAGCACTCCTTAAATAACATATAAGTAAAAAATCAAGTAATAAAAACTAAAACCCAACTACGACTTAAAAGGTATAAACAAGACACCACAGACAGACAAATTAAAAATCCGGAGTCACACGTGTTAGGGCATCAATCGAACAGATTACGTGTGACTCCGGATTTTTAATTTGTCTGTCTGTGGTGTCTTGTTTATACCTTATAAGTCGTAGTTGGGTTTTAGTTTTTATTACTTGATTTTTTTAAAATTCTTTTGGGGTTATAATATATATATTTTTGAAATGTGCTCATTAAGCCCTTTCATTTGATACCCAACATGGTACGATTAAACCATATTTTTTTTTAAGTTCCTCACTTTATGTCCTCTAGAGGGCGCCATTTTTAATTTAATGTGACTTCACATAGCCTATAACCAGCGGACAATCACGATGCTTCTAACGATACCTCATTTGTCAAATTGTGATAAGTGGTTTGGAAGATAGGAGGGAACAGATGAACATACATACATACATACATACATACCGGTCAAAATCATAACCCTCCTTTTTTCTTCGCCGTAGTCGGGTAAAAATCTTTTTAAAAACAAGCTTTTGATGAACTAAAATGTACTAAATGAAACTTACGTTAACATAGAACTTTAATATTTTCTTAAAATCTTGAGGCGTAAATGTTGATGTTCTTGAACTACATTTAAAGATAAGCCTCAAGCTTCCTCCTATCATGAATAAACAATTTAGCTGGTTTAGAACTCTGAAAACAACTCACCATTGTGTGTGTTACCGGAGGGCGTTTTGTACTCGTACTCGCGCGTGTTCTTCATGAGCAGCTCGGCGATGTCCGAGCCCACCACCACCTGCAACACTCCTCGTTACTACACCGTCTAACACTCGAGTCTCCTATGTCCGACACATCATCACGACATGTCGCCTCAGCGTCAACTTCACAGAATGTTTTGTAAGCTGCAGCGAGTGCTTCAAAGAGACCGCATCAGTACAGTTTTTAAATTTATTTCACATAAACCTACATGGGCACTTATGAAACGTCAGAAGCTAGTTGCACGGTTCCAATTGGTCATTTCGTATCATCTTTATGTCGTAGTCACAGTAAGAGCAGTTTACCTAGTTAAAATGATACCTACTGCAGATGTGTATTGTACATTTTCGTATCTTGACAAGTTTGTAACAGAGCAGACTCAAGACAAATGATTGTTGTGTGGATAAACGACATACTCTCTTTACACACAAACTTTTCAGTTTTGATTTTTCCATATTCATTTATGTAATCTTTGAGTTCTAAACTGAACAAGCTGAATCTTTAGCTGTATGAATATAACTAGTCAACGAAAATTACAACATTAACATGTAGAAGCTTGTAATGGTCAAATGCCCCTAGCTAAGCTATGATATTTAAGTTTGTGATAAGTCTGTAAGTTTTCTTTTAAATAAATAATGAGTGGCTACCCCGTTCTGGCGCAGCATGAGCGCCAGCAGGTCCCATAGCAGCACGTAGCCGGTGACGTCAAGCGCGCCCTCGCGCTCCGCGCTGCGCATGCGCACGCCGCAGTACTCGATCACGCTCTTCTTGTGCGTCACACCTGCAACGTACCGAGTGTTGTATCGAATGAAATCAAATCCAATTCGTGCCAATTTCAGAATCTTTGAAATATGGCTTAAATTAAAGAACGTTTTTAGTACTCACAAATGTAATATATCATTTAATAACAATTCTTTGCATATCAAGGAATAAGGTCACAAAGTGTAGGCCTAGATGCACATTTTTAAGTTCCAAGTGATATGTAATGCCGGGAACGTTACCTTTGACGAGCGGGCCGGGGAAGGCGGCCAGCTCGGCGGCGTGCGGCAGCTGGCGCAGCGCGCTGGCCAGCGACAGCACGTGCACGGCGGCGGGCGCGCCGTCGGCCGGCCAGCCCGCGCGCACCAGCACCACGTCGCGCACCGCCACGCTGCCCTGCGGGGGTGCCGGACGACTTAATACAACCGGCCGGGTGCCAAGGAGCATCTTGTTACCCAGTTACTGAGTTGTGAAGGTTAGATAGGCAGTCGCTTCATATTAAATACGTGCACTCGGCTGCATCTGGTTAGACTGGAAACCGACTCCGACATAGTTCGGAAAAGGCAAAGCAGATTGATTATACTGTGTTTTTACGTTGACAATATACTTTTTGCTAAACGTGCATTCGATTCATCGAAATAGACCCAACCCACACGCTTGAGAGAGAACTTTCCTACGAAGGTTTACTGATACCTCATACCTCATGCTTAATGTTTATTTAATCAAAGAAACACAAATCAATGCGTTATCATTTGTTTGTTATTCATCACTAACTAATCTAAACACAACACGATGAAAATATCCCTACATAATGTGCTGGCCAACGGAGGCTTTCACTTCATCCTGTAGTAGTAGTGTAGTAGTAGCCTGTATTGTAAGAAGATTACCAAACAAATCTTGTATTCTGTAAATATACCGGTCAGTAACGAGTGCGTACCTTGATGTGCGCCGTGGAGTACCGGAAGGGCGTCATCCTCTCGGAGCGCACCGTGGACTCGTCCAGGTGCAGGTTGAGCGACATGTCGGTGTTCAGGTCCCTGTCAACAGACACGTACTCACAACACACTACCAGGGCTACAACTTCAAGCTTCCCAACACCAACACTCGAAAATGTAGCCCTAACATTAGGACAACATTAGACAAACAATTATTTACTTCTACTAGGTATATAAATGTGGAAAGCGGCGACTACGCAATACAAAATTAAATAATATGCGAAGACTTTTGGCTCACAAAATGAATGAAATGTGCAGATGGTGCGAAAATGATGATAAAAATAGTAATAAATATCTAGTCATTTAGTTCAATGATATAAATGTGGAGAAAACCCCGAAAGGCATATATTTTAGGCTGTGTGCCAGATATGATAGGGCGGCTCACTGTGCGCACTGTGTATTATTGTATTGTTTCATTGAAAGTGCATTATCTACGATGTAGAAGCTAAAACTTACCTTTGGCCGGTGAGCGACAGATGCAACGCGATGCTATACAAACATAGGTAGGTATAGCTGCTACAAGTAAAATGTTCGGCCACAAAATGTGAGTTTTAATTAATTTCAAACTAATATTATATTATGGTGCTTATCATTTGGTTGTGTTAAATCGCTTCGCATCACATCGCGTCACTTTTCATCGCCCAACTACTTACTAACGCATGGTATGATCGACGGCTTAGCAACCGGCTCATATTATAATAACATATCTCCGATCGATGCAGAAAGCTATATTTACGGTTGTAAATTGAACTGAAGATCTGCATAGATTTCTGCGTGATTTTTTATTTGTACCATGTTGTAAGCTATACTAATGTCTGCCGCGTATTATCATTTAAATTATGAAACAAAAAGTTCTTGTAGGTAGGTACAGCTTGCCAAAGAACAGTATGCGCTTCGGAAATCATTGTCTATGTTCAAAATTATGAACGCGAGTACTGTTACAACCATGCTACCATGCTTTATTTCATATTGTACAAAATTGATTAACACTCTATGCAATTCAATAATTTTGCGCGACAGATGACGATCTGCGACTGGAATAGATAATCGACACAGATAAAACTTGATACAAACACGCAATGAGAGTTGCACTACGACCAAGCGCTTCAATACAAAACTTAGAAGCATTGCCTCTTTGGGGGATTACTATGAGGTGCTACGTTTTTGCTAATTCGGAAACACGAAGATATCCGAAGCGCGTACCTTTTCTGGTTTAACTGTAGGCAGGTAAGTAAGTGAAGAACATGGTGTATACCTGTCGGAGAGGTCAGTTCGCAGCGAGGGCGCGTCGCGCAGCGAGCCGGCGGCGGCGTCGGCGCGGTACCCGAAGTACCTACGTGACGTCATCACACTCTCGTCACCCACGAGCCATGGATTACATCTCTCAACACACTACGACTGAACCCAGTGTCTCACGACACCCGCGTGACACAACGCTGAGCGTTAACAAACTACACGTATTATCATCCAGAGTTTACAGCTGAATTCAGCAATAAGTTCAGTTCCATTAATTATCTAACAGCTTAGTCTAATACTAAAAACAAACTGCTACAATGAACTGTCGTAGGGGTCGTGCGTAGGAGTCGACAAAAGATTAGTTGAATCGTTTTCTAATGAATCTAATTCACGGGCAAGCGCACACAAGGCCGCAGTACACCGACGTCTACTTAATGTACAGTAATCCTTCATTTACAAAGACGGGCTTATCAGTTCCAATCAGCAGGCGTAATGTAGTGAGAACTAATTAAAATATGATTCGCTGCGCGTATATTACGCCATGTGTACGAAAAGCTGGTATTAGTAGTAATGAGTGAGAGATGTTATTCCAATGGCGTTCTTTTTAATATGAGAAGGAAAATGTTAAGGCTCCTACAAACAGTGCCGGCGGCACGGACCGCCGACTGTTGCCCAGAGGCACTCCTTGTTTGGCGCAAGGCACGGCGGCACTGTGTGTAGGAGCCTTAACACTTATTATAAACAGATACATCTCTTGCATTTTCTTCGCATCATAAATGAATGATAACATCTATAACATACAATACACTTTATGAGTGTGTCCACAACAGAATCTTGATACATAAATGCAGTGAAGCATGTTCGATAACCTGATATTAATAATGTGATGGTATGTGTGTTAATATGAATGGTAATCACTCCCTAGATATAATACAAGATGGCGCAATTCTGTATAACAATTGTAAAGCCCCGTGTTCCTGTCGCAGTATGTACAGCGGAAGCAAAAACGCCAGTCGTGTGTATGTTCATTCAAGTCACTTAAAAGTTTGAGATGTGTGTAAGCAGACACGACACTAACCCCCGGTTTCTAAAAGCTTGATCAAAACTAGCACGCGTAGCATGACCACAATAGAAACGGATTTTGTCGACGGAAGAATAGTCAAAATGACAGATAAACAATCACAATCTGTCATTTTGTCTATTCTTCCGTCGACAAAACCCGTAGAAAATCCGGTTCTATGGTTGTCATGCTACGCGTGCTATTCAGGTATTATTGTTCGCTAATTTGGTTGTTTTATCGACAACGAATTAAAAAATCACTGGACGTGAGATTTGAACTGAATTCGACTGGTCAGATTGAATAACTTCATCAGAAGCCGAATTTTTCTAAGCGTAAAATATTTCTCCCATGTCCTTTGTGTCTGCTTACACGCGGTACATTTATATGTAAAACGTCATGTTGCTCCTATTTGCGTTAACGTGTTCTGAGCTGTATCGTGCAGGACTTACGTGTCATTTCCCTTCAGCCCGGTGGTGCTGGAGCGGCCCGAGTGCACGCTACCACGCTCTTCGCGCCGCCCTTCGTATGGCAGACTGCCGAAATCTGAACACAAAATGTCTTATTAGTTTTGAGTTTAGAGTTAGACCCCGTTCACTGCGACGCATCCCGCGACGGGGCACAGGACACGGAATCAAATGCACCGCTCGGGAACGAGTTTTTATTAAGTTTGTATGGAAAAATCGTGAAGGACGCCTAACCCCGCGTCCTAACCAAAGCGATCGTTCGAATTTGTTCGGAAACCCGGTCGACGCGACCACATTCATGTTCGGGATTGCCGACATTCCGTATTCGCACGACGATCGCTTTGGTGAGGACGCAGTAAAACCAGTTGACGAGCAAATCCGGAATGTGTGTGTGTCGTGTAGGGGCAGTATGGCTGACCTGGCTGGTAGTCGAGCGGCACGGGCGGCGCGTGGCCCGCCATGAGCTGCTTGTACACCTGCATGTAGGCGGCCGGGTTGGTGAGGCGCAGCTGCTCGTAGTACTGGTACTGCTGGCGCTGCACCAGGTACGGGTCCGCGTACCCGCCGCCGCTGACATACTCTGGAATGCACACAATTATTTAATTAATTATGCGGCTAAGGCTAAGGCGTTGGCAACCCGCACGTAGCCGGGGCCGCACCGACCGAGCCGCCTCGCGACGTGCTCTGACCTAGGAGCGCTTGCTTATGCATGGATGATATCAGAAAAATTTAACTATAAGTTGGTAGTAGTACTTCTGTCACACTTTTATGAGAAAATCAGGTTTCTGATAAAAAATCTAGGCTTTTGATCAAGAACCGGAAGAAGACAAAATTATTACTATAAATATAAAGTATGATAAATCTGAAAAAAAAAACAGTTTTTTTTATCAAAAACCTAGACTAGATTAATTTTATGATAAAATCAATGTCATGTGTTGGATTTTATCATAAAACTAATCCAGTCTAGGTCTTTGAATTTGTTTATTTAAAAAGGTTCTCAGGTTTATCCTTCATATTATAAGACTTCGCCGCGTCTGTCTGTCGTCCTGTTCGCGATAAACTCAAAAACTACTGCACCGATTTCCGTTTTCATGCGGGAAGGTTTAGGTATATAATAACCGACATCTACGCGGGCGAAGCCACGGGCATCAGCTAGTGATAATATGAAGTAATAATTTTGTCTTCTTCCAGTTCTTGATCAAAAGCCTAGGTTCATGTTCTCACAAACCTCCGACATAGACACGGAAAGTAAACGACGACTTTTATATGTTTTTTGATTATTGATATCAACTGAATCCAATTTTCTGAATAATATTTAATGAATGTAAGCCACTCTTTCCAAACTGGGCCATTATTACACGCATGCGAACTGTTCCGATTCGATCCGGTCACATGCACACGTGCAGTGTGTACATCCCGATTTGCATAATAACTGAGTATTTCATAAACTGCATACATAAAGACTTCTGTTTAGTTCAATTTTTATCGGAGTTATCATCAACTTAATTGTTCTTAAATCGCTGGCTGCTGTACTTTCCAGTTTTTTTGGTAATAAAATAGGATTACCAAGCCAAAGCCTTCTTTATTTTTTGTAACCCACTGTTTGGTTTATTTCGTTTGATTTGCCACCGTTTCGTCAATGCGTCTACAATGGAAACTGACAAATCCGAGTGAGCGCGCTCATCCTACAGTTATCTACCGACATCATAAACAGAAACAAATCAAAGAACAGATCAATACGACTCGTCACCCTTTGTCTCTCGATCGATCTTTGAAGGAGAATGTAAATCAACGAACTCTTACTACGAAACATTCACAGACCATGAGCACCAGTGCTAGGATATCTGCGTTCTGAGATGTGAATTCCGTACACCTATAGATCCAGATAATGCGCCAAGATGAATACTATGAATACCGGATACTATGATTTAACCAAACGTTTGATGATATCAATTGTGTCACATCGCTACAAGCCGACTAGGTAATAGATACCAAAACAAAACTGGATATCAACTGAACTGTAGACTTACATGATCCTAACTAATATTATAAATGCGAAAGTGAGTTTGTTCCGATTTGTCATATAAGTGTACTAGCGTTTGCCTGCGGCTTCGCCCGCGTGGATGTCACATATCGTCTCACGGGAATGTACTAGTGGGATACTTCAAAAATTTTGGGGTTCCTGTACAAACTTTCATCCCCTATATCACCCCCTATAGGATTATTTTTATGTCTTTCCCCAGGATGCCATCTATCTCCGTGTCAAATTTCGTCGAAATCCGTTCAGTGGTTTAGGCGTGAGAAGGTAACAGACAGACAGAAAGACACAGTTACTTTAGCTTCCGCCCGCGGTTTCGTCCGCGTGGTATGTCGATTAAAAGTACCCTATGTCCTTCCCCATGATGCCATCTATCTCCTTGCCAAATTTTATCGAAATTCATTCAGTGGTTTAGGCGTGAAAAGGTAACATACAGACAGACAGACAGAGTTACTTTCGAATTTATAATATTAGTATGGATAGCAAAGTGTGAACATGTTCTAAATAAATGTATGGCGAGCGATACTGTTGTGCTATGAACTATATGCTATATATTATAGCGTAGTCTGAAATGAGCTTTATAGTGCGAGTAACTTACCATCGTAGAAAGGTTCGGCGGTCCGGCGGTTGCGGCGGTGCGTGTCGGTGCGGCGCCGCGACTCGGTGAGGTCGTCGTCGGTCACGGTGGCCTCGCGCGAGTCCGGCCGCGACGGCGACGAGAACTCGCCTGCTAACACCATACACGGCTGATGAGCGAGATGCTTGTATCACACATGTACGAAAGCTTGGGTATCCCAAGAAAGCGGTGTCTTCTGATATCGGCCGTAAAATGACGGCACACCGGTGTTAATTATGGATTTACATGAGGTCATTATATGACATGACGGCGCCGCTTTGTTCGAAGACCAAAGCTTTACGAAGTTCTAGTCACTTGGATGAGTTCATGGGATTGGTGGTTCAGATAAGTGTGTGCCCTACACTACACCTCACTCAACCTATAGTAGAAGTTGAGACGATCAACTCGTCATGCTTATCATAGGAGATTGAATCTTCGAGCTGTTTGTGTAGTTCCTATTTTACACAGAACATCTTGTTCTACGTAGTTCATTTATGACATGTTTACTTAATTCTTTCGAAAATAGCAAGAGAACTTAACATAGAGATAGCGGTATGTATATGTACCCACAAAATATTATATTATATGCTCTAGTGCTACAGTCTACAGAGACCAAATGTGTAAATAACAGGTGCGATACCGAATTCACCTCATAGCTCGGAGATTGACGAGAGATAAGAATAAGACAGTATCGATGTATGATGCGCGTACTGATACATCTATCTATGTATGCTCTACAGATAAACCAGTCCATAACAGTATACTTAACACAAATCTCTAGCGACTAAATAATACCGCATGAACTCCGTTCAATATTATGTAAAGAATGTTGTAACAAAATTTCGCAAACCATATTAATGCCAAAGCGCGGCCATCGTTATTTTTTTAATATTCATGAGCGTGCGCAACGGTGATCATTATATAATTATGTTTAAACGAAATGTTTGTGTTAATAAGTCATGTTGCTTATTAGTTACCACTCATTTTGATAGCATGTTGATAATTAGAACACGAACATTGGCAAAATTGTGGTGACTCTTCCACTAAGACCAATAATGAAGACTTGAAGTTGATTGACACAATCATCAAGTTTATTCGTAACGAACCTCTACTGATCAATGACAAGCTTTTGAAAAGTAAACAAGTCGTTATTTGGCTCGTAAACTATCAGTTTAAAAGCCACTCGTAACTTGGAGACGTTGTTTATTTCCATAAAAGAGCAAACCAAATTCAGTGTACTTATATGGCATTGTAGTAATGACATATGAAAGCGATCAACAATCAAAACGTGTTATAAATACAGTTCCATCAAACATGTGGCATGCATGTTACACACGCGCGCCGATGTTAAAATAACTTTACTTGTAGCTTTTTAACTCTTCAAATGTTACCGAGACTCTGAGAGTAAAGCTAGTTCAAGTTAGTTTAACACGAAGAGCGCCCGCGCAGTGCGACGACATTCACCGCATGGCACAGAAAGTAGCGTTGTTTGTACCTTGTTTCATACAACTATCATTAGTTTTTGCATCGCTCGAGAATGTCACAACTGCAAAATAAATATAATACTGTCAGTCGGTTAGTCGAACATATAACAATATAATAAGGTGATAAATAAAGGTGATGATAAAGCTGTTCAGATTATAACAATATAGAATATCATCGGGGCGCTTTGTTTTCATAACATACAAGTTATTTTATTTAGATATCACTCGAAAAGCAAAAGAATTTGCAATTCCAAGGACCGCCAAACAAATGTAAATGACAAAAATTTAAATGGATCTAGCATTAGTCACTGTAGAACTAGGCCGTAATATTGCTCATTCATTCTTAATTATCATACAAGGAAAATGAAATCTCAAAAAAAAGCAATGAAATTATTGACAGGGAAATCTGCGCAATTTTTTTTTTAAACGTAATTTTTGCTCTAAATGAATTTATACGAAGTACACAATGTATACGACTGACACACTATGACAACAATATGCGTGGGCTGACCTCTCCTGGGATCTTCCTTGTCGCGCTGTTGCCGCAGGTTGCCGTACTTCCTGGTGGGGTCTATGTCGCGGTAGGTGCGCTCGTAGCGTTCGCGATGGCGGTCACCGCGCCGCCGCTCGCGCCTCTCGCGGTCGTCGTCGTAACGTCGGTCTCGCTCTATCGTGTGGTACCGCTTGCCGCGGTCTCGCTCCTCGCCGTATCGCCGCTCCTTGTCATCTGGACGGGGCGGTTTCGACGATGTGTACGAACCTTCTCGGTGGCGCCTAACAATTTAAATTTAAATTAGTCCAGAGCAGTGAATTAAGCAAACATTAAAGTGAAAGGTGTCGCAACTGACCTTCGATCTCTCTCCCTGTCGCTGTAGTAGTCGGTGTCTTCTGTCTCGTACCGGTGGCTGCGGTTGCTGCGCCGGACGCGCCGCGCGTCGGGGCTCTCGTCCCGCTCTCGCCGGTCGCGGGTGTAGCCGTCTCGCTCTCGCCGGTCTGTCTCTGCGCGGCGGTCTTCCCTCACAGATCTCCTTTCGGGGTCGTATTTCCGGTCCCCGCGAGAATATCTGCCATCTTTCTCGCGTTCTCTATCTCGCTCCCTGTCGCGGTCTTTATCCCGCTTTTGGTCTCTGTCTCGAGTTGATTTGTGTTTGTCTCTGTCCCTCCTCGGCGAGGATTTGAATGCTCTATCTCTTTCAGAATCCTCTCCTGAAGTGTTAACTCTATTTAGAGACTGTCGTCTCGAACTTGTCGTCGGATGGTCTATTGAATCTGATAAATCCGTCTTTCTGTCTGCACCCATGTCCGTGAGAGTAATGTCGGCGCCATCCAACACCTGCTCTCGGGAATAAGTTAGTTCTGTTGACGATATGATGCTCAAGTCTTGCAGATTCTCGCCCTCCATGGTGACTTCCCTCCGCTGCTCATCGGGCGGCGCGCTAAAGTCCGGTGAAGTGTCGTTACTGGACTCGCGCGCGCCGATTATGTAACTCGGCGGATTTCTAGTACTCTGTTCAGTATAATCAGAACCATCTACATTCTGCTCTCTGACGTCAGGTGGACCGGCGTCAGTCGGCATAGAGAAATCATGGTCCAATCCTGTCACTATGCGGTGTTCGTTAGCCCCAGCATAGTTAGAACCCGGATACTGAGGGTACTCGTCGTTACTTGGTTCTCCTGGTACCATTCTGTCCAGGCCTACCGGTCGCCTCTCTGTGACCCTACTAGCTGGTGATTGTGTGTAATTGTCGGGGGTTTGTTGACCGTCAGCCTGACGGTATGGACGAGCGCCATTATCGGTCGGTTGGCCGTCGATATGGCGATCCAGAAAATTTTCTCCTGACTGATTGTAAGCATTTTCTGTTTCGGTCTGTTGACCTGGTACCATTCTAGCCAAACCTGGTGGAGGTTCATCACCAGAAATGTTCAAGTTCTGATTGTATTCAGACTCTTGTTGGCCAACTACCATCCGCCGCAAACCTGGCGGTGGTGCACCTCTGCTAAAATCTGTATTTTCACCATAGTCACTGCTTGACAAATGCGCCGTTTGTAGATATTCATTTCTATCATTTCTTGGCGCTACTTCCATATTGTCGGGAACTTGTTGCGAGACAGGCATTGGCCTGAACGCCGACACTTGAGGCTGGTCGGGCCGCTCAGAATTATCTGGTGTAGTTTCCAAGTTTGCCTCAAATCCTAGTGGCACTCTGTTGTGCTGAGACACCTTGCTGACCACTGCAGGTGATGTTAGATTTGTGCTAGACATTGCAGGGGGGAATGTTTGTACAGTTGTAGCACTTGTTGATACCTTAGCTATAGTTTTGTGAGAGAATGGACCTGCATTCATTTTGAAGGGATTCTGGTTTGAAGTAGGCGGCGGAAAATTAGGGGGTGGCATAGCAGAGGAAGAAGGTAGAGCTGTCAATACAGCGGATGAAGAAGTGGGAGGCAAGGATACAGATGATACAGGAGGAGGAGGTGGCATGGTAGAAGACATTGATGGGGGAGTGACATTAGATGGAGCGGGAGCTGGGAAGTTAGCCGGAGACACAGCAGGTGGTGGTTGTATGGTGGGAGCATGTTCTTGACTGTTTCTAGGCTCTACCTCAAGACCCAGAGATAATGTTTCTGTTGACAGGTTCTCATGATTGTTTATATTCATTTCTTGCAACGAACTAGACAGCTCATCATGACTTTCACGCCTGCTGTCACTTTGAACATGGTCAGCTATTGTTGGTTCATCTGAGGGTCTTGACCATTCACTATTTTGAGGGTAGCCTTCATCTAATCCAGCTTGGACATAATTGAAGTTAGAATTGTCTGTGTTTAAACCTGGACTACTTTTACTAGAGTTCCTAGATTGATTTTCACTTCTATAAGTTCCTTCAGATTGAGTATGAGGACCATCACTTGATTCTTGTGACATTTGTGATTCAATAGACCACTGAGGTGTTAAATTGTCTAAATGGAAGCGTTTACCTAAGGCTAGATTGGGCAGTCGCTCCTTTACCAAATCTCTATCATTCAAGGTCCGGACTTCTTCAGCTTGCTGAGCAGACATACTATTAGCACTCACCGGCACACTAGGTTCAGGCACTATGCTATTTTCTACTGAAGGGTTTGAGACAGGTAGAACGGGTGGTTCCATATTTTTATTGTTGTGAGGCACAGTGGCAGGATCTTTAGATTCTTTCTTGTCATCCATGGACCAGTTCCAACTATCAGTTGAAACAAAACTTTCTTCTATAACATTAGCATTATTGAACACCTGTTGCTGAGGTGGGGCAGGCTGGTGGATGGCATTCTGGGAAGCCTTCTGAGCTTGCTTAGCTGATTCCTCCCAGCCCCAGTCCCAGTTATCCTCCCAGCTATCAGCATTGGGCTTGTTTTGTGGAAAGTTCTGTTGCGGTGCTCCTTGGTTTGGATAACAATTTTGTTGGTAACTCTGTTGTGGAGTGCTATTAAAGCCTTGGCTTGTATAGTTCTGGTTGAACTGATTTGGATTTGGTTGCTGATAGAACTGGTTAGCATTGGCAGGATAATCCTGCTGCTGATACACCTGGCCATACTGCTGGTTGTACGGCGGCTGCTGCTGGGGTGGCATCTGCCAGAACTGCTGCGGTTGAACAGTCCCTGCTGTACCTCCTTGATAATTTGGGTACATGTTCTGTTGGTTCCCAAATGGCTGCAATGACATGAATTTTATGTTTGATAAAACTTCATAAAGTTTTAGAAAGTCCAAATAACATGATTACTTTAATTTCTAGCCATATGCTACATAATTGGTTTACATTCACATTGGTTAATGCCACAAACATAATTGAGTAATTATATTATTTAGTGTTTGTCATTACTTATTGCTTCCCTGACACAATAAAATTGTACACTTATCCGAATTAGAATAATTAAATAAAGCAAGTGAATGCACACAGCAAAGATCAAATAAATACGCAATGTAAAACCGAATGTTTATGACAATCTTATGACTACTTGACGAGCGGTGCACATCGGTGCGGTAGGTCCACGTCACTGTTTACGTCTGGCAGACATAACCTGGTCGGCTCACCTGTGCCTGGGCTGCGGCGTAGGACTGCTGCTCGGGGCCCGGCGGCGGCGCCGCGCCGCCCTGCGCCCGCTTCATCCAAGACATGCCGCGCGCTACCACCGCTTACATAACATTCGTGAGGGCTCCGCTCACATATGCTACGGCTGCGACCGACAGCCCCGTCACTATCATGGAATGGAATGAAACGATACAAGAAACACTTTCACTACCGCACCAGATCTTGTCACTACACTAAACTTAAAATACTATTGCGACTTGTACATGGGCCGAAATAAGGTTGTCTTGTAGGAGTAACTGCGTCTAATATAGAATTTATTTTATAAATATTTTATAAAGAATTTGTTGACAGCAGCCCATCGATCGAAGGCGAAGGTGCCCTGTTGGCAGTGTCGCCATTCTAATTTCTCATAAATGCCCAGAATTTTTAAAAACTATATACGTACTCGAACTATGAATCTAAAAAATATCAAACCTTGCTCTAATATCGAATTGAACACATATTTGTTTTGGATTTATTGAGAAAATATAAAAACCGTGAAACACCTATGAGAAGAAAAAAACTACTTTTTTTCTAGATTGTCAATGGCACGGTCCTTGTGTCGGTCAAAATGACAGACTGTATCATCAGTCAATATGTCAGTTTTGACACACGGCGAAATAAACAATTACGAAGCCAAATTGCAGGCAAAATTCAAATTACGGAATTCTTTTCAATTTAAATAAATTAATTTCCCAATAAAAGTAGTTTTTCTTTTTACATGAAATGGCAAAACGAACAAACCCATTCATCGAAGATTTTGTACCGCAGAGCAAAGTCCACGTAGGCGTGAAGCAATTCAATAATAATGAAGGCCGACTGAAAAAAGTTTACGGTAAACACCTTACCATTTACATGTTTCTTGATTATTCATCCACAAAATTGCCTTTTGGATCCTGTGTCATGAGTTCATGACCACTTTTCTTTATAATTTCAACGATTTAAATAACCGTATTGTTCTTAACTTCGATTTGTGTTCTTTCTCAGAGAAGACCTTGCTCCTACTATTTAAGGGCGCCAAAAAATGCCCTGCGCAAGAAATTATTTCCAAAGATAATGCGCTGAGCGCCACAGATAAAAGGGACAAAATGAAACAATTGTTTATTGGTAAAGACGGAACACTATTGCATTCCGGTAACATGGTAAACATAATATCAATTATTCATTCTTTTATTAGGCACCTATACTTTTCATCATTCATGATAATTGGGTAAGTAACTGCATTTCATCCTCAGTTTTCATTGCAGGTAGACAGCAAGTTGGGAGTGAAACAATGCACCTGTGGTAGTGCTGTTGAATCCCAGTGTGCCTACTGTGAGGTGAACTTGTGCAGTGGCTGCCAGCACGAGTGTGTCCGCTGTGACCGATCACACTGCCTACACTGCACTATGATTGGGTCAGTACTTGCTTTATTATAGATACTTACCTACTTCGAAGATGATTGATGATTAATGCCCACCTCCTTTAATGACAAATGTTTATTGACTGGCCTATTTTTGAAAAGGGAATTTAACATCATTAAAATTTAAAGTCATAGTTTAGTTTGAGCCATAAATAAATCAAAGAATTTACATAGTTCTAAACTCATTGAAAGACATCATTGATACATGATATACTTTAGGTAAGTACTGAAACATTGTGGTGGTTGTACTTCTATTATGTGTTTAAGCTTGCCCTATTAAACCAGTGTTACAGGTTAGGTGATAATCAGAGATCGGAATAGTAGAGTATAAGTATTTACCTAATCTACGAGGGAGTAAGTAAGTGGATGATAATCTTCTACTTCGCTTCACTCTTGACAGAGCGGTCGTGGTCACTACAATGATGATAATACCTAATATTTGCGGCCGTAACAAATATGGGTTTACAGAATTATAAACATTAGAATCAGCAATACAACTCTCTAAGTTCATGAAAGTGGCAAATATCATGATTTCATGAAATAGTCATTCAATCCACTTACAGCTTAGAGAGTTGTATTGCTGATTCTAATGTTTATAATTCTGTAAACCCATATTTGTTGCGGCCGCAAATAGTAATTAGATCAACATATAACCTGACACTGACCTGACAAATTGCAAAAAACGTAAGAAAATTTGAATTTCGCGGGCTACCTTGGCGCATCCACCTTAATTTAATTTGTTCTTTATTGGCAGACCTTGAAGTCCATAGTGTTAGTAATGACATGAAATATACTTATTTAACTATTATTAGTAATACATATAACAACAACAACAAACAATAACATACCTAATACAATAAACAAGAAACCCGTATAGCTACTTAGCCGACCTGTGTGTGCAGTCTCACCCATCGGCCAAGCATCGGGCAGTCCCATATATAATAGTAATCTATGGGCAGTCCCAGCGGTCACTCAATGCCCTCAACATGCCGTGGGAGCTAAAACATGTTGTTTGCCGAAGAGAAGCGCACCGCTTCCGAATAATGGCGTAGAAATCATCTACCCTCGCATCGGTAAACATTCCCGAAGCGCTACAAAACCGCGGCAGCCCCCCGAGCATTCTGAAGGCATTATTATATTAAACACGCAGGTCGCAGGTTAATGTTCTAACCAAACCTAACCCAAATGATTCACCAACATAGAGAGGACGTAGTGAAAAAAAGTGCGAGTGGTACGCCATCGCCAGTCCGAAAACACATTGCATCGAAAACAGCTAGGTATGCGAATGACGTTTTCGCGAACACGCTGCTATGCGAAAAACTTTTTGAATGGTACGCTAAAGTCTGTTTTCTAATCTCGTAGATCAATTTGACAGGCGCAAATGTCAAACTCCAAATTGAAAAACAAATAACAATCACTCGAAATGTAAATTTATTTAGGAGATTAAACAGACTTTAGTATCGAAATCTAGTGTTGCGAATCGAACTCACGATCCCGATGAGACACAACAAGCCTCGTCTTTGGATTGGGTTTAGATAACAAAAGCAGTGAGAAGTATGATTTTGAGTTTATCAATCAATCAAATCATTTATTTCGATCCATATAAGATCATTACCTATTTAAAGGAGATTGTTCTAGACCGCCCTATAACCAACAAACATTTGACGTGTACGTTAATTTTAATTATATTTTAATATGCTTTTTAAAAATAATAAATTCAAGCGGACACTATTTAATTCTTAATAGGTTTTTAAAAGTGAGCTCATTGATTTTATTACCAACTAAACCCGCCATCTTTCAAGGAATTGTCAATGTGAATGTCACAAAAGATTTGATAGTGTCGCTCTCGCTCATATTACGTAAATATCGATATCGACGACGATGTCCATAATATCTAGTGATAAATAATGGGTGTTCGATATTTATCACTTCCAAAACATTGAAAATGTGCAACATAACAGTTTTTCATGCATATTTTTTTCATAGAATTAGTTCCGTGAACATTTTAATGGAACTTATGATGAATATGGCCTAGCACGATTATGATGAAAATATAATTAACAAAACAAACTCACAAAATGTACTTACTAGTCGAATGAGGGATTTTCTGTCAAGTGAGAAAGTATTAGTTCAAAAGAAGCGTTGGTAAAAAATACGTCACTGTCTCTGGTTTTTGACATCAAATAAGCTTTCTTATTAACGGATCTTATTTTTGTTATCAGTAGCCAGTAAAACAAAGATGTATTTTTTACCCACGCCATCTATTGAACTATGTTTTTTCACTTGTCAGAAAATATCTCATTGAACGATTGCAATGTCATTTACGACGCAAATCTAGTGAATTGTTCTCATAACGATTCCACGACTTCAATAGACATATTTTTACTTTTTAAGTACTTAAACTCTAAACTCAAACTCAAACTAAACTAAAACAAACAATATTTTAATAGAAAATGTAGAAGAAAATGATTAAAACTGAAATAATAAAAAATAAGTGTTTTATTTCTGTTGTTAACTAGAGCATGTCATAATATGTATATGGCTACTTACAAAACCTGATGATGGTCTGGTCGGAGTATGCGACTGACGACAGGATTCATATCAACTGCATAATTAAAGTGCTTCAAATCATATTCTAAAATCTGTTAGGTACCATTCAGTACATAAAATGAAAAGGGATTTATACAGATATTCAAATGTTAACTTTTTCTCAACTGATGGTTTGCATAGAGTGGGAAATAGGTATGTAAGAACCTATACCTAAACAATTCTTCTTGTACGGCTGACTTGGTTTAATGAAGTAAGTAGGTATAATTAATCACCCCAGCGTAAAGTAAACTTCAACCAATAAATAATAACTGTAGCTAAAAGGCATAATAAAACTGTAATTACAGTATTATTTTACTGTATTTGAAGTTTAATGCTTTGTAGAAACCAGAAATAGCGATTTTAGAAGGAATTACTTAAGTTTTCGTTTATTAAAAATAACCTCAAAATCTGTTCCTTTTTTTAAAATAAATCTGTTCTCTAAGGTGTCCGTCAAGAAACTTTGTTCTTATGGGCTACTAAGGGCAATTTACAAATAGAAAATGATTTTTTCTATGCTGTTGGATCCAGGGCGAACAATGTATGGGCGTAGAACAATCTCCTTTCACAATAAATTATAAATTAAATTAATTTTAAACTATAAGTAAATGAAAAACACATACTTAATAAGTAAATTAATAAAATTAAAATTTTAAAATTAATAGGGAATTCTGTTAGGTCTTGAAATTAAACTAGGATTGAGTTTATATTAAATATATTGTATGCAAATGAACAACACGGTTCTCTCCCGCGCACTCCCGAATATAAGTGTCGTCTATCGACCACTTCGTGCCGATCGCTAGTGCTGCCCGCCCTCATACGCATAGGGTTGGGACAACCATCGGATTATCGTTATCAGTTCGGCCTTCCTGACTCTCCTGCGTCCTCGTAGGAGTCTTCAAGTGAAGTCCTAGCTCCTTCGGCTCGTCAGCATCGCCGTGATTCCAACCGCTGCAGCTGGTCTCGTTGATAGATGATCCAGTCGTGAGCCCCTGAGGCACCTTATAAAAATAATAAATATATCTCGTATTCAATTGTAGTTTATCAGAGAGGCTTTGTCTTATCGTGTTGCACGAGCTGCCAAAATGTATAAAAGCTTCAGCTGGAGACTCATTTATGAAGACTGTTTTAAAATATTTCCGATCAGAAGCTTCATCGCACACCGTTTAAATTTTCCTCACAGTTCTGTCTTGTCCAGCTTTGTTTTTCCTGCACTCATCTAATGTGTGGCCCTTAATATTGCAAAACGAGCAATGTTTGTTTTGATTTTTCTTTTTGAAGCAATTTTCTTCAAGGTGACCAAGACGATCACAAAATCCACATTTTCTCTCATCGTCTCTTTTTTGTGGAATCTTACCACATACTCTTGCCTTATGACCGACCTTACCGCAAGTAAAACACTTAGTTGTTTTGTTTGAGTTGCCATTAGCATGTGACGTTCCTGGTTGGTTTGATTTGGTACAATCAGTTGATGCTTTCATGCTTGCCAAGTATTTCAGCAGAGAATATGTATCATGACAGCCAGCAGATAACGCTCCAACT
This sequence comes from Lithophane socia, assembly GCA_947522985.1. NCBI lineage: Eukaryota > Metazoa > Arthropoda > Insecta > Lepidoptera > Noctuidae > Lithophane > Lithophane socia. Next base: position 17,981,763 of record OX383254.1, read on the forward strand.
TCAAGCAATTTGTCTCCAAGAGTCCCTATGATTGATTGAGCTATCACTTCATCACTCATATCAACGGCGATGCTGACGAGCCGAAGGAGCTAGGACTTCACTTGAAGACTCCTACGAGGACGCAGGAGAGTCAGGAAGGCCGAACTGATAACGATAATCCGATGGTTGTCCCAACCCTATGCGTATGAGGGCGGGCAGCACTAGCGATCGGCACGAAGTGGTCGATAGACGACACTTATATTCGGGAGTGCGCGGGAGAGAACCGTGTTGTTCATTTGCATACAATATATTTAATATAAACTCAATCCTAGTTTAATTTCAAGACCTAACAGAATTGTATATATACTTCTAATAATACTCCCGCCTCTGAGTCATTTGTTTGTTTGTCATTACATTAACCATATAACAATGGTTAATGTACTGACAATCAAACCTGTTCGCAAATACGCTCAGGATGGTGTTGGAGGCGCCCCGGAGCCTTCGCCCCAGAGATGTGCACCGCTTTCGCATCGTCGTGTAGAAACAGTCGACACGGGCGTCGGCGAACATCCCCGACGCGCTACTGTGCCGGGGCAGCCCCAACAACACCCTGAACGCATTATTATACTGGACCCGGAGAGCGTTGTAGTGCTTCTGGGTGTATGACACCCACAGGCTGGCCGCATATAGGGACGTACAAAACGCTCTGAAAAGAGTTATTTTAACAGCCCCCGAGCAACGAACAAACCGGCGGGCGATCATATTGGCCCTTACGGACAACGCCCTCCGCTCCCTATCGATGTCCGCATCGTCTCTCAGGTCAGAGGTCACGATATGACCGAGATATTTGAACTGTTGAACTCTTTTCAACTTGACTCCGTTCAATGTAGTAGGTGGAACAGAATCCGGGCATCTCCGACCCCTGGCCCGAAAGACCATGCATTCACTCTTTTTAGCGTTATAGAGCAAACCGTGATCCAGCGCATAACGCTCGCAGATGCCAAGCAACCTGGACAGACCACAAACCGAGGCGCACAAACCGAGGCGTTTAAGTTTGAGTACGGAACCCTAAATATTAACATGTTACGAATGTCGAATGTATTCAGAGTACTTACCTACCATAAATAATTTGCAACTTCATCGTCATGTTTATGATTCCGGATTTTAGAGGAGGTAAGTAGGTATAACCAATTAAGTACCTACCTACCTAATTCCTCACTCAAAGTGTAAGTAAATATAGGTACTCTACCTATTCCGATCTCTGGTGATATTATCAAAATCTTAGCATTCATAACAAATAAATCATTGTTTGGTAAGAATTAAAATATAAGTCATATGCAAGACATACAAAATCAAGAATAAAAAGCTACCGGTACTAGGTAGAGGTACCACCTTATTTGTGACCAATTCTACCATTTCCACCATTTTGGTAGATGTAGGCAAGATTAAAATAAATAAATAAATTTCGAGTCAGTCAGTTTCTCGAACTTAACCTCAAAATATGAAGTAGGCACCTAATTAAATCCTTACTTCCTTACTAGTATTATAAATGCGAAAGTAACTCTGTCTGTCTGTCGCGCTTTCACGCCAAAACTACTAAACCGATTTAAATGTAATCTGGTACACAGATAATCTAGAACCTGAGAAAGGACACAGGCTACTTTTTATCGACATACCACGCGGGCGAAGCTGCGGGCGGAAGCTAGTGGTAAATAAATACGAATTGCGGAAATCCATGTAAAAAATAGTTAACAATATAGGAAAAGCATTGAATAAATACACTAGGTTTGGTTGTGACACCGGACTTTTCGCTTGGTACAGGGTACCCTATATCTGAGAGCATTCTCCTTTGCAATTGCAAAATCATGTTCTCCCATACATTTATGCCGATGAAGACATGTTTTTCAACTACAATGTTAAGTTTATTCTTGGCATAAATTCATCCCAACGGAACCCTTCATTGGTGGTCTGACACCTATGTTTTATTTTTGTTTTCAGGTTGGAAGGGTCAGAAGTATGTGTGTCTTGTTATAGTTAAATATTTTATACTGCATATAGTTAAGTTCAAGAGATTTCAATTAAAGGTATTGTTAAGTATTTAATGAAATGTATTAGTAAGTAAGTTCAAAAAGGCTGTACCTAACTTTTGGAGGTTTGAAGAAAATAAAACACAAAATTCATTAACTGTAGTTTATGTGTAAAATATAACAAAACAAACTTTATGGTTCAACTTAGCATTTTAATTTCAACCTCCTCTTAATAAATAAATTGCATGTCTTCTGAGGACACTATGGTTTCACATCCCACATTTCTTAGGTTTACATCAATGTAAGCCTCAATAAAAGACCATGGCTGCAATCGAGCATGAGCCACTATAACATAGCAATATTTAAAATATGTATTTATAAAATGTGTATGCTGTTAGCAACACCATGTGACACATTCAAAATGCAGGTATCACAACAAAATATACATATTTTGTGCATAGATCACGGAACAACCACTACATGTAAATGGACATGGAATAAAATTTTATTTAATTGACCTTATTAACACACAATTCTTCAAGCTGGGCATTTATTTAGAAAAATTGCATTGCTTAAATATACCCTCATCCATCCATTCATACATAAATATGTTATTATTATTTCACATGTAAACCGAACACAGACTGCTTTTATTGCGACATCTCAGTACTTATATAATCTTCCTATACATACACATAATTCTAAATATAATGTAGGGATATGCCCAATAAAAGCAGTATTAGGTACTTTTCATCCCTGCCTAAACATAATGTTAAAATGCCATCCTAAAGGACTGTGTAAAAAAGTTAAGTAGGTAGGTATAAATCAATTATTTTTTTATATTATTTGAACCAAACTCCGAATAGAGGGTGCTAAGTTATATTCTTGAATGTATCAAATAGCACAAATTTCCTAGTCCCAATATGAAAAAGTAAAAAATACATGTTTCGCTTATCATCTAAATAATCTGAACACCTTAAGAAGTAGTAACTGCATACTGGCATCGTAGAGTAGAAACACAAGGTGACAGTCGAGTGGTAATAAAACAAGCCTCCGCCCGGTCCGCCACGCGACGCCAGCGAGGCAGCGATATTGCCCAACAACTTCTACAAAAGCTTTAGTAAACCACGGCTACTAATATTATAGACTTATAAATTATAATGTATGCGTTTCATTATTATGATTTATACATAAATCAATAAGTTCCTATACGGTATTAATGATGCAGTTTAAAGGTATGATTCCGAACCCCGCTGCACGCGGCAGTGCTGCCGTGGTCCCCATACATGTTCTATAGATTATATGAGATTACATTCCGAGCACGGCAGCCATGCTGCGCGACATTGCTGCGTCACATTGTGCTCGGAATGTAACTTTTGTAGAAATACCTTAGATCGGCACTGGTATATTTTGCTTAATAGGCATTTAAGCATAATTATTATTATTAATGTTCATAAGTACCTATTTATCTAAGTATTAAAAGCATCAAAATATATATTTTATACAAGAAGTTACAGTTTAGCGGACAAACCGAAATCAAAATCCCGCATTGTTACTAGAATTACAGCTACACTGGCACCCTTCCGTAAAATAAAGTACCATATACTAGCCATAACTTTAAAGTGCGACAGTCGAGCGAATACGCCGCAATGATATCATAGCGTTTATTGTTTACTTTATTGCAAAGGGCAACAACAGTTGAAGGGGAAATATTCCAAGTGTTTGTATGTTTGCGGCCGGCGCGGCGTACTGATAGTTCTGTACACTTGCCCGACTGCGCCGCACAAGGTTGCTAAAAGGCCACGCACTCGGTTATTGCTCTATTCAGTCAGCAGTCCACTAATCTGCCCCAACGTACTTGAGTGTCCTTTAGAAACGCGTCGCGAACAACTCTGGCGACCGTTTCTGTATCGTTTCCATCTAATGCATTAGGTACCGTTAGCAGTAGTATTATGACGTCAACTTGCAATATAATAATACTGCCAATAATATCAGCGTATTGAACTGATGTCGTTGTCTTGGACGTTTGCACTTTTTTACTTAGATCTACGTTAGGTGTTAGGTGGGTGTCTGCGTGGGGTGTGCGTGGCGGCTGCGCGGCGCGCGACTACGCGAACAGGTAGCGGTACAGGATGGTGGCGGCGATGCCCAGCAGCAGCGGCGTCAGCCACGACGTCCACGCGCTGCGGACGACAACAACATAATGCTAATATCACATATTATACACGTGTAAGTACACGCCTACGTCACTAATTATTATAATGTCATTTCTATAAGGTGCGTCTTTTCATAGGTACGAAATCACTTTTTACTCATTGTAAAAAAAAATACTTGTTCCCTACATTTTTATGTTCGCATAGCTTGTCAAAATGTAGGGAATAGCTGATTTATTTTTCGCAATTTTGGGGTTGGTCCCATAGTGATGAATGACCCCTTAAGAGATTTCGTGTATGAAAAGATACACCTTATGATATGATGGTAGATACCAAACTTATTTATACTTACATAGCTGAAAGATAACAAACCACATACCTAATGTATAGTCTTACAAGTACATACAAACGTTTAAATTAATTTCTACCCAGTTACGCCACAGGAAATCTCCAATGATGATGAGAAATGAGTTGATGTGTCAATAGTAACTAAATAAAATAGACACATTAAGGATGATCCGGTCTCATCTTTATTGTAGCCGTGTAGAGTGTTGAGTGCTAAGGCCAGGGTTAACGATGCTAACTTGGATGCTGGCCTAAGGAACGTAATAACAGATTTACAGACGTAAAAAATATAAATACGCCAATTAAAGAGGTATAAGAGGTAACGAGTGATACCTAAGCACCAAGCAACCATAATAATTATGCTACCCTTACCCTGTCACATAAAATATCTTATTAAACGTATGTTAATATAGCAGGTACCCTATTATTTACTACAGTTATAAAGGAAACATAAGCACGTGGGTCTGTGTAACTTAACAAGCAAATAAAGAGGATGTGAAAAGGATGTTCAAATAATGAGGCTGATGAAACATTATGCACTTTATTGGTCAATAATCACAGTACAATAGTTGGCAATACTACGATACTTAATAAAATAAAGCACCAAGTGACAAGGCTTATGTACCTTCATAGATATTTTACAAAATCTAAAATAAAACATAATATTGTGCAATAACTACAACAAGCAGTTGTCTACAACTAATGGAATTTATTTAGAGATCTTGTCTAACAACGATTATTATATCATAAAATAATGTACCTATATATACTTATGGTTATATTTTAGATACTTATTTATAACAATATATTCATACTAGATACAACATATCTTCGTGTTTTTTTTTTAATCCCATAACTCTTTGGAGGCCATGAGACCATGTTTTTATTCTCGTTTGTTTTCTCATTTTTTAAAAGTCACGATTATTTTACGGAAAACACTCTTACGTAAAAAATAATAATTTAATTCTGACTATTTTAGTCCATAAAAAAAATGACCACGTCGTATTTTCTTAGCTATTAGATTAGACTTATGATGAATGATTGGTTTGAATAAAGATGATTTACTTTTAATGATTTTTTGTACCTATCAATGAAAATTAGATACATCGTCAGATTAATGCTATGACATCTTAAAAAAAACCAGTTGATTCTTTGACATGGTCTCATTAATACCTACCCTAAAGTTATGGGACTAAAAAAAAAACACGTTGTATAGGAAAGCGTTTACAGATCATTATAATCACAATCGTTTATTTGTGGCATGTTTCAAGTACATACTCGGGGTGAGCGAAGTTGTCATCATTATTACACAGAGCCATGTGCGCGTGTAGGGGCTACGATCAAATAATATGGACCTATAATTTCGTGTCACGCGATGCGCGATTAGTACCTACCTACGGCTGGTTGATATCCGACCAAGGTTACTGGACATAAACTGACATTATTTTAATCTGGTATTACTGTGCGTTTGCACTGTCGAAACATTCACAACAAAACATGATAATGTCCCATACAATTTTTGACAGGAACGCGAGATTTCAACATGTTGTGAATGTTTCGCCAGTGCAAACGCACAGTTAGAATATTTGTCACTTGTCATGATAAATGACAATGAATTGATTAATGAATTAAGACTTATCAAACATTTAATAAAATGTGTGTCAAATACAATGTTGATGAAATCACTGAACCATTAGGATGGCTTATTCCCAGGAGCTCCAAGTAATTTTATACCCGGCGACTCCAAATTAAAAAAGCAATATAATAATAATTAATAAAAATCTTTCCCATAAGCTCCAAAAAATTTAAAGTACAGATTGCACATTTTTGTAAAATAAAATGAAAGTTAATTTATGATTCAACGAGCAAATAACCGGAGTAATGCGACAATGTCGAACCTTCCGTCCCACCCACCGCGCTGTCCATTTACAATAGTCTACAATTAAATAGTATAAAGTCAACTTGAGATGATGACAGAAAGTGCATTGTGTTGTGAGATAGGTTATTAAATATTTACAATATGTATAAGTACATACTTAGCATAAGATTGATTTGTGACTACCTATCTACTGAAACTATTTACCACGAAATTATAACATTAATGTTAGCCATTTCTGTTTTTTTGACCTTACACAACTTGGTTTGGAGCCGCTGGGAACAAATTGTATTATTTAATTACATAATAAAATTATGTAGCTCTTGGGAATCAATGTATGGAGATAAATTTGTTTGGAGAACAATAGATTTGGAGCTCCTGGGAATAAGCCCATGGCGCGGCGGCGTTTTTTGTCTGGGTTTACTATGGCAGTAATGCCAAACTCTTGATAACTCTTCAGACGTATTTTATCAGGTTTTGATGTTAGTTATCCATCGAGCATACATATAACTTGTTTTCTATTTTGATGTGCTTGATAGATTAACCTAACATTAAATCCTTCTAATTCTAACTGCTGGCAATTCGTAGACCCTGTTAAAAAAACTCACCCTGTATTTGAGTCGAATTTAAAATTCAAAGAATGATAATATGATCTGTCTATTCGATACTCAATCGATGTTTATTTAAAAGGTAACATAACAATGACGAGAGACAAACATTCTAATTTCAGTATAATATCTGTGTCCCTGTGTATGTTAGTGAAGACGGGAAATCAATCGTACCTATATGTACAGTCGAAAAAATTTAATTCTGACCCACCAGAAGCTTATTTTCTTGCAGACATTTTTTCATCTACCATCTTTGTTATTTTCACGGTTTCAAACGATTTATCGTCAAAGTGGGTCATGATTCACTTAGCCTGTACACACGGCTACAGTATCAAGCTATACTTTTCCAGTATAGGCTGACCTCGCATTGAACGGAAATCTTTTACAATGCGAGATCAGCATAAACTGGAAATGTATAGCTCGATGTGTAGCCGTTTGTCCAACACTATGCGATGGCTTCAAAGATACAAAAAATAAAAGTTATAAAAACTAAAACCCAACTTTTTGGTTAGCGTTTTTGTTGTAGTTGGGTTTTAGTTTTTATAACTTTTATTTATATTATTTTGGGGTTATACTTGTAATACATATAATTTTAAAAAGGAGGAGGTTATATGTTTGACTTTATGTATGTTTTTTTTAAATGTATGTTCATCTATATTTTTGTCAATTGAGAACGGATTTTAAAAATTCTTTGATTTGGTAGAGGATGCTTGTGCGGTGGTCCCATAAATTGTTTATTAACTTTGCTCACGTATTTTTGATGTAGCTTCAATTATACGTATTTTCCCCACTTGGCCTAATAAGGGTGATGTTTTAAATTCCTACTTAATTAATTATTAATTACTTATCCAGTAGTGGTATCCGAATTTATCCACATAAATTCGAATAGGAATTTAGGTAGGTTCATAGTTACCTAGTTACCTACCCCACGGTAGGTAACTATGAAGTGAAAGTGAGTGAGTCCAAAAAAAGCAAAACCTAAGACTTCCAAAAGCTTTTTTTTTTTTTGCACTTTGTAGTGTTTTTTTGGAAGTTGGTTGTTTTTTTTTTGTCTTGGTACCCAACATGGAAGCAAAACATTTTTTTTTAGTTCTTGACTTTGTCCTCGAGAGCGCGACATATTGAATTTAATATGATGTCACATAGCCTGTAAGCGATAACCAGCGGGCAATCAAGACGCTTCCAAAGATACCTCATTTCTCAAATTATGATAAGCAGTTTAGAACTTATGAGGGAACAGACGAACTTACATACCGGTCAAAATCATAACCCTCCTTTTTACGTCGCCGTAGTCGGATAAAAACGTGTAGGTATTTATTTACACACAAATTTATTATGCATCAGTTAAATAGTTATTCTAATACAATAGACACTGACTGACTACAGAAGCACTGCGTTAATGGTGCTTTATGAAACTAGGCCTGTATCATGTCTACCTACTGATAATATTGCAAAGAATGTAAACAACATAGTGCTATTAATGTTGTATAAACTTTATAATTCACAAGCGATTGATTTGTTTACATCCTGAGCAATAGCGTGTCAATGTCATGAGTGTATGTGGTGGAGCTAGGCTGGTGTGTCGTGTGGTACTGGTGGTGGTGGTGGAACTAGGCGACTACGCACTTGCCCTGCTCCTGCGCCTGGTCGTTGCTCCACTGCGGCGCGAACGCGTTCTTGCTCTGCACACGGTCCGCCTCCACCAACTCTCCGATCTTGTACTTCTTCATCAGCGATCTGTGACACAACCACAACTCAGTTAGATGAGGAGCTACCTGTTCTCTGATGACGTTAGATATAGGTACAAGTGAATCACCTGCTTAGCATACAAGTGAATGACATATTTATATTATTAATATGCAGGAGAATAATAAAAGGCAAGGTCAGACTCATAACCTCTAAACTACCTTCCAAGGTTATGTATTATTTTATTTTTTACTTATTATTATTTATTTATTAAAACTAAGCACAAGTAAAAAAAAAATACTGTACAAAGGCGGACTTAATGCCTGAGGCATTTTCTACCAGTCAACCTTAGGGTAACCTTAGGGGGTTTATTATGCCCCGTAACTAGCTTTAACAACTACAAAATGGCAGCTACATAAGCTAGCATATAACTTGACGACTCACTGTGGGAAAGGGCCCATAGGCAGAGGTGCACTAGTTCACACACATTTCGCCAGTTAAGTCTTATGTAACAGGAGGCGAGCTTATCTTTAATATAATATGTACTTATTGCCCTCTGCTAAATAAAAGCTTCCGCCAAAGATCTACCAACTTAATATTGGCGAAATTGTGATTAAAGAAATCGTTTTTGAAAAGCCAGCAATAAAATCTCTTGTAATAAACGCCAGCAGAACAACCAATGAACCAAACACTACCAACAATCATAGATATTGCAAAGTGCGAACAACAATCTGTTAACTCTTTCGCGGGGTGGTTCGCTGAATTGTTTATTGGGATGTTTAACAGTGAACATATCCTGCACGCCGATTGCGTAACCTGCGATCAATCATAATCTGTTTCATTTTGCCAGTTTAACAACATTTAGTGCGTTATTTACGTTTTTGAGTAGACAAATTAGAAAATAAGAAGCAATGGATTAGCAATCTCTTTCAAAACGATTCAGATTGTGATTGATCGTGTATTTCGCAATTAGGGTGCTGTATGTGCATTTGCATTTAAAGCAAAGGCTGGCTCGTACAGATCGGTGGTAGATGATTGTGAGGCGTGTACCTGGCGTCGGAGCTGTGGCTGACGTCCTCGAAGGGCTCGGTGGCGTCCTGGCCGCCCTTCTCCAGCAGCACCTCCTCTCCGCCGGGGTGCTAGGGATCAAGCACGGTTTTCAATATACGATACGTACGCAAATGTTTTATTACTTATTTCATACGATGTGTCTGTGTCATACGGCTGTAGACACGAAGTGCTACTATAGTAGCCTTCCTTCGACTACCAAACTGAACTTGAAATGCATCACGTCGAATTTAAGATATTGTCGAAGTACAGGAGGTCGGAGTAGAGTATGTCGAAATTGAATCATGTCGAACTAGCATTATTTAATTGTCGAAGTAGTATGTCGTCGAAGTCACATCATTTCTAAGTTAAGTCATGTGGAAGAAACGTTTTGTCGGAGTAGGTACAGTAGTGTCGGACTTTAAGGCATGTCGAACTAAAGTATTGTCGAAGTAAAGACGTATCGGAGTTCCGTAATGTCAAAGTCAAATAAGTCGTAGTACCGTTTGTCGAAGTTCAGGTTGGTAGTCGTAGCCTTTATTCCTCTCAACCTTTGGTATTGGACACCGTACGTAAGTTGCGGTAAGGATTCTTAGGGTCAGTTCACACAGCGACGTGAAGCGACGCGACGCTGCGCGCACTTTTTAACAATAATCGAACTTATTTTCTTCACGAAAAGGTATAATTTTGCGAGTGTTGAGTGACGTGTCAAAGTACGCTGAGATGCGCGGTGCTGCGCAGCGCGTGTACCTTATTGTGTAAATTGGATACCTATTGTATCGGATCATAAAAAAGTGCGCGTCGCGTCGCGTCTCGGTGTGTACTGACCCTTAGTGGTTTTGATTGAGTGATAAGGATAACAAAATGACAAAAATTTTGATGAGGGAAACAAATACCATTCAAATTAGAATATACAAGTGGTTCTTGTATCCAACGGAAATCTGGTTTATCTAGATCGGGTTCATTGTATCTAGTTAGTAAGTATTACACCACCGTGCAGAAATAACTCGTGCCCTCATTAAATTAGTTCGTTGTGTAGTTATTAGTAATAACTAATAAGTTAAGTGTAAAGTCTAAAGTTGTACCTAAGATATTTTTGTGAATCTCATTGTGAACTATGTTCTTATGAGAAAATAAAGTTCTTTAAACCTAAGTGACCACTAATAATTAGTCATTGCGGTCAACCAAAATTTCAATAGTAATTATTACTATTGAAATTTTGGTTGACCGCAATGACACGATCTAATTTATTGGCTCTAAATAAAGCAATGCCTGTCTCACAATCGATGTTAACCAAACGTGTAAACAGGTCGGCACCTACTTGGAATAGCCTGAAAAGGCTTACCTAAATACAATTAGGTACCTAAGTCAGTTAAAATAAAATGAATAGTTTCTTTGTATTTTCATTGTAACTAATAAGTACATACATACAGTAGAATGATTTCAATACGAAATTGTATATTTGAATTGGCGATACGACACACATTTTGAACTTTGTAACTATTGCGTAAAAAAAAACGAATGTGAAAGCCATTTATGGATTCAGGGATCCGTTCGTGAAATATTAAGCTTTAAAGTGCTAATTTTGGTCAAGTGTCGTCGTCCCCTGCCAGATAAATGGTTGGTTTTGAATATGTGAAAAAAATTCACGACAGTAATATACAGCGTGTAAGGGTAAACACCGTTGTCACTCAAACCATGGTTAGTTGACTTAAATGTATAAATAAATTACAGAGTAACAAAAAAAAAAAAAAACATTTTTTTCTTTAAAAGATTTTCAAAGATTTTTATGCGATACCGTCCGCATATTCATGGGTATGCGCCCGACGTAGGTAACGATAAACAAACTTACATACTTTTATAACATACTTTTCCTGGCTTAGGACAGGCAAAAATACCTAAGTACCTTAGGCGTGACGGGTCTTCATGTAAATTTGATTTTCGTTTCGTTCTTGAAGATCAACTGGCAGCTGCTGGTTGCCACGACCCTGAACGTGGGCGTAGATCCTACGAGCCTCATTCAGGTTATCACCCGCGATAGCGTAAAGCCGCACCATTTCGGTGCATTACTCATCCGTGTAAGACATAATCACATAAATACAATTATTATTTACGCACGAGAAATGAGCGGCGCTACGACGCCGCGACGCGGCTTTATGTATATTACGTGCGTTCGCTCGCTAGCGAAACAGCTGACTGACTGAGGGGGATCGGTCGATAGCCTATAACCAGCGGACAATCACGACGCTACTAACGATACCTCATTTGTCAAATTGTGATAAGTGGTTTGGAAGATAGGAGGGAACAGATGAACATACATACATACATACATACATACCGGTCAAAATCATAACCCTCCTTTTTTCTTCGGTGTTAGCCCTTACGCCCTGTATATAATGAAATTAAAAAGAAAACTATCACAGCTAAGTAGGCTCCACAAGTTACCGAGTAATAATCTAACAACTTAAATTTGCAGTTGAATCACGTTTGATGTATGGGAGCCCCCATAAATATTTATTTTATTCTGTTTTTTAGTATTTGTTGTTATAGCGGCAACAGATAATACATCATCTGTGAAAATTTCAACTGTCTAGCTATCACGGTTCATGAGATACAGCCTGGTGACAGACAGACAGCGGAGCCTTATTAATATGGTCCCGTTTTCCCTTTGGGTACGGAACCCTAAAAATATGACCATGACCCTGCACACATCGTACGCGTACGTACCTACTACATGTGTGCTACATGCACAGACAAGTATCTCATGTAAGGTCGAGCGCACAAGTTAACGAGGAGGCGATCATTCGACAGATAACTACACAATGCAAATATCAGGCAAGATCACTCGCAAGAGGGTACAAAGTTCTACTACGAGAGTAGGTATTCATTCACGTGTTATTTATAATATTAATTTAATAGCTCTCCGTCGACACTCGTCACAGATAGCGTCATCGTTTGACGCAGCATGCGATTTGATTTTTGGCTAAATAACATTTTCAACACACTTGATCGTAAAGTGGCTCTTATTGAACCGCTTTTAGGTTCATAATGTAGTGTATTATGGAAGCGTGCTTTTTACTTTACATTACCGCACTAGTGCGGTAATGTGCGCCACAGATAACTATTTACTAGTCGGAGTAATGACATGGCAGTATGTTTGCTCGACCTTGATGACAGGAAGACGCTTCGCTCATGGTTCAATCCTAGAATCCTTCACTTGCTCAGGTTTAAATACAAGTACTCGCGCCAAAAAACAACTTTGCGGCCTTGCATAACAAATAACTATTTCTACTGCGTATAATGGCTGAAAGCAGAATAATGCTGTGCTATTTTTCTTACTCAAGGAACAGCATGATATTAGTAAGCTGCATACAAATCATTAGGGGATGAAAGTTTGTATAGGAAACCTAGCATTTCTAAAGTATACCGGTAGTACATTCCCGTGGAACGATATCCGACATCCACGCGGGCGAAGCCGCGGTAAAAGCTAGTCATTTATAATAGTAGGTAAGTAGCTGCTGCTATGTTACTTCGCATTACCAGTGATTACATTGGTAGGTAACTAGGTACTATCTTTCTGTGATTGGCACTAAGAAGATAAAAATTATATATCGTCAACAAATCACCAAATATATAAGAATAAGATTAATTTGTTTAAAATTATAAACAAAAATCCCGACTGTAAAACACATACCTAACTGAAAGGAGGAAATCAAGCAATTTATTCTTTTCAATTTTGGCATCGCAGGCGGGAAAAACAAAAGTTACACCATAATTATATTTCAGGCTATTGGCTTGTGCAAGCGGCAAATACAAAATTCTATAGAATATAATGTTTGTTTTCAGGTAGGTTTGTATCTGTTTTTGCAGTCGGGTTTTTTGTTTTTTTTTAAATAATTTGCTTTATTTCAAGCTTTTTAGTTTTACTAATATTGTAAAATATAAATATTAAATATTATATATCATAATTATGACACTCCCACAATTATGACGAAACTAACGATACCTCATAATTATGGTAAAATCCATCACGGCCTAATGGATTCATAATTTATTACTAGCAGGTGTCATCGTTAGGCTAAAGAGCGTACTAAACAACTTTATTCTATGATCAGATCTCAGGATCAGATATTGAAAATGTGTGTGATACCCCCGTGCCTCGGAAAGCACGTTAAGCGGTTGGTCCTGCGCCTGATCTCTCTCCTGTCGTGTCGGATTGCCGTCCCATCGGACTATGAGAGTGAGGGAAGAGAGAGTGCACCTGAGTCTATCGGGAGATATTATAGTGCACAAGTGGGTGCGCCCACTTGTGCACTATAATATCTCCCGCGCCGAAGGCTAGTCTCCGTTGAGATTGGCCGCCGCCGCCGTGGTGGCCGCAATACGGTCTGGAGGACCCATATAAATATATGACGTACAGCTATAATGAGAAGTAGGAATAACTAACTGTTAGTTTATTACGGTCTCTACCAGTGTTACCAGATGAAAAATAAAAACTACCGCGTTGATGGATTAAAAATACCGTGTTTCAGACTCAAGATACCGTAGACATATTTGAAAAATTTCGTGTAAATTACCGTGTAAAAAGCAAAAGAAAGGACCATGAATATTCAATATTTGTATCCAAAATTATAGTTAATTAACTACTTTCTTTAATCATATAAAACAAGAACTTCTTGATCGTATATAGCTGCAGTCATTTTTGACAAAATATTCCTATTATGTACAAAATCAAAACAGTTGTTTCCATGTCGGTAAATAGACTGTTGCCCAAGAATGTTGACTTGGCTAAATATCCTTTCACAGGCAGGATTTGAGTGGGGTAACGATAAAATATTAACTTTTTTTTAATTTCCTGGCGCAACGGTTCTGCGTTCACTATTAAACAACCAATTTTAATTATGGTTAGACAAGCGGACAAACTATTAATAGAAACACTTTTCATATTTAGTCGTATTAAGATTACCCGTGTACAATATTTTTGGGAATTCCCCCACGCGACGGATAGGACATATACAACGGACATAGAATGCAAAGTGACAAAAACTATATAACTATATTATAGTATTGGCTATCATTTTTAATAAATTACCGTTACATACATTACACGGTAATTAATATTTAGAATTATCGTAGAAAATCACACGGTAGGGAATCATTACCGTAGACCGTGTATTGGTGAAAAATACCGTGGTTCTACGGTAATTACCGTGTATCTGGTAACACTGGTCTCTACTCACATTCGATGCCGCACGCAATCAAAATTTCCTTCATGTTTGACAAATTCATCTTTCCGCCAACGTAAATAACGCAATTAATTTTGTTGAATTGGTTTAAAATGAAAGGGATTGTAGAGTGTTATGCAATTTAGGCTGCTAGACTTTGCGCCAGTTTCCTTGTTATCTGTTGCATAACAAAATAGTCGCCCTAGTCCCGCGACACTTCTCTTTAGATAAGCAGATTAATATTATAATACTTATTAATAAGTAGCTGCTTAACAGATAGCGCAATGTCACCGATATGATGGCTAGCGGGGCCTGTTGTGTAGTGATACCTAACACTGACTGACCGTGACCGCATACTCTCCCAACAATCACAATTTTTCTTGAATTTGAGCGTTTTACTCGAGTTTGATGGAATTTGGACCAATCAGCAGGCGTAGCATGACAACATTGACAACCATAGAAACGGGTTATCCACGGGTTTTGTCGACGGAAGAATAGACAAAATGTCAGATTGTGATTGTTTATCGGTCATTTTGTCTATTCTTCCGTCGATAAATCCCGTTTCTATTGTGGTCATGCTAAACGTGCAGGTCCAAGCATTACTTTGGAGAAGTTTCTAATCTGCAGTACATTTAAAGCTATACTAAACTTAGTTTTTGAACAAAGCTAATCTGACGCAAGCAGCGTGAGACACACGAATAGAAGTTTTGAGTTGGCTGCCAAGTGCCAAGCCACTTGATGGGCAGGCCACTAACGGCAAAGGGTCAACTCATAACACCGGCGGCACCGATTCCCATGCCCTTCCAACCGAAACACAGCAACACTGTTTTTCGGCTCTTAATGGGTTTTCATGTATTGTTTGGATACTGTGAGTACTTTATTTATAAAGAGATCGTTCGTCACTCTCCACTCCAGACTTGCTACTGGAAGGGAGACCGCCGAACGAACACCTTAAAAAGTTGGCCGTGACAGATTGGTCAGCTTATAGAGGCCTAATCTAGAATCGTGTAAAATAATGTAGATAAACGTATAGAGTAAGAAATAAAGAATAAGAATCGAAAATAAGTTCCTAGACCTCAAAGTGTAGCAAGGTATATCCTATCTATCCCTGTGTATCTACTAATAGATTAGTAGAGGTAGGATAATTATCGTATTATTTTCTAATCTAAGTATAGAAGGCCCTGGAACATAACTAATGACACCGTACCATACATCGCTGTAGGAGTGTTACAGAAAATTTAGACTTATTTCCGTATTTTGGCTGGCGAGGTTCTCTAATATGTAATCGTCACTGCTCAATATTGTTCGCACATCCTAATTTATAGTCCTTCGGTCGCGTGCCGCGTCGCCGTCGGCTGAACGGAACTTTAATAATCCGCACTCCGTCGAGAAGATGCGCTGGAATTTCTCATTTAGCGGCGTAGACGGAATGCGGGGACGGGGACAGAGGTCGGACGCCCTCTTCAAATGACCTACGTATAAGTATAGGGTCAGTGGGTCGTCTTAGGGGCGGAGATATTACTTCATAAGTTCCTACAACCAACCTCTTTGTAATATTAGTGTAGATATAATATGTGTTATATACAATTAATGGTACACCACTGACTACCTGCAATATTGTCTCTCCTTCTCCCAAAGTTTGTCTGAAAAAGATCGCTTTTAGCGATAGGACCGCCCATTGTGTCCTGTCTGTAATTTTTATGGATATAAAGATTATGCTATCTATTTACTTAACTAGAATAATCTAGACAAAGGGTCGTGGCTAAGTAATAACAGGAACAGCAGCGCGGGTCGATCCATCAGGTTAAGCTACGCTTGCCGGGGTTGGTCCGTGGATGGCCATCTTTACATACCGAGACTCCTCCGTGACTCGGAGCGTTGGTCCCGGCTGTCATTCGTGGATCTTTGACAGTCGTTACGGGTCGCCAGAAGCCCGAAAGTTTGACAACCACTCTTACCAAAGGGTACCTATCATATTACACAGTTTCTGGGTTGTGGAGGTCAGATAGGCAGTCGCTCCATGTAAAATACTGGTATTCAGCTGCATCCGGTTAGACTGGAAACCGACCCCAACATACCTAGTTGGGAAAAGACTAGGCAGATTGAATCTAGACAAAGGTAATTAAATATTTTGGTTGGCGGTGGCGGTTTGGCCACAATTTTGTCATTTCATGATTGGATTATTAGGTATTAGGTATATTATCTACTTAGGTACCTACATGGTGAATAGTATACAACATAATTAAGGTTTTTTTTTTTTTTTAATCTGGATTTTGTTTAGGGGCTTTTATCAAAGATATGTCAGCCCCATCGTACCCTTTTACCTTAATTGGCTTACTTATTAATTATTTAATAATATTACTTACTAGCTAATGAATTAAAATTATTCGTTGAGGACATTAATTAAATGGCACAACTTTTTAATAATCTCCGAAGATGGTTGAGATAAGATGGACTGGATTATGCCAACATCAAATTTATTTATTTTACAATCATTCACGAATAACTCACGTTCTACTCCGTTCCGAGCACACTCCATCAGCAAATGTTGTACGTCTTCGATTTGATTGCAAATTGTGCAATTAAGTCAGCCTTTTTCATAAGAAATGCGAATTTTGCCGATGGATAGTGCCCAGAACGGAGTACGATTGCATATTTCTGCAACGCAAATTGTGCCCTGATTTCATAACGTCCATGTACCGATGTACGTACGTCCGGTGTAGGTAATTCTGTTGAGTAGCATGATTTCAGTGATAATTGCTCAAACAAAACGTTATTTCCTTCGTGCTACTTTTTACCCGACTACGGCGAAGCAAAAAGGAGGGTTATAAGTTTGACCGGTATGTATGTATGTATGTATGTTCATGTGTTCCCTCGTATCTTCTAAACTACTCATTGAATGACTATTTCATGAAATCATGACATTTGGCACTTTCATGAACTTGAGATTTGTATTGCTGATTCTAATGTTTATAATTCTGTAAATCCATATTTGTTACGGGCGCTAATAATATTTAGATCAACATACAACCTGATACTGACCTGCAAATTGCAAAAAACGTAAGAAAATTTAAATTTCGCGGGCTACCCTAGCGCATCAACCTTAAGGCTGCGTTTCCACCAGAGATGTGCGATGGAAATGTGTCGTGCGAGGATGTCTAGCTGTGCTGTGAAAATGTGTGGGGGTTTCCACCAAAGCTGGAGCCGTTTCCACCAGAGCTGTGCTGACCGAGGCGAGGTAAATGAAGCGATTCTATTGGTTCTTTACAAACACATCCCTCGCTACGCATCCTCGCACATCTCTGGTGGAAACGCAGCCTAAGAACCTTTATTTCCGATTCTTCTTCAAAACGAGTTTGAACCAGTTGAAACGATGCCGCTCAGCGCATGACAAATGACAATAGCTTTCTAATACCGAAGTCCCACGATCCGCGATTTTGCGGACGGACACCGACGAGCCCGGACGACGGACCGTGGGAAGGTGTACGTGCGGGTTATCGCAGACATCGGAAGTTCCTCGGCGCGCGGTTCGTGGCGGTCTGTGGTCGTCTGCCGTGCGTGTCCGTCTGTAATAATGCCGATCGTCGGATTCTCTAACCATAAGATCATCTTATGGTGGAATCCGACGATCGGGGGCGCACTTAAAGAAATGATACGCCAGGCACGCGTCTTATATACCTATCCCTTCTTTCAAGAACCTTTATGGAACCGGTACTTTGGAACCGGAACTGGAACCGGAACTGTACCGAAATGAAGAACCGTAAGTACCCTAAATCCGTACCAGTTTTCAATCCCTGAAAAAATAAAAATGGAACCCAACTACCTACTTACGACAAAAAGGTCAACTAGAATCACAGAAATACAAACATAGACGACATATATACAGACATAGGTACTTGTTTATAGTTTTATCACTTTTATATAAATTCAAGGACCCGTTTTCGGCCTTTTTGTATGCTAAAAAAAACCGGCCAAGAGCATGTCGGACCACGCACAATAAAGGATTCCGTAGTTGGGATGAATTTATCCCAACTACGGAAACAAACAAAATTAACATTGTAGTTGAAAAACATGTTCTCCCATACATTCCAATTGCAAATGTAAGTTTGTATTGGCACTTCTTATAGGTTTTCCTGTAATCTATAAGTAAAGAACTACTTATTTCCTGTCTTTTAGGTTCAATAGTTTCGGAGATAAATGGGGGGGGGGTCTAAATATATAATAATAGTCAATTTTCATCTATTGTTAAAAGACTTAAAGATGACTGTTATGTATGTATGTGTACCGTACCGCGGCTGCGACCCGGCTAAGTAACCCGTGCATAGATATTAAAGTTAGTGTGTCATTGACTAGCGTGTTTGACTGTTGTCCGTCCCATACCTGCATATCTAACAGTGGCGACGAGGACGAATTTACGAGTGCACAATGTCTACTTTTGGTGTTTCTTTCGGAATAATGACGAACTTTGACCATTTAACCCAAGACTGGATTAGTTACAAGTCTCGGTTACAACAATGGTTTATTGCCAACGACATTACGGACGAATCGGACAAGTTGAAGGTCAAACGGAGGGCAATACTCTGGCCACATCCTCCCCACGCCTTCTATAGAATACACTTAGATTTTCTAGGGCCCTTTAATAACCAGATGTTTCTAATCGCAGTTGATGCTTATAGTAAATGGGTAGAAGTGTATTTAATGACTTCATCGTATGGCTCGAAAGTAGTTATTGAAAAACTTATAGATTTAATGTCACGATTCGGTATTCCACATACTATAGTAACGGATAACGGTACCTCATTTGTTTCGCTAGAGTTTAAAGATTTTTGTTCGAAAAATGGTATTACTCATAAGCTTGCACCGGTATACCATCCGTCAAGTAACGGACAGGCCGAAAGCTCGGTTAAAATTATTAAAAGGGGGCTTAAAGGCATTATCCTTAACAATAAAGGGAAACCATTAAAGGAACAAGTGTCAAAGTTTTTGTTCGACTATCGGAACTCCAGGCACAGTACCACCGAGAAATCACCCGCTGAGCTCGTGTACGGTCGCTCGCTACGCACTCGGCTCGATTTATTGTCACCGACATCACCGTCGGCGACATACGCAGCGTCGACCTCCTCTTCCACTTGCCTCACTCAAACCGTGGAGCAAAACCAGTGCTTACAGCGTAAATATTATAAAGGGAAAGAACGCAAACAATTCCAAGAAAAAGAAGCGGTGTGGATTATGAAAAATTTAAATAATAAAAAATTTGTATGGGTCGAAGGAATAATTAAGAAAAAGATCGGAAACGTAATGTACGAAGTTTATGTTCCTGAAATGGATCGGTTGGTAAAAAGACACTTGGATCAGATACGGGCACACGGACGAACACAAATGTCAGAGCGTTACTCAAACTGGGATTCAGATGTCATTCCGGATGTTCAGCGCGATATACCAGACGCAGACCAGACAACACTGGATGACGACGACGAACATCAAACTAACGCAAACAACGACAACCGAACCAGCAACTCGGATGTGTTGGAAATAGGAACACCACCACCAGAACACATTACGATATCACCATCAGTCACCAGTACACCGGTAAGAGGAGAGGGAGAAGGTGAATGTGGTACAGAGCGAAATGTGACCTTCGCCACGCCCCTAGCGGACTAGGGCTTTCAAATACCGGATTTTTTCAATACCGGTATTAATACCGGTATTGGAAGTCAATACCGTGATCACGGTATTAATACCGGTATTGAATGCAAGTTCCATTAGGACATTAATAAAACCATTAAAATACGTGTTTTTATTTTCAAATCAGTCTTTATTGTTCTTATTTATTATAAATACCTTATATACTTTTTTAACTCTCTTATATATAACAATTTGGTATTGGTTGATTATTTATTTAGGTAGGACTAGGAATTAGGAACTTAATCAAAACTTAAACTTAGTCTAGTCTTTTTGCAGGAAAGTATTTCACATAAACTTTGTAAAGTACAATATCAAAAAAATATAAACTTCTTATACTATCGACATGTAATCATCATGTCTCATGTAATCAACATAGGTATCAAAAAATTATACAATAAAAAAAACAGTAAAAAAATCTAAAACTAAACAAGTAACAAAATAAATCAGCGTTCATAATAATTCTGACCAACACAGTAAAACAAATGTAAAACTATATAAGTAACACAATAATACAAAAAGTTTCAATAACTTTTTATGAACTTTAGACGCTTTATTTTTTTTTATTTTGAAAGTGTGATCGCAAAATGGAAAGCGAATTTAATGTTGCATGAGACAGCGAACTTCTCAGCCTGTTACATAAATAGCCTACTGAAGAAAAAGCACGCTCTGCTTCTACACTTGTAGGTACCACAGACAGTAAATATCTGTAAGCTGCCGATAGAAATATCTCCCGACCACCCCCAGCAGTTTCGAAGACACACATCTCTACTCTTATTATAGATTTAAAATCGGTGCTCGTAGTCGTAGCTGAGGTAGCACTTTTGGTTTTAGGCAATTTGGATATCTCCCTCTCTAATTGTTTCTGTATGGCCATGTCTAGATTTTCACTGCTCGTATCAGTCGTATCCAATGAAGTAGACGGTTCTTCTATCGTCATATCATGTTCACGATCAGTCATTGTCTCGCTGTGAGCGTTTCGTGTGTCATTATTATATTTCAAACGTGCAAGTAATTTTACAATAATATCTAGTATTTCGTCAGATGTAGGTTTCGTGAAGGTATCATCATCGTCATCGTTACTGAAGAAAGTATCAGGGTCGTGCAAATATTGTAACACTCCAGATATTAAAAGTCGCCGATCCTTTATGCGCCTTCGAAGTGCTTTTTCACAACACAATACAAAAGCCTACGCGTTATCCCGTCGCCTTTGCGAAACTGACTAACAATAACAAAAACGACAAGTACAGCTTGATTTCGAGCATTGGAGGGGCGGGTGGGGCGCGGGAGGGTGAGTTAAAGATAACAGTGGGAAAACTAGTTACTACTAGCTGACGAAAACTAGTGAGAGAATAAGATCACATCTAATGTTTGTAATACCGTAATCACGGTATTCGGGCGTCAATACCGGTATTCAAAAAGGACCATATTAAATTCGTGATCACGGTATTACGGGATCCCGGAATACCGGTATTGAAAGCCCTATAGCGGACACAGACAGCTCGGTCGATGCGCTGACGCCAATACCAGTGATAAATCCACGACGTCTCGAGTTGTCCCCCGACAACTTTACTCCTTAGCGTAGTTTTGCATTTAACTATTGTTTCAGGGTTAAATTGTACTTGCAAAATAAAGGGAAGGGGATGTTATGTATGTATGTGTACCGTACCGCGGCTGCGACCCGGCTAAGTAACCCGTGCATAGATATTAAAGTTAGTGTGTCATTGACTAGCGTGTTTGACTGTTGTCCGTCCCATACCTGCATATCTAACAATGACTAAAAGACTACGTTTTTTTTTTGTGTTTGTTTTACGCGATATCTCCGCCAATTAGGTATGAATTGATTTTGATTATTATTTTTTTGTTTGGTAGGTCATGCTTCAGAGGTGGTTAACCGACTTCCAAAAAGGAGGACGTTCTATGTTCGTCTGTATGTATTTCTTTTTGTGTATGTTCATCGATATTTTCGCCAACTAGGAACCGATTTAAAAAAAAAAATGTATTAACTTTGCTTGCGTAGTTTTTGAGTTTCCTTTAATATTACGTATTTTTACCACTTATATCTGGACGATGTTCCGTCACTGTTATTTACATAGCAGGTGGTATTCGAATTTGTATGGGGTGGGTAACACAACTAAAAAGGTAAATACTTATAAAAAAAAATACAAAAACAAAAACAGACTTCCAAAACAAACACAAAAAAAGTGAAAAATAACTTTTATTTCGGAAGTCGGTGGCAAAAAACGAAAATTGTAAAGCAAAGACAGTTTTTTTAAATATCTTTAAAAGTATCCTAACTAATATTATAAACGCGACGAAAGAGAGTTGGTTTGCTTACGCTTTCACGCCAAAACGGCTAAACGGATTTAGATGACATTTTGCACGTGGGTAGACCATGACTTGGAAAAGGACATAGGTTATTTTTATCCCGATATTCCCATGGGATCGAAACATACGCGGGTGAAACCGCGAGGCGCAGCTGGTTAATATTAAAAATGCGAAAGTGAGTTTTGTTTGTTTGTTACGCTTTCACGCTAAAACGGCTGAACGGATTGGTATGGGCATAGGTACTTTGAACCCTGGAGAAGGACATAGGTTACTTTTTATCGACATACCATGCGGGCGAAGCTGCGGGCAGAAGCTAGTAGTATGATATACCGACGGTACCTATCTCATACTACGCTCGATTTCGTTGACGACTTACTTACATACTTTTACGAAAATAATTTTCTTCTTACAATAAAGGAGTGGTTGTGTTCACCGTCCGCGGCAATAATAGGCCCGATGTACCAGCAGGTGCCTGCACAGTAGGTATCCCTCCGACGAGTTGATAAAGAGCATACAGACTGACCTGCCTTATATATTATTAATTAAACAACAAGTCATTTGTTTATCATGTGTGTCGCTACTAACGAGCTTGAATATTATCTTTGAGTAAAAATCTAGATTCTACATCATTCCTACGATGTTTACATAAAAGTTATGTGGCGTCATTCGACAAGACGAAATAAGTTGATAAAAACCAAGAGGAAGGTCAAAGGCAATTTTTTACATTTTTGGTAATGACCGTGTGAACACACGTCATGAAAAACATTAATGACTGGTTCTGTGATATCTGCACACAACTGAAACGATTATATTCCCTGCATATTGTCGTCTGCAGTCATCTGACGTTTACTGTACCTACCCCTGCCTAATATTTCATGAAATAGGACACTGAAAACAGTTCCATTAGTTAATTAAATTAAACTTCATTGTGTATTATCATGTGTACAATCATTAATTATGTCAACATGTCAGTGGGCTATTGTATCAGTAATTAAGTAAAGTCACTATCATCGCATGTCACATTAGCAAAGCACTTGAAAAATTATCATACCTAATTACTCTCACCAATAAAAACTTTTTACAAAAAAAACAACCGATTTAAAAAAAAAAACACTAAAAGAGTGAAAAATAACTTTAATTTCGGAAGTCGGTGCCTTTGCTTTTCAATTTTCGTTTTTTGCCACCGACTTCCGAAAAGTGCAAGCACTTTTTAGATGTGGTACCTACCCTACACAAATTCGAATACCAGTACCTGCTATGTAAATAACAGTGAGAAATAACGGAGTCAAATAATATATCGTCTACATAGACAAAGTGCGAAAAAATACGTAATATTGAAGCTAACTCAAAAATTACGCAAGCAAAGTTTCGAACTAAAAAAGTTTTTTTTTTTATCAGTTCACAATTAGCGAAAATATCGATGAACATACACAAAAATAAAATACATACAGACGAATACAGAACCTCCTCCTTTTTGAAGAAGTCGGTTAAAAATAACAGAACTATACAAATCAATGTAATACGTTTTTGGTTCTTACCCGCAGGCCGCAAGGGTAGATTGATTAGAGATTTAACATATCTATGTAGCTCATGTTGATGGTTTTTTTAAATACTATAAGTTCAAATAATAGTAGTGTAATATTTTACAATATTACTGTTATTGTTTTTTTTTTTTTTTGGTGTACACCATTTACAACACAGCTAAACACACTGCTTTTTTGGTGCATTGTTCGCTATTTAAATTTTATTAGTTTAATTTTCTGTTATACAATAAAGAATATATAAATAAATAAAATTAATAAGGCAGAGTGTCGCTAGCGGCATCCTATCACTATTGGATAATGTGCCGTAAGCATTGCATTGACACTTGTTACTTTGGTTGAGTGTTGAGGTATTATTGTATGTGTGTGTATGTGCAACAAACCCCAAAACGCGCAAAACAATATGTGCCGAGGAAAACATCGCCAAAGGTTCTTTCGGGATTTGTGGGATAGTGGGAGCATTAAGGCTGGGTTAGAGGTAACACCACTTATAAGGTCTTAATTTTTTTCCAAGCAATAATACGGCCAAGGCGATGTTGCACTGCCTGAATGGTAATAAAAAATAACCAGGAAGGGGATGGCAGGATCTCCGTTCGCTGGGTTTGCTAGGTAACTACTTCACTTCGCTAGGAACTTAACCTGTCCAAGTCAGGTTGCTCAAGTCACAATGCTTAGGGCACTTTAACCGGCTCTAGAAAGCGCCACTGTTGCAGCAAATTGCGGCACTTCAACATTGGAATAGTATAGCGGCATTCTATAGTATTCCCAAATCCCAATAAATAAATCCAAAAACCGTTTTTCAAAATTCTTGAAAACACTTAAATATAGAGGGATTTCTAATATCAATCATCCTATCTCTAACCGTTGGCACAGTGATCCACATATTTACAAGCAATTTTTTTTAAAAATCGTAATTAAAATGGAATTTCTTAATTTTGTTATTGGTCATAATAACATCTAATATAAAATACTAAAGGTTATTAAAATTTCGTCAATAATTCGTGACATGCATCAGTTATTCTTAATATATAGCCAACTGACCTCTGCGAGGAAGCTGGTGACGTCGTACACCTCGTTGTGAATGATAAGTACAGCGTCATTGCGCGTGCAGCGTGACTTCAGCTCCTCGCGCGTGAACAACTTGGGCTGCTCCTCCATCGTGGTTTGTATTCGTCACCACTTCTCTGTTCGAGTAGGAGTCCGCGTTCGCTGTCCCGTGCGTGCCACTGCACACCACACTAAACAATCAAACACTGGATAAACACAAAACCGTATTTTCACCGTGTCGACGTGTCGACGCAGATAATACAATCATTCAACAGCGGCTACATAAAGTATTTACGATTATTTATAGGAAAAAGTCTCACTCACCGTTTTTGCTTTGACAGATTGACAGCAATGTGAATGACACATGACACTTGACTTGACAAGTGACAACTTGACTGACACACTGCGTTGCCAATGCCTATTTTCCAGATTCCCCACAAAATCCCCTCAAAATTATTTCATAAAATATACGAATAAACCATATACCTTATAAACCATAACAGTATTTTTTTTAATCTTTGTCACGCAGCTACATTATAGCATTTTCATCGTAGGGTTTCACCCGAAGATTTATTGAAATTTATGTAATGTTGCCATAAAAAAAATTAATGTATGGCCGCTACGGGACCGGAGACGGGACGTCGATGAGGTGCTTTGAGCCTTGAGGTCACAGCACAGGGTCACAGACTACTTAGTACCCTATATATTACTTTACTCTATGCTACTTATAGAGAACTAACGCTTGAGGTGCTAGCCTAGGGTCGTCATCATTGTATTGTGTGAGGAATGATAATGAAAGAGAAGGGAGTGAATGATAGCATGACGGTTGAAAGGGGAGAGTGGAAAATAAAACGTGTTACGTTACGCTGAACCCAAGTAACATGGGACAAGGGCAGGAAGATGATGAACAAGGAACATATAATTTGAAGCTCGATTCTCAGCCACCCTACGAAGATCGTCGCTCCACCTAGGCTGAGGACCTCCTACCTTAACGTTTACCAAGTTATGCATATGGTTTGCGGTCTCCACTCAAGAATACATCTACTGTACTCCAATGGCCATCGGTTCTACGGCTCTTAAGGCCCATTGCTACTCCAGCATGCTTATTCTGAGCTATGTCTACAACTTTAGCTCTCCATCATTATGGGTTCCATCCCTCAAAGAGATTCTAAGCATAGCCCGTTCGTTTAGCATGGACCAGGCTTACCGTGAATATCCCATGTCTTCTAATTGTTGGATCTAGGACATGCTCGTTTCCTCATGATACTTTCCTTCACCATTTTGAGAACAGACAAAGAAAAATCTCTGTTTAGGTTCGAACCCAGAAGCTGCAACTCATAGCTACTTGGGACTGTTCACTGGGCCACCACTGCACAAGCTCTAGATTAATTAACACAAAATAAATATCAATGATTTATTTTAGGCACTTACAACAATAAATAAAGAGCTAAAATAACATAATCTAACGAATGATATAACGTTCAGGGTGTCTCATGTCTACAGTCTGACAGAGCCGGCCTCTTGGACATCTTTTTGTTTATGCGCACCATCACAGAATGGTCTGTTCTTCGTTTGTTTACAGTTACACAGCCAGTAATCTTTAGTCTTTTCCACTGTAAATCTAACAGGCCTAGAAAGAAACAATCATTTAAATATTATAAACCTAGAACTTTAGCAATTTAACAAGATCATATACATGCGAAAGAAGTCTTCTACTGGAAACAGGCTTGACCTCAGAATTGCCAACCGTATGCAACATATTATGCACTTGGCTGTCAGGCCAGCCCCAGGTATACTAGAATAATTGCCAAAATGGAAAAAAATATGGAATATTATAACAATGATAGTGTTGTGAGCTTAATTTACCTCTGTGTTATTTTAAGATAAATATCCTTATGAGTACCATCACATAACGGTTGTGACTTTGATCGTCCACACAAGCACCAGTGATACGTCTTCCCTGCCTCGAGGGCAAGCTTAAAGGGTTTCTTGTCATACACAGCACCATTATCCTTTTGATTTGTTGCCGAGTATACTGATGCCAAAGGATTCTTCGGGATTTCTGGCTTGGAGCTTTTTGTTGAATAGTTTGCCTGTAAATATAGGTCAATCATAAATAAACATTACATTGATAAATGGGAGATACTCAATAGATTTGTGTTAAATTGAATCTTGTACTGAAACATAAAATGTTTTTTGAAAATTTAAAGTAATCAGTAAAATTTAACTTTGAGAGTTGGATAAGATTCTGGTTATATGAAGAGATCTTCATCATGTGGTTAAATGTTGGACTCACCGATTTTAGGATATTTGTGATAAGAAGTTGGGAAGGTTTTCTAATAAACATGGTTAATCTTAATTTCATTATCCTTCTTAGTATGATTTCTTTCCTTTTTGTTTTGTATTTATAACTAAAATGTAATCTGCACTCGATATTGACCACCACAGTGGACCACAATACGGCTGAAAATGGCTGGCTGTTATTGTCAATGGAATGCTGACAGCTGACATGCACTTGACATGTGACTAGCATTGACATTGTTGACACATGAAAGTGACATTTTGTCAATTTTTGACACTGTCAGTGAAGGTGACCAACCCAACGGACACGAGTCAGTGGCGACAACGGTTGCTATTGGAAATATATCGTATTTGATACATTTTCGACATTGATATTTTATATCGATCTATCGAAATAATGAATACCGCCTAAAAATATCGATATATCAAACAAAAATATAAAAAAATCTGCCAGCCTAACTAAAAAAACGCTGTCGGTAATGTATGTTAAAGGGGTTATAGACGTGCGAGCAAGTACGCGTACTTATGGCTCGGCGAGCTTACTCGCCAGTTTGTCATCGCCGTTAGCCGCGACCCAATTTGACAATGTAATGAGCAACCTTCACGTGCATACTTAAAGTACGCGGTCTTTGAGTTCGCGACCTTACTCGGCTCGCCGTTGGTGACACACGTGAAGCTTTCTCAGAATTACATTGTCAAATTGGCTTGCGGCTCGCGGCGATGACAGACGGGCGAGTAAGCTCGCCGAGCCATAAGTACGCGCACGTGCTCGCTCGTCTATTACCCGTTTAAGAGAGTGGCCGCATTGGCAAGAGTGGCCGGATTGTATGGCAATGCTCTGCCTCTGCCTCCGGCTCTCGCCCTAAGTGAGTATCAATGACTAATAAATAAGTCAATGGTGAGTATAAGTTCCTTGCTCTGGCTAGATAAAAACCAGCCCTTGGGTCACGTCACGGCAAGTTTCAAATAAATAGCTGTTTTGAGATTTTACTAAAGACGCCATGAGCACTCGGACGGACCCCACGGCCCAAGGTTTTCGACCCAAAATGGCTCGAAAATATAATTACGAATAAGGTGCTGCGTTTGCACTGACGAAACATTCAAGACAAAACATGTTGAAATCTCTAGTTCCTGTCAAAAATTGTATGGAACATTGACAGGAAATAGAGATTTCAACATGTTTCGTTTTGAAAGCTGCGAAGCGGAAACTAGTGTTGTCGAACAAAGTGCATATGTTGGACGACAGTTACACGGTAGTGCATGAAGCTACAGCAGACCCGATTCCCACTTACCCACAGCCAGCAGGCGCGCACGCTTGATTGACTGTGGAGCTTGCTTGGTTGAAATCCGTTTCCATAAATTGTTTTATTGTTGGATTCATAAACGGAAGAATCTGTCTTGCTGTTGCTTAGTCTGTGGTCCTGTTTGTCTGTGGTTCTGACTGACTTCGTCTTTCTTTTTCTTTCATTCAAATTTTATTTTCAATCAATTTTCAGTAGAAGACAAATAATAGGTAATGTACTATGTAGTAATTTTTTTTATTTAAGCAAGTGATGTCTAGAATTAGAGGAATAGTTCAAAAGGAAGTGTTACAAACACGCAAATATGGACTCAACGAAATCCTTAATAAGAAAAACGAGGATCAGTCTGAAAATAATACGAAAGATGATGTGGAAAGTAAGTCATAATTTTGATTTTCGCTATAAAATAACATAATTAATTGAATATTTATTGTATGATGTTGAGACAATTTCACAAAATTTTTAGGTTAGGTTTACTTTTGTTATTAATTTTATCATGAGATGAGATTTGTTTATGTAGGTATCCGATTGATTGCACGCTTGTTCACATTTTTGTACATGTTATTGAAATGTATGCATAATGAAATGGACTAATTGTGGCATTATTTTAGAATATCAGATAAAGGAGCTGTTGCACAAACTTCCAAGATTGGACAAAATATTTGAAGTTCATCGTAAGATTGGAGAGGGTACATTTAGCTCCGTGTACCTCGGATCTCTGAGGCAGCACGCCGCTCTGTCCGATGGCGAGAAGAGATGGTTTGCTATCAAACACCTGGTACCGACCGCACACCCCGCTAGGATAGAACATGAACTGCGCTGCCTGCAAGATATGGGGTGTGTATTTTAAAAACTGCTCTGTCTATCAGTATTAGCAGTGTTTAACTTACATAAGTGTAAACTGTGGTACTGTCTCAATATTCTTGATCTGTTTGTTGCATCATCACTATCAAGTGCCCCAAGCACATATTAATAAGACTTCTGAAGGTGATTCCAGATTTCAGTGAAATTAATTAGGCAACATGCATGATGCATTAATCATGCATGTTGCTAAAAAATACCAATTAAATACTCTTTCTTCTAATAAGCTTTTAATTAAATTATTCTGTTTCAGGGGCAAACACCATGTGATAGGAGTGGAGTTGTGTCTTCGCAATTTGGATACTATAGTTTTTATCATGCCTTACATACCTCACAGGAAATTTTCAGTGAGTAGCTTTTTAATTAATTTTCTACAGTCATCTGCCTAGCCTTTTCCCAACCATGTTGGGGTCGGCTTTCAGTCTAACCAGATGCAGCTGAATACCAGTATTTTACATGGAGCAGGTGGCCATCTGACGTCCACAACCCAGTAACTGGGTGGGTAATATTGGGTCCCCACCTATGAAATTGGCGTTTTTTTTTCACAAATAGAGAACCTCGTCACTTCTATGATTTAAAATATTCTTCAATTGCTTGGTATTATATCGAATAATGACCATCATAGACAACTACCAATAGTAAAAAAAACTTATTACTTATAGTTTTCTAAACATAAAAAATACCTTAGCAGAAATGAACACAATTTTTTTTTTTAACTTAGCCAAATCTTATTTTTGTCCCTTAATATAAGTGGCATACGTTATCTTAGTTTTTAAACATTAGTGCATAAAAGTTTTAAAACATTGGTGTTCATGGTTGTTATATAAATGAAGAAAATGTCAGTATGAAAAATGGAACTACGTTAAAATTCCCCATACAAAACGCTGATTTCATAGGTGGGGACCTAATACAATACCCCTTGACTTACCAACCAGTCTTAACTGGTTGTCAGACTTGGCGGGTTCTAACAACCCGTAACAACTGTCAAAGATCCACAAATATTAGCCGGGACCAATGGCAAATACCTAATAACACTGAAATGCCTAATACCTAATCTCTCTGACAAACACTCCATACAAACCCGACAAACACTCCACACAAACATGTCTGTTAATATTTTTTTCTACCACGTCAACTTGAAATTAGATTTTGATTTCTATATCCTACACTTTAAATGAAAAAAAAATCGCTGCTGAAAAAATCGCTGCACGGTTAGCTTAAAATTCTGAAAAAATCGCTGCACAGTTAGCTTAAAATTCGGCGTCAATTCCGTGGGTTACAAAGATTTTAGTGGAAACACCAAAGAACTAAAGCAGAAACATAATTCAAGTTATGGTTATCAGTATGTTTAAAGTAGTGGTTCCACCAACAGGAGTATGTGGGCGAGATGGACGCGGCCGAGCTGCGCCAGTACATGCGCGCGCTGATGGTCGCGCTGCGCCACGTGCACTCGTTCGGCGTCATCCACCGCGACGTCAAGCCCAGCAACTTCCTCTACGACCGTGAAAACAAACGGTATGACGCTCAAGCAGCGAACCGACGACCACCATGCCACCATGGTTGCGTGGATAACAGCAGCGCGAAGACAACGAGTAACATCACGCCCACGAATCGCGACCATAGCAAGTTGGCGCGTATTTTTTTCGTTAAACCAGTGTTCAAAGGCGCAGGTCAAGAATAGGTGTCCTAAATCATAACCATGTATTAATCTCGTTTATTACTGAACGTTACAACTGACGTTGAACAAAAGAGTGATAAGATAAGATCAGATCATGTATTTGTACACATGGCATTAAAGAAGAGTTGTATATTTTACTAGCTGCGCCCCGCGGTTTCACCCGCGTAAGTCTCGTTCCCTTAGAAATATCGGGATAAAAAGTATCCTACGTGTTAATCCAGGTTATAAACTATTTTGTCGTGTAATTGTGTAATTTAGTCGGTAAATACAACAGATATGGATTTCGTAGTAACATTGCCAGCCGCATCGTCACGTCTTGTTTTTGATCAGTACAGGAATTTCGATTTATCTCGAAGAAAGTTGTCAAAATAATGTTCGAATTTCCAAGCATGTTCGAGTTTTTTTTTAAATCTAACTCTATGTAAGAACCATTGTTACAATGTTATTAAGATTACTTCATCTTACTCTGCCACTTAGGTACCTGTTGGTCGATTTCGGGCTAGCGCAGCGTCTGTGTCCTGCGCCTGAGGAAGCGCCCGCCCTTCCCGCGCCTCCGCCCGCGCACTCCAATGGCTTGCGGAAGCGAACCCGTGAGGAGGTACGAAACCAATTACTAAAAAAGAAATTTAAAAAACTAAAACATCCGACTACAAAAACACACAACTGAAAAGAGGAAAAACAAGCATTATAATTTATAGAATGTTGGTAGAGCAGGCAAACACAAACCAATATCCTGAAATACTTATTCAATGAAAAAAAAACATGATTTTATTTGACCACTGTCGGCGTGACTAATATGTATGTATACCCATGCTAAATTACAGCTTTCTAGTACTTACAGTCTGTGAGCTAAGCCGCGGACAACACGGACATAGTGAAACTATAAGGGTCCTAGTTGACTACGGAACCCTAAAAACCGTTGTAAAAACAATATTATACGCCAGGATCGCAAAGGAACTATAATATGAGAAGATTTGTAGTGCCCACTTGTAATTAACACGTTATTTCTTGTGACTAACAATGTAATCAAATCGTGGAAGGCAATTTTAACCTACTTCTAATTGTCTTATCGAAATTAAATTTTTGTGTAGGTCGGATGACAATACTTGGTGTCTTGGAGCTGATCTGATGATGGAGCCAGGAGGTCGATAGTGGAATTCTTCAGTGGCTACTAGTAAAGCCCTTGAGTTTTGGGTCATTATATGATTCGTTTGGATGAGTCCAATATTTGTTTGAGGCTTATCTGTAAGGGACGGTCACACCGTACTTGCAATACACATCCAAAGATTTCGCCACAACAAACAACCTAGTAAAGTTGAGGATTTCTTATGATCACCTTCCTGCTCTATCATCAGACCCTGGATACTACTTTCGGCTTACTTGTCAATGTAAATGTCAAAAGTCGATGGTGCTACCTCATTTTTTTTAGGAGTACTTATGGCTATCTGCCTGCTCCATAGTGCATCCCTGAACACCATCTAGTGTAATAGCACTTATATATAGATTTCCAATGAAACCAAACACGACGGGGCTATTTAGGGTACCTAATTGAAAATTTGGAGCCTGTGCTGTTGACCGCTAAGGACATCTCTCGTATCGAGCCAATCCTGGGCGCAATAGACAGGTCATTGTGTATAAATGTTTATTTCTAGATTGTTTACAAGTGTTTTACAAATAAAACTTAGGCTAGTTTTGAGTACAAATGATTTAAGCATCTGTAGTGGAACTAGGCAAAACCTGTATTTCGGCCATCAGCGCCAATCCCCTAAAATATTTTTACATTTATCATAGCCATTAACAATCATTTTTACAGGAAAAATTAACAGTAGTGTTATTTTACAAATATTATAATATGATAAGTAGAGTATGAATGAATGCGTGACCTCTCATTGTGTGGGATGTGTGAATTGAGAGGGGGTGTGTGTAGTTCATGAGAAGTTAAACATTTGGAAGTTAATGTGTGTGATCTGTGTGAATTTTGTAAGTGAGTATCAATCAAACAAGTTAATGCTAACGTGATCATTGTGCTACATGTAGTAGAAGTTCAGTCTCTTCATAATTTAGTCTTTGTAAATATTCAGAACTTGTTTTTTGCATTGAATTTTTGTTAGTGGGTATAATTTTTGTTAGTGGGTGGTGATATATGTTTATCGCCCTGTTTAATCGTATGAACGCGTATATAAAATTTCATGTCTGCACTCCGTTGAGGAATTCCCTCGTCTGGAGCCAATCTTGGGTGCATCAGCCAGGTCATTGTGGACTTTAGAACAGACTATCATAATGAATGCGTATATAAAATTTCGTGTCTGTACTGTGTATCGTTGAGGAGTTCCATCATCTAGAGCCAATCCTGGGTGGCCAATCAGGTCATGCTCATCATAAAAAGGCATTGTCTTTGGAACTGAACCAACGTGTGAAATGTCAACTCCGTACGATAAGAGGAAGTAGTTTTAATTCAGCTTGCAAGATTCGCCCTAAACAAACTAACTAACTAACAGACATTGCAAGTTCAATAAATGCTTTTAAAAAATCGACTAAAATGTAATGAAAACAGTTGAGATCAACAATTTCTTAAAATCTAGGGTGTGGCACATTTCACGGATACATCAGTCTTATGTGCCAGTAAAACCTTATATTTTTTGTCTTTTTAGGGTTCCGTAGTCAGCAAGGAAGCCTTATAGTTTCGCCATGTCCGTCTGTCTGTCCGCGGCTTAGCTCAGAGACTCTTAATACTAGAAAGCTGTAATTTGGGTGTACATATTAATCACGCCGACAAAGTGGAACATTATTGTTCCACGTTGTCATTAATAGTTGTTTGTTATGCAAGGCTTCAAAGTTGTTTTTTGGCACGAGTACTTGTATTAAAACCTGAGCGTTGCGAAGGATTCAAAGATACGAGACGCAGAATAACTCTGCCGAGCGAAACACACAACTTCTCACCTCACTACAGCGAGGAAAATGGTGTCTCCATGCATTGAACAAATATTGTAGGTACGCTTTAATGCAGTTTTTGAGCAATTTTCCGGACGAAAGCTCAATTCGGCATTATGTACCGCTTGCACTAACTCTACAAACCAAAATGATGGAAAGCGAATTGAATATACCTAGTCCTAGGTGATTTTTTATTTTAAGTAAAGTTCAAAATATGTAGCTATTTCAATTCGATGGTTTAATTTTTTCCTAGTTAAAATACTTATTGTTTATTTTATATTATGGAAATGTACGGCTTATATATTTTCTATACCATTTTTAATTAATGGAAGCTTCGAACTCTGGCATTCCGGAACTGTATTGCTTAATATTGAAACCCAGTTCCGGAATTGAAAAATGCTCCGATACTCAAGCGCTAGGCGCCATATTCGATTTAATGTGACGTTAGTTTAGAAGTTATAAGGGAATAAGATGAACATACATACATACAGGTCTGGTTCGCCGTAATCGGGTAAAAAAAGAGTTATGTCTGTCAACAATCTGCTTTGTAGTTTGGCAAAGGTAATAAGTATTATAATAGTCAATTTTTTACCTGTTGTGGACGTGCGATTGACTGTATGTATAGTGGCCGGCACGTAACTTGGCAAGGTTTTGGCGTATTACAAGTAAGTTAGCGCATTTACTCTTAGTGCAACAAAAGAATTAACACTTTTATTGCATGTCATAATTCTATGGACCCGACCGACTGTAAACTGTACAGTGATGCTTAATTTTGAAAATTACCTTTTAGGAGGATGCATCTGTGGCAAAGCGGGTAGCGCTCGACCTAAGCACGGGCGGGCCCGTGGCCGCGCCCGCGCGCGCCCTGCCGGCCAGCCCGCCCGCCGCGCACGCGGGCCCCGCGGCCCCGGCGCGGGCGCGCTGCGCGTGCGCGGGCGCGGCGGGCGTGTGCGGCGCGTGCGCGGGCCGCGCGCCGCCCCGCGCGCCGCGCGCCGGCACGCAAGGCTTCCGGCCGCCCGAGGTGCTGCTGAAGTACCCGCACCAGACCACGGCGGTGGACGTGTGGGCGGCGGGCGTGGTGCTGGCGAGCGCGCTGACGGCGCGGTACCCGTTCTTCCGCGCGGGCGACGACGTGGCGGCGCTGGCCGAGCTGGCCGACCTGCTGGGCACGGAGCCGCTGCAGCGCGCCGCCGAGGCGCTGGGTAGGTACGCGACGCCCCGGTGCGCCGGGCGCCGCGCGCGAGCTAACGGGCGTGTGCACAGGGCGGCGCGTGGTGACGTCGGCGGCGCGGCGCGGGCTGTGCCTGCGCAAGCTGGCGGCGCGCCTGCGCGGCTGTGCGCCGGCGCCGGCCGCGAAAGGCGCGTGCGCGGGCTGCGCTCGCTGTCGGTTGCCCCGGGATCAGTGCCTTTGCCGAGATGAGATGAAAAAGGTATTTTAATCAAATTTAATGATCAGGTTACAATATTTAGTTTTTGAATGTGCATTAGTGTAATACCTGCTTCCATGTAATTGGCTGTAGATCTGATAGAGAATGGGAACTCTTCAATTAAAGTATATCACCTGACTTGAGTATTTAAACATTTAAAATACAATATTTAATCTAAAATTTAAATAATAATGTTACGTGTGAAACAAGAAAGCTCTCAGAAGCAGATGCTAATCTTTTTTCAAATTCAACCCCAAATAGTAGTCTAGGGCCACAAATATTTGAGAAAAAAAAATTCTTAGCAGCATGTGGTTGGTAGGAATAACTAAATGAAAAAAAAATAAGAGAAATTGGTGAAAGTTCTGGAACAGGTGGGTGGGGGTGGAGAAATAGTTGTTTTGGGGGGTGAATAATGTTTTTTACGATTTGCGGCTACGCTACAGAATCTTTGCGCGATATCTCCGCCAATTATGAATCGATTTTGATGATTCTTTTTTGTTTGGTAGGTCACGCTTCAGAGGTGGTCCCATATAAATTTTATTAACGTTGCTTGCGTAGTTTTTGAGTTAGCTTCAATATTACGTATTTTTCCCACTTAGTCTAAGTGGACGACATCTTTGTGACTCCGTCACTGTTATTTACATAGCAGGTACTGATATTCTTATTTGTGTGGGGTAGATACCACAACTAAAAAGTGAAAAATAAAAACGTTATACAAAAAAAAAAAAGTGTCACTATTCCACGCGGACGAAGTCGCGGGTACAGCTATATAAACATACTAAATTTTCCGATCAACCACATACTGCTAAGAATTGGTCTGCAATTCGGGTTTTCAAAATCGTTTTGACCCTGGAGTATAGTCACTCCCGCAACAAATTATGATGAGTACCGCAAAGAACTACACTTGGTCGTTCACGCCAGTTCAGATGCTAATGGATATCATTAGGATAAAAATCAAGAACCGTCTCTGTTAATAAAAGATGGCGAGCACCCGAAATTCAAAAAAGTAAATAAAATATTTCAATTCCCCGAATTCGTAAATGTTTCCAGTTTAATTTAATTTAATATGTCGGATGGCCGAATGCAGGCTAGCGACCAAGTGTAAAAGCGCCACAATACGAGTCAGACATTATGTATGTAACCATGACTGTCCATGAACGCACCTCCTCCATGGACACGAAGGTCGTTGTGCAACAGTGCGTGTGTCGTAGGCGGAGGAGTTCAGTGCGGCGCGCTGGGTGGCGGGCTTCCCGGACTGCGCCTTCGGGCTGGCGGCGCGCCTGCTGGAGCCCGACCCGCGCGCGCGCATCTCCGCCGCAGGCGCGCTCGCGCACCCCTTCCTCGCGGCGCACGACTGACCTGACGCTTCCCGGACTGCGCCTTCGGGCTGGCGGCGCGCCTGCTGGAGCCCGACCCGCGCGCGCGCATCTCCGCCGCAGGCGCGCTCGCGCACCCCTTCCTCGCGGCGCACGACTGACCTGACGCTTCCCGGACTGCGCCTTCGGGCTGGCGGCGCGCCTGCTGGAGCCCGACCCGCGCGCGCGCATCTCCGCCGCAGGCGCGCTCGCGCACCCCTTCCTCGCGGCGCACGACTGACCTGACGCTTCCCGGACTGCGCCTTCGGGCTGGCGGCGCGCCTGCTGGAGCCCGACCCGCGCGCGCGCTTCTACTCCGCAGGCGCGCTCGCGCACCCCTTCCTCGCGGCGCACGACTGACCTGACGCTTCCCGGACTGCGCCTTCGGGCTGGCGGCGCGCCTGCTGGAGCCCGACCCGCGCGCGCGCTTCTACTCCGCAGGCGCGCTCGCGCACCCCTTCCTCGCGGCGCACGACTGACCTGACGCTTCCCGGACTGCGCCTTCGGGCTGGCGGCGCGCCTGCTGGAGCCCGACCCGCGCGCGCGCTTCTACTCCGCAGGCGCGCTCGCGCACCCCTTCCTCGCGGCGCACGACTGACCTGACGCTTCCCGGACTGCGCCTTCGGGCTGGCGGCGCGCCTGCTGGAGCCCGACCCGCGCGCGCGCTTCTACTCCGCAGGCGCGCTCGCGCACCCTTTCCACGCGGCCCACGACTGACCTGACGCTTCCTTTCCGACTATTCAAATATTTTTAACGAAAAGTAGCTGCCTGTTTGATATTGTAAAATACTTATGTTCATGTTGGTAACAGTGATATGTTGTTAAGTTATAATGCAACACTGATGTTCTAGCATTTCTCGTTATTCGCGAGATGTTAGCGTAATATCGCGTGTGGCGATGTCACCTTGCTGCCTCATGTGCAGGCCAACGACGGCTGTGAACCATGTCCCCTTGTGGGATAGCTGAATTATTTATATTAATGCTATGATCTAATAGTTATAATGTTTTGTATTTATTCTTGTAAACACGAGAGTTGCAACCAATTATTGTGTATTTATGAGATGGGGCACCTGTCTCATCTCGTAGGTACAGACAATTGAATCATGACCCACTTAACCCATAATGATTAATGGTGATAAAAAATGCTTTATCTACACCCATCCTATAAATCCTCTACAAAAGTTTCTGAAACAGTTAGCTTATTGCCAACATTAAAACAGCCAGTGTCATAGTAACCATAATATCATCCAAACGGGTGATATAATGTTGTACTGAATTTCATAATGCAACTCGTTTCAAATAAAGAACATTGTCATTGACGAGCGTTTCACTAACAAAGCACCGTAATTTAAAAACAAAACACATTCGAATTCGAAAAATTCGAATTCACGTCGTACCGCGCCATTTTTGTTCGATATTGGTATTGCAAAGAAACTTTTATAGAAGATTCATAAAATATCATGGGTGTAGATAAAGTCTAGTATGCTGCTGCAAATAATTATGTATTAAAACACTCATGTGATACTATTAAACCCACATTCGTGTTTTAATACCCCTTATTATATAACAGTTGCTTATATAACTAATATGTTTGCTTCAAGAGTTCGAAACTCAATTTACCGTTATTTTTATTAGACGCTAACCCAGAAATGTATGAGATTTGTTCGTCAAGTTCATTCGCGTTGCCTAGCGCCTGATGGGCAACTGGTCGATTGTACATCCATTTCTTGTCTCATAATAATTATAATACCTCACTTGCAGTAACACATAATACAGTATCTATAATTATGGATTTTAGACTTGGCAAGCTATGTTTTACATTACGTACACAAACAGTGAAGTGCGGAAGTGCCTTAAGCTGTGCGCTTGCGGCGAGCATCGTGCGTTGTTCAGTAACAAATAAGAAGAGTGACGCGACTGTGCGTCGATATAAGTTTTATTGTTGATTAATTGTAATGGGGATCTCAGAGTAAACCTTAAGTTTCAATATCGAGTACAAAGTAGAGTAATAGTGTCGAGGCGCGCAATGACCAGCGATGTTCTCTATCTGTTTAAACATGTGTGCCTTGTATACTTATTGTGTTCAGAAGAATGTTGTTATGTTACCTCATTGTAAACAAACTCTACATTAATAAAGCTAAGTTAAGCAATTTGGGTTTTTTATTAAAAGTACCTACCATATTTTATTATTTACTAGCTGATGCCCGCGGCTTCGCCCGCGTGGATGTTGGTTATTATATACTAAAACCTTCCTCGAGCACCAGTCTACCCATTGGAGAAAGCAGCATGAAAATCGGGGCGGACGCGGTGTTTTATTAGTACATTGTGATAAGAGTGTGCTCTATTGGATATTACAGTCGAGGCGGTATTATTTGCGCGAGTCATAGGCGAGGGCGTAATAATCAATGCACACGCGTTTCATACGCCGTTTTTCAACACACTTGCGAGGAAAAAAACAGACTTGTAAAAACTTATGCTACAATAACGTAACTATAGAGATTTTATAAAGTTTAACTGACCTTTGTTGCCAGGTACTGACTAACCGGAGTTTCTTTTTAAAACTTCTATATCGGTTGGTGACAATACTTTAAATTTTTGATAATAGTTAACTACACAACGAAAACGATAATAAATATTTATGGAAAATGGCGCGCTGGTTTTGTTTTTCCATAGGTGTAAATAAAGGCACTTGCAAAACCGTTAGACAGCCTATACAAAAAAATATGATTTGAAAAAGAAAAAAAAAACTATAACTAAACGTAGGTACCATGGCGGAGTCAAATCTATTTATTATTATTTACGCTCTTCTCCCGTATGTGAAATCGACACTTTTAATTTAACCACAACAAAAAAGTTAACAAATATTATGGAAAATGGCGGCTGGTTTTGTTTTTTCCGCTAGCGATGCGCGCGCGGGTGTAAATAAAGGCACCGCTGAACAGCCCATATAAAAATATAATAATGTTAATTACATAATACGCAAATGGGGTTAGGGTAGTGAACAAGCGGTTCGTCGGGGCGGGTCAAGTGGCCTGAGCGCGTGACACCCGCGGTCTTACCGGAAAAAAGCGTAAGTCTCTAGTTCATACTAATTCAATGTATAGTATCCCACTGCGGTTTGGTTATGGTAAAAAAAAACCCATGGGCATACATGGGATTTTTTTTGATCATTACTAAACGACACTGGTTTGCTTATGGTGCTTTTTTTTAAATAAAAACTTGCTTTTGACCGCTTGTCTTTGGTAAAAAGCTTCACCAAAAACAATTTCTATTGGATACAAATTCCATGCTACCATGATAGTACTTACTAATTCCATACTGCTATATGTCATTACTCCGACTAGTAAATAGTAATCTGTGGCGCACTAGTGCGGTAATGTAAAGTAAAAAGCACGCTTCCATAATACACTGCATTATGAAACTAAAAGCGGTTCAATAAGAGCCACTTTACGAGCAAGTTTGTTGAAAAATATGTAAGGATATTTTTTTAACAATTGATCAAATTGCCAAATTCATCGAGATAAAAAAAATCTACCAAAATTTGCGTGAAGTGAACTGAACACATCTGCCTAAGCCTTTGGGATTACAGGCGTGATGTTATGTTTAGGAATGCGAGAAAATCAAAGACACTATGAATTGATTTAAAAATACTTTATTATCAAAATTG
This sequence comes from Lithophane socia, assembly GCA_947522985.1. Classification (NCBI taxonomy): domain Eukaryota; kingdom Metazoa; phylum Arthropoda; class Insecta; order Lepidoptera; family Noctuidae; genus Lithophane; species Lithophane socia. The sequence goes on from OX383254.1 coordinate 18,022,827, forward strand.
TTATTTTTAAGCAGTCTTTCTGTCTAATGTACATAGACATAAAAAAGAGATTTAATTACTGATGTTACCTCCAGGGTCTCGGGCTGCAGGCACAGCCCATTGCAAATCAAGCAAGCAGAACAGTGTGGCTTAAGCTTGTTTCCACAGGAAACAAGTATCACCAAACAAAAACGTCATTTTTAGGTGGGTTATACATATAATTAGCTGTCCACAACCAAACAGTGCCAGCACATGCACTTGTACATGCCGTTATGAATACTACATTTCTTATTCTGGGTTCTACATCAATTACAAGGTTATAAATGGTAATATAATAGCTTATCTCTTCAAATACAATAATGAGTAGACATTGAAGTCACCCTGTTTACAAAATTCACATATTAATGTATGTGATGGTCATTATCTGATCAAATGCATTTCTCACTAAGTTACACCTGGTTACACATACAAACTGAGCGTATTGTCACAACAGCTGTACACATTAAAACCTATATAAAATAATTCTAGTTTCATTGCATTGATGTTCCAAGTTGTTGGATATATGGCTAAATTGTATTTAAGGCTCATTAATTTTTCCAGAAATTGGGATTTTGTTGTAGCCTCCTTTCGAAGTTCTGGTACCACGTGTGCAAAGTGTTGAGAGGTATGTAGGACACACCTGGCGTGGGGGTCATCTGGTCCTGTGTCACCGAGAATGACGCCACAAAGTTCACCAGGTGTTCTAGCATCTTCTGGGCAAATGTTATGTAATTGCTTTGTTGTTGTGACTGAAACAGTAATTGTTGTTGTGTTGTTGAATTCACTCATTATCAGGGGTGTCTATTATAATGAGAGACAAAGTTTGTGTGGTATCACTCAATGCATACTTACAACTGATGAGGTAAGGATTTGCACATTTGATTCAGGTTCAATGGCTATCCCAATCTGTGCATTATGACATATCTGCTGTTGCCCAAATGCAGTTATGAATTTATTGTCACCTGTGAACCATAAGGAGAAATGTGGGTAAAGCACCAGTTTACAACAAGCAGAAAAAGTATAAAACACAGTTAATCAAAGAATCTTACTAGATAGCTCATGTAGCTTTTTCAATGTTCCTATTTTGAAAATAGCAGAGGGTTTAGTATTGGAAATGTGTCCGAGCAACTGCCAGTTGGGTGGCGCCGCGGGGTCCGGCCAGCTCCAGTAGACCATGCCGACGGTGCCGACCGGTAGCGGAGAAACTCCGGTTAAGAACACCACCGCATGGTTGATATTGTCCGCCTCCGTGATTGTGATGAGAAACTGAGTATCTGACAACGTTGCGAAGTCTGTCTGCACCTGAAAACCCAAAAAACATCTTCATTATGGGGCATTATTTTGTAATGTATTGTAAAAACGTGGTTTCTACTTACGAGACGACCCGACACAATTAATCCAAATACATTGGACATCCTTTATGTATTAATTTAATATTTACGGCTACCAATAAACCCAATACACAACAGTAATGTTAACAAAATTCTACTTTATTCTAGAATTCTATCGTGTTCTATACATAGCATAGCATTTTTTATCTGTGTAAGACTCATCAAGGCATCAAGCTTTACAAATGTCAAAATGATAACGTCAAGTTGCGTAATTGCGTTTAGTTATTTCGTCATAGTATATTTTCTAGTTATGAAACTATTTTCAATAAAAATATACATATCTACTTATTTATAATTTTGGATTGCTTGGTTTCAATAAGCTAGAAGCAAGAAAGGAAATAAAAAATCTCTTCAAAGTAAGCTTTACCAAATATTTAGGAAAAATCAACGGCAGTCCGCGAGTCAGTTGTAGTCTACACTACACTAATATTATAAAGAGGAAAGATTTTTTATGTTTGTAATGAATAAACTCAAAAACTACTGCGCGGATTTCAAAAATTCTTTCACCATTAGAAATCTACCTACATTCACCCTGAGTAGGTAACATAGGCTATAATTTATAAAGATTACACGCGGCCGAAGCCGCTGGCGGCAGCTAGTGTTAAATAAATCTACATAAACTAAGGCCCATAAAATACAGAACCTCGCTCAAAACTCAAGCATTATTAAAATAGTTTCAATCAATCAAAAGGCTTCAAAACGAGTTTTAATTTTGAGTGAGGTTCTGTATTACGGGCCCAAGAGTCGCACTGAATCCATTTGACGCAGCGCTAGTATCTATGTAAATGCATTGCATTGCATTAAAAAAATGTAGTTTCACAATTTTTCGCGGGCCTACTTTCGTGACGCGCATGATTAGTTTTTTTTTTGTAATGAATAATTCGCAAGCAAAGAATAAATTTGTAATGAATAATACGTAATAATACATAATAATTTGTAATGAATAATACGCGCAAGATTAGTTTTTTTTGTTCTAATGAATCAAATTTATATGGGACCACCTCGGAAGCATGACCTACCAAACAAAAAAGAATCATCAAAATCGATTCATAATTGGCGGAGTAATAGCGTACGAACATACAAAAAAATCACAGATGAATTGAGAACCTCCTCCTTTTTGAAGAAGTCGGTTAAAAATTCGTCGATTTTTTGTCTGGTATTTATAATACAAGCTTTATATTAGCTTGCTCGTTCGTATGTGTTTCCGGTTACTCCTTTTGTCATCAATTTTTCAAGCACTTCCTGGCATCCGATTGAGCTGAAACTTGGCATACTCATACAGAGGCGGCGAATGGCGTGGGCGATGTGGGCGACCGCCTACGGCCTCGTGGTCCGAGGGGCCTCGCACTACGACGGTTTATGCATTACTTAAAAACCCTGAACTCGACGAAAAAATTTTACTCTTCATAAAACGATAAATATATTGACATGTTTTTATTTAGTTTAGCAACATTTGCTAGCGTTGCGTTGCTATCGTGGGGAATCCCCGCCGGCTAGAACTGGGGCTTTCCTATTCTATTTGTTTACGTTACTTTCAACGGCTAGGGAGTCAATCAAAGTATCGGGTGCAGGGCCCCGGATTCTGGGAGGCCCTCAAATCTTAAAAAAATAGGTACTTTTTTAATCAAGTCCCAAACAAGGCCAAAATATGTTCAATTAAGAGGCAGTATTTGTTGGGGGCCCCCTAAATATAAACGTAGAGTGCAAAAATTTTCGAGCTCGCTTCGCCCGCTCTTGCATCCTACATTCTCTTTTTCTCAGACTTTTCTGTAAAAGTAAATAAAGTAACTCCTATTTATGTATGAACATACGTTCATACATAAATAGGAGAAAGTCAAAGAAATCCTAACCTATCAGGGGCGGGTTCCTAAAATTTTCGAGCTCGCTACGCTCGCTCTTACCTCCTACGTTCCCAAACTATTCTGTATGGGTCGACAAAGTAATTTCCATTTTTATATAAATGTTCAAATAAAAATGTACCCTATCCAGATTGCAAAAATTTACGAGCTCGCTTCGCTCGCTTTAGCATCATGTATTCGTTTAATACTCCAACTTTTTCGTTTAAGTCAAATAGTCAAAAGAAAACGTAACCTGTTTGAGGCCTCAAACAGGTTACGTTTTCTTTTAGGCACACGTGTGCCTAAAATTTCTCAACTGTTTTTTTATTTTATTTGGCTTTTTGCTCCACCAAAGGGCCTCGCGAAATTTACCTCACCCACACTAAATTTAGATCTTGCGCCGCCACTGTACTCATACAACTACCGAGACATTTTGAAAAAATGATACCGTGGAGCTGGTCTGATGATGGAGCCGGAAGTTAGGCATAGGAACTCCTCAATCAAACAAGATAACACGTGTTTGGACTCGTTGGTTATCTATTGACAAGTGCTTTGACACTAGGTGGTGTTCAGGGCCTGATGGTGGAGCCGGAAGGTGGCCATGGGAAAACCTTAATCAAACAAGATAGCACCATCGTGTTTGGACTCATAGGTTATTTATTGACAAGTGCTTTGACACTAGGTGGTGTTCAGGGTCTGATGATGACGCCGGAAGGTGGCCATGGGAACTTCTCAATCCAACAAGACGGCACCATCGTGTTTGGGCTCATTGGTCATGTATTAACAAGTGCTTTGACACTATTAGGTGGTGTTCAGAGCCGGAAGGTGGCCATGGGAAAACCTCAAGCAAACAAGACAGCACCATCGTGTTTGGACTCATTGATCATGTATTAACAAGTGCTTTGACACTAGGTGGTGTTCAGGGTCTAATGATGGAACCGGAAGGTGGCCATGGTAACCCCTCAATCAAACAAAATAGCACCATCGTGTTTGGACTCGTTGGTTATGTATTGACAAATGCTTTGACACTAGACTAATTAAAATATGTAAGTACCTTTAAGTAAAAATCTTTTTAAAAACAAGCTTTTAATGAACTAAAAAGTACTAAATTAAAAATTACGTAAACATAGAACTTAATATTTTCTTAAAAGCTTAAGGCGTAAATGTCCTTCTGAATACACTAAACTTGAAGATAAGCCTCAAGCTTTTAAGAAAATATTAAAGTTCAATGTTTACGTAAGTTTTTATTTAGTAGGTACTTTTTAGTTCATAAAATCTTATTTTTAAAAAGATTTTTACTTATATTTTTTATTGGTGAAAAACTGAATACATACCTACTTACAAAAAAACATTGAAAAAATATAAAAATCCGGCTCCAAGCTACCGGTGGTCAGCGCTCCTAAGAGAGAAACCTCGTAACGATAAGGGCCGTGTCTTGAATTTACCGCTTTCTGGATCAAGCCCTTGATCCAGATGCCTAACGATAGCCTCCTCAAGTGTTGGTCGAGGCTCTTGGCTACAATGCCATTGGTCGTAACGACTATAGACTATAGGCACAATGACTGCTGCATCCACTTTCACGAGGTTCTCGTCATGCGGGACCGTTATATCAATAATCATAAAAAATACAATAGACGTAGATAGTAACTAGTTTAGTAACCTATTCCGACTAACTATTCTTCAAGAGTCATTAAAAACCCTGTAAGAAATCGGCACGTGTTTCACCTCTCAACGAGGCATCCTCAGGATGACGATTGACCAATTGCAAACCAGAACACGACATGTTGCCACACCGAGCGATGGACGCAGAGTGAATCAAATCGTTTTTTTTTTGAGCATCTCGTATGTTACCACTAGGGGTACTATCTACTTAAGGATGCGCTAGGGTGGCCCGCGAAATTCAAATTTTCTTACGTTTTTTGCAATTTGCAGGTCAGTATCAGGTTGTATGTTGATCTAAATATTATTAGCGCTCGTAACAAATATGGATTTACAGAATTATAAACATTAAAATCAGCAATACAACTCTCTAAGCCCATGAAAGTGTATTGAATGACTATTTCATGAAATCATGACATTTGGCACTTTCATGAACTTAGAGAGTTGTATTGCTGATTCTAATGTTTATAATTCTGTAAATCCATAGTTGTTACGAGCGCTTATAATATTTAGATCAACATACCTGCAAATTGCAAAAAACGTAAGAAAATTTGAATTTCGCGGGCTACCCTAGCGCATCAACCTTAGCCGGACTGTCCTGCGGAGATGCTCTAAGCTATTAACTTGAAGCCTCCAGCCAGGGGCATAAAACTAAAGTAACTAATAAGCTAAGCGACTGCTCGCTAAGGGCACCCCCTGTGGGGTACGGGCCTCAGCTTAGGACGTCGCTAGGGGGAGGACAGCAAGTCCGGACAGGCCGGATCGGTAAGTTTAAAACTACTGGCGGGGCTGGCGCTTCGTCGAGAAAGGGTCGGGGAGGAGTGATGGATCGGGGTCGCGGCCGCGGAGATCTCGACAGCGAGGTCGGAATTAAATTAAATCGCCCGTCAACCCCACTTATATAGGATTGCTGCTTATAATAATGCTTTGCTGATTATAATGGATTTCCGCAAAGTCACGCCTGAATCAATTAACTATCAATAATCATTATGCGGCGCTCTAAGCTATCACCACTATGTAACGAGTGTGCCAGGAACATTTAAAAGACAGGAGACAACACCTGGGATGATTTTCACTGCACTAAATCATTGTTTTGATTTCAGCAGTACCCAGAAGCCACATAGATTTTGAAAATCTTAATCAGCATCATTATTCGGAATTATTTTATTGGACTGGTCGTGACGAATTCGAAATATTGTTCAATGAAACTCAGGTAGGTATTGGCTCAAAAATGCCGCCGATGCCGATGTCCACGGACAGCAATGGGTATACTCCTGTGAAAACTGGGGCATCGAATGAAAGACTCGCTACATTTTTAAACCTACGCGAAAAAGTTTTGAACGGAAAATGAAAATAGTTAGGTCAGTGATGAATTGATGATAGACGATCCCAAATTCCCAAAACAACGTGTTATTGCCATTTTCGAAAACTGGCTCGGGCATGCCTTTAGTACGGTACTTCCGATTCCACAAGACTCTATTTCAGAGCAAGTTGCTGGTGGATAATCCTGGTTAGGAGTCTCCGTTAGCCAGGACAGACGAGAACAGCCAGAAATAATGTGTCAGATTGATTCCCCCTGACGATGACGGTGGCATGCCCGACATGTTAACCGTGCCGTCCTTCACAATATATTTCCGGTAGTTGTTCGTCATTATAACTTCGTCCATTATCGCAAAGACAAAACGTTCGGTTTCCCCAAAGAGATCATTTAATCGTCATCATTGTCATCGATAATAATTTTATCAAGAAACAGAGCAGGGCGTCTAACAACGTCTTGGTGGCTATATAGCCCATCCTAAAAACCAAAACTAGGCACATAAAGTGGGCACAACTGCCAATTGTTCTCCGATCCGCGAAACATGAGTAGCTATAGTTTCTTATCCACGACTGTCCTGATGAATCAGTACTTATCTTATGTAGCAATGATCGATTTTGAGTAACCACTTGTCAAGACAATAGCCATCCAGTCCAGACACGATGGTGCTATCTTGTTTGGTTGAGGAGTTCCTATGGCCACCTTCCGGTTTCATCATCAGACCCTGGACACCACCTAGTGTAATAGGACTTGTCAATACGTATCCAATAAAACCACATATGACGGGGCTATCTGGTTAACTTGAGGAGTGCCCGTGACCACCCTCCAGCTCCATCATCAGACCCTGGGCACCATGTGAGGCTATAACACTTATCAAGATAAAACCAACGAGTTCAAAATCAAGGACGCTATCCTATAGATTTCCAATAATAAAATAAAATAAATAAATAAAACTAGGTAGGTAGGTACCAGGCAATAACTTTTTAACTCTGGAACCGTGTTTTTTTTATTTTTTATTTATATTTTATAAAGGAGAATGGGCTTTTGCCTATGGGGTGATTACTGATTACTGATTACTGGGTCTGCCCTGAAGCCCAATAAAAATAAGATATATACCAATGGAAAGAGCTTTTCATGGGGAACCTTTCCTACTAACACGACTTTTGTCAATTGTTAGTCAGTTTGGAGTAAATGACTTAAATGGGTGTGAATACTTGGGCATCGAAGTTAAGGAATTTCCCTGGCCCAATAGCCATAAGATATACATCAATAGCTTTAGCTTTTCAAGGGGAACTTTTGCTACTAACATGACGATTGCCACTTGTTCGTCAGTTCGGAGTTATGGCATAAATAGGTGACTACTTTGGTACCGAAGTTAAGGAATTTTCTTACGCCCAATAGCCATAAGATTTACACCAGTGGGAAGAGCTTTCCAATGAGAACCTTTGCTACTAACACGACTTTTGCATATTGTTAGTGAGTTTGGAGTGAATGACCTAAATAAGTATTACTACTGGGACACCGAAGTTAAGGAATTTTCTTGGCCCAATAGCCATAAGATATACACCAATGAAAAGAGCTTTTCAAGGGGAACCTTTATTACTAACATGATCGTTGCCAATTTTAAATCAGTTCGGAGTTAATGACCTAAATAGGTGACTACTTCGGTACCGAAGTTAAGGAATTTTCTTGGCCCAATAGCCATAAGATATATACCAATATAAAGAGCTTTCCAAGGAGACCCTTTGCTACGAACACGACTTTTGCATATTGTTCGTGAGTTTGGAGTTAATGAACTAAATAAGTGTTACTACTGGAGCATTGAAGTTAAGATTTTTTTTTGACCCAATATCCATAAGATATACACTGTGGCGTCACGTATTGTGATTTGTGATCACACATTAGTATACGTGGCGTCGCCTGTATTATGTTTAGTTAAGTATTTTTCGGTTAGTCAGGAACGCACCCTTGTCAAGTGGCAACACTAAGACACGATCCGGGGCGTTACCCATAGCTTCCCTTATGTAGGCCGCTCTTCACTTCCCTACCGGCGGTGTCACGGGACACAGACTAGATTTTAGTCATAAGTTTACTTTGTCCCTAGTAGTTAATTATTTATACTATACATATGTGTTAACAGTGTACTTAGGTACACTGTCGTACTGTACACGTATTATTGTTAGAGTTAGCTCTAACAATAATACGTGTGTAAGAATTATAATAATATCAACTGTAAATTGGAGTTTCACTCTCGTTCGCGACTTCACCTCCAATACATCTATAAGGAGACAGGTAGAATACCTTCGACCTATGGCCCCAAAACACCAATGAAAAGAGCTTTTCGAAGAGAAGAGCTTCTAACATAACTGTTGCCAATTGTTAGTCAGTTCGGAGTTAATTACCTAAATAGGTAATAAATTGCGCACCGAAGTTAAGCAATTCTTGGCGTCCAATAGCCATAAGATATATACCACTGAAAAGAGCTTTTTAGGAGACCCTTTGCTACAAACACAACTTTTGCCTATTATTTGTCAGTACAGCTGAGTTAATGACCTAAATAGGTGATGAATTTCATGCTTAATTACTCACATTTAGAGCTCTGTAGCTCATTTCGTACTAACAATCGAGAGAAACGTCATATCACGAAATTTTTCCTTTGAAGAGATCTTTCCATTGGCATATATCTTAACTCTATTGGGGGATGCGGCAGGCTTAACGAAGGCTTAACGATTTGTACGGCCGATCGACTCTTAAACACATTGTTCCCAAAACGCCATCTAGGAGGCCACCGTTTTAAAATGTCCGTTTATAGGTTTGCAAGATCATGTTTGCAAGGCTCAAAGTTAGTAAAAGTTATTTCATTGTCTAAATACCTGACTTTCACTAATTCTTAATTACAACTACAACTTAACACACATTTTCCACGGAAACAACACACGCCATTACCATTACACCCCCACACACACATACACAGATACACACTCATACACACACAAACAAACTCAAATGATCCAAATTTTTAAACGCTTGTTCTGCTTGCAATTCTTTTGTGAAACTAAATTAAGTATGGGCTTGTACCACTGCCCTTAATACAAGTTATTTCATAACTTAGTAAGGGTGCTGGTTGCAACACCTACCTGTTTTGTTAACTAGAATAAGTCAAGTGTACCTACTATAGATCCTAATATTTAATGTTAACGCTATTATTATTATTTGATTAAAATATATAAAAAAATAATTACTTACATTTTAGAGCTCTGTAGCTCCTTGAGTACTAACAATCGAGAGAAGCGTCCTATCACAAAATATTAGCCTTGAAGCTCAGACCAACAAACTTGAAGAGATATCTCAACTCTATTGGGGTACGCGTCAGGCTTAACGATGTGTCCGGTCGACCGACTCTTAAAAACATTGTTCCTAAAATGGCATCTATTGGAGACCAATGTTTTAAAATGGTCGCATAAATGCTTCAAAGTTGATGTTTGCAGAGCACTGAATCATTAAAAGTTATTTAATGACGAAATACCAGAATTACAATAATATTTAATCACTCACACTTAAAGCTCTGTAGCTCCTTTTGTACTAATGTTCGAGAGAAGTCTTCAGAATAAGAAATATTCTTCTTGATGAGATCTTTCCATTGGTATATATCTTAACGCTATTGGGCTCCAGGGCAGAAATGCCCAATCTCCTTTATCCAAGGAACCATTTGGAAGCCCTCCCATGTCTGGGCGGCATTTGGTCCAACTCAGTCAATATCCTTTGGTATGGGGATACTTTGAACCCTGGAGGACATAGGCTACGACAAAAGTACAGTACGACACAACTTAGATGTAGCAAAATTCGTAAAACCGGTCATCATCCGAACTGAGTGCGCCTTCAACATCTCCACTCTTTATTTCTGCTTTAGGTGAAAATTATCTTAGTGCAAACGCAATAACTTGTTAAGTTATATAAGCAAATACATTCGTAAAATTGAAATGAATGAGAGCAAATTTTAAAATTTATGCTACATCTAAGCTGTGTCGTACTCGTACGGTACAACGCGGGCGGAAGCTAGTAATTTATAAAGGTAACGGGCGAAGCCGCTGGCGGAAGCTGGTCAGTCTAGTGTGTTCGGACATGGACTTAGCGATATTCTAAATACTTAGATATAAACTATTTTAAAGTAGGTACAATTTTTTACACTGTAAGCTTGCGTCCAATACACTTCCCCGTTACGTGGCAGCCATTTTGTTTTTTTTGTTGAAATATTTTCTTCGAGTACCTACAAAAACAATCATACCTCTCAAAATTTTAGTCATACTGAGATAAATATAGGCGTATTCGAAAGGCACTAATATTGTCTATCCTCTACCGTCTGCAATACAAAGCAACGTGTTCACAATTCGATCGAAAAAATGTGAACGTTGAAAAAAATAGGTAGGTAATGAAAAATTACGCAATTCAACCAATAATTGTTAATTACAAAAACCCCCCCGACAACTTTTTTATTTTTTTTTACTAGATCGGCAGATTTTGAGCTAAGGTACAATACAACATAAAAACAATTGTAGGTTACTTATGTATCTGTAATACTTCAAGAGAACACGGCGACGGATGAATTGTCCATACAATCGTAATACCTGAATCATTTGCAATTTGAGCATATTTCCACCAAAATGTGTTGTTTTTCGGATTGAGACAGTATTCATCTAGGTTCTTACATATTTTTTTTTTCTAAAAACCGGTACCTATACGAATTTGTGTGGGATAGGTACCTACCACAACTAAAAAGTGAAAAATAAAAACTTTTTAAAATAAAAAACAACAGACTTCCAAAAAATCACTAAAAAAGTGAAAAATAACTTTAATTTCGTAAGTCGGTGGCAAAAAACGAAAATTTAAAAGCAAAGACACCGACTTCCGAAATTAAAGTAAGTTTTTGTGTAATCGAAATTAAAATCCCTGATGGTGGCCCCTGCCAGAGTCAGTGACACCACCTGACAGGGACAGGAACCTTCTTAATTTAGATTTAGAAAGGCAAGTTAGGATTCGTAAAGGAGAACTAAACGAGCGAATCAAGTTACTTTAAGTCAATAAAACGATAGAATTATTCATAATTATCTTTATATTTTATTGGAATTAAAGATCAAACTTAGCAAGCAAGTGACAGGAACAAGCACCTGAAATGACGAAACTAATTAAAATAACAATGATTTTGTTCAAATTACAAACACGAAATGATGAATTTGAATGCAAGTTAACATAAAGCATAAATGCAATTAAATGAGTCAGAGAGCAGGCAAAGCTGAAAAACAAACAGATAAATAACAGAATATACTGATAAGAAGTAAAGAGCAAATAATATTCAGATAAGAGACAGTCCAGACAGTCGCAGGGCGATAGCAAGCGAGGAGAGACGCCACTAACTTATATCACAAACAGTTACATCATCAACCATCAAGTCTACCTACACTACCAAGTGAGTGCTTCTACTGCTTCTCTATAGTGTTGTAGCATACACAAACAAGTACCTTTTACAAATTATACATCCTTTGAGCCTGTGTATACTACCTACTTGGTAATTTGCTACTTTTATTTACTCTAATTATTTCAAATGTTCTATAATCAATATATAAAGAAAAATAATACTTTAAAGTAACATCATGAGTAAACCATTATAACATCTAATAAGCCTAATTATTCAGCAATCTTAACTAGGTCATATTATTATTAATTATTGAATATGTTTGTAGTTATTGTTATTGTACTGATATCAATTATGTTTATCTTTGCTTTTCTTTGTTTAGCTTTCAATTTAATCTCTCATGTAGGGGTAGTCGATGTCGCGTAGAGGCACGAAGGTCTCCTTGATGGACTGCGGCGAGGTCCAGCGCATGACGTAGTTGGGCCCGCCTGCCTTGTCGTTGGTGCCCGACATGCGGCCGCCGCCGAACGGCTGCTGCCCCACCACCGAGCCGGTCGACTTGTCGTTGAGGTAGAAGTTGCCGGCCGTCATCTTGAGCTCATCCAGAGCTTTCTGCAAGAAACTCTTGTCCATTGCGAAGACCGCTCCCGTCAGTGCAAACTTGGTTGATGAGCCGATAAGCGACATTGTCTTGTCGACATCACGGTCATCATATACATACATGGATAGTAAAGGTCCGAAGATCTCTTCAACCATAAGCTTGTCATGTGGATCCGTGGTCTCAATAATAGTGGGCTGGATGAAGTAGCCCTTGCTGCCATCAAACTCCCCTCCAGCAATTATTTTGTTCTTGGGATTATTTTTGGCATTTTTGATGTAACCTGTGATTCTGTTGAAAGCATTTTTGTCAATGACAGCAGCAGCAAAAATTTTGAAGTCTGTTGGGTCACCTATCTTCAATTTAGCACACTCTTGAATTAAACCATTCTTGATGGGCACAGCCAGAGATTTAGGAACATAAATTCTTGAGCAAGCTGAACATTTTTGTCCACAATATTCAAATGCTGAGCGAATAGTGGCAGTGACTACAGTTTGGATATCAGCTGAAGGATGCACAAAGTGGTAATTTTTGCCTCCACACTCACCAATCAGCCTTGGATAATTATTATAAAGGTTAAGGTTTTTTCCAACTTCATTCCACAGCCAGTTGAATGTTGGCACAGAACCAGTAAAGTTGATACCTGCCAGTTTAGAAGAGGAAGTAATGGTGCGTCCAAAAGTTGGTCCTTCTGCGGGAACAAAATTAACTACACCATCGGGTAGACCAGCTTCTCGCATTATATTAAAGATCCTCCAATTTGATAGAACAGCTGTATCAGATGGTTTCCACACGACACCGTTACCCATGAGAGCAGGCGTGTAGGCCAAGTTGCCCGCGATAGCAGTGAAGTTGAAGGGAGCAATTGCTGCAATAAATCCATCAATACCTCTGAATCTAAGAGAATTTCTAGTTACTGAGGGGTCTTCAGAAATAGGCTGGTATTTAGCACCTTCTTTTAAAAAGAATACATTAAATCTGAAGAAATCAATGAGTTCAGCAGCTGAATCAATTTCAGCTTGAATTGCACTCTTAGACTGGCCCAGCATTGTGGCAGCATTGAGTTTTTGTCTGTGTGATCCAGCCATCAGCTCAGCAGCAGATTGCCAGATGCGAGTACGTTCCTGCAGCGGTGTGCGGTCCCAGCGCGCCTGCGCATCCACTGACACTTTGATTGCTTTCTGTATGGTCTTCTCACTCGCGTAGTAGAACTTGGCGATTTTTTTGGAGTGATTGTGCGGCATCACCTGGAAGCGCGGCTCGCCCTCCTTGATGCTTTCGCCGCCGATGACGATGGGCACGTCCTCGGTGACGGCGGCGGTCTGCGCCAGTTCGGCGGCCAGAGCGGCGCGCTCCGCGCTGCCCTCACGGTACTCCAACAAGGGCTCGTTCTGCACGCCGAAGTCCTGGAACTTGGGTAGCTCCACGATGCTGGAGAGCGAGCGCTCAAGCGCGCGCCCCCCGCGGGCCGTTCTCGTCCATACGCTTAACATCTTTGCGTAATCAGTTGACTGTTTTCTTGGATTGCAAAGTACTGTCAAAAGCGCTTGTTACGTAAACCGTATCGTTCGCAAACACGACAAGACTAAAAGCGCACGGACACGGTAACTGACGTCAATATAGTTTTCACAGAATCTGCGACCTTCACCGATCCATCACATTTTGTAACGAAACGAAACGGCACCACCAAAATAATACTGTGTAGTTTTTACTAGAGATGTAAAGTTTTTACACGATGTTCTTCGTACTTATATTATACAATTATGGCTTTCAGCGTGTTCTATTTAAGTAGGTACCATTTTTTTGTAAGATATGATAATCAATAATTTTGTTTAGATGTTTTTCTTTTTACAACTCCGGACCTGGATCGGACACAGCTGACATTTGCGTTTGGCGTTTGCGAATACTGCAACGCGCAGCGCGCTGACGCGTCGTACTCTATGGATCGAATAAAATAAAGAGCATTAAAGGGGTGATAGACGTGCGAGCAAGTACGCGCACTTATGGCTCGGCGAGCTTACTGACTTACTCGTCTGTCTGTCATCGCCGCGAGGCAACTTGACAATCAAATGAGCAAGCTTCACGTGTGTCACCGACACTCGTTCGCTAGCTCCGCAGTTGCGGGCCGTGTCAGCGACTGGCGAGTTTCCGTAGAGTTGGAGACGTTGTCAGATCACCGCTACATTCGGTTCAACGTTTCCAACAAGACCGCGGGCAGTGACCGACCGTCGGCCCCGCAAATGGATGGTCCTCCCTGGTCGTATAAGCGAATCGACAGGGAGCTTCTCGAGGAAGCCGCTATAATCCAGGCCTGGGTCCGGGAGTCAATGATGAACGAACCCGTCGACGTCGAAGAGGACGCACAGTGGTTCCGCGGGGCGATGACGCAAATCTGCGGCGCGTCTATGTCCCGTGTACACACGGCTACACATCAAGCTATACATTGCCAGTTTATGCTGATCTCGCATTGTATAGGTTTTCCGTAAAATGCGAGGTCAGCTTATACTGGAAATGTACAGCTTGATATGTAGCCGTGTGTACACAACCCGCAAGTCGTCGGTTGTACTGGTGGTCCGCTACAATCGTGCAAATGCGCGTGACCTACGTCGAGGTTAGACGCCAGTACACCCGATACCGGAGGAGACACCGAGACATCGTCGGGGTCCGGAAGAAGAAGCAGCGCTGTATGGGGTGTACCGCGCGGCGAAGGATGCTCTCTGGCTGGTCGTCGCCTCGTCGGCGCGGCGAGTCGAAGACTCGAGTCAGGAAAGAGATGTTGGCGACTCTACACGGGGATCCGTGGGGCCGCCTTTATTCTACGTACCGAGAAAAACTTCACTGAGAGTCTAAAAGAAAGAAGAAAAGAAAGAAAATACGTTTATTTGCGGCATTATGCTGCGACTCTATGCAAGACAGAGCCCCAGCACTGGTTTTCAGCGACAGCCGGCGCTGACGACGTAATGACGTCGACCGTCGCGGCAAACAATTATTAGGACGTACCGGTACAGAGAACTTTAAGAAAAAAAAAATATATATAATAAATAATTTAAATTATTTTCCAAAAGTGATAGAATAATAAACCCTCCACACAGCCATAGCTACAGCCGCAGCTGCTAGAAGAAGTGATCGCAGCCCTCTTCCCTGATAGAGGAGAGCGTGTACCGCCGCCGTTGGTCTTGCCCTCAGCCGCCGAGTCGGAGGATGAAGAGATCAGCGTCCCTGAGGTGACACACCGGAGATGACGGCGGCCATAATGCGACTCTGGGCCAAAACTGTTGCCCCTGGGCCCGATGGAGTTCCCGGCCGCGCGCAAGTACTCGCTCTGAAAGAGCTAGAGGCCCAGCTGAGAGGACTCTACTCAGCTTGCCTTGAGCAGGGCCGGTTCCCTGTTCAGTGGAAGACGGGTCGTCTGGTCCTGCTCAGGAAGGCGGGGCGCCCAGCCGATTCGCCGTCCGCATACGCTGCTAGATGAGGTGGGTAAGCTTTTTGAACGGATAATTGCAGCCCGCCTCGTCAGTCACTTGTACAGAGAGGGGCCGGATCTGGACGACAGTCAGTTCAGCTTTTGGCATGGGCGCTCCACTGTGGATGCAATTATGCGGATGAGAGTCCTGATGGAGGAAGCGGTGTCCCGGGGCGGCGTGATGCTGGCGGTGTCCTTGGACATCTCCAACGCGTTCAATACCCTGGACTTGTATTCGGGAAGCACTGCGGTACCATAGGGTGCCCCGCTACCTCCGCCGCATCGTTGGGGCTTATTTAGTCGAAAGGTGTGTCGCCTATAGGGGACGGGACGGTGGGGGCCAGCACGATATGTCGTGCGGTGTTCCGCAGGTTCGGTCGTGGCTCCGCTTCTGTGGAACATCGGTTACGACTGGGTGCTGAGGGGCGAGCTCCAACCGGGACTGAACCTGACGTGTTACGCGGACGACACGCTGGTCACGGCATGAGGGAGCTCATACAGGAAGGTAGCGTTGATGGCGACAGTTGCGGTCTCACAAGTGGTCTGGGCCTGAAGGTGCCTCTCAACAAGTCGGAGGCCGTGGTCTTTCACGGTCTCCGACGGGCGCCGCCTCCGGGATCACACGTCGTGGGCGGGACCCTGGGACTGTTGCTCGACTGGTGGGACTTCGGCCCCCAATTACAAAACCACATTCAAACATATTTAAATAAAATAGACATTCATTATAAAGACTCTCACTTGACCACTGTCGATAATTGTGTATCTTTGGTTTTAACAAACTAAAAATTGCAACTGGAAACCACTCATAGATAAAATTCTTGCAAAAATAGATCGCTTTATTCTTGAAAAGAATTAGACAAACAGTAAACTATGATACTGTAATGCTGGCTTACCATGGTTATGTATAATCCGTAGGTACTTAATTAGCGTAGGTACTTAATTTTTTCATACAGCATTGTAATGTAATACAGTTTTATAATATAAAACTGTCAAAATCTACTGAGTTAGGTACCCCATGTACCTAACTCAGTAGATTTTGACAGTTTTTAAAGGCCAAAATAAATTCATCCGAGCAATTTGTGGAACTCACTTTTTAAACAGCTGTAAGCCACTATTTCGTAAAAATGCCATGTTGCCTATGCCATGTTCATATATTTTTGAAATATGTAATTTTAATTGAAACTAACACTGACAGGCCAAATAGCCGAACACGGCATAAATATAGACTTCGGCTGCCACAATTTTAAGATTATTTAAGAAAAATGTATATTTTATGCATGTCGATTATTATGTATGTACATACAATCATTTACCAAATAGTTTTCAAGACTTACAGCTGATAATGTTTAAAAAAATATTCAAACTACTACTATTTAAAAGTTATTATACAATTAAGGACTATTTAGAAGACAGATCAAAAGAATCTGTAATTTGTAAGTTGATCTCTAATTGACATCGCTGATTGTAAATACATTTGCACGCCATGTTGTGGCAGGGTATGCTGAAACCAACCTACTGTAACACCTTATGTCCCATTTTCTAGCAAATTAATATTTTTGATTAGATTTGATTTGATTTTCATTGGCATATAAATCTCAACTCTATTGGGGCATGCGTCAGGCATAACGATCTGTCCGGCCTACCGACTCTTAAAAACATTGTTCCTAAAACGGCATCTATTGGAAACCAATGTTTTAAAATGGTCGCTTAAAGGCTTGAAAGATGATGTTTGCAAGATGATGTTTGCATTAAAAGTTAATTAATTGGCGAAGTACCAGAATTCCAATAATACTAAACTTAATCACTCACATTTAAAGCTATGTAGGTCTTTTCGTACTAACGATCAAGAGAAGTCTTCATTATAAGAAATATTCTCCTTGATGAGGTCTTTCCATTGGTATACAGGGTGTTAGGGTAAACACCGTTATCCTTGAAAAATCTATGGAAAGTTATGTTTTTTTTTTTTTTCCTTAAGTTACATTTTACCACTAGAGTATTTCCCCCTTTCACCTGTGCGCTAGGGCAACGAACTTGCGTCTCAACGCGGGTGGGGGGCGAGGGACGTGACCTGACCGGCCGCGAGCGCGAACCCCTCAGTCAGTCAGCTGTTTCGCTAGCCATATGGAGTCGGTTAGAAAATTGTTAAAATCTATTAATGAAAATAAAGTTTCTTTTTGTTGTTATTGGGTGATTACCCGACTACGGCGAAGAAAAAAGGAGGGTTATAATTTTGACCGGTATGTATGTATGTATGTATGTATGTATGTATGTATGTAGGTATGTATGTATGTATGTTCATCTGTTCCCTCCTATCTTCCAAACCACTTATCACAATTTTTCAGATGAGGTATCGTTAGCAGCGTCGTGATTGTCCGCTGGTTATAGGCTATGTGAAGTCACATTAAATTAAAAATGGCGCCCTCTAGAGGACATAAAGTGAGGAACTTAAAAAAAAATATGGTTTAATCGTACCATGTTGGGTATCAAATGAAAGGGCTTAATGAGCACATTTCACAAAAATATATACAGGGTGTTAGGGTAAACACTCTTGTCATTCAAACCACTGGTTTGGTTTCATTTACAGAACGTAAAATCAATGGAAAATTACAACTTTTTTTAAATTTTTTTTTAGATCTAAGTTTTACCACAAGAGACGCAAGTTCGTTGCCCTATGCGCTAGGGCAACGAACTTGCGTCTCAACACGGGCGGGGGGTACGGGATGTGACCTGACCGGCAGCAGCGCGATCCCTCCCTTAGTCAGTCAGCTGTTTCGCTAGCAAGCACGGTGTCAGATAGAAACTTTTTAAAATCTTTTAATAAAAATAACGATTTTTTTTTTTGTTGTGTTCGGTCATTTATTTTTATATTTAAGTCAACTACCCATGGTTTGAATGACAAGAGTGTTTATGTTTACCCTTACAGCCTGTATATTATAACCACAAAAGAATTAAAAAAAAAATCAAGTAATAAAAACTAAAACCCAACTACCGACTACGACTTAAAAGGTATAAACAAGACACCACAGACAGCTAATTAAAAAATCCGGAGTCACACGTAATCTGTTCGATTTATGCCCTAACACGTGTGACTCCGGATTTTTAATTTGTCTGTCTGTGGTGTCTTGTTTATACCTTTTAAGTCGTAGTTGGGTTTTAGTTTTTATTACTTGTTTTTTTTTTATTTTTTTATTTAAATCAACTAACATGGTTTGAGTGACCGCGGTGTTTACCTTTACACGCTGTATAATTATCTTGGCTTCTGGGCAGAAACGCTCATTTGCCTTTTATTTTTTCCTTTTTTTTTTCGTTAGGAAATGCTGATTGTTCCACCCTTTAAGTCCGTCTGACTGTGAATAGCTGCCTTAAACCAAGAAGAGTTCCTGAAGCTTTTACGCAGTCATTCTCATCCCGTGCTGGTATTAGCCCCCAGATGTTTAGACGGGCACCACAGACGTGACGGTAAGCGCGGTCGCAGCTGAATTGGGTAAAATATAATAATAATATTTTTAGTTCTAAAAAGTATCCTGTGTTAATCCAGGTTATAAACTATCTGTTTTTCAAATTTCATACAAATCCATTCTGTAGTTTTTACGTGAAAGAGTAACAAACATCTAGCCATCCATCCATCCATACTTACAAACTTTTGCGTTTATAATATTAGTTAGATGCATGTAGGTACATCTCCAGCTTGACATTATACTTACGCTATTCAGACACATAGCTATAGTTTTTACATTTAATTTATGATGCGGCCAAATTGGTCACTAACTTTTTCTTAAATAGTAGGTGTCAGCTAGGAAAAACTTAACTCGAAAATAATTGTAACACACCTATATTAGCTTAGGATTTGATTTACATTTTCAAACAGAAATAGGCAGGTAAGGCCAAGCAACGAGAATTTAGATTATTTAGAATAAAAGACCGAGCGAAGCAAGCCTAAAAATTTTGCACCCCGCCTTGAATATGTTCTGTTTTCTTTTGACATTTATACAGAAAGAGAACTTACTTTGTCGAATTATGAACAAAAGGTTAAACTGGTTTTTCTACAGTTTAGATTTTGAAATCTCGCCCGTAGTGGTGCCCAACAAAACCCTGAGTTTGCTCGCTCTTACATCCTAAACCTCTATTTTTATCCGACTACGGCAAAGCAAAAAGGAGGGTTATGATTTTGCCCCGGTATGTATGTATGTTTATAATAGGTTTTAGTGTTTTTGTATTATGCCATCGGGGTCACTGTGGCTCAGCTCAAGTTCAGTTTTTTTGTCAGTAAAGTGGGTGATAGACGTGCGTACTTTAAAGTACGCGGTTGTTAAGTTCGCTCGGCTCGCCGTCGGTAACACACGTGAAGCTTGCTCAAAATGTCATTGTCAAAATTGGCGGGTCGCGGCTCGCGGCGATGACAGATGTACGAGCCACGGCGCGGCGAGCTTACGAGCAAAATTTCAAACCTGTTGGATCGCCGCCGAACTTGCTCAGCGGTTTTAAAGTCCGCGTACTTAGCATGACACACGGGCGAGTAAGCTCGCCCAGCTTTAAGTACGCGTACTTGCTAGCACGTCTAAAATCATTCAGGCTCTCGACAGCTTGAATTTTTTTGGGGGTCATGACCCCCGTGGCCAGGGGGTCGGTTCTCCGCAGTAAAAGACGCGCATGGAACACAACACAACATGACCTGCACGAGACTGGCATATTGGGAGCGTGCATCACTTACACAGGACAGGATGAAGATCTTTTTCGAGAAGAGGCGACATAAATCATTACATTTTGTAAATGCGCTGCGGTAGATTGTCGCCGAGAGTCCGAGACATTTAGTTACAAGATAATTTTAAACACAAGTTAACCACAGAATAAATCGCAGATGATGAGACCTATTATAATACAGACGTTTTTCGATAGAAATCTCATTTGAATTTTGACAGTTTCAATCAAGGAACAGTACATTACTCACCCACAGAGTACATTTCTCACCTACGGCGAGGTTTCAATATAAATTCATACAGAACGTCTAGCTTCGGAATGTCAAATTTTAGTAGAGTGTAAGTCGAAAAAAATTGTATAATGCGAGCGGTGTGTGTGCCGAAGCGGCGGGTGGCGAGCGTCACGCGGCCATCGGTAGCGTCGGCGCTGCGGCCGCAGTGCAGCGTGTACCCGCGAGTGCCGCGCAACGAGACCGTGATGCAGCACGGCGCGGGCACGCGGGAGCGCGCCGGCCTCTCCCACGAGCTCACCGTGCTCAGTCGCTGCCCTGAAACAATACCTATTGTTGTCGGACCCGAGAAAACTACTGCCGGAGATTTCTGTGTGCACGCTACGCCTTTTGACCACCGACTTATTGCCACGTACTATCATCGCGCATGGCCGGAGACTATCGGGCAGGCCATGCAAATAGCCACTGCCTGCCAACCGAGCTGGGAGCGTACTTCGATAGACGAACGCTGCTGCGTCCTAGAGCGCGCCACCGACCTGCTCGCTGGAGTTTTTCGTCAACGCGTCATCGCGGGTTGTGTGTTCGGCCAGGGTATGACGGCGATCCAGGCGGAACTCAACGTGTGTCAACTGATTGATTACCTGCGGTTCGGATGCTACTTCATGAGGGAGCTCACTAGGAATAAATGCGTCATCGACGGCGGTGAAGAAGTGATCAACCACATCCAATATCATGGCCTCGAAGGGTTCTGGGCAGCGATCACGCCTCACGGTTCGCTCGCTCAAGCCGCGCAACTGGCAATCATGCCAGCGATCATAGGAAACTGCGTGGTGTGGAAGCCAAGTGACCCGTCCGTGCTCGCCTGCTATCGCGTGCTCGAGTGTCTGCAATGCGCCGGGCTGGTCCCCGGTGTCATCAACTTCGTGCCATCTGACGAGAATCGCTTCCTCGAGGCGGTTAGCTCGAATTCGGATCTGGCGGGTATTACATTCGGTGGTACGACTCAGACTCTTGAGCATATTTGGAGCACAATTGGTAAGCGCATAGAGAGATATTCGCGGTTTCCACGTCTCGTTGGCACCGGCAGTGGGAAGAACTTCCACGTGGTGCACGCGTCAGCGAACCTGGCCAACGCAGTGGCGTGCACGGTGCGCGCCGCCTTCGAGATGGCGGGACAGAAGGCGACTTCGTGCTCGCGTGTGTTCGTGGCCGAGTCGGTGCTGGACCGGTTTGCGCAGGGGCTGGCGCAAGTCACGGAGTCGATCATGGTCACCCATCCGCTCGACTATAGATGTTTTATGTCTGCGCTTGCGTCACAGTCTGCATACGACAAGGTGGGTACATTTTACGCCATAGAACTTGAGAATATAGGTACTTATTATGTGGGGCACTATTTCAAATGAGTTATTATATGAACCTTGTAAGGTTTGCCGCTTCCTGCAACGCGCTGAGACGGACAGCTCGGTGCGGCGCGTGTGCGGCGGGCGCGCGGACTCCGAGGTGGGCTTCTTCGTGGAGCCCACAGTGTACTTGGTGCCGGAGCCCACGCACGAGCTCATGCGCGAGGAGCTGCGCGGCCCGGTGCTGGCCGTGTGCGGCTTCCCCGACAACGACCCTGACGCGCTCCTGTGGGCAGTCTCACGGACACCGTACGCCATTACAGGCTCTATATTTGCACGTGTAAGCCGATTCTTCTAATAAAGATACTGAATCCGTACGACTCGTACACACGGCTACACATCAAGCTATTCATTTCCAGTATAACCTGACCTCGCATTGTACAGAAATCCAATGCGAGATCAGCTGGAACTGGAAATGTAGGTATAGCTTGATGTGTAGCCGTGTGTATGAGCCCAAAAATATCATATTATTATCGTGAGTTGTTCTAAATGCCCTACTTTACAGGAAAATCTATAAGAACTCTATGGTTTTAAAACATCATGGCAAACTCTCAATATTGTGCGTAACACACTTACATAATTACATTAGCAGTTGGGATTAAAGGGAGAATGAGATGTTTTTCAATTATAGTGTTAAGTTTATTCATGGGATAAATTTATCCAAACTATTACAGAACCCTACACTGTGCGTGGTCAGACACGCACTTGTTTTCTTGGTGCAATTGAGGAAAGGGTTAGGAGAGCGATGATGGCCGAAAATCAGCGAGCGGTCCACAGAGCCCCTACGTTAACCCCCTAACATTTGCAGGGCAGTTAAACTTGCACATGGATCGCATATGGTTCAAAATCGCTTGACACTTCACTGTATGACAAGTATTGACCTGCTTTCTGCCAACATTGCATGAGAATTATTCCCAGGACACGGCGTTTGCGCAGTGGGCGGCGGGCGAGCTGCGTGATCTAGCGGCGACGCTGTTCCTCAACGACCGCTGCTCCGAGGAGCTACCGGGCCAGCAGTCGGTGGGCGGCACGCGCAAGTCCAGCGCCAGCGGGGCCAAGGTATCACAACATTTGTTTCAATAAATAAATGGGTCTCCCTTGTTTCATCGAAAATAAATTGCCAAATTATCACTTCCCAAACAATTTTCCGCATAATTTCATTTGCCAAAATATTACTTAGCAAAGAATCTCTTCACAAATAATTGTAACGCAAACCTAATGTTTGGCAAGTGAACGTTTAAACAATAACTTGTTTAACAAATAGTACTTAATTTTGATTTATTCCCTTTATGTCGAGTCCCGTTATGTCGAGCCTGGAAGTCTATTGTTCTCCAAAGTATTGATATTTTACGCTTTCTATTACCTTCATGTCGAGTTCGGTGAACAGGTACAGTCAACGACAGGTACAGGTACGACTGATGGTACTGTGATTTTCTGCAAGGTTTGCGAAAAGCGAATACCTTCATCAAAAAAATACCAAAGCGATCAAAAAACTATACTACTAAACTATACTAATAAACGTAAATTCTAATTGTAAATGTTTTTTGATTATGCATATTTTACCCTTTTTTAGTGCATATTTTGGCATTTTGAAAGTGCATATAATCCGATGTCTAATCATCACGTATATAAATAATTCTGCTAAAAAATAACTTTCTTAATCTAAATAAATCACAGTATAATCATCACTATTGTTGCAAATGTTAAACAGCATAGTTTTACAGTAAAAAATAATTCTTCTTGTAAAAGTAACTTTCTTAATCTAAATAAATCACAGTATAATCATCACTATTGTTGCAAAAGTTAAACAGCATAGTTTTACAGTCAAAAATAATTCTTCTTGTAAAAGTAACTTTCTTAATCTAAATAAATCACAGTTTATTCACCACTATTAGTGAAAATGTAAAAAAAAAGATATAGCTTTATAATAAGTAAATAATTCTTTTAAATTATCGTTATTGATTTACTTAATGTTTTAAAAGATAGGTACTTTTTCATAATGCACATAATTTCGAATATTAAAAAATATACACTGATATTATTACATAATTTGATAGTTAATAAAAAATATAATAGTAGGTACATAGTAATGTATGGTTAAAGTTATTAGTTGTTTTTAAATTCTTTTTTGTGTAAAAATTGATTCTAAATTATGTGCATGTATACATTTAATTGGACGTGACTGTACTTCTAAAATATGATATTATTAAACTCGACATAAAGGTAATAAAAGCGTGGTAAATAAACTCGACATAAAGGGAATAGAAAACTAAGCTCGACATAGGGGTAATAGAAGCGAGACAAGGTTTTCGGCTCGACATAACGGGACTCGACATAAAGGGAATAAATCTTAATTTTTATGTAGTCAAATATTTCAGTTGGCGCAAAATAAAATTTGCCAAATGTTTAGTATCGTCAGTTTCGGGTTTTTTCGATACATATAATCTAGTCGTTTCTGGTACTCGCCGGCCGCTGCCGCGGCACCGCTCGCTTCGCTCGCTCGGCTCGCGCGTAGTAGGTCACAGTTTTAACCTAACAAATCATTAAATCATTTGACCAAACGTTTATTATCTAAAGATTGTTTCCTGTAATAAATAATTTGATTAAAGACCAAATGCCTAAATGACATTATCCTTGATAATATTCTGCCAAGTAAAAATTTGATCAAATGAAAATGTGCGTACAAAAATCATTCCAAACATTGCATTGGTATAAAAAAAGGTTGCTAAAATTTGTTTGGGTAGTGAAATTTGGGCAAAATCTTTTCGGCAAAACGGCAGGATCCCTAAATAAATAAATGTTAATGTTCATACCTACGCACAGTGTTTTAAGAAGCACATTTTTCGGAAATCGCAATTTTATTAAACAGTAGCTGATGCCCTTCGCCCGCGTGGATGTCGGTTATTATATACTAAAACCTTCCTCGAGAATCACTCTATCCATTGGTGAAAACATCATGAAAATCGGTGCACTAGTTTTTGAGTTTATCGCAAACAGACAGACGCGGCGGAGAACTTTGTTTTATAATAAACTATCTTTTGACCGCGGTTTCGCCCGCGTGAAGGTCGGAAATTATCCCACGGGATATTTATATATTCTAAAGTACCTAGGCAAGGTGGAGACCACAATACGACAAAAAATTAAACTCCGTATATCTAATGAGGTTCTCAGTCTACATACAAAAAAATAATCAAATATATCCAATAGTTAGGTAAAAAAATATATCCAATAGTTAGTAGGCAAATCCCATAGTCGGCCCATCACTACTATTTAGTTTGTTTGAAAAAATGACTTTTTTAATTTCGATGTTAGAATTTATTTGATAGTTCCAAAATACTCTTATGCATTAGGATTGCCAGTGTTTTCATTTATCGTTGTATTGTCGTCTCCACATTGTATATTCTATAGCCTAATCCCGGTCATGGTCTACCCATGTGTCAAATTTCAAAATCCGTTCAGCCGGTTTAGAATAAAAGCGTAACAAACAAACAAACACACTTTCGCATTTATAATAATTAATTGTTATTCATTAAAATAAACTTTGACTTTGCAATGTCAATTCTAAAAACGCATAACTTAAAAGAGAAAAACAAGCATTATAATCTGTATCAAACAAAAGCATTGTAATGCAAAATCGATTGACTACATTCAGGAAAAAAATTTCGTCTGCTTGCTGATTATCTTCAAATAATACGTTGAATAACCTAATACTATTACATTTACAAAAATGTTGGCGACAACTGTAACATGTTACTAAAATAAATAAATACTACCTTGTGAGGCCATATTTCCTTTGAATACCAACGAATTCGAATCGAAGCACACAAATAACTTTTTCTCTTAGCAGATTGACGCAGGATAACAGCGAAATACGCATAAAACAGCACAGGGGGCCAATGCCGCTCTAGGTGCGTCATCGTTGATGCAGGCCCATGACGCGCCTGCCACGTCATCGTCCAATGTTCGGGGCCTGGCTAAAGTATGCATGAAAATGATGTTGGCAATGAATCGGTTAACTCAAGGACTAAGATTTTTCATACAAACGAAATCCCCTCATTTCACCCTCTTAGGGGTAGAATTTCGAAAAATCGTTTCTTAGTTGAAACTTACTCTTCATAAAGAACACTGGCGGTTTAGGCTGTGCGTTGATGTCTCAGTCACCCTTGCCTTGTAAGGGGTCATTGCACTCATCATTATGACATGTTCAATGACCCCATGAATGTACAATGACTCCTTAAGAGGTTGTTGGTGCTTTACCAATAACCCTGTATATAGATGTAGTGAAGATCATAGAAATAATCATTTAAATGTAGATTTCTTATCCTCATTTTGGCTAACACGTCTAGTTTTTAATAATATTTTTTGAAAATCGTCCCGTTCACAACCAGTTATTTAAAAAAAACCGGCCAAGTGCGAGTCGGACTCGCGCACGAAGGGTTCCGTACCATTATCTATAAAAACGGCAAAAAAAATCACGTTTGCTGTATGCTTTAAAAAAACAATCAAATATTTAAGGGGCTCCACCTCGTATCTTTGTTAGATCCAGATATAGGTACCTTCGACTTTTTGGTTTTTAGTTTTACTACTTTTTCTCGAAAAATGTACGTATAAACATACTTTGTACATTGTTCTCACATATATAATTTCAACATGAATGATGTAACCAATTTTTTTATATAAAAGAGTGTCCGTGGAGTTTCTTGCCCGTTCTTCTTCGTAGGTACCTACTACGCTTTGGAATGGGCAACTGGCTTCATATTTCTGACTGACCGACTCCGACTTGACCGACTCAAAAGTGCCTGTAAATAGTTTAATTGAAATAATTGCTTTGAGTTTGAGTGTGCGACGTGTTGCAGGCCGGCGCCATGTCGTACCTGCTGCAGTTCGGCACGGAGCGCTCCATCAAGGAGGCGCTGCGCGGCTGCACCGACGTCACCTACCGCTACATGGACCAGACGCCGCCCACCGTCGTGCTCACGTGACCGCGTCACGCCTGCGTTTTCATGACGTGTCGTCAGTGCTGTACAATAAAACGTCCGTTTGAGTCAATTTCTATATATTTTTATTGGAATTCAGGATCAATACATTATGGATATACAATACAAGTAACTTAGCACGCAGCGCAGAGACTGGTCCGCGCGGCGACACATTTGTACACGACACGAGCACATCACAATGTTACATCCAACTACTACTAACTCCACGGCGTCGCTTCTCGTCTCACGGAGGGCGACTCGGCGAGAGGCCTCGCTCACACTCTTCACGGACATCTGGTTTCTTCTAACGACTACTAGTAATGATTACATATAACTTCTTTTGTACACGTTTTCTTACAAATCACTATCAAGATCTCACCGACTCGCACCTCAGTTTACAAAAAATAAATGCAAAATATTGCATTACTACATGATATATCAGTTACTACTACAATAATAATAATAAACCACCTAAATGTCATAATATGCGTAAAGTACGATACAACTAGGCATTGGCAAGTGTCGGCCGGGCGGCCTGCGCGCGCGCCGCCCACGCGCGTGCGGCGCGTGCTATACATACGAACAATATAATATAATTATGACACTCTTACAGCGTGCCCGAACGAAACATTACATCTACGTACATTAATTAGAGGGAGCTTCCTCCCGCGCGCGCCCGCCTCGCTCCTCACAGTGAGTGCGGCACTCTACTCACGACACGCTCTGGCGCAGTGCGGCACTCTACGGGCGACAACGTGTGAGCGTCGCCGCAGCGGTGACTCACGACACGCTCTGTCGCAGTGCGGCACTCTACGGGCGACAACGTGTGAGCGTCGCCGCAGCGGTGACTCACGACACGCTCTGTCGCAGTGCGGCACTCTACGGGCGACAACGTGTGAGCGTCGCCGCAGCGGTGACTCACGATACGCTCTGTCGCAGTGCGACACTCTACGGGCGACAACGTGTGAGCGTCGCCGCAGCGGTGACTCACGATACGCTCTGTCGCAGTGCGACACTCTACGGGCGACAACGTGTGAGCGTCGCCGCAGCGGTGACTCACGACACGCTCTGTCGCAGTGCGGCACTCTACGGGCGACAACGTGTGAGCGTCGCCGCAGCGGTGACTCACGACACGCTCTGTCGCAGTGCGGCACTCTACGGGCGACAACGTGTGAGCGTCGCCGCAGCGGTGACTCACGATACGCTCTGTCGCAGTGCGACACTCTACGGGCGACAACGTGTGAGCGTCGCCGCAGCGGTGACTCACGATACGCTCTGTCGCAGTGCGACACTCTACGGGCGACAACGTGTGAGCGTCGCCGCTGCGGTGACTCACGCTCTGTAGCAGCACTTCACACAATACATAAGGCGGTGAAGCGCAGCTCTAGCGAAGGCACAGCTCCTTTTAGCAAATTGATCAATCACAATTAAATACATTTACTAAGCAATTGTAAAAACAGTTTTGTTTTTCGTTTTCATTACCCAATGTTCGTAAGAAATACTATAAAAATATACTTTTCATTTTGACAATACATTGACATCGTTTGCTATCGAATTACGTTTCAATAAAAACTTGTAAATCTTAAAAAATGGTTAGTAAAAGATTGTTACAAAATTTTGGAATGCTATGTGGATTATGTGGAAAGAGTTCAATGTGATCACAATACAGCGCGCGTCTGCGGGAGACACGCGAGTAGTTTGTCTATTTGTCTATGCTCCGTCATAGACTAAGAACAAATTATATCTACATCGTTATTTATTAAATACATACAATCATTTAATTAAATGCTCCAAAATGTCTCAAAACGTTAAGTGGAAGTCGTTATCAGCTAATCAGTCGAGCTCGGTCACTCAGCGACGGGTTGATGACAGTAATGTATCGCTAAGCGCCTACAGATATGACTCGATGTACTTAACCTACGCAGATATACATAGTTGAGCAGAGTTTGAAGAGCGCCGACTGCACACAGGCCTCGTGACGTCACGCGCCGGCCGCGCCCCTCTCGGCGACATCTGATCTAACCCGGTGTCTCAGCGACCTGTTATCGAAGCAAATGTCATTTAATACGGCTATTGAAATGTAACCAGTTCCAGTAACTCTTGGGAAGTTATAAATCAAATATCATGGATTAATAGGATCCTTAGCGGTTGCTTATTGTTATTTTTAACCGACTTCTTCAAAAAGGAGGAGGTTCTCAATTCGTCTGTATGTTTTTTTTTGTGTGAATGTTACGCGATTACTCTGCCAAATATAAATCGATTTTGATGATTCTTTTTTTGTTTGGTAGGTCATGCTTCAGAGGTGGTCCCATATAAATTTTATTAACTTTGCTTGCGTAGTTTTTGAGTTAGCTTTAATATTACGTATTTTTTCCCACTTAGTTTATGTAGACGATGTTCTATGTGACTCCGTCACTATTATTTGCATAGCAGGTAGTGGTATTCGAATTTGTGTGGGGTAGGTACCACAACTAAATAGTGAAAAATACAACACAAAAAAAATACAACCGACTTCCAAAATAAACACTATAAAGCGAAAAATAACTTTAATTTCGGAAGTTGGTGGCAAAAAACCAAAACTGAAAAGCAAAGACTCCGATTTCCGAAATTCAAGTTTTTAATTAAGTCGGTTGTATTTTTTTTGTAATATTGAATTTCTCTACCTGCGAGTGTGCGGCTAGAACAGCACATCAATTCTATAGAAATCTCACCTTGAAAACTTGCGTGGAGTGACCTGTCAGGGTTATCCCACGGATGTTAGGGATTGACACTACTGACAGCTCGCGTGCGCGCCTCGCTCCACGAGCGCGCCGCGTCGGCTCCGCACGGCAGGTGTACGTACCTGTGAGTGTGTGACTAGAACAGCAGGTCGGTGGCGTGCGTGCGCGCCTCGCTCCACGAGCGCGCCGCGTCGGCTCCGCACGGCAGGTGTACGTACCTGTGAGTGTGTGACTAGAACAGCAGGTCGGTGGCGTGCGTGCGCGCCTCGCTCCACGAGCGCGCCGCGTCGGCTCCGCACGGCAGGTGTACGTACCTGTGAGTGTGTGACTAGAACAGCAGGTCGGTGGCGTGCGTGCGCGCCTCGCTCCACGAGCGCGCCGCGTCGGCTCCGCACGGCAGGTGTACGTACCTGTGAGTGTGTGACTAGAACAGCAGGTCGGTGGCGTGCGTGCGCGCCTCGCTCCACGAGCGCGCCGCGTCGGCTCCGCACGGCAGGTGTACGTACCTGTGAGTGTGTGACTAGAACAGCAGGTCGGTGGCGTGCGTGCGCGCCTCGCTCCACGAGCGCGCCGCGTCGGCTCCGCACGGCAGGTGTACGTACCTGTGAGTGTGTGACTAGAACAGCAGGTCGGTGGCGTGCGTGCGCGCCTCGCTCCACGAGCGCGCCGCGTCGGCTCCGCACGGCAGGTGTACGTACCTGTGAGTGTGTGACTAGAACAGCAGGTCGGTGGCGTGCGTGCGCGCCTCGCTCCACGAGCGCGCCGCGTCGGCTCCGCACGGGCGCGCGTCCCCCTCCCCCTCGGCGTCCCCCGCTGGTGCTGCTGTGCAACAAACACAATGTCAACGAGGAACGTGCAGCAATAAGTTACGTGACACAATACTAGACTAGTATACAGAGTGAATTGTAATTCGACGTATTCCTTTCAGCACGTGATAGTTATCGAGTCCCTCATCAACCGTAATCAAGGGGAAAATGAAATTAGAATTTTATAAAAATCGTTTTTGTTTTATTGCTATTATATGCTGATACCAGTTCATTACAGTGAAAAAATGAAATATAAAAGCAATTATTCACAGAAATAATTTTTAACCTCTGCCAAACTGCAAAGCAGTTTGTTGGCAGACGTAGCTCCTTTTTTTAAACACCCGGTTTCACCCGCGTAAGTCTTGATCCCGTGGGAATATCGGGATAAATAGTAACCTATGTCCTATTCCAGGTCAAGGTCTACCCCTATGCCAAATTTCATCCAAATCCGTTCAACCGTTTTAGCGTGAAAGCGTAAAAAACAAACTCACTTTCGCATTTATAATATTAGTTAGGGAGTTAGGATATGATTTTATATTTTACACTTTTTCTCCTATAGGTACGCAAAACTGACATCAAGTTTTTTAATTAGAATATTAGGCCCTGTATGTTGTGAGTGGGATAGTTCTCGTGGTACTCACCCGGCGCGGCGGCGGCGGTGTCGCAGTCGGGCTCGTGGCGCGTGACGCCGAGCTGGAAGCTGGCGCCGGCCAGCGTCTTGTGCGGCGTGTAGCGCGACAGTGCCGCCGACGCTGAGGGGAAACGAGCCTGAACTACTGCTCTACTGAGCTTCTGCGCTAGCCTACACGAGCTGTGGCTACAGGCGAGTGAGATGGCAATACCGGCATTGACCCCCCTTACATTAATTTACATAGTCTAGTACAAAGACAGAAATAAAGTCGGCTAATATCCCTATCGTTGTACTCAAGATGTTTCACTAATGAAAAACTATAGGTACAAAATACATTTGTTAGGGAAAGGGTATGACCGCTATTGCCACGTTACGTGGCACTATCAACAGTAGGTACCTATTGTTTGCAATCCGATATTTTTTGCTATATGAGTACTCAGTTGGGAAGCTCAGTTACAAACTAAAATATCTACATAATTGTATCATCGTCGAATGACAATATTTTGTCAACCAAATAGTTAACTGAAATGGTTCTTACATTGTTGATGAAGTGGTGTGGAAAAATGTAAGCAGATGTGATGACTTTCTGAAGGATTGTAAACAGACATTGTCAAGTATTTTGTTGGAAACGCATGTTCACGTGTGTGACACTATATCGACCACTTTAGATGCTGGATGCTGTCGATGCTGGCTGCAGCGACCAAGAACAGGCAACACGACCACAACGGCGATGGCTGCTTACGTAAGCAGCTTGACTTCCTGACAGCTCCGAGCTGTCTCGGAAACTGCCTCTGCGTCCGCTAATGTCCCAGTGGGGTTGTAATTTTGGCTTCAATGCTAATTACGTAAATCTTATTTTGAATCTCTCCACAAAGCCCGCGTACGGGTCTCGTGTATGTCACGTCCCCTGCGCGGCATAGTAAAGCGCCCGTACAATCTGTCTAGCTTTCCAATCGTTTTAGCTCGCTTAGATTAAAATACTGCTTTTTGTAGATTTGTATAATGCAATGATTTAATATTTGATTGGCTGCTGCGCTAGCGCTAGATATCATCATCTTACTGAGCTTCCTGCTATCACAACTTCTGTCCGTTGTATACATAATATTCGACAAAGCCGGATGAGAATAATGTTTATAAGAATTGGTCGCGTGCGTGCGTCAGTCTCGATAAGATAGCAGCCGTCACCGTCGAGAACAAATCTGTTGTTATGAAATGCGTACATGGAATGAAGGTGTCCAACAAATTACAAGTGGGTGTTTATTTGGCAACAATACCGCTTCTTTCACTAGCTATTAATTTACTTAAAACAAAAAGGGGCGATCGTCGCAACCAGCTGCATTGTATCAAGAGGGTGGCATGTCGGCAGTGTGGTGGTCAGTCAGGAGTGGCTGCGGCGGGGCGGAGCGTGTGTGACGTCACACGAAGGTCTCCGCGGGCGGCAAGCGGCGCACGCGCCGGTATACTATCGCCACCACAAACACTCAGCTAAAGTCTGTATTACTTAAGGGGGATGCGCTAGGGTGGCCCGCGAAATTCAAATTTTCTTACGTTTTTTGCAATTTGCAGGTCCGTATCAGGAGTTGTATTGCTGATTTTAATGTTTATAATTCTGTAAATCCATATTTGTTACGAGCGCTAATAATATTTAGATCAACATACAACCTGATACTGACCTGCACATTGCAAAAAACGTAAGAAAATTAGAATTTAGCGGGCCACCCTAGCGCATCAACCTTAAGATTGACATCATAACATTACAGCATCGCGAAAGGACGGCGGCGACACACAGCTCGATTGAACAAACAACATCGCATGTGTCCAGGGTAACGGTAGACTCACAATATGGGTAGAGTGGAGGCAATCGTCGGCACTAACTACAGCCGTTCAAAAGTCCCTTTTATGTGCCTGATTGAAATAAATTATTTGACTTTGACTAGTTCTATCTCAGGCGTCTTTCATTCGGTTTCGAATACAGTTACTAATGTCGGCAGAAGGTCTGCGATCACGCTACAGTGTTTAGTGGAGGAGCCTGACCATCGGTGAGTGTTGCCGCATTTAGAACGACTCTCTTACCCTCCCTTATCACGCGACATACTTTCTACAGTGACTAATCGTAGCGGCATAGAAATCCCCGAGCTCAAGTGAGTACCGATCGCTCTTGAAACGTACAACACCGCTAACCGGGCCGGATACGCGTCAATGTCGCGAAGCTCGGCGTGTGCGCAGTGCGCACGTGGGAGCCGCGCACGCCTTTGTTACACAAGTGTTTAGTATTCGCTGCCCAAACAATCGCAGTGTTTTGACTACTACTTATAACGGTAGAGACTTCTTGCCAACATCAAAACATTCGGCTTGCTGATTTGACATTGCTGCTGGACAAGACGCTATTTATAATTATTGTTATATAACATTTTCTTGCGTTTTTTTGTAATTTGCAGGTCAGTATCAGTTCGTATGTTGATCTAAATAGGATTCGCGGCCATATCAAATATTTATTTAAAGAATTATAATCATATAAATCATCAATACTTACAACTGTCAAGTTCATAATTATAATCCTAATGAATGAATATTTCATGAAATCATGGCATTGTAGGATTATTCTAACTCTAGCTTTTGGCCGCGGAGGAGCTCGTGGCTACGTAATAACAGCCGCACGGGTCGATCCATCAGGTTAAGCTACGCTTGCCGGGGTTGGTCCGTGGATGGTTGACCATCTTTACATACCGAGACTCCTCCGTGCCTCGGAAAGCACGTTAAGCCGTTGGTCCCGGCTGTCATTTGTAGATCTTTGACAGTCGTTACGGGTCGTCAGAAGCCCGAAAGTCTGACAACCAGTCTTGCCAAGGGGTATCGCATTACCCAGTTAATGGGTTGTGGAGGTCAGATAGGCAGTCGCTCCATGTAAAATATTGGTATTCAGCTGCATCCGGTTAGACTGGAGGCCGACCCCAACATAGTTGGGACACCCTAGCGCATCCCCCCTGTGGAGATTGTTTCTCACTGTTTATCGCTGGGAAAGAACCAGTGTGCGATGTGACACCGCATCTTATGGAGTGACTGAGGTTGTTAATAGTTGGATTGTATACGAACTGTTGCTTTATCAGCTCGCCTGACTTGAGTAGCGATTTCTGGCTCTCTCATGAAGATGCCTAAATGAGAGAAAGAAATCGCTACTAAAGGCAAGCGCTGAGAGCAGCAATTCAAGAATAAGTATGAGATAGTTACTGATATGTGTGTTGGCGGCGAGGGTGGCGTGCAGCGGCGACTCCGCGAGCTGCGGCGCGCCAGGCGCGGGGGCCGCAGGGGCCGTGGGGCCCTCGGGCGCCTCCGGGGCCACAGCCGGGGCCTCCTCGCACAGGGATGTCTCCGAAGGGTACTCGAACGTGCGCGTCATTGAGTCGTCGAACTGCAGCTTCAGCTGGAAACAATAACATCACATATTTTAGTTGTTATCCTCCAAATGTTTAACGCCGGTTCATACCAACACCGCCAGTATTGATCGAATGCTATTACACTAAGATGTAACGCAACCAGTATCAAGCTCAAAGAAAAAAAAA
Source organism: Lithophane socia (assembly GCA_947522985.1). Classification (NCBI taxonomy): domain Eukaryota; kingdom Metazoa; phylum Arthropoda; class Insecta; order Lepidoptera; family Noctuidae; genus Lithophane; species Lithophane socia. Next base: position 18,057,539 of record OX383254.1, read on the forward strand.
CTGCGCAAAGACGAACTGAAGAGCATGAAATAACAAAATTATCATAGCATGTGGTCGCATGTCACCACAATGATAACGAGGTGTTTATGTTGGCACCCCCTCCCTATTACTCTCTGTCGATCAAGACCAAAATAAGGCAGTCTCCTCGTAAAATTGGTATACCAGAGAAATTCATTCATAACCCATCCTTTCTGCTGTAGTCGGGTGAAAACTTTTCAAAATCAAGTCATTTATTCCAATTTGAGCGGAGAATCAGCTCTTTTCAAATTTTTAAAATGACTGACTCGCTATTATTCGCTATTATCGCTTAAGACTGTCCCCTAAAACGCCCGCCCTTCAGCTTCAGCACATAACATCATCATCATCATCTGCTTAGCTTTTTCCCAACTATGTTGGAGTCGGCTTCCAGTCCATCCGGATGCTGCTGAATACCAGTATTTTACATGGAGCGACCACCACATAACAATTCTCATTATATATGATTCATCGATTCGGTCAATAAGTTCAGCCGCATTTATGCTCTGATTCAGAGTCTTAGGAATGCGGCGTCAGTAAGATATAATAGCGAAATGTCGTCAACATTGTAGGGACACCAGACGGAGGCGAGCGACGCCGCGTCACGCGCCGCCGCCGCCACGTGACGGCGAGCCCTTCACCTCTTGAGACCACCTTCTGTAACACGCGGTCACATCGCTGAGACAATACATTTCTTTCCCGTCACGAAACAATGCTGCGTGACGAAATTGTGTGAGATTTCAAACAAAAATACTGATGCTTGATGCAAAGCCACTACTATACGTTAGAAATAGGACCATCCATCGGACTATCAATGTTGGCTACGCATGACTTCGCATGTGTAGAAGTCCGACAGACCCCTTGGTCCGCCCTAGGGCGGAGGACATCCATGAGGCATTCCAACAAGATACATTTCAAAAAATCATGTCTGCCATATGGATGGATGGCAGGTGCGAGGGATTTAATTCCAATGAATACGATTTATGAACAATCAAATAGATGCGAATGCGAATTATGTACGAGTTGAAATAAACAAGTTGTAAAGACACTGCAGGATGTGTGAAGCATGTGGTTGGTATAGTGAGTGTGTCGCCGGCGCGGCGGCGCACACATCACGGCGGGACCGGTATTGATTGGTCTGCTGGTGATAATGACCGCGCCGTGGTCACTCACTGCAGTCACAGGTGACTCGAGCACGGCGCGCGGCGCGGGCTTGCGGCGCGGCGCACTCATGGTCGTGCAACCATTACAACATCATGGTTAACACTTCATGGTTCATCTGAGTCAGCAAACATCATGAATGTATCTGTCCATTCTTAATGGTATTTATGGAGGAACATCCAAAGAAAGTTTAAACATGATCAAAATGCTCTAAATGGTGTCAATTATCACCCCCTTAAGACTTTGTACCCAGCTTCCGAACATCCTGTATAGTTATGAGTATGAACAATAGGAGGTTTTTAATCGAGTCAACAACCTCTTGTTGCCGATTCCCAAATGCGTGTTTTTGGGCGCAGACTTACAAACGTCTGATAAATATGTTATTGCATTGGTTGACGAATGAAGCGGTCGTGTGCTTCCAGTATCCAGCGGATTCCTGCTCGAAATGTCTTGTGTGCCTGTAATTACCCAGCACCCATACCTCCATAGGTACCTATTGTAATGTCCTCTATTTCTACAAAGCAAAAAACAAAGTAAGCTATATAAAAAGTTAAGCATTACCTTAGAGATCCGGTCCTTGTTGGGTCTGTTGGTCATGGAGGAGCGGCCGTTAATGAGCACGTTGTCGTTTACGAACCGCACGCGGCACGGCGACGGCGGCGCGCCGTCCGTCTCCGTCTCCGAGTCGGAGTCGGAGTGCGCCAGCGCCTCCGGCCGCAGCACTACCACGCCCGGCTCGCCCGCCTGTACCAAACAACAAACTGCTTCTTACTATTGAACGGCTTATCATAATTAATTATCGTTTAGAAACATTATCAATTTATCAGACAACATCACATTGTTGGACTTGTAAAACTACTCGCAGCAGTATCACGTCAACATAGAGTTAATTAAACTTGTTGCGCAACATGCAAGAACATATATCTAGACAAAAGATCTACGTTTAGGTACTTTGTAGTTTGTACTAGAAATCTTTTGCTCAGGGGTAAGTATTTTTTGCGCCTTTGCATATATACCATCGATTTGCACATTTGTGATTACATCGCCGCTGTGTTGGTCTCACAAGTTTGTAGCAAGTCACTCGCGTACCATCGATTTGACGCTTATTAGACGAACAAGTTAAGATTTTTTCGACAGTCCGAGTCTCCGGCGCGGCATGAAGGTGACGCACCGTACTTATAACAACCACCGCGTTATGCCCTAAGTGCCCGTAGCCTGGTTCTGTTTTATTGACTTGTGTAGTTGTATCGTGTGTCTAAAGCGTCTGTTATCGAACACACATTTTAATCGGCGTACTAAACGAGGGCTGCTCTTCCGGGCGCTAAACGAGTCCAGTTGATGCGTGGACATCCATTCGATAAGCGGCTCCGTTTCGGAGGAGTGACGTGTTAGATGAGATGGCAACAACGGCACAAATATGATCGATCATGATTGCACGATCATGATCGCATGCCTGAACATCTGAAAGTGTTTTATTTCATGTCGTAGACTGGTGTGAATCGTGCTGAGGAACAAAGGAAGTTCAGAAACATAATTAAATAACTTGTTCCGGCATCAATATAAGCAGTAAATAAAACCAGTTGCGATGGTTTTCCACTATTGACAATCGGAATGCTGTATAGAAAACATTTCTTTTTCACGGCACAGTTGTCGGAACGAATTTACCAAAACGAGTTGCGGGCGATTAGTGGCGGAATCTCGCCGGCATCAGGTGACCGTGACGGGCCGCGGCCGCGCCGGGTTCAAGGGAAACCGACCGGTGTGCCGGGCGCTGGGAACCTCCCGCACTCACTCGCACATGCATAGCGAACACGTTCTCCAATTGAAAAAACCGGCCAAGTGCCTGTCGGTCCACGCACAATGAAGGGTTCCGTAGTTGGGATGAATTTATCCCAACAACAAAATTAACATTTTAGTTGAAATCATAAAGCTACCTAATTTTAACTTTATCGGTCCATTGGATTCGGAGCAAGTTGGCTGTGACAGACGGATAAACAGACAGATAGACACACCAGTGATCCGTTTTTTCCTTTTGAGGTATGGAACCTTAAAAATAGGAGCGAGCGGTTGGAATACGTACTGCATATTGTAGCCCTAGCCCCGTTGCCTGTTGCGTTGGTCGCAAGCGCAACTATTGATGTGAGGAAGCATGAAACGCATGTGATTAAAATAGTAATGTATATAAATGTGGATGGATGGAAAGGGAGAGGAAGACCAAAGAAAAGATGCATGGATTGTTTGAGGAATGATTATGACAGAATAAAGTGGTCTTGTGGTAAAGTCAAAGTCAAATAATGTATTTCAAATAGGCACATAAAAGGCACTCTTGAACGTCAAAAACAAAGAAATAAAACTGATTATAGTTGCCCCTTCCAAAAGGTAGTTTTCGTGTGGAGAATACCTACTCCACATAAATTCGAATACCATGCTAGCTATAATGTAAATAGTAGTGACAGGAACTCATCTAAGTGGGAACAATACGTACTATTGAAACTAACTCAAAAACTACCAAAGCAAAGTTAATAAAATTCATAAGGGACCAATCGCGCAATCGCGCATGCTTCCTCTACCAAATGAAAAAATAATTTTCTAAATCCGTTCACAATTGACGAAAATATCGATGGACATACATAAGTACACTACGAACATAGAACCTCCTCCTTATTGGAAGTCGGTTAAAAAGGGAGTGGATGTGAACTGGTTGACGGTTGACAGGGGAGAATGGAACAAGAAATCGTGTTTCGCCGACCCCACGTAACGTGGGACAAGGGCAGGAAGATGATGAAGCTGAGCCACTGATGAGCCTGAGCAATTGAGCACCCCAGAGGAGTCTGGATTCGTGTCTGGCAATGGACTCGCCCCTACTTTACATGGGATTTAAACACAACTAGCGAAATGTGGGTGTGTTATACGGTTATACCCTACACTACACATACACTTCTGTCGAACTAACTACACGCGTCTGGTATGATAAATAAGACGTGTTACTAATAAAAGTCAAATTGTTGCACAAAAAAGTGGTCGCAATAGTATTGTCAATCGGCGCGTCCGGCAGATGAGTGATCGACGAGAACGTGTGTCAACACAATAACATGCCATGCGCGAGTCAGGGCCCTACTCACAGGGTAACACGCTACTCGCTTGCGCCCGCGCCGATAAGGGGACTCGCGCGCGTCCCCTTGACGCTTACTTGATGCACAAGTTATGTGCAAGTAGGTACTCCTTTAGATCACAACCGGTACAATAAGGTTGATCCCAACCAACAAACCGCAACTCTATAGTTGGAAACATAACAATGTTCACCTCAGAAATGGGTCAGTCCATTTGAAATTAAAAGAGCTCGTAATTAATAGCGTTACGCTCTTGTACTCCGTTTAATTAAATTGAACAAATTCTGCGTTTTAGAATGATTTCATTGTATTAGTAGGTACCTTTATCTGCGTGTTGTTCCAATTTAATAATAATTAAATAAATAATATTGTTAAACATGTTTTAATAATAAACATTTATGAATAATCAGCTAATAAAGTCTAACCACAAGGATACTTGTAACATTATTGTTTATCACGCGTTATGCGCCCGCGCCGCGGCCGCTGGTGTTCATTTTCACAGCACTCAACTTCATGTAGGTACATCCTACATAGTATGAGTAATTTAAATAAAATATTGAAACTAAGTACTCAGACCTGAACACTCAATAAGTATTACAGTTTACGATTAATTGTGCTCCTACAAAACCGCTTAAAATAGACCGCGTTAGCAATTTAGTTTCCAAACATGTAAACAAATATGTTTTTTTGGAAAAATAAAGTTCAGTAGGGACTACATTTATTTAAATGACTTTTCAACCAGTGATTCTGAAATAAACTTAATTTACTCGTGCATAGATTTGAAATCCACTGGAAACAAGCATTTGAATAGACTTCGGGCTCACCAGTCGAACACTTTGTTTTGAAACAATTGCAGCACGTCTTACGCATCTTTTATTTTCTCAGTTGTATAAGGGCTACAGGCAATGACTATAAGGGTCTGCTCAGACCGCGACCTGAAGCGATGCGGCGCTGCACGCACTTTTTAACAATTATCGAACTTATTTTCTTCACGAATCACGAAAATATATAATTTCAGTGCGAGGTTTGACACGTGTCAAAGTACGCTGAGATGCGCGATGCTGCGTAGCGCGTGTACATACGGCTACACATCAAGCTATACATTTCCAGTTTATGCTGATCCCGCATTGTGTAGAATTTCCGTACTATGCGAGGTCAGCTTATATTGGAAATGTATAGCTTGATGTGTAGCCGTGTGTACCTACTTATTGTGTAGGTAGTAAATAAATTCGATATTGTATCGGATCAAAAAGTTAAACTAATTTTTTTTTAAACCCCCGACAAAAACAAAGCGTCTAAAAAGTAAAAAATAATATGTAGGTATTGGCCCTTTGTACTTAGTTTAATATAAAAAAAATAGGTAATATTTTGATCCAAGCGTCGCCTCGTCGAGGGACGGCTTATGAACAGCAGCTATCCTACTTTCTTGGGATTACAATTGCTATTAAGAGGAAATAGGGTCAGTCTTTTCCCCATACAAAAAGTCATAATTTGAGGTTCGGCTCTCGTCTATTTCCTCCTCCAATATTGGACCAATTTGAAAGATATTTTATAAATTGAATAAGGATATTTACTGTGACCAACCAAATGATGAATGAAAGGTTATAAAGTCATAACAAACAACAAAGTCGGATCTGGCAACGTCATTCAGGACAACAAATGAGTTCCGTTTACAAAACACTATCACTTCCATCACACACTTCCGTAACAATGGGCGCGCGATCTTATCTCTCTAGCGCTCGCAAACATCGTACCTTGATCAGGAAGATAGGTCCTCCGTCTCGTAAGATATCCTGGCCTCTGCTCAGCATGATGATAAATAATCAAAACGTTTTAAGCTTTTCATTTCATTGAACTTGAGCACAGAAAAGATATTACAAATTACATTGCATTTGATAAAGAACTGAGGGATCATTTCTAAAGGTCACAAAGACCAGTCAAATCGAAGTTGCTTGACGTGAACGTGACGCTCATAATAATGTTGCTGTTTGGTCAGCGGAGTAGCGCCACACTACGAACATGGAACTGTCGCACCTCGGAGACAGCGTGCGATACCATATCTTAATCGCGGATAAAACGGGTGATTATGTCCGAGCTGAAACTGCCGTGTTACTTTTATCGCAGTCTAAAAGCCATTTTAATCTTTGGTAAGTCCCATAAATAATATCGATAGGCAGTTTTGTATTCTTTTTCCCTAAGGATAGATAATCATTATGTACTTAGTTAAATGTATTGGAGCACTATTATTTGCTCGCCAGACCTAATGAAGGTTTGTCAATATGATTTCAATTTTGAAGGACTGCTTGTATTTTGCATGTCGAGTATTCGGAAGGTACCTACTAGTTCGCAGCACGTTGGTCTCAAAGTCTTTATTTGGCCAGCATGTTGTCGTTCAAGGTATCAATAGTGTTCCTTCATGCATACTGAAACTAAATTGCGAGCAGTCAATGTCACGAACCTAACGACACCTCGTATGTTAAAAGCCATCAAGCCGTTTAGGCTACAGAGCGTGCCAAAGAAATAGACATACAAACCTCAGACCAACAAAAAAGGAAAGACAGATCACGCCGTACATCAAAAGTGAAGCCACAAAACCAAGCTCCTGCAAGTAAACACACAGGCTCACGCACACACCTACACTAAAACCAAGCTCATCGCTCCTAGTACGTCACGAGTCGTCGTCTAGCTAACATCACCAAAACAAATATAATTATGCCTTCCTGTGTAGTGAAAACGTGTAAAAACAATACTAAATCACAGAAAAAGTCTCACGGAATCACTTTTCACTTGTAAGTACTTAAAATAACATCGTTTTTTAATTTAGATAACTATAAATTTTAGGTTATTTGGAACAAAAAACCTGAACGAATGAACGAACGAAAACTGACATTTAAAGAGCGAGGGTTGCCATAATATGATTTTAAATTTCCCCATTCGATATTTTTTACTTCGAGTAATTATATGTCTGTTTTTTTATGCATTTAATATTTTAGATTTCCATGTAATACTGAAAATAAAAATAAATGGATAGTAGCTAATTTTCTAACCTATTTATACACATATATATATATTTTTTTAACACTCAATTGAAAATTAATGGATAATTCTAAGTGAAAGAGCGGAGTCTCCTAACACAAGCAATTCTTGCATAAAAGGTGATCTCATAAATGCACTTTGTACTTAATTTGTTTTTTTATTTAATTTGCAATGTAATAAAAAATGTTTTTGTTTCGGAATTCTTCCTAAAAATTGAGGTACAATACCATACTCAACAATATCTTACTCGTACAATATTAGCCTACCCAAAATATTATTCCCCAAGTTATAGGGAAAAACTTTAACAACTGACAACCCTTTTTACACACACATAGATAAAAAGGTGGCTTCACTTTTGACGTACGGCGTGATCTGTCTTTCCTTTTTTGTTGGTCTGAGATACAAACATACATACTCTCGAAAAACATTACCCTCCTTCTGGGTCAGTCGGGTAAAACCCAACTACGACAAAAAAGTTAACTACAAGACATCGAACACAGACAAATTAAGATTTCGTGTATGAAAAGATACACCTTATATTTGTACCTATAGTATAATGTAATAATCAATGCAGTGTTATTATGGTAGAACAGCGTCGCTCATGTGCTCATACGTCGGTGGCAGGCACGTGTCGTCGCCGCACGCCTTCGATAGTCTGCATTTTCATGCCACTGATTACGAAAAAACTACACCAAATACTGGGATAAATCACGTCGAGAAAGCCACCCATCGTTTTTTTTTGAATTGGTCTTCTTTGTTTAAGGTTTTGAATAAAATCGAGACTTGTTTTTTAGATAACTCAAAGTTGAAGCAATCATAATCTATGTATACCTACATATAAACTGCTTTGTCCTTAATGACTGACGGATCATCGCACAGCCCTAAACCGCTGATCGTAAAGACCTGAAACTTGCAGGGTGTGTTTTTTGTATGACGTAGGCATCCGTTAAGAAAGGGTTTTTCGTAATTCTGCCCCTAAGGGGGTAAAAACGGGGGCAAAGTTTGTATGAAACAACGTGATTCCTTGGTTGAATCTACTTCAAACTTTGCACGAATATTTATCTAAGTAAATTATAAAGTTTTTCATTTTAAGTTTTACTAAAAATTACCCCCTGAACGGGTATCATAGAGGAGTGTCATAGTTTCTATGGAAGAATTTGAACGCGCGGTCCGTAATAACTCGAAACTCAGTATTTACACTTAAAACCAAAAATAAAGAACAATGTGTACCAATGTGTTTGACACCAGGGTTTAAAACAAAACTAACCCTTACGTACGGGGTAAAAAGGGGTAGTCTGTATCACAGTTCAAACCACTGAAGGGATTGGGCTGGAATTTGGCACACAGATAGTTATTATAAGTTTATAACATAAGCATCCACTAAGAAATGGTTTTTGGATTTTTTTACCATAGAGGAATAACGGGGTGTCGAATTAAGTAAGTAAAAATTTTAACACGCTTTCGGATTTACTTTAAATTCGGTACGGTAGGTACTAATACAAAAAATAAAAAAGTACGTGTTTCGGGGTTTTTCAAAAATCTGCTCCTAACAGGGTGTACAATGGTAATAAAGGGGGTACAGAGGTGTAAAGATCGTAAAAAAATGTTTAAGTGTTTTAACACTTAAACATTTTTTTCATATTTCATGATCATAAATATTAATTTTCGAAAACTGTCTTTCAAAGGGATGGATGGGTTGTTGAAGTTTTAAGGGCGCACCCTACCTCAGATTTTATCCCGCTCGCACCATACTACTCGCGACCTGAGTGAGAACGAGACGGAGTGGGGCGCTAGCGGCTTTAAAGCGTCGAAAAGTTTAGGTAACTTTGGTTTTTTTTTCTATCGAGAAAATTTTATGTACCTAATCCTGTTTTCGTCAAACATAGAACCTAGCAGCAATCCTCAACTTTAACATATATTTATGTCAAAATTAATGCTGCAGTATTTTTGGCATAACTGAGGATCATGCTAAGCAATTTGAGGTAGGGTGCGCCCTTAAGAGGAAAGTATGAAATCCACGCGGACGAAGTCGCGGGCAAAGTGCTAGTCAGCCTATAAAAGGGATGATGCCAGGGTAAAAAAAATAAATTCTTTTAGTCCGTCAGACAGATAATAAAAAAAGATATTAGTAATACCTATTTTTTGCTTTATCATATTAATCGCACACAAAGGGTTCCGTACCACCGTACAATATTTAGCCAAAAACAAAAAATCGGACTTCAAAACCTATAACCAAAAAGAGAAAAACAAGCTTTGAACTTTGTTTTTTGTAAGGTAGGTATTGCAGGCTCACAAACAAAAGTTACACCATATTTCAGGTCCTAGTTATTGGTTTGTCTCCGCTTGCAATACCTTACAAAAACAAAGTTCAATGCTTGTTTTCACAGGCATCATGGCAGACTAGCGCGCTAGTGTGCCATGTGCCTGTGTTTTTGATCAAGTATAGGTCCACATTTCAGTTGCCGGTTTCTAGTCTAGACAGCTAACAAAATTACCTCGAGGGTGCTCCCTCCCTTTGAATAATAAAGCCAACTAAAATTGCTCTTTGCAACAATTGCAACCCTTTAATATACCATAAGCCTTAAGTGCCATAAGTGGTCTTGGTTTTAATAGAGTTTAGGTAGAATTAGTAAGTATCTGCAATTATTACAGTCGGGTTTTTCCAATTAACAGAATATGTAAGTACGTGAATTACGAACGCTATTGTTTCTGCGCTCCGTAGCAGTTCGGTACGCGCACGGTAATAAAGTGGCGTAGTTATTGCAGCGGCCACTTCGCAACGTCCTGCCGCCATCGCCAGTGGCCATTGTTCACTTATCAGTGGGATATAGATAGCGTCATTTTATTGGTTCCGTTACATACTTATATAGAAAAGGAAAAGGTGCTTAAACTTCAGGGGCTAGGATTGTAAGCGAGTCCTGTAACAAACAGTTAGTAAACGAGCAATTCGAATTCGACCTGTAATGCTCAGTTAGTCACAATAGTCACTTTAACACATTTAGCAAATCGTGACTCATTCCAAGTATATGTTGCGAGCTAGACACCATTTATAAGGTTGTAGTACGTCTGTCCCCCTGTCGCCGACGGCTCGCCCGATCGATCTGAGCTTGTCTGGGAGTCACGGCGACCTACAGCATTTTAAACCTGTTTGTTAGCTTATTGCGTTCAATCGCGCACTAAATTATATAAGACTGCAGTAAATTAATAAATCGTCACCGATAGCATTCCGCTGACCGTCACGAAAGTAGCAAGCGCGAGATGTATGAATACGTTCTGACGAGTTTGCCACGCGTTTGTGTGCATTCTAATTATGAATTCAAGTATTTTTAAGTTTTTACTTTTTTATCACAGAAGTTTCACTTTTGTAAACAAGAACGAAGAGTATCGTACATCAATATGATCATTCAAGCGACAGACGTCTACAGCTGGCCATGATAGAGCTCCCCAAGCCCCAGCGCTACATCCTGTGCCTCCCGGTCTCCCATCAAGCGACAGACGTCTACTGCTGGCCATGATAGAGCTCCCCAAGCCCCAGCGCTACATCCTGTGCCTCCCGGTCTCCCATCAAGCGACAGACGTCTACTGCTGGCCATGATAGAGCTCCCCAAGGCCCCAGCGCTACATCCTGTGCCTCCCAGTCTCCCATCAAGTTATGTCGGTTATCTTGGGTGTCTTGCGAACCTTCTCATTTCTGATTCAATCACACAGGAAAATTCCGAGCCCTTTGGGTGACTTTTGAGCGTTCTTATCAGGCCACTGTGAGTGGACCACTTCCACAAAAAACTTTCATGTTGAGATTAGAAAGAGAGTGTAACATTTCTGGTCACTGGACAGTTGTCGCAGGTCCTAGGTAAACATCATCGTAAACAACTTCAAGTGACAGTATACAGTCACGGGTAGGGTGTTCACATGAGTGGGTTCATGAGAATTTGACATTGATCATAGGCAATCCAAAAGGACTTATCAGTTTAAGACGTGACCAGTGACCATACGCAGTGGTTTGATACGCATATACATCGCGAGAGATAGAAAGCAAGCATATAATGTATATCTCATTCCGATAAGGATTCGTAAGAGTAGAGAGGCGACATCCTCTTCAATCATCAAATTATACTCATAACATGTATTTCGTAAAACAAGTGCTCTGCACGTGTTACTGAGGCACCTGCGGCCCTGGCGCGTCGCAGTCCAGCCCTCTAACCGCTGAAATACAATATGATCAGTTATGCAACTGCGCGTGCACAACACACGCAGTGCGTACATTCCACGCCTTCATCTTATGATGAACCTGTGTAGCTCATTGCTAAACAGCTGTTCCGACTCAGATGCATCGATGTAATGATGCGATGTCACTGTCTCATGTTCTGGGTTCATGGGTTCTTTGAATCGAATTCCGTACCAGGCGCGGTCCGAGGGGGGGGGGGGGGGGGTGTCCTGGGGGTCACGACTCCCCCAAAATCATTGAAGCTGTCGAGAGATTGAATGATTTACGTACTTATCAATTAATCATTTCACTAAAAAATATTCCTCGGCACCAGTGGTGACGGTGACCCCCCCCCAAAACCTTGGGCTGCGACCGCGCCTATTCCGTACGTCGAAGAACGCGTTGCGTGGGATCTGATCTGAAACACGGATTAACCTATTCACTGGTACTTACCGTCAGACTAGCGTGGTTTGCGGAAACTTAGGTGGCGATATGTATATCATAGGATAGCTACTACTTAGTATACATGCTCTGATATAAATCACCGCCAGCTGCGTTCTCTAGCTGTTCATGCTCACTTTAATGTCTCGCTGGTGGTGGCATGTGTGTTGAATCATTAAGTTCCCTTCAAAATGGTCGAGCTGAATGGTGCTGATCCATGCATCATGTTGTATCTTTTAATTACGTACGCTTTTAACGTGGACGTTTTTCTACATTGTACCTACTCACATTGTATAATTCCAACATGAATGATGCAACCAATATATTGTAACAATATTCTGATTTAAAACAGTGTCCGTGGAGTTTCTTGCCCGTTCTTCTCCATAGGAACCGACTACGCTTTGGAATGGGCAACTAGCTTCATCTTTCTGACTGACCGACCAGTTGACAATTAAAAAGTTCCTGTAATTGGTTTATTTGAAATAAATGCTTTGAGTTTGAGATCGTGTATTTTCGCGCACATAGCAGTGTTCGCTGCTCCTGACGCGCGCGCCTATCGAGCGCGTCGTCTCATGGCGGCCGCGTTAATTACCTTAAAGCCTTGTTTAAATACGTCGGCGCTCCGCGAGAGAAAGTAAACGATTAATGTCCGGCTACTCGCTATATTGTCTAATGCGGTACTGCTGCCGCTATCAGCAGTACTAGCAACTATCATCGAGTTCTAAAGAATATCAGTCTAGTCAATTACAAATCTGGAAGTAATTAAATATGAGATATTACTTATCAGTGACCGTCGAGCAACGATCGTAAAGAGTTCCCGTTAAACTGATGATAACAGTTAGTAGGTACAGCCGAGACCGACGATCATTAGTTCATTTCCGCGTTACTCAAAATGGAAAGCAATGTTTGTTTAGTTTGTAGGTATTTATTTGTAACAATTTAAGGCCGCGCGCACTTTGGACACGAATTTTAGGGTTTCGTACCCAAAGGGTATAATGGGACCCTATTACTAAGGCTCCGCGCCGTCCGTCCGTCCGTCTGTCACCAGGCTGTATCTCATGAACCGTGATAGTTAGACAGTTGAAATTTTCACAGATGATGTATTTCTGTTGCCGAGTCGCTCGCAAAATTCGTACGAAAACACGTCCAAAGTGCGAGTCACCCAGTCATATTTTTTAACAGACTTAAAAACGGAGGATCTTCTCAATTCATCTGTACTTATGTTTGTTTTTTGTATTTTATAACGCGATTACTCTGACAAGTATGAATTGATTTTGATGATTCTTTTTTGTTTGGAACTGGTGGTCCCATATAATTTTTTGAGTCAGCTTCAATAATACGTATTTTTCCCACAGCCTATATGGATGATGTTTCAAGTTCCTCTCACTGTTATTTACGTAGGTAGTGGTATTCGAATTTGTGTGGGGTAGGTACCACAACTAAAAAGTGAAAAATAAAAACTTACAAAAAAATAACCAACTTCCAAAAAATCACCCAAAAATTGAAAAATTACTCCAATTTCGGAAGTCGGTGGAAAAAAAAACGAAAATTCAAAAACAAAGAAATTATGAAATGCATTCTACACGTAAACTTTGGTAGACTTGAGTTCCGAGAGTGGCGCGACTCAGCTTGCACACGCACCGCCGCGGTGCCGTTACACGCTTGTGTACAATAGGTACACACGCGTGTAATTGTCGAAGATAGCTTCGACAATTGGCCATATAGACAGGTGTCGCCGCGGTCGCGGTCCGCTGCAAGTAATTGGACTAACACGGTGACGATGACCTACTTATCATTGTTGTACTTTGTGTATCGTCCACACCAGCAATTTACACTACGCTAACTTAAATTTTGGGCAATTTCCGTTTTTAATGTCAAATTATTTTCGATCTTCTTTCATTAATTGTGATGTGGTTGCGTTGAAGAAAATATTAGCGCTTCATTGTGCGTGTCGGACCACGCGCAATGAAGCGTTCCGTAGTTGGGATGAAATTTATCCCAAGAACAATTTAGAAACAAATACTCAAATAATTAGAAAGTTCTCCCATACATTCCAATTGCAAATGTACGTTTGTACGCACAATGTTGAGAGATTTACCATGTTATTTTATCTATGAAATAAAGAACCATTCAATGTATTTTATTTTTTCTGGGGGGAATCGTCAATTTTCAAGTATTTTCTGTTAAAAGCATCTTTAACGTAAAATAAAATTATAAAAAAATAAAAGTTATCATAAAATGAAAAACCAACTACGACACAGAAAAATTAAAAATCCGGAGTCACACGTAATCTGTTAACACGTGTGACTCTGGATTTTTAATTTGTCCGTCTTGTTTATACCTTTTTAGTTGACTTTTTTTGTCGCAGTTGGGTTTTAGTTTTATATCTTTTATTTTTCTTCAATTTTTTTGCCAGAATTATACAAATATATTTTTGAAATGTGTTATTAAGCTCTTTCATAATTATGATACCCAACATGGCCTCATGTGATGAGTAGTTTAGAAGTTATGAGCTAGAGTAGCTTGTACAGAGGATATTTTGATGAACTTGACTTGGGTAGTTTTTAGGGTTCCGTACCTGACTTGGGTAGTTTTTAGGGTTCCGTACCTCAAAAGGAAAAATGGAACCCTGATAGGATCACTCGTGTGTCTGTCTGTGACAGTCAATTTGCTATCCAACTAAAATTAAAAAATACCTATAAGAAGTCTGGTCTAAAAAAACATGATAAATTTATCCCAACTACAGAACCCTTCATTGTGCATGGTCCGACACGCACTTGCCTGGTTTTTGAATTAGCTTTAATAACACTTATTTTTCCCACTAGTCTACTTATGTGGATGATGTTATAACTTCCTGACACTGTTATTTACATAGCAGGGCGTGTACTTATTCGAATTTGTGTGGGTTAGGTACCTACTTACCACAAGTCCACAACAAAAAAGTGAAGAATAAAAACATTTTACTTACAATAAAAAAAACAATAACTACCAAAAAAAAGCACTACAAAGTGTTTTTTTTTTTTTGTAATAAATTTTTGGTTTAAGAGCGCAAGCGGTAGCACACGGCGTATTTACAACGCGCAGACGACGCGAGTTTCAAAGTTTTTCTTTGTCGGCCGAAGTCAAGTTTCAAGTAAAGTTCTTGAAACGCGCGTCGTCTGCGCGTTTAAAATACAAGTAGCATCTAAATGCGTTCAATTTTATCTGTAATTACTAATTTACACCGATTTTTCAAAACTTCCTTGTAAAGTGTAACTTGTGAACGTGTAGACTTGTGAGTTTGATAAACAGGGCACAATGTATTTTCCGCTTCCTTATTTATTTGTAGCTGTTCACTATTGCAGACGCTGAGTACATCAACGAAGCAGCCATTCACTACAGGACAGTCTGCCACTTGAGAGTCTGCTACTTCATACTTTCTGTCTCGACGAAAAATCGGGACGCACGTGACAGTGTTCAGTTCAGTTTCATACTATTTTATTGCGCCACATACATTTCCCTAAACAAACTAATCTAATGTCATGGAACCACTTCTATTATGCGCTCAAATAAATTGTTCTGTTAATTGCTCTGTTTCATAACACAGGACCTCACCTTGGTGGCTTGGTCACGGTAGTTACACTACATAACAGTTATTTGCGTCATTTTGGGAACACGATATTGTCTGATGCAGGAAGCAATTAATTTGTTAAGGACATTTGGGTGGCAATGGCATGGCGACGTGAATGCATCGCTCCGTCCATTCCGTTGCTCAGATTAGGTAATTTCGTAAATAATGTTGCAGAGCAGCAGAGCTCCTTATCGCGACAGAAGGCTGCGCGTGCGCACACAATCACCCACTTCACTCAATGAGACTAATGTCCGTTTGATATTTATATGATTGACTAGCTTCTGCCTGCAACTTCGTGGAATTCGGCCCCCGGGGCCCATCGCGTCGCCTCACTCGCATCGCCTGCACATCATACTATTACTTCGTTATCGCTTTCTGACTTTTTTTACTGCTATTAAAATACCTATTTTATTAATTAATTAATATAAGTAGGTAATTACAATGTCTTAGCGAAAAACACGATAAACTGCTTAACTGGAAGAAGACCACGGTTCTTCATCTGAAGAACCATACCCTGAAATCGTGTCTGATGATGTAATCATCATCGTGTACGATGTCAGGCTCAGCGGAAACAAACAAACCTCTCGTTTCTTTCATAAAAGGGTTGGTTATTTTTTTTTGAATGGGTTGCTATCCTTTTAGTAGCGGATCGGAACTAAGGAGGCATGTTCCAGGCTTCTCGAGACAATTTTCCAGCTAAATGCTGGCGATACAAACGTACGTTTGTTACGTTCCGCAGCTTCTTCTGAAAATTGACCAATTTTTCTACGACTTGTCGATCTTGTGTCCACTCGACAATGCTTCTAAAATGAGCCATGTTGTATGTTTTTTCGGAAAAGAATCATCTTTATAATGAGAATCAGTCCATCTCCTTTTTAATTTCCGACTTAAAACGTGATAAATCGTGCTTAATTTTTTGCATATCTTCGTCAGAAAATAGGCCAAGTTTTAGTACGTATCTTTCCAAAAACTCTAAATACCCATTTATATTATTTAAATTTTCTGCCATCATAATAGTAAATAAAATAGTGTTTTCGAGTTATAACTTGGACTTTTGACGACTCTAGAACTAAAAAGTGTCAATTTATAGCAATTGATAAGAAATATATATTTTTTGTGTTTATTTTCTAGTCGGTTAAGCTATATTTTCAAATATCGGGCAAAACCGGATACAATTTTACACGTAAAGTATTGTCAAGACTAAAACACAGGCTATTTGAAATTACTAAAATCAATATCGGGAAATGTAACAAAATAGCTAAAACAAAAAAAAATCGGCCAAGTGCGAGTCGGACCTGCGCTCGAAGGGTTCCGTACCATTATCTAGAAAAACGGCAAAAAAATCACGTTTGTTGTATGGGAGCGCTCCTTAATTATTTGTTTTATTTTAATTCCTTATTTTTAAAGTGAATATGTAACTAAATATTCTGTGAATATTTCAAGCGTCTACCTGTTGTCGTTTTCAATATCGAGCAAAAACGAGCAAAAAAATCACGTTTGTTGTATGGGAATGAATGTCCCCTTAAATGTTTATTTTATTCTGTTTTTTAGTATTTGTTGTTATAGCGGCAACAGATATACATCATCTGTGAAAATTTCAACTGTCTAGCTATCACGATTCGTGAGATACAGCCTGGTGACAGACGGACAGACACACAGACAGACAGCGGAGCCTTAGTAATAGGGTCCCGTTTTACCCCTTGGGTACGGAACCCTAATAAGAAAAAATAATGCCTTTAAAACGGTATTGTTTTGTTTGCCAGAATTTCATTTGCCATAATATTGTTTTCCATAATCGTCCTCAGTCATAATATTTACTTGCCCAATTATCATTTATACTAATAACGTTTGTCATATCAACTTATTAGTCATAACTTTTATATTTCACCGGCCGCCACAGTGGGGGCTAGCTAGTCGTCGCTGTGGCCCGCCACCGGCCGCCACATTGGGGGCTAGCTAGTCGTCGCTGTGGCCCGCCACCGGCCGCCACATTGGGAGCTAGCTAGTCGTCGCTGTGGCCCGCCACCGGCCGCCACAGTGGGGGCTAGCTAGTCGTCGCTGTGGCCCGCCACCGGCCGCCACATTGGGGGCTAGCTAGTCGTCGCTGTGGCCCGTCACCGGCCGCTACAGTGGGGGCTAGCTAGTCGTTGCTGTGGGGCTACGGGGATGCTTCGGCCGAAATAGTGGGGCTAGGTAGTCGTCGCAAATTTTCCAATTTGCGACAGAATGCCCACGTTCTAATGTGTTTACCAATATTACGGTTGAACAGTTAGGCACACACGTAATAGCATTCTCACCATGATGGTAATTTGGAAGCGTTTCCATTACTAACGAGCACAGGATTACTTTCCTGTCATCCATTGAAGTGTTTCATTTTATAACTCCGAAATTCTTAAACAGACCATGACATTTACGTAGGTTCAATTCTTTGGGATGACTTTGGAGTGTTTGGACTGAATAAAAGCGAACCCTCCTATACTAGCTACGATTAAAATAGACCTGGGGATGTAAGATGATGTTCATCTGTAGAGAGCTATGTGACTCTGTGCCAACAGCAGCTGTGAAATAGAAAAGGAACAGTAGAGATACTTACCGTTGAAGTTAGGATGTCGAATGAGCGAGTGCGGTGAAGGGGCGGTGCGGGGGGCCGCGCATCATACATCACGTAGAGAGCAGCGCGCGCGGCGCTGACACGGCCAATCAGAGCGGAACGTTGATAACCGCACCAGTGTTTTTGTGCCATTATACCATTTCCGACGCTGCGCAGGCGGTACTTACTTCACGTGCTGCTGTTATATCAGCTCTTGCATGCCACCGATCCACCCACGGTATCAAAACATGGACCTATTCGACCGTTCGTAATCAACCTACAGATGGGGCACTCACAGCGCCGCCGTCAGTAGTCACTTACTGTTTGGATACTTTAAGAAATCGAAGCATAAGGCTACACAAGAATATAAGATAATTATACTAATCAATGTTTTATAGCGAGATATGCCGGAAAAAACTGCAACAAAATCCTTCGGGTAAAGTGTTTCATACGACAGGACGCGGCTATGACTTCATTTATTTAATACTTAAGTATTTAGATTTTTGCTAGTAAATCAGTATGTAGTCCTCAGAAGTGGTACCTATAGATACAAATCGTTTTTCTGCGATGACTGTATATTCTAACAACCATAGGAAATACGAGTCTTACGCGTTATTCTGAGTGTCGAAACGGATACATAGTAGATACTAGACACTAATTTTTTTAACGTCGCAGTGAAATTGATAAATTGTCGGTGAAATCCTGATTGTTAACATTTTCGAAATCGGAGCCATAATGTCGTTGGAATTGGGACAGTTCCCTAAAGCACTGTATTGATCCACGACAATACATCGCATATCAATAAGGCACACAACGCTGACGTCATAACGTCACTTTCGTGACCAGCTGCGTCTTGCGAGCGGCGCGGCTGTTGAAAGCCGCCATCGCGCCATGCTCATGACTTCAAGAGTAATATTATGTATGCGAGAGTTTATCGCCGATAGCACCGTATCAGATAGCTTTATCACATAATGTATGACGCATGATTGATTTTGAATACCTCTGGTATTTTGCACTGGATTAGCATTAAAAACCAACTAAAAATGAGTGCTTAATTATTATTTGTACTTAAGTATCAGGCGAGAGTCCAAGTAGTCCAAGTAGAGCGTCCCGGTCCCGGTCAGGCCGTGCTATTTTGAAGTATTATTACGGGCTAATGAGTGGTGCGGCCACCGAGCCTCCGTCGTAATGAACGGTTTAATAACACGTAAGAAGCGGCGCAAGAGAATCTATGTAGGTAGGTACATAATTTAATATTATAGAAACATCAATTTCATCGCATCGTTTTCAAATAAGTTCGTGCATCGTTGCAGTTTAGCAATGTATTCCTTGACTTGGGTCTTTGAGCATTCAGTTAAGACATGACTTATCCAACAAGCTGCACACGGTCCACGTGATAGATGACCCACTCCCTCTGACAAGAAGGTCTTGCAGCCGATTACCTATGTTTTAATAAGATTTGAAACTGCTCATGTCTTTTGACACCGCACACGCGAGCGCTTCGTTTGGATTGGACCTCCGTGCTCACATGACAAACGTTGCTTTTAATTTAAAGGTGACTTGCACAGTTGCGTATGTATAATTTGATGATGCAGGTTATGCTAACTCCACTTCTTTCGTGTTTAAATATTCATTTACCAAGGTCGAATCGGTTTGCAACTTTGCACACGGTGAGAAATGTCATGAAGCGACATTGAATAACTGCATTTGGCATTTAGGGACAACGTGTTGGCTTACAGGACACGTTGATTAATTCCTACTTGTAAACAAGAGCTCTCTTTGAGCTATTCCTGTAATTTTTGTAAACATACGACGCGACGGAGACACGGTGTGAATGTAAAGGCGCGTGTGACGTGCGGGCGCGACCCGGGCGGCGGCGGGCTGACCTCTGCTCTCAGACATAATCTTGCTCGTCACATCGCTACGTCATGGGGATGCCTCGGATTTCACTTTTATCTAAAAATCCTCACATAAGATAAATAACTAGTAGTAACTGAGCAGTGTGGACTTTACTAACATAGCTTGCTTCTTAGATTATAAAATGATTTTTATAAAATAAGGCTTGCTTGCTCATTATTTAAAATCGATGACTTTGATGTTGTGAAATAGACACAGTCGCCTAGTATTTCTACACGGTCATCTTTTACGTATGTAAAGCAACTCAGTTCGACCTCTGTCACCTCAGCAATTTGGTGCTAAGAAATAATGATTGGGCAAAACGATTTGCTTAACAAGATACTTGCGAAACATATTGCAGTTTACTCAATCTAGATTGAACTAGCTGATGGGTTCGCCCGCGTTGATGTCGGTTAACTAAAACCTTCCTCGAGAACCACTCTATCCATTGGTGAAAACAGCATGAAAATCGGTGCAGTAGTTTATGAGTTTATCGCAAACAGACAGACGCGGCGGAGGACTTTGTTCTTTATTATGTAGGTAGTGATGTGTCACTCCAAATGCAAGTTTCAGTGTTATTTCACGGGCGTCACTTTGTGGCAACGAGTTCAGGCGAATGATGTTATGCTGGAACCGACTAGTTAGGAAAGCTACACTCAGATATGCTTTTAATAATATTTCTAAAGGAATCTCCGCTGGAGCCGCAATTTATTTGTATCTTAGTTTTGCTCGAGTCTATGAAGTAAGTGTGGAGTTTACATAAACAAACAATAAGCTGGGGAGCGGGCAGCGGCGCGCGGCGCACCTTATGTAAAGTGCAGGCGGAGCTGCGCCGCGCGCCGGCGCATCTATCCGCTCTCACCGCCGCGCGCTGGGAACGCACTTTTTTGGGAGCCGACCGCTATTATGGAGCGCTCCGAGCGTTCCGCAGATGCGTTTTTACCAGAGTTAGAAAGCAAAGATATTAGTATAATTAGTAATGACTAAACGCGTTTCCGTAAGCGCCATAGAGAATGTGTCTCGTGACGAGAACCGAACAGTTTTTGCGGAATACTATCACGTCGACTGATGAGTCGCTACAGGAAGCGTCCGCTCTGACTCACCATGTGCTGACAAATGTCTCCAAATTACTTGTTAATCTAATCCTGAAATACTCGCTTGTTATGTTAGTCATTTATCGTAAATAACATGGTGTCTATCAGATAAGTAAGTAAGTCGTGTCGTAAGGGATATTACAAAAAAAGTTCAATAAAACCCCGAGATAAGAATTAAAATCTAAATACATTTGCATGCAGGTTATGCCAATACAGCAGGACTAGCAGGACGGCTATAGCCGGTATTAGCAGGACGGCTACAGCCGGTACTAGCAGGACGGCTATAGCCCGCACTAGCAGGACGGCTACAGCCGGTACTAGCATGTTCATTACTAAGTAACTGAGACTGGTGGGTCCGCTCGACTTCGTGCTCCCAGTGGCTTCCACTACACACACGGAAGGCCTCAACATAACTAGTGGGGAACTACTCAACTTAAACTTATTGGCGCCGACGCGGAATTCGGAACCGGAACAACTGATGGAGTTCTATTAAAAACCTACGTACTTAGGTTGGTTAGTGCGAGCACTTGGGCGCTTGCGAGCATGCACACAGTTTTCCTCTGTAAATAGGATAACGGAATAACCTTTAAACGTCAGATAAAAAAATAAGCTAGATGAGGTCGGCGTGTCCTATGTGACTACTCTGAGAAGAAAGGCCGAAACAAATTCAGAGATTGCAGTCTCTTTTAAAGTCCAGACATAGTCTTGGTCAGGCCATAAGAGGACCATTGTAGATAAGTGTCTGAAATGGTATTTTGAGGAAAGAACCATTCATTTGAGTGGGCCTGTCCAGTCAGTGCAAGCATTTGTCAGTAATTGACGAGCTCAACTCAGAACTTAAGGAGCTCAACGACTCGACGAGCAATACCAAAGAATGGACATTTGGGTATAGGTACAGGCTGCATAAAGTACTTAAACTGCCAGACCATAACTAAAACGCAGAAAAAGAAAAAAAAGATCCACATAGGTAGTGCTAGCAAGTGGCCCCGGGGCGCCGCGCCGCATCACTTCCAAATTCAGAAATTCCGTTTTCATAGATTACATTAAGTACATATATGTATAATCATTTTTTTCGCAATAAGAAACCAGTTAAAGCTAAATATATTGTGTTGAAGGAAATCATATTGCTAACTTGATGGGTCATGTACCTATCGGCAGCGGTTCTTGTTCAATGAGATGTTCACTGGTAAGTCCTGGCTTTCTGTTAGTCGTTGTTTGTTAGTATGATGGTGACGCAGGCGCAGGCTTTTCACAACAGTGCCATTAAGTACTGCTCTCTGATCATATGACGCTTTTTACTCGTCTGCTCGAGGAAGCAATACAGCTGGCTGTACACGTCATGTATACCATGTAGTAGAGTCCGTCAGCCGCTTATCGCGACAGCTCGGACGGAATGGAGGCTAATTGTGCAATTAGGAAACTCTGTACTATCTATGTACACAGACATCGACACTTTTATAAACAGCGTTAAACTAAATGTCTGTCCGTCGAAACTAAAAATCTGTCGCAGGCGGATTGCATGATTTGTCATTTTACAAACTGCGCCGTCCGTTTCCAAAGGCTTGTGGTTATGCAAAATGCATAAGGCAAATTGGCAATTCGTTCAATTGATATGATTTCGACATCGATTGTTATTGTAGGGTGAGTGGGTGACACATAATATAACACAGGATGGACAAAACAGATGTTATTCTAGCAAGCAGGTACCTATGAAGACTTAAAATACGAGTAAATTATAATACGAAAGTCTTTTTGAACACGTAGAATTTGCGCTGTTTTTAATGTTTTTCTTGGTCACAAAACCTCTACTCGACGCCATTTTTAGGGTTCCGTAGTCAACAAGGAACCCTTATATGTAGTTTCGCCATGTCCGTGTGTCTGTCCGCGGCTTAGATCAGAGACTCTTAGTACCTACTAGAAAGTTAGGACTCTCCTAATTTAAAGGGAGGTGGGTGATTTACTAAAATTCCTGAAATATGTATTTTATTATTTATAACAAGGAGTCCCTACATCCCGCTTCGCTTGGCTCGTCTTGGCGGAGGCACGGGAGTGCCCCCAGATATATTATTATGAATGCGTAGTCCAGCTACTAATTAAATATGAACAAAATCAAACAGGAAAACTAGATAAATACGTACCTACACCACTATGCGGAAAACAACATGCCACATAGTCTGGTTGAGTAATGTGGTGCTGGAGCACAAACAACCAGCGACCAGAGGTGACTGTAACTAACTGAGCTTGGGCACCCTTACCAATTTAATTGAACCTTCAAGCCAGTGCCAGTGTAATCTAAATATTTGCGTCGGGTCAACCGCTTCACACGCTCAATATTTGCTCTGCAAATACTTGCCGTGTTTGTGGACACACAAATTACACTACTACACACTACTCATATCGGTAGACAGTTCTGATTCACAGCACTTGTATTTATTTATTCAACCGATAAATTATTTGGAACCAAACGATATGAGGTACTCCAGGACTCTTATGGAATCCTCAACAGCTGAATAATGGTATTATAATTATGGTAAATTATCCAAAATGGCTTTAATTGAGCTATCGTATTTTAATTTCAATCTATCACATTTAGGTAGGTAACTCACTATTGGCATTAAACAATACCAGGTTGATGTGTACTTGATCACCCGTTCGGACTTACACGGGCAAGTCAAAAGAAAAAGCAAAGTGCAGCGCAGCATGTGTTATGACTGGGCGAGTGAGTGAGGCGAAACAACGAACGAGAGCAGTGTGCGGTCGCCAGGTCGCCAGGTCGCCACCTGTCGCCTCAGTGTTTAATGACGGCGACACGTTAGCGCCCACTGGCGCCCAGCAGGTAACTACATCTCATTGATTTATGACTATAGACAAGCCTTGATTCAACATTCCCGAGTGAGAGCAGTTTAGTTTTGACGAACTTGTTTGTTATGTAAGCTATCTGCACAGTTGTGACGTATAAGCCGCCTCTCAAGATAATTTATTAGTTTAACAATACAACCCTAGATCAGCTTCAATATCCATACTAATATTATAAATTCGAAAGTAACTCTGTCTGTCTGTATGTTTCCTTTTCACGTCTAAACCACTGAACGAAAGTCGATAAAATTTGGCAAGGAGATAGATGGCATGGCGGAAGGTAGTTGATCATAAACTCTCAATGCTGTGTTATAAGAATGGAGCTTCACATTTACGTATGGAGCAGCGTATTGGTAGAACATTGGCAATAAAGTTACGACGGCGTACGACCGCCCATCCATAGTAACGAGCTTTGGCTGCGTGGGCTCGCAGTGAAAGCAATGTCACCGCGGGTCAGCGATCAGCGGCCACAGCCGAGCTCAGCCACGCGGACGTTAGACAACACTCCGCCGCAAGTCACTCATCAATCGGATTGTTTCGTCTAATAGATTACAAAACGCAACACTGGCAAGAGCACGAGGTCGTAGTGTGGGCTCGTTAACATTCCGCGGTAGAGACGCGTTGACCGCGCAGGGCACTTTCCAGCGGAAGCGATCTTGACGAAATCGAGAGTGGCATTCGATTCGGGCATGTATCGACCGCGCGCCGCGCCCACCGGTTTCTCCCGGCCACACATAGCACCATCTTACGCTATCACTTTCACCGTTTGTAGAAAATATTTTTTATATTTGCATATCGAATGTTGCGTAATCGACTAGCGCTCCATGGCAATGTACACTCCGGCCAGCTGCTTGATAGCTGCCAGCGAGGAGTCCTGAGCCGTTGAACGTCGCCACTGAACCGTGTAATGGCCGCAGCTCGAGCGTGCGATATTGCTCCGCACATTACTGCAGAGGGCAGATTGAATGCGGTCAAATGTGAAATTGCTGTTCTTAGCAAAGAGGAGCCTATAGGGTCAATTTGTTATTAAATTTCATAGTGTGCCTAGATCCCGGCTAAACTTAGGAATGATCAGTAAGTATTTTACTTTACTAGCTAGCTAGTTGTAGGTATGTAACTAGCTAAACGCTCAAGCGCGTACAAGACATCTACATTGATAACAAACGCTTATACTTCAGTAATTAATAAGTACAATGAATAACACGGCTCAGTATTCACATAATCAATATCATCTATCGGCGATAACGAAGGTATGCGAGACTAGGAATAAAATGTACGTTTATATTAAACTCTTGATAAGAGAGCACAATGTCCTCAGAATACTTCCACAAGGTGATACATAACATGTCACATTGTTGATCATCGTACTTACCTAATGAATAATACTTCTGTTGAAGGTGTGTGTGTGATGTAATACATGAAGGCAACGGGTCACTGACCTTGATCCTGTTCCGGCGGCTGGCACGCAGCACGATGCCATCGTTCTCGATGTAGTCGGGCACCTCCTTGCGGTTGGAGAAGTTGAACACCACGGACGTGGTGGCGGGCGGCGGCGCGCGCGGGCGGCGCGCCTGCGCGGGGCTGCCGCGCGCCCACGCGGCGCCCCCGCCCGCGCCCTCCACGCTCTTCTTCTCTCCGGAGCCACTCCACGCGCGCTCGATGCCGGCAGCACCGATCCGGGACACAGCTGCTTTTGTTTCCAGCGTACGATCGCTGGTCGCGTGCCCGTTCACGAGAGGCGCGGTGGTCGTGTCCGGCGTCTCTTTAGGTTTCGGTTCCGGGGTGGGGCTGCGCTGGGCGAGCGCGGGCGTGGGCGGGGAGGGCGTGCGCGCGGTTTCGGCCGGAAGCCGCGGGATGGGCTCCACTAGGGCCGCCGGGGGAGGCTCTCGTCTCTCGGCGCGCGCGGGTGGAGTCTGCTCGCTCTCGACTGGCGGCGGTGGGGAGGGTGACATGAGCCTCGTACCGTGCTCGGGACTCTTCTCGTCGATCTCCTCGGCCAGGTCGTGGGTCGCAGTGTCGGTGGCGCGCGCCGGCATCGGACGTATGACACCTACGCGACGCGCACGGCCCACGAGGACCTGATTAGTAGCCGCCAGCGGTGGCAAGTGCGAAGCTGCGCGAGGACTTTCGAACGCGTAGCGCACAGTGCATCCGGCGCGGGCGATGCCGTCGAGTGCAGCGCGGGACACCGGTCGCGAGCTGGCGGGCTCCGGCGAGCTCTCTACCTCTTCACTAGCGGCGGCGCCGACCGGCACGGGCGACAACGCTTCAGCCGGCGGCAACGGACTGGGTGTTCGGGGGCTGAGCGGCGGGGCATCTGATGATTCACGAGGTTCCGGCGTTGAGGTCCGCGGACCTTCGAGGCCTCGCAGCACGGCAGACACGCGGGCAGCTGGCGCGGCGCGACGTGTCGGCGCACTCTCAAACTTGCGTAGGGTCGAGCGGACCACGTCAGGGGGCGGACGTTCGGTTTCACGCAACAGC
Organism: Lithophane socia; assembly: GCA_947522985.1. Classification (NCBI taxonomy): domain Eukaryota; kingdom Metazoa; phylum Arthropoda; class Insecta; order Lepidoptera; family Noctuidae; genus Lithophane; species Lithophane socia. Next base: position 18,084,036 of record OX383254.1, read on the forward strand.
GGGGTCGGACGTCGGGGAGGGCGCGCCGAACGAGGCTGCGGCGGAGGACGCGGTGCCAGTGGTGGCGGAGGCGACGGCGAGGGAGCTCGTGGCTCCTCACGAGAGTCCAGGCGGCTCAGCGCGTCCACGGAGCGAGCTCGCTTCACGGATTCGCGTCGCACGACGGGCGCGAGGGGCGCGGGCGCCACGGCCACGGACGCGGGGCGCGGCGGGCGCAGGGCGGAGCGCGGCGTGGGCGCAGGCGGCGGCCGCTCGTCCAGCAGGTGCTCGAGGGAAGCGGCGCGGCGCAGCACGGAGGGACGGCGGCGCGGCGCATCGCGCAGGGCGAGGCTGAGGTAGCGCGACTTGAGGCGCTTGACGATGCCGGGCCCGTAGCGCAACTCCTCGTCCTCCTCGCAGTGCGGAGGCGGGGGCGGCGGCGGCGGCTGCGGCGGCGGCTGCGCCGGGCGGCTGCGGGCGGCGCGCCGCTGCAGCAGCTCGCGCTTCCACTGCGGTAGCGCTCCGTTCGACATGCCTGTGCATACCGCATCACCAGGGTTAGTGGATGACAGACAACTATGAGCAGCAGCATAAAAGGATTCATGAGTATGATTAACTTGGAGAAATTACAACAGTATTAGCAGATAAAAAAAAATTAAAGTTTAATTTTCATTATTAGGAAATGCAAGTTTAATTTTCATTATTTGTATTTTTGCATGTTTTGCTGGTTGCTGAAAGAACCCGTGCTGGCAACAGACATAGTTTTATTTTTAACCAACTATACTAATATTATAAAGAGGTAATATTTGCTTTTTTTTTCCATGTATTCTCCAGAACTAGTGGGCTTCAAAAAAACTCTTTTACATCTTATTAGATATTTTATTTTTTAGAATGTGCACAGTCATGAACCATTTAACCTAAGTAGTTCACCACTTTGAAATTTCAATACCCATTTTGGCTCCTTTAGAAATGAAAATAACATTTTTTTTTGTTTTTTACTTTGTTATGTCATTATGAGGAGAGCGCTGGATGGTTGGCACGGCGGAATCGTTGTTGGCGGTGAAAGACTCACGAACCCGAGATATGCGGACGATACCACTATAGTTGCGTCAAGCGAGGAAGAAATGGCGGACCTGCTGAAGCGTATAGAAGCAGAGAGCGCTAAGCTTGGACTCAAGATCAACCATTCCAAGACTAAGGTAATGGTGGTAAACCGTGCTCATCTTCTTCCGAGCTCAAATCTACTCGACGGGTATGAGAAAGTCAGTGCGTTCGTGTATCTTGGGTCTCTGATCACGAATGAGGGTAGCTGCTTGGAGGAAATCCGCCGTCGTACTGGTATGGCCAAAAGTGCGATGACCAGTCTAGGGAAAATTTTGAAGAACCGTGGCATCCGTCGAAATACCAAAATGCGACTGACCCGTGCTCTAGTTTTTTCCATTTTTTTATATGGCGCTGAAACGTGGTGCATTAAAAGCCGCGAAGGCAGTAAAATCGATACTTTCGAAATGTGGTGTTGGCGGAGGCTACTTCGTATACCATGGACCGCCATGAGAACGAATGAATCCATACTGGAGGAACTCAACATCACCAAGCGGCTATCTACTGTATGTCAAGAGCGTGCCCTTAGCTTTTTCGGACATATTATGCGTTCACCTAAGCATTGTCTGGAAAGGCTTTTGATACTGGGCCGGGTGGAAGGAAAACGCGCTCAAGGCAGAGCACCAGCAAGATGGTCAGACGCGATCAAAAAGGTTGCTAGAGGCAGCATCTATCAAGCGGTCCATACTGCAGAAGACCGCAGAGCTTGGAGACGCGTCACATGTGGTCGCGATCCTCAGCATTGAGGGAACGACGAAGAAGAAGATGTCATAAATAGCTGGACAAGCACTATTTATAATATTTTTAACACAGTTTTCTCTATTATCACCAGAGCAGAGCTTGGTCGCCCAGGTACTGTCCACTAATATGTAACAGAACTGGCGCTCGCATTTGTCATAATATTACTAAAAATGAAATGTGATAAATGAACATGGTTACAAATGAGAAAATCATATACCTATTTAGTTATTTAAGTTGAACATTGCAGATACTCCATACTAACATTATAAATTCGACATTAACTCTGTCTGTCTGTCTGTATGTTATCTTTTCAGCCTAAACCACTGAACGGATTTCGATAAAATTTGGCAAGGAGAAAGATGTTATCCCGGAGAAGGACATAGGCTACTTTTTATCGACATGACACGCGGGCGAAGCCGCGGGCGGAAGCTAGTTATCATATAAAGTACTTTTTGTTTGTCATGTACTGTGGACTGCATACACATAATTTACAATGTTTTTACTTTTACATGTTAGTGTATTACTGTGTGAATCGTGTTAAACAGGGACAGGGACATCAACATGGTACAATACAATCATCATCATCATCATTCTCCTGCCCTTATCCCAATTTATTTGGGGTCGGCGCAACATGTCCCTTTCTTCCATACTTACAATACAATCATATTTGATAAATGTATCAAAAGTATGTGTAAGTGTGTGTGTGTATGCAATTGTTTGTAACAATAAAATATTAATATTAGAAAGTAAGAAATTCATTTACTTACACAACTTAGAAATCAGTTAAACACTTTTGTCTACAAAATTTTAATTCTAAATTGACTCACTCCATCTTTGAATAAAAAACTTAATACTTTCAGGAAGTAGATTTGTATTGTTTACAATATTGTAAGAGAATAGTTAAACTCTAAGAAGTTAATGATGACAACATTATAAGAAACAAGTTTACAAAACAATAATGATGTGAGTGAGACCACTTGCACCAATAACTGAGCTACCGAGAGACTAACCAAACAATCAAATCACACAGTAACCAGTAACAACGCCATTTGGAACTCACAGGAAATATGTAGTGATTTAATATTATTTATAGCAAGTTTTATCAGTTTCACACTTGAGTTTCCCTAATGTGCACTCATTCTCAAAATGTTTAAATAAGTATTTGCACTCTAGTTGCAGTACACATACATTGACATACTTTATTTGCATTGCACTACTAATAGATATTACACTTGCATCAAAATTACAGCACAGAAGGGCTAGCGTTATATGCAGTTGTGTACCAGTGTGATGATGTTGATTATTTGTCCTTAGAACTATGCAGGCTTTATAACTGCTACATACAGAAGATAGCTGCTAGACTTACCAAAGTCCTGGGAGGACTCCAGGATGGTTTCCACCATCATCTTGAGTCGGCCGCACCAATCTTAAGCAACTGAATGGAGATGCAAAATAATAAGTTAAGCTTTATAACATGCTAATGCAAGAACTGAATAAAAATCTTCTAGATTATACTATATTTAATTCTGGTGAATTTTTCATGTGGGATGTCAGTGTAAAAACCAAACTATGATATTGTAAAAGTAAAACTGCACATTAAGGTTATTGAAAAAGCTCTTTGTTAAGCTAGGAAGTACGCCAAATCATTGTGGCAAACAATATATTATTCAGTTGTATTATCCCCAGCTGTAGTGATGCTGGTTTGGATCTAATCCGCGAAAGGAATATTGTTTTAAATCAAAAGAAATTAGGACATCCATCCTTAATTTCCTTTAATAATTTCTCCATAGAGTTTAATTTGAGGATGTCAGACTAAAACTGAACCACTTTCTCCGTGGGACCAACATTGTAATCGAGAAAAAATAATAAGCCATCCCATATGTTTGGCTCGAGTAGATATTGGAGTCTCGTATGGGACAGCTGATAATTTTTTACTGATTATGATGTTGGACCCTTAAATCTGACCACACCTTTCTGATACATCCTGTATAATGAGCTGTCAGAAATAATTTAACAGCTTTCATCTAGTTGTGAACCTCTTCTTGGCTGTTTAACGCTGCTTTAGGGAGTTATACTTAGAACATGTGATGATTATTATATTTAGTTGCTAAATTGAATGCACACTACACTTGCTGTTCTATAACAGACCTTGCATCCTTCACATACAATGCCATAATCGAATATTTTAGTACCCAAGCTTGTTTTCAGGCCATGTTATCACAAAATAATTCGACCACAGTATACAATCAATAATAATATTACCTGCACCTTTAAACCTGCCAATATTGTCTATAAACTAGGTTTGCAACAACTTCATTAAAATATGGAGTAACGAATGTCGTTGTCGACAACTCGACAGCAAGTTCTTATTAGAAGGCATTACAGATGGTCCACTCGATACAAAAACATTGACATAATCAGAGATCGCACGATAAGAGCCGCAGCAGCGTCGGCGGCTCGGCAGCGTGCAGGTGGTCGGCGACGTCGATGACCCCGCGCTCTAACTAGCGTCTCGTATAACTGTAGTTATTGCCTTGTTACACCAGGTTAGGCGATTAATGGTAATGAAAGATAAGTTTCAACGGGCGCATGCTCGCTCTCCGTCCGCGCGCACTGCACACCCGAAAACAATAGCCCGGTAGCCGGTGCATTCCTTTCCCCCATATTTCGCATAACTCAGTCGATGTCTTACCTGTTAAAAATCCATTGACGTTTTACTGAAGACAAGCTTGTTCCAGATTTTTAGCTTGCAAATTCTTTAAAGCGTTGCCATCTATGCCAAATCAATCCTCAGAATTGTACACAGCCAGCCTTGAATACGAGTGTCCCCTGGGATCACCCACGACGGGGCTACAAACACTTCAACAGATGTTCAACACATTTTAGGCTTTGCTCACATAAATATCAATATAATTCACTTCTTTTACAATCTGGTGATGGTATTTTACGTATGTTCAGTTATCAATAATAATAAAAAATGTTTTACAAACACACACCACACCACACACAACCAAAGACAGAAAGTTGATTCACTGAACTGAAAGTGAGTGAAGCGTGAAGTGAAGCTAAGAAATAATGAACGAAAAGTCCGAAACGTTATGACATGTCATTTGACATTGACAAGAATGACAAGCAAGCTGCATTAACCATGGACTAGACAGTAGACAAACACGACTGAGCTCTCCAAAAATCGTATCATACAAAAATTAACCTTATGTATTGGAGCTTAGGTTTACTTTTGTGAGGCTATCTTAGCCGAGGCAAAACGAGGCGAGAGAGATAGCCGAGCCAAGGCTGGTTATCCCTTAGATTTATGAAAAATGGTAGAAACATGGGTAGAAAATATTTCACCAACTACAAGTAATTTTTTTTTCCTACGTGTCCCACTCCTGGGCAAAGGTCTCCCTCCACTCCTTCCATCTGTCGTGAGCCTACGCGTCCTCCTTCCAGTTTTGATGGAACCTATACAGCTCGTCCCACCATCTCCTACGTGGCCTGCCGCGAGCCCGCCTCACTGTCTCAGGGCACAATTCTGTGCTATTTGGGCCCATAGTTTGTCCGGCATGCGACAGACATGTCCTACCCAGTCCCATTTAAGTTGGGCAGCCTTTTGAGCCACGTCAGCTATCTTTGTTATAGAGCGCAGTATTGTGTTACGAACACGATCCGTTAATTTAACACCTCACCTAGTATACTGCGCTTCATTGCTTGTTGGCAGACCTTGAGTTTGAACTTCTCGATGTTAGGCAAAGACCAAGTCTGTGCACCATAGGTTAAGACGGGAAGAATACACATGTCCATGGGCCTGCGTTTCAATTTCAATGCCATAGGCAACTCACCCTTAATTAGTTGCTTCATGGACCAGTAGCTCTTCCAGGCGTTTTCCGTTGGTCTTGTGATTTCTTTATCTTGCCTTGCCTGGAAAGTGACTACTTAAACCAAGTAAAGGTATTCCTGGGACATGTTGTATTGCCTCCCCATCTACTTTTATGCTTCCTGGTGTTTCGTTGCACATAACTTTGGTCTTCGACATATTCATCCTCAGTCCAACCTCAATGCTTGTATTGCTAAGTTCTTGGAGCATCCGTTCAAGGTCAGTGGGTGAGGATGAAAGAGAACAATGTCGTCGGCGAAACATAGATTTGTCAGTGTCGCTTCGCCAAGGACAATGCCTCTTGCCCTCCATTCGGCTGCCAACTTCCTGAAGATTTCTTCGAGGGTACTAGTGAACAGTTTAGGAGATAGCGAATCGCCCTGTTGGACTCCCAAGTAAAATAAGTAACATACAAATATTTTTAGCTTTTAAAATTAGTAAAAAAAATGTTTGGTAATCACTACATAGTATAAAACAAAGTCACTTTCTCTGTCCCTATATCTCTATGTATGCTGTATCTTTAAAGCTACGCAACGGATTTTGATGCAGTTTTCACCAATGGATAGAGTGGTTCTTGAGGAAGGTTTTGGTATATAATAACCGGGCAAAGCCACGGGCATCAGCTAGTAATTTTATAATTAAAATAAAATAATATTATTATTTGGTAGGTATCATAAAATTACTCTGGTAACACTGAAATCTGACATCAAGAACGGTGTCATCTACCTATCTGTGCGTTTGCACTGGCGAAACATTTACGACAAAACATGTTGAAGTCTCTAGTTCCTGTCACAAATTATAAGGAACATTGACAGAAGAACTAGAGATTTCACCGTGTTTGACGTGAATGTTTCGCCAGTGCAAACGCACGTTTAGGTGAGTTTTGAACCTCCGTGAATTTAGCCGAACGATTTCATTATTAAGAACTTTTGTTACTGCTAATCGTTAGAGAATCGTTAGAGAGGGTTAGAGAGAAAAGAAAAATCGTTAGAGAGTAATTAGTTTTTATGTAAAAACAATTTTAATTTTTCGTGTGAAGTTGGCCCCCCTTCCCGCAAAAATGGACTTAGACGTAATTTTATTTTTTTAATCGTTTGCGAATCATTAGAGAGAGATTGAGAGTTACAGAAAATCGTTAGAGAGTTAATATTTTATTTGATATTAAATCATTTCTGAGAGCGTGACATTAGCCCACCTCTGTGAATTTTGCCCCCGATATAATTATTCTCAACTTTTGTTAATGCTAATGGTTAGAGAATCGTTAGAGAGAGTTAGAGAGAAAAGAAAAATCGTTAGAGAGTAATTAGTTTTATTTATCAACGATTTTAATTACTTTTGTGAAATTGGCCCCCATTCCCGCAAAAATGGACGTAGATGTAATTTTTTTATTTTTATAATTTGAGAATCGTTAGAGAGGGATAGAGAGTAAAAAAAAATCATTAGAGAGTTAATATTTTAATTGATATTAAATTATTTCTGAGAACGCGTTTTAGATTAAACAGGCTCGCTCTTATTATGGGCAACATATTCAGCCGAACGGTACTTTTACTGTACCTAGAAGGTAGTGATACCAGGCATTTCGTCATCACATGAGACAGCTTTGATCAGAGGACTCACACCACTATAGATATAGAGTGTATTACATTATTGTCTGGTATCTCGGAAGCCGGCATCAAAATTATATATCTCCACCTGCTCAGTTTCTCGACAGTATTTTATTAAGAGAAGACATTGAAAATGAAGAAAATCAATAAATCATTATTTAAAACTAAAAAAAAAGTTTTATTTCATAAAAAATCTGTAACACTTGCATTCAAAGCATATTATTCAGTGTTAAATATCATAATTGTCGAAAGGCTTTCCATCCACTTCCGATCTCGATTCTAAGTCATAAAACAGGAATTCGCCATAGGAATTCATCGTAAATCTGCATTGTGACAGCGGGACCGCACTCTTTATCTCAAAGCAGGGTAGTTTCGCATAGTCACAACAATTTTTTTTGGGAATACCTTCATACCTACATAATTTGTAATAATACTGTAAACTGATATTATATATAAAAAAAAAAAACCATATAGTGTTAGTACATTAAAACTTATGAAACTAGTGTTAGTAGTTAAAATAGAAACATTAAAATTAAGTACTTAATTCCTAATATGGGTATTAACCCAGTGCTGGACGTAACGCGTGTCTAGCCTATCCGCAATGACAGAAAGGATGCTGTTGGTGCTGGCGCGCAGCCTGCCGAGCGCCGCAGCGCATCGCTTGCGGAGCACGGCGTGGAAGCCATCAACATGAGCGTCCGCGAACATGCCCGACGCACTGCACCAGCGCGGCAGCCCCAACAGCGCCCTGAACGCATTGTTATATTGGACGCGCAGTGCGCTGAAAGATTTTTGCGTACAATGAGCCCACAGGGAGCACGTGTATAGTGATAAACAGTGCGCTCTGAACAGTGTTATTTTCACTTGAGCATTACAACGTTTAAATCTGTGGGCTATCATATTAGCTGTGATCGACAGCGCCCTGCGCTCCCTGTCCATGTCCTCATCGTCGCGTAGGCGATCAGTGACTATGTGCCCAAGATATTTAAAACAGGAAACAACTTTCATGGGTGTTCTATTCAAAGTCACGGGAGGAACTTGATCTGGTATAAGCGTTAAGTAGATTCATTGTGTGTCCGAGTGTTGAAGGACAATGATTAGTTTTTCTTTATATTAAAATTGTTCTCATGCAAGTGAAATGTAATGTCTTTATGAGAAATAAATGTCTTTAACCAGAATTAAAAAAATGTTCTTGATCAGTAGGTAGGTACTATTATCATTTTACTCCTGCTAAGCCTGTGGACTATGCTGAGGCTGAAACATGCACTTCTTGCACTTATAGATTCCTAGTAGCTATAATCTAAAGAGAGGTATAAAAGAATTATGCTACACATTTTTGACTGAAAATATCCCATTTCATTTTATTTCAGAATATGGTACACACGGCTACACATGAAGCTATAAATTTCCAGTATAAGCTGACCTCGCATTGTGCGGAAATCGTATACAATGCGAGATCAGCATAAACTGGAAATGTATAGCTTGATGTGTAGCCGTGTGTACATAAAGTAAATAACTTGATTAGAATTTTTGTTTGCATTGTCATATTCTTTACAACAAAATATTGATTGACTGTAATGACAGTACCATGTGTCAATTTTGAAAAGTTTGTTATTTTCTGGGGTGTGTTCACTTTATTAGCCTAGATAATTAGAAAAGTTTGTTCGTTTTAGGAGTAAACTAAAACTAAATTAATTATTTCCTAAGAAATAAGCAGTACCTTTGTACTCATATTTTAACTATGTCGTATCTATTTTGTATTTTACTGTGTGTACATAAGAATAACATAAATAAATAAATTAAAAAATGATTTTTCTCAGAATTGGTAATCCTTAAAAATGCATGATACAGTTAGAGCTACTACTTTTTGGGATGTCTATCCAAATATATTAAACTTATCCTGGTTAGAATTATTGAATAATAAAAACCATTTTTGGACATGTCCTTTCGAATAGATGTGACCTGTGGAAGATGCTCACATCCATTCATCAACCTGAAAAGAGCTGATAATCTTCAAACGTCTGAACCGATTTTCTTGAATCATAGCTAAGAACACTCTATCAAGTCACCTTTCAAACAAAATAAAAAATATCGGAATCGGTTCAGCCGTTGGGAGCTACGATGTAACATACAGACACACACGTTAAACTTATAACACTCCTCTTTTTCCGTCGGTGGGTTAAAAAAGACCCGACCAGCTCCCGACAAGCACCCACCTTTTGTGTGTTTTGAGCATAAATGATGCACTATAAGTACCGAATCAAATTGAAACTACCAACAATATTTCGTATTCTTATTAGGTATCACTGTTGAATGATCGTTAATCAAATACACAACTTTACCACTCATAACTATAACGTCCCTCTGCATCATGTCATGTATCAGTAGTACCTACTATTCACGGTAGGTACTGCTCGCGCTCACGGTGCACAAAGAGAAACGTAAGTGTGGCTGCTTCATTCAATGCAATAATTCTCGCGGTAAATCTCTTTGATCTGCCTAAAATGCCGCCACCAGAGTTTTCAATCACCCAACACAACACATTCTCGAGGTAAGTCGTAGTGTAGTACACCAACGGTTAACGTCTATCGCGATAATCCGTTGGTGTGGCCCCAGCATATAAGAGATTTGTCATATTTAAAAAAAACTTTGTATCTCCGGCAGGGGGGAGTGGGGGGATCTACTAACCCTTCCTCCCTCTCCTCCCCCCCTATCCACTATCGAGGTGGCACGTTTCTAAATTTTAACCTGCTCAGGTCCTAGGGTAAAACGCGTTCTCAGCAATAATTTAATATCAATTAAAATATTAACTATCTAATGATTTTTTTAACTCTCTATCCCTCTCTAACGATACTCAATCTATAAAAAAAAAAAATTACGTCTACGTCCATTTTTGCGGGAATGGGGGCCAATGTCACAAAAGTAATTAAAATCGTTGATAAATAAAACTAATTACTCTCTAACGATTTTTATTTTCTCTCTAACTCTCTCTAACGATTTTCTAACGATTAGCATTAACAAAAGTTGAGAATAATTATATCGGGGGCAAAATTCACAGAGTTGGGCTAACGTCACGCTCTTAGAAATGATTTAATATCAAATAAAATATTAACTCTCTAACGATTTTGTGTAACTCTCAATCTCTCTCTAACGATTCGCAAACGATTAAAAAAATAAAATTACGTCTAAGTCCATTTTTGCGGGAAGGGGGGCCAACTTCACACGAAAAATTAAAATTGTTTTTACATAAAAACTAATTACTCTCTAACGATTTTTCTTTTCTCTCTAACCCTCTCTAACGATTCTCTAACGATTAGCACTAACAAAAGTTCATAATAATGAAATCGTGCGGCTAACTTCACCGAGGTGAGTTTTGAGCAGCACTATAATAGTGCTCTGTGGTTTTGAGTATAATCTGTGCCATGTCATGGCGTTCTATTGTTTTGTGGAGACGCAAAACGCAATAAAAGTTACAATTTCACAAGTTCACTATTTATTTCAATATTTTTGTGATAGATATTGTTTGAAATCACTGAGTGTCCAGTATCAACAGGACAAATTATTTGAAAACGAACTTTCCTGTTTGCAATGAATGTTTGGTCACCCAAAAAAAAATAAAGGGAAACAGAAAAAAAGTTAAAAAAAAAACTTTATTAATTTCGGAATTCGGTGTCTTTACTTTTTAGTTTGCGTTTTTTGCCACCGACTTCCGAAATTAAAGTTATTTTTCACGTTTTTTTTGTTTTTTTTGGAAGTCGGTTGTTTTTTTTTTTGTAAAAGTTCTTATTTTTCACTTACTTTAAAAACGGACTTAAATATTTTGCGTCGTGGCGGCATAGCGTATTCGTATTAGTCTTACAACAGTGGAGCCAAGTGGAGCCCACAGTACACTAAAACGGGTGATAGACGTGCGAGCAATCCGCGTACATAAGGCTCGGCGAGCTTACTCGCCCGTCTGTCATCGCCGCGAGCCGCGGGACTTTGACAATGGAATTTTGAACAAGCTTCACGTGTGTCACCGACGACGGCGAGTCGGATAAGGTCGCGAACTAAAAGACCGCGTACTACACACGTCTATCACCCACTTTAAGGATAAGGAACTAAAAGTGCAATTTTATCATAGGGTAGTGCACAGAGCACTATAATATAGTGCTCTGTGCACTACCCTATGATAAAATTCATAGATTATAGCACTACAATCTATGAAGTACCTAGTGTATTACTTAGTTACTTAGATTGTGCTGCCATCTCATGGAAATTTCATAAAACCTGAGCAGAGCATTCTGTCAGTGTTGGTTTGTAAATTGGATAAGACGTGATACTAAATAGATGGCGCCTGGCGGTAGTTATCACAATGATTCAGTAATTTATTATTGTAGCCTCAATATGGTTCCTTTGAGCAGTTTGAGCACTTTGATCAGATCCAGCCTGTCCGTTACTGCCCTCCGTAATCCACAGGGTTTATAAGTTTTATTTTCTTTATTTCATCCATACACCTACATTTTTAATTATAATTTTTTTTTATATTTTTATAATTAAAAATGTAGGTGTATGGATGAAATAAAGAAAATAAAACTTATAAACCCTGTGGATTACGGAGGACACTAGCTGTGCCCCGCGGTTTCACCCGCGTAGGTCTCGATCCCGTGGGAATATAGGGATAAAACTTATATTATGTCCTATTCCAGGTCATGATCTACCCGTGTGCCCATCCTCTCCTCTCTTCTCTAGACTAGGGAACGTCACGGCGGCGGCGCGGCGGGGCGGCGCCGGCGTCGAACGGATCGCGTATTGCATTTTCATACTCGTGATAACTTCGAAATTAAATGTCCGATTCGAATGAATTAAAAAGTATTTTACTGCTACATAAATACCCTTGATGTTACAACTATTTATTTGAATAAGAATTAATATTATTTTGATAAAACTCCTTCGCAAATAATGCATTAATTTCGAACAAATTTGATTACCATAAAAAAGGTTATAGTGAGTCAATGTTAAAAGATAGACATAAATGCTGTCGCGGACATTTTTTTAGATCTTTTAAAGAGGAACAATTCCATCATACATGATATTTGCGTAACTTAAACCGGTTACGCAGCGCACGCAACAGAAGCTCTCAAAACGGAATATTTTTTCCCGAATTTGCAACATTTTTCATTTCTGCTCCGCTCCTATTGGTCGTAGCGTGATGTTATATAGCCTATAGCCTTCCTCGATAAATGGACTATCTAACACAAAAAGATTTTTTTAATTCCAACCAGTAGTTCCTGAGATTAGCGCGTTCAAACCAACAAACAAACTCTTCTGCTTTATAATATTAGTATAGTATAGGTATATAAAATATTTAAATATATATATATTATATATATTTATAATTTATAATATTAGTATGTTAGTATAGATTTAAAAATATAAAAAATGGTAGCCCACTGGTATCGGGAACAGGGTCCGAGCTACCGACGGTCAGGGCTCCAGAGAGAGGAACCCCTAACAATACGGGCCGTTTCCAAGAGTACCGCTTTCTGAATCAGCTGAACAACGAGAGCCTCCATAGGTGTTGGTCGAGGCTCTTGGCTGACACGACTAGTGCTCTGTGGACACGACTATCGGCACAATGATCGCAGAGTCCACATCCCACATATTGACAACCTCGCGAGCCAAGTCAAGAATTCAAGATACTTGATTTGTTTATCTTTCTCGGCAAAATTTGGCTGAGGTAATATTAGTAAAAATCAAAACATCTTTGTTTAATGCTGATTTATGTACTCATAAATCTCGTATTTTCAACAAAAAAACTTAAATTAACCCGTTTACTTCAATTCGATAATAAAGTAGCCATCTGTTAATCATTTTGTGGATAGCTCTTTGCGATAGATGGCGTTTTACTCAAGTGAGGTAAGGGTCACTTTAAACTTGCGTCAAGTGTGTCGTTACTCGTTTCAAAAGAGTAACAAACATCCATCCATCCATCCATCCATACTTACAAACTTTCGCGTTTATAATATTAGTTAGGATAATTAGCAATTACCTAACTTAAAATCAAACAACATATTTTTTTTATCTAGTACTTTACGTAGAAATATAAGAATTGAACATTATAGGAAGATAAAACGTAAAAAAGGAAGAAAAATATCTAGGAGTCTTGCGTAGTATCTAGGCAAGACTCCTAGATGGCGTTGTAAAACTACAGTCACTGGAAATTTGTGAGTCGCTGATGCTACCATCTGTTAAAAAAATGGAGGAAGAAAAATATCCAGCTCAATAGCCAGACTTAGGGTGGTGTCATTTCTTTGTATGGGATTGGGTCTGGTGATCTGTACGTAGTATTATAATATCTGTGCCCGGAGATAATGTGATTGATTCACCCGGACGGTGGCATGCCCGACAAATCGACAATAAATCTCCGGTAATTGTTCGTTAAGATAACTTCGTCCATAATTACACAGACAAAGCCTTCGGTTTCCTCAAAGAGGTCACCGAAACGCAGTCAGACTACAGACGCTAGAAAACCTATCGGGTCCATGTAGGGCCCGGAAAAAGCGTCCGTGAATACCTCCCTGCGATCGTTATTGTCAAGCACTACAGGCTTGCGCCAGTTCTCTTTCGCCAAGGAGAGCGTGACTAAAAAGCCTCGACCTCCACACAAGACAGCATAAATAAACGGTGTCTCAGTAAGAGTGCAATTTTTCATTTTGAAAAAAAAAAAATTTTTTTGAGAGAGTTGTGATTTTTTTATTGGATTGTAAAGAACACATGTTCCGGTTCCGATTAAGAATGGAATAAAATATCCGGCAAATGGCTCTCACGGATCTGATGACAGGTCATTACTCTTTTCGTGAAATTTTCCATGAGTTTTTCACAGAGATGTGCCTGTATCTCATCGATGACGCGTTGGATTTCGGATTCGAGCTCCGGAATTGTTTCTGGTTTATTCGCATAAACCCGAGATTTCACAAAACCCCAAAGAAAAAATCGCACGGCGTTAAATCACATGATCTTAATGGCCAGTTGAAAATCGTTGCTGCAATAAATCGACTGCTTCATGCACGGTGTGGCAAGTGGCGCCGCCGCGCCGTCTTGCTGAAACCACATGTCATCCAGATACATGCCGTCCAGTTGAGGAAAGAACAACAGCTCCGTTAATGTTCCTGTAAAGCCGTTCACAGTCGAGCGTTCTGAGCTTAACTTTCCAAGTTTTTGTAATAAGTTTTCACAAATAACGCGTTGTTCTATCGTAAACGTAAAGCGCTCCATTAATCCATTTTTATTAATCGGGATAAACATAGGTGACATCTGTCAAATTTCAGAGAGGCCACTTGCACGAAAAAACAATGACACTTTTAAAAAGTGTACACTTATTGGGTCAGTGAAAAGGACATCTCCAAATTATTTTTTAGTGATTGTCCTTCTGTTTAGTGATTGTTCTTCTCACAAAACTTTTAATAATCGGAGAGTCGATACTCTCAGCCATAGTTTTTGGAATGCTGTTGCCACTCGCCCTCGCTCGTGTCTCCCGCCTTGTTTGGGGCAATAATTAAGGCATCCACAGGGTCCACAGAATAGGCCGGTTGACCTTCTAGGTTAACCAGTGAAAAAAATCATTTACAAAAAAACTGACCACTTTGCTCTTCTCTCTCTCTCGCTTTTTTAATTTTCGGGCATATTCCTATATTACATTACAAACAGGGCGTAATGTAATATAGGAATATGCCCGAAAATTAAAAAACAAAAAACCCGACTGCAAAAACCTAAATAAATTACAACAATATTAAAAGCTAGTAATTAGTTAATTCCAAATACATATACCTATAAATTAATAAAACTAAAAAGCTTGAAATAAAAAAGGTATTGCAGGCGGGGCCACAAACAAAAGTTTTTTTATTTTTATTATTTTTATTTTGCTTTATTGGGACATATAACAGTTACACATTACATTTAAGTGTGACAAAATATCTTAAGAACTAGGTAAACGTGTAACCCACACAAATGTCCGCGAAATAATGGTATATGAAACTTAGTTTAATGCGTGCGTTGGAAGAAGTACTCGTGCTTATTTTAGAATAATAAGTATAAGATGGCTATTAATTAAGTAACTTATGTACTCAAAAAGGAAAATAGCAAAAGCATTTTTCGTTATTAATAATTATTATTATAATGTTCAACTATAAAACATACAAAGATGATGATGAAGACTATAGAGATTCAATAGCCATCTTTTTGAACTTAAAGTGCGTTAGTGCGAAAATATCCAAATCCATGAAGTATGTGTTATACGTATCTACCATGCGTCGGAGAGGCGCCCGTGCACCAGCGTGAGTTCTGCACCTTTCGGTGTGGAATAGCCGTGGCACACGCGCCTCTCGACGCATCACAGTTCTAGGTACAATGTAACATAAGTTATTGGTAATTTCTGGACAATCAAACCTGTTATTACATATACCATGAAGCATCAAGGCCATCAGTAGGCCGCGTCTTGACTCCAAGCTCTGAAGTTTACACCGTATTAATAATTGAGTATAAGGCAGTTTAGACTTAGTGCATCTATAGTGCATAGCGCGTAAATATTTTTTTTGAACCATTTCCATTCTTTTTATATAAGTGTCAAAAATGGGACTCCAAACAGGCACTGCGAATTCCAATTGAGAACGGACCAAAGCTTTGTATAGAAGTAAAAAAGTAGACGGTCTTTTAAAGTCCTTTGAAGAACGCATGACGAAACCAAACATACGATACGCCCTGTTAACAATGTTATCAATGTGAAGATTGAAGTGCAATTTAGAGTCCATTGCAACACCGAGATCTCGAATGTTGTCAACTCTCTGCAGAGAGATACCGTGAAGAGTACCTATAATCAAATTTTATAATGTTTTTGTTTTTTGTGAAAGTGATTACATTGCATTTAGGTAAACTTAGCTGGAGTTTGTTATATGAACTGTATTGAGAAAGTCTGTCAAGGTCCTCCTGCAGTAGCAGAGTTAGGCCATATTTCAGTATATTGGTTTGTCCCCGCTCTCGAAAAACATTACCCTCCTTCTGGGGCAGTCGGGAAAAAAAAACTTTAGCAAGGCATCAAAAACAAAACGTCAGTCACACAATAACGTTAACAACTTGCCATTCAGAAGCAGTACCATTTCCACCGAGGACCTGCAAGTAGTACCTACAGCAGTTCCTAAGCAGGTTTTATTTACCGGGTAATATGTCTTTCGTTGACTTGAATGTGCCCTGGCGGCTGGGAATATGTCATGCTCACTCAGATGTCTCGCTGTTGGTGGCGCGTGTGTTGGATCTTTTAGCTCCCTTCAAAATGGTTGAGCTGAATGGTGCTGATCCAGGCGTCATGTTCCTGAACGGGCGCCGTCAGTTGTGACTGGTCATCACTTAGCTGGCTTATTTTAATTCTGGAATTGTTTTTTTTTTGTTTTATAATTGCGGATGTTTTTAACGTGCTTTCTACATTGTTCTCACATGTGTGTATCATTTTTTTTCATTTTAAAGAGTTTCCGTGGCCTTTCTTGTCCGTTCTTCTCCATAGGTAGGTACATACTTACTACGCTTTGGAATGGGCAACTAGCTTCATATTTCTGACTGACCGACTCCTTGACAATTCGAAAAGTGCCTGAAAATAGTTGAAATAAATGCTTTGAGTTTGTGCAAGATCCTTCACGGAAAACAGATGCTCCTGAACTGCATGACGAACTGTCCCATCTGCTCCGATAAAGTACAATCGTAGCAGGAGGCATATAGATATTTCGCCGTGCCTCAGAGTCGAACTGTCGCTCGAGCCCTGTCTCCTATCCTCGGAGTCGAACTGTCGCTCGAGCCCTGTCTCCTATCCTCGGAGTCGAAGTGTCGCTCGAGCCCTGTCTCTTATCCTCGGAGTCAAAGTGTCGCTCGAGCCCTGTCTCCTATCCTCGGAGTCGAACTGTCGCTCGAGCCCTGTCTCCTATCCTCGGAGTCGAACTGTCGCTCGAGCCCTGTCTCTTATCCTCGGAGTCAAAGTGTCGCTCGAGCCCTGTCTCCTATCCTCGGAGTCGAACTGTCGCTCGAGCCCTGTCTCCTATCCTCGGAGTCGAACTGTCGCTCGAGCCCTGTCTCCTATCCTCGGAGTCAAACTGTCGCTCGAGCCCTGTCTCTTATCCTCGGAGTCAAAGTGTCGCTCGAGCCCTGTCTCCTATCCTCGGAGTCGAACTGTCGCTCGAGCCCTGTCTCCTATCCTCGGAGTCGAAATGTCGCTCGAGCCCTGTCTCCTATCCTCGGAGTCGAAGTGTCGCTCGAGCCCTGTCTCCTATCCTCGGAGTCGAACTGTCGCTCGAGCCCTGTCTCCTATCCTCGGAGTCGAACTGTCGCTCGAGCCCTGTCTCCTATCCTCGGAGTCGAACTGTCGCTCGAGCCCTGTCTCTTATCCTCGGAGTCAAAGTGTCGCTCGAGCCCTGTCTCCTATCCTCAGAGTCGAACTGTCGCTCGAGCCCTGTCTCCTATCCTCGGAGTCGAACTGTCGCTTGAGCCCTGTCTCCTATCCTCGGAGTCGAACTGTCGCTCGAGCCCTGTCTCTTATCCTCGGAGTCAAAGTGTCGCTCGAGCCCTGTCTCCTATCCTCGGAGTCGAACTGTCGCTCGAGCCCTGTCTCCTATCCTCGGAGTCGAACTGTCGCTCGAGCCCTGTCTCTTATCCTCGGAGTCAAAGTGTCGCTCGAGCCCTGTCTCCTATCCTCAGAGTCGAACTGTCGCTCGAGCCCTGTCTCCTATCCTCGGAGTCGAACTGTCGCTCGAGCCCTGTCTCCTATCCTCGGAGTCGAACTGTCGCTCGAGCTCTGTCTCTTATCCTCGGAGTCAAAGTGTCGCTCGAGCCCTGTCTCCTATCCTCAGAGTCGAACTGTCGCTCGAGCCCTGTCTCCTATCCTCAGAGTCGAACTGTCGCTCGAGCCCTGTCTCCTATCCTCGGAGTCGAAGTGCCGCTCGAGCCCTGTCTCCTATCCTCAGAGTCGAACTGTCGCTCGAGCCCTGTCTCCTATCCTCGGAGTCGAAGTGCCGCTCGAGCCCTGTCTCCTATCCTCAGAGTCGAACCGTCGCTCGAGCCCCCTCTCCTATCCCTCGCACACTCTCTGTGCTCAACGCTCTCTTGGACGCTAATCCTGACTGTGATGTGTTCGCGGATGAATGGAAGAAGATCTTGTCAGTATGTCTGGAGTATTGTGAGATGAGCGTATGATTGTCGAGTAGTTGTATACTTTTGTTACTGTACTCTAATAGTGTGTTTCTGTCTTTGTCTTAAACTAATGTAATTGGCCTTGGCCGTCTTATGTTAAAGTAATAAAAAACAAACTGTTGAATGAAATCCTACTTTATGATCTACTAGCTTCCGCCCGCGGCTTCGCCCGCATGGTATGTCGATAAAAGTACCCTATGTCCTTTCTCAGACTATCTGTGTAGCAAACATTTAAATCGGTTCAGTAGTTCTGGCGTGAAAGCGCGACAGACAGACAGAGTTACTTTCGCATTTATAATATTAGTAAGGATGAAGGTCGTATGTAGGGACGATGCTGCAGCCTCTGCTGCCGCGCCGCCGCCGCCGCACCGGCGCGCTCCGAGTTGTGGGAGTTGTTTCAGATCTGCGAAGTTCTTTGATATTTATTCGTGTTTTATAGTTCTTAATTCCGCCCCGGAGCGGAGTTGGGAACGCTCGTAAAATTTTACAGTTGGATCGATAGCGGAATGATTAAACGTTTTTGTTGTTCATTATTCGTAAATTATAGATATTTATGTTATTAGCTTCGCGCGGTTGTTGTCGTTGCAAAGTAATCTAATTAAAATACGTTTAACTGACGGTATTCCCAGATTTAATTTATTTTATAGGTATATAAGTTGGTGCGCAGAACATTTTACGGCTTAATTTGCATACAGTATTTCTAAATGTTGTATTGTTTTGAAACTTTGTACTACTAACTACTTAAATGTAAGTTAAGCCTAATGACAATACAACAGCTATACATTGTATGGAAGTCCATCGAAGTGTCATGTGGTTAATCATAAGTAATCGTTGAATAATAACTCCGTGTTGTTCGCGACTGCTACTTATTACAGATACATAGGTTATGTACCTATGTAATACCAACGATTATGTAGGTCGATTTTTTGTGGAAGAGACCAACACGCATTACAATCTAACCTATTAACTAATATGTAAGTAATTTAAATAAAAACAAATTATTTAAAAAACAAAAAACCCGCCTGCAAAAACGCGTAACTTAAAAGATAAAAACAAGCATCATAATTTGTAGAATTTTGGTATAACAGGCGGAGAACAAACAAAAGTTACATATTTCAGGTTATTGGTTTGTTCCCGTCCCCGCCTGTAAATTAAATAATTTGTTTTATTTCAAGCTTTTTAGTTTTATTAATTTATATATTTGGAATTAACTCATTACTAGCTTTTATTTGATACGAATACTTATTGTAATTTATTTTAAAAAAAACCTTCCCCTCCCTTTTTTTTTTGTTTCCAGATGAAATTTAAATAAAATCTAACGACACCTCGTATGTTAAAATCCATCAAGCCGTTTGGGCTACAGAGCGTGCCAAAGAAATAGACATACATACATACATACATACAAACATACACAGAAACATACATACAAACATACATAAAAACATACATACAAACATACATACAAACATACATACAAACGTACATACAAACACATACAAACATCCATACAAACACATACAAACGTACATACAAACATACATACAAACGTACATACAAACACATACAAACATACATACAAACACATACAAACATACATACAAACACATACACACGTACATACAAACATACATACAAACATACATACAAACATACATACAAACATACATACAAACGTACATACAAACACATACAAACATACATACAAACATACATACAAACGTATATACAAACACATACAAACGTACATACAAACACATACAAACATACATACAAACGTACATACAAACACAAACAAACATACATACAAACATACATACAAACGTACATACAAACATACATACAAACATACATAAAAACATACATACAAACGTACATACAAACACATACAAACATACATACATACATACTCTCGAAAAACATTACCCTCCTTCTGGGGCAGTCGGGTAATAATAACTTAAACTGCTAAGTAACTATAAAATTAAGGAATCGTCCAATAACGTCTTTCTTTTCACTTTATGTTAAGGGGAAGACACTTAATTCACGTGTTCTTTATAATAGTCAGCACTTGCTGCAGCTTAAGTTCACGCACACTGCACTAAACTAACAAGAGTTGTTTTAAGTAAGAAACAAATGAACTTAATGGCGCGTGAAAACCTTTCGGTGTTGGTCATTGATTCTAGAATTTTTATTCATTTTACTCAGTTTGAATTTCCGCGCCTTATTTGAGAAAAGTACTATACAAGCTTTGGCCGCAATCAGGCATTTATGGGCTCACTGCTGTTCCACTCCTATAGTACATTACTGTCGCGGTCAGCGATCAGGCATTTTATATATGGGCTCACGTATGTATGTGTATTTTCAAGACCGCCCGTCAATGCCGTAATTGCTTTTTAGAACAGTAGTATTTGGATCCCAATCAAGAAATAGCGAGCTAAATAATACTCGATGGAGTCTGGGGGCAATTGTAGTCGTGTGAGTGAAAAGTTAGTTCAACATCTTTACTCTCTGTATAAAAACCGGAGCTGCGGAGGAGAGAGACATGATATAATATTGTGTGGAAAACATAATTCATGTTTACGTAAAATTAAGTGTTTTTTAGATGCTCATTTTTACTTATTCATAGAAAGACTGCTTAAGAATTTATTATTTTATTTTCATGCTCTGTTGAGCATGAAAGAAAAACATACTGTATCTTCTTATTTTGGTACGCTATTTGTAACCGGCAATAGAGGGACGCAGACAGTTTGTCATGTCTCGTCGAGAGCCGAGAGTTGTGCCCCTGAGCCGACTCTGTCGCTGAACTTATGCTTTGTTATGTAGATACATTCATAAATAATAAGCCAGTGCCCGCGGCCAGCTTGGAAGGTTGTCAGATTTGATTTCCGGAATGATAAGTTGCCTATTATGTTATTAGCTTCGTATATTAGGCGCTGCCATGTCAGAATGTGTACATTTCACACCACGGTACTGTGGTTCCTAGGCGGTCAGTATAAAAAAATATTGAAGTGGGTATATTCAAAATTTTAAGTCGCATAATCATTGGTGCCGATTCTCTTGTCACAAAATTCTCTAAACTAAACTAAAAATCACAAAAATTTAGTTTAGTCCTGTCAAACGACCAAACTTATTTTGAAATAGACTATCTGACACAACTTAACTATAATTTAGTTTGACAGCACTAAGATGGCACTGAGATAAGTGAGATAATAGTTTAGTGAAAATGCTATTCTAAATTTGACGATATAACCTAAAATTTTGTCTTATATCTAAAATCCTCTAACTAAATCTGACTATTTTTAATCGCGATTCAAAATGTGTGGAATAAAATTCGATGTCATGAACTAAAATTCAAACCAACATCTCGACTTCAGTTGCAAATCAGTACTGTATCTTTTTTTATTTTCTTTTGCTTATATCTCGAAAATGGAGGACACACCATTTTCGAGATATAAGCAAAAGAAAATAAAAAAAGATCGCAATACAATTACAATTATTTTGTTACCAGTAGGTGTAATGAAATGACAGTTATTATTGATGCTAGTTGCATAAATATTATATAACTTGGTTTCTTTAAAATATTTGTATGCCAGTCCATGGCGAGACATGTAGATCATATCCCTAAGACCATTATTGTACCATGTTTAAAAAATGTAAATAAATTTACTTCTTTATTTTCACAACATTACACATATTTACACTAACATAATATTTATTATACTAAGCGATTGGTCGACTCTTCACGTGACCAGAGGGCTGGCCTATTTTTAGCCCAAAGAATCAGCATTGCCATTCAACGTGGCAATGCTGCCAGCCTTTTGGGCACCTTTCCCATTGACGGCGATGCGGACGAATTCTTTGATGCTCAGTGAGCCCCTCCCTTTTATTTTTTCTTTTTAATTTTGTTATATATGTAATTGTTGTTTAGTTAATTTTGTAAATAAATGTATTCTAAGGTAAGGTATTTATGTGTGCACACCATGTGCACACCAAATGGCAAAGTTGAAATATGTGATCAAACTTTGATGAAATACCCAAACACTCCAGCCACACATGTGATCAAATATTGTTGCTATGTCTGGCGCCGGCATAATATAACTTAAATGAAATAATAATGAGACCGTAATTTAGACTTATCTTTGCGATTTCATTAGATGCAGTAAAGTGCAAGTAATCGTGTATCGCACGAAATATCTAGATCGAAGTGTGAACTAAGCTATATGTTTTTTTTTCAAAATTTAGTTCCGTATTATCTACGAATAAAACACAATAGAACACGACGTTTATTCGGATAATGTTAACTCAGTCTATTTTTGTTTCACATCTACTATCACCATCTTGTGACTGGTCATCTCTTAGCTGCCATGGCTTATTTTAATTTTTGAATTGTTTGTATGTTATAATTGCGGACGCTTTTAACGTGCTTTTTACATTGTTCTCACATGTATAATTTCAACATGAATGATGTAACCCATATATTGTAACAATATTTTGATTTAAAAGAGTGTCCGTGGAGTTTCTTGCCCGTTCTTCTCCATAGGTACCTACTACGCTTTGGAATGGGCAACTAGCTTCATATTTCTGACTGACCGACTCCTTGACAATTCAAAAGTGCCTGTAAATGGTTTAATTGAAATAAATGCATTGAGTTTGAGTTTGAGTTTACCTTATTTTCTCAAAAATATAAAAATATTTAGTCAGTTATTTCAATTATATGTATATATAGTATACGTATACATATACATATAGCGTAGATTATAAAAGTTGAGCGATAATAGTCTCTTAATTGGTTATTGTAGTTGTAAGGTGAGGGTAAACGCCATGACGCGCTCGCTAGAGTGGGGCGGCACGTGGACAGAGTCGTGTTTTAAGGGAAGGGGGCTGAGCGACGAGTCAGTGTTGTGAGGGCAATGAACGTATGTCGACCTCCACTTTTCCTATACGAAGCTGTCGGTTTGCCCGAACGTAGAATGTAGTGCGTGAACATTATTAGTATTGTACCTACTGTGATGATTATTCTGAAAGTGCAATACTACTGATTTGCTGTATCATCGTGTTTTATTGTAAACCAGCACTATCAAAATCAAAAATCAAAATCAATATATTTTATTTCACATAAACCTACAATACAACATGTCCAGGAATACCTTTACTTGGGCCAAGTAGTCTCTTTCCAGGCGAGGCAAGATAAAGAAATCACAAGACGAACGGAAAACGCCTGGAAGAGCTACTGGTCCATGAAGGAACTATTTAAGGGTGAGTTGCCTATGGCACTGAAACGCAGGCTCATGGACATGTGTATTCTTCCCGTCTTAACCTATGGCGCACAGACTTGGTCTTTGACTAACATCCAGAAGTCCAAACTCAAGGTCTGCCAACGAGCAATGGAGCGCAGTATACTAGGCGTTAAATTAACGGATCGTGTTCGTAACACAGTACTGCGCTCCAAAACAAAGATAGCCGACGTGGCTCAAAAGGCTGCCCAACTTAAATGAGTCTGGGCAGGACATGTCTGCCGCATGCCTGACAAACTGTGGGCCCAAATAGCGCAGAACTGGTGCCCTGAGACAGTGAGACGGGGTCGCGGCAGACCACGTAGGAGATGGCGGGACGAGCTGGATAGGTTCCATCAAAACTGGAAAGAAGACGCGCGGGCTCGTGAAAGATGGAAGGAGTGGAGGGAGGCCTTTGCCCAGGAGTGGGACAGAATAGGCTAGGAAAAAAAAAAAAAAAAAACCTACATGGGCACTTATGAAACGTCAGAAACTAGGTGCACGGTTCAAATTGGTCGTTTCCTATGGTGAAGAGCCGACAAGAAACTCCACGGTTACTTTTTTTTAAATAATTGGCTGTTACAATATTTTCGAATTACAGTTTTATTAGGTATTTGAGGACAGTGTAGGCCTTTCAACAAGTACCAGGTAAGTACTTAACAAAATAAAAAATGTTCAAAAAACTACTACAGTCCACTAAGCCTACATCGTTCTCACATTCACAAAATGGAAAAAAATCTATACAAAAGATATATAAGATAATAAAAATAAAAACCTATTCAAACCAAATGACATGATTGCCATTACAACTGTAACAAATCTAAACGATTATCATGCCCACAAAGAATAAGATAATTATGTCAAGGTGAATGTAACAATAAAATAAAATAAACATGGTAATTTGGGAGAAATTAATAGACTTACATAATTATGCCATTAATGAGGTACCAGGGAAGCCACATGTGCAGAAGGAATTATTGCCAAACTTCCTTGTCTTCAACGTAGTCTTTAATCTTGTAAAATGCTTTTTTGATAAGGACACGTTTGATGTGGGTTTTGAACTTTCCATCGCTAAGTTCTGTAACAGACTTAGGCAACTTGTTATAAACGCGGATACTGTTTATAAGAAACGACTTACTAGTTTTAGCTAATCTAAATTTGGGTATCACAATTTCATGTTTACTACTTGTATTTATGTTATGGAAATCGCTTCTTATTTCGATAAGATATAAAGAGAAGGCAGAGTTAGTATCAACTTCTTTGAATTTGTTTCTAAGGGACTCACGAGGACGAAGTGCCCTCTTTTGCAAGATGAAAATTGAATCAACGTCAGTTGCCGATCCCCACAGCAGAACGCCATAAGACATCATACTGTGGAAATAAGCAAAGTATACTAACCTAGCTGTGGCTATATCAGTGATCAACTGCCTTATTTTTCGTACTGCATATGCAGCTGAACTTAATCTGCCTGAAAGAGCTCTAATGTGGGCGCCCCATTGCAATTTCGAATCTATAGTAATTCCTAGAAATGCAGTTTCCGTAATAGCATCTAGTTTCTTGCCATCAAGTTTTAAATTTAGTCCTACTTGAGGTACAGTCGGAAGCAAAACTGCATGGATAGTACAGAAATAAAACCGTGTGAAGCGAAAAATGACGCCATCTACCGTAAAATCAGTTATCGACTAACGAAATGTATTATGCCGTTACAAGATGGCGTTGCTTTGTCATAAATTATAAAATATTTTTGTAGTTTCTTTTCGTCTCTTCAAACATTCAAATAATTTATGATTAATAGTTTCTTTTAAAGAAAATTGTTCCTAACTATTAACTATGTTAAAATTGAATATACATTTATAAGTATCTAAGTTTTAGTTTTCAAACTTGAGAGGGTAGGTTGAATAGTGAGGGAATATGCATGTATTTTTTTAATATTTTTATTCGATAATTTACATCGTCAAATAATAAATAAATATTGATGCAACTCTACGCACCTTCCTTGAGTCGTGTATGGGGCAATGGAGGACGGTTCTTCGCTACCCGGGGTGTCGACAGATCCAAGGGAATGATGAACCTGTACGGATTAAACGGGGAATATTTCAGGGCGACAGTTTGAGTCCGCTTTGGTTCTGCTTGGCCCTGAACCCTCTAAGCACACTGCTAGAGGATTCAGGTCTAGGCTATCGGTTGAGGAGAGGTGGTCAGGTCATATCTCACCTCCTCTACATGGATGATCTGAAACTCTTTGCCCCCAACGAATTGCGACTGATGGAGCTACTGAAGGTAACTGAAACCTTCAGTAACACCATCAGGATGGAATTTGGTGTGGACAAATGTGCAGTCATGCATGTAAAGCGAGGGGAGATTATGGAATCAGAGGGAATTCAACTCTCGGATTCCATATACCTCAGGTCCCTCTCCTCATCTGAAAGCTATAAGTATTTGGGTATGTCGGAAGCGTTAGGCATCAACGTTGCTGACATGAAGCAATCGTTGAAGGAGCGCTTCTTTGGTCGCCTGAAAAAAGTATTAATTAGTCTTCTTTCAGGCGGAAACAAGGTGCGCGCCTTCAACGGTTGGGTCATGCCGGTTCTGATGTACTCTTTCGGCATACTCAAATGGACTCAGACCGAACTCGACGCCCTGGATAGGAGGGTTCGTACACTGTTGACCGCAAACCGGATGCATCACCCACGATCATCGGTGATGAGATTGTACATCCCGCGGAAGTGCGGGGGTCGAGGCTTTTTAAATGCGAAGACCCTCCACAATCGCGAGGTGTGCAATCTCAGAGAATATTTTTTAAAAGCCGAAGTGGGTATGCACCGCGATGTGGTGGCAGTGGACAAAGGACTCACCCCGCTCTCTATGGCTAAAGAGAACTGGCGCAAACCTGTGGTGCTTACTACGGAAGACCGCAAGGAGGTATGGCAAAGCAAGGAGCTTCACGGGCGCTTCTATCGGGCTCTTCATGAGCCCGGTGTAGATTTCTTAGCGTCCGTATCCTGGCTACGTTTTGGTGACCTTTTCGGGGAAACTGAAGGTTTCGTCTGTGCAATTATGGACGAAGTTATCCTGACGAATAACTACCGGAGACATATTATGAAGGACGGGACAGTTGACGTGTGTCGGGCATGCCACCGTCCGGGTGAGTCCATCAGACATATTATCTCTGGTTTTTCTCGTCTGGCTAACGGCGAGTACTTGCACAGGCATAATCAAGTGGCCAGGATTATTCACCAGCAACTTGCGTTGAAATATAAACTTGTGGACTCTGAGGTACCGTACTACAAGTATGTGCCCGACCCAGTTCTCGAAAATGACCATGTCACGTTGTACTGGGATCGGTCTATCATTACTGACAGGACTATTGTTGCCAATAAACCTGATATCGTAGTGATAGACCGATTAGCGCGCCGCGCAATGATAGTCGATGTTACCATCCCACATGACGTGAACCTCGTGAAAGCTGAGAAAGAGAAACAAATAAAATATCTCGACTTAGCACACGAGGTTGTCGACATGTGGAATGTGAGCTCGGCTATCATTGTGCCGATTGTCGTAACGGCCAATGGCCTGATAGCCGAAAGCCTCGACCAACATCTCTCGAGGCTCTCGTTAGGCGGTTGGATCAAGGGCCTGATTCAGAAGGCAGTACTCCTTGATACGGCTCGCATTGTGAGGAGGTTCCTGTCTCTGCAGCCCTAACCACCGGTAGCTTGGACCCTGCTCCCGACACCGGCGGCCATCTATTTTTTATATTTTTAAATGTTTTTATAGATTTTTATTTGAATTTAAGAAATATTTAAAAATGTAAACAAATAAGAAAATAAATAAATAAACGGAAATAAATATAATAATAAATCGACGGCAAAAAAGCAATTTAAAGTACTTAAAAAAAAGTTTAAAAATATCCAACCGATCCGGGCTATTTAAACGCCCTCCATTTGGCGCGCTTGGTGTGGTGACGTCACAGACCGTGAAAACAAACAAGCAACTGTCAAGTCAACGTCAAACCCTCCTTTTTGTATGAGCGTTTGACATTGACTTGACACTTGTTGCTTGACTTGACGTTGACATTTTGATTGTTATCCCGGATTGTTACGTCACAACCGCTCTTAGCTTTTCAAGTATTTGAATTACCCAAAACCCAAAATTAAAAATTAATTTCTCGCTCAAAAAGAAATTTTATTCAAAAATATTGATGGAGGCATAATTCTGAAGTAATATAGTTTATAAAAAAAATATTTGACCCATATTTGAATCACATGCATATTCCCTATTGGTAGGTAGTAAGTATAAATAATACTTAGATCGAAGAGTTATGACTAAGCTCAATTGATCGTTCGCTAAGTTCATTTCGGTTACCTCGTTCGAGTGCATTTTGTTCAGTTTTTATTTTAATCAGGCGAATTACTTAATTCACCAAAATGAGTTACGTTTTTAGGTATTGAGCTGAAATAATTTATTTGCATATAATCAATGCAAAAACTTGTCAAAAATAGCCAGAGAGACCGGTGTATACGTAAGTAGTTTTATTATTACACTTTTATATAAAAAACTCCATTATTTTTTAGCTACATAATAAATATTATTGGCTAATAAATATTTATGTTTTATTGTTGCAGAGAAAAACAGTTGTTCTATGGGTACGACTATTTGACGAGGAGGGTTCTTTGCAACACCATCAAAGAACTGGTAGACCACGACTTATAAACATTGCAGCATCAAACCATGCTACGGGAGTATGAAGAAAATGGATTTCTGTCGACGAACCACTATGCTGGTTTATTTGACACAAGTGTTGACACTGTCCGTCGTGCTCTTCATAATGAAGGGCTGCATTCTCGGAGGCATGCTATAAAATGGCAAGATAACAGTTTGCTTTGGATCACATAAACTTCGATTGGAGTAATTTCATCTTTACAGATGAATAAAACTTTTATGCCCAGTGAACACTGAACACGGACGCTTATGTTTGTGGCGTCGAAATAATATAATACGCGATACACTAGTGGTTATGTAGTGGCCAATATGCAATCTGGTCATATAACAGTGAAATTGTGGGGATGGATGAGTGCAGCCGATCCGGGAGAACTAGTCAGACTACCAAGTCAAGCAAATAGTGCAAATTATGTAGAAGTGGTGGAGGAGACTATGTTGCCTACCGTTCGAAATGTGTATCCAAGGGAAAATTTCCGCATATAAAATTTGTAAAAAATAATTATACTTAACATTATTTTACTTAGTACTATTATTTATATTAACTGGAGACCTGGTTATGTATGTATAATCTATTCAAGTTCAAACACAACATCATTTTTAGTTTGTTATGTTACCTACTAACCATTTGATATGTTTTTTGTGCAATTTTGTAATTTTTTGCCTACCTATTTAATCCGTGCGACCTTTGTGATAAAATAGTTTGTTTCTATTGAGATTACATAAGCTTCAATCCTCTTTCCGATTTTGGAAACGAATACTTAAGCTATGGTCTCATTAGGAAGTAAGAAATAATATTATAATGTTATACGATAATTAATAAACTGACTATTAAAGAATAATAAACTTTAATAAATAAACAACTTTATTTTTTAAAGCCTCTTCCCCACTGGCTCGTTTTTATCGTGCGATAATAACGCAAGCGTTACCTATTGTCATATTGCGTCCCGGCTCCTTGCACACAAAAAATAACTATAAAGCCTCTCCCACCGCTGCGTTTTTATCGTGCGATATTTCTAACGAGTTTCCGCGTCTTTATCGCGCGATAATCACATGCGTCCTAATACAAAATATTCTAAGAACACTTATTGGAATATCGCAGGACGGAGAAACGCGCGCCTTACTCATTTTGTGGCGTTTAATACTGAAAACAAATAGCGCAATAACGCTTACGATATTATCGCGCGATAAAAACGCTCCGGTGGGGGAGAGGCTTTATACTTAGTTCCTTTTTTGTTTGACGAGCCTGTTTACCTGCGATGACTGTTCTTTTTTCCTGTTGCTAATTACCTTAACTATCAACTCGAATATAAATACCCACTCGTTAGCATAATTAATATATTTCTATCGGTTTATTTTGTTATGTATATCATTTAAGCTACGTATGCTAGTAAATGTAATTCTGCACTAAAGCTTACATAAATAATTTAGATAAATGTATTAGCTGTGCGTTTCGTAAATTACTTAGTCATAGTTGTAACGAAACCAACGCCATCTAGTTTGATTTTTGAAAACCTGATCTCAAACGTTCATTCAATAATAGACACTAAGGTATCCATGCAATTTTACAGGTGATAGTACATTAGGTAACGAGAACTTAATACATTTAGTTTTGTTCGCATTAAGTAAGAGATTATTAGCTGCGAACCATTTCGAAAGATTGCCAGACTATCGTTGACATGTAAGACATCCGTATCTTTCCTATCTACTTTAAAAATTAGAGAAGTGCCATCGGCGAATAAAATTATATCCGATAAGTTAGCCATCATGTAAGGAAGGTCATTAATATAAACTAGAAATAGGAAAGGGCCAAGAATCGAACCTTGAGGGACGCCCGTCTTAACCAGAGACCCCAAGGACGTCGCCCCGTTAACGTTTACTTTTTGTTGCCAGTTTGATAGATAGGAAAGAACAAGATCAGCAGTTTGTCCACGGATTCCGTAGTGGTGTAATTTACAGATCAGTGTATTTTGGTCAACGCAGTCAAACGCTTTTGAGAGGTCACAGAAAATGCCAATTGCATCCTGGGACTTCTCCCAGGATTCTAAAATGTGACTGATGAGGACTATGGATTCCTTACCACCGAATCGAGATGATGACGGCACTATCGCTCAGCCATCGCTGACGCCTTCAAATAAATACAAAACAATACTAAATATATCTCTGAATCAAGACATGTTAAATATGGCGTACCTCAAGGCAGCGTACTGGGGCCCCCACTCTTCTTAATATATATTAATGACCTCCCAAAAAATTCAAGGAGCAAAATGGTTATTTTCGCAGATGACAGTACGGCTATAATAAAATGCACAAATCCGGACAATTATCGAAACGAAATCAATAACTCTCTAAATAATATCATAACTTGGCTTAGTAATAATAATCTTAAAATTAATTTGACAAAAACAAAAATTATGCAATTTCATCAGCGATAATAAATGTAAAATAGAAGAAGTCACGAGTGCTAAATTCTAAGGTATAACTATAGACCACAAATTAACCTGGAAACCTCACATAGAGGAAATTGGCAAGCGACTAAGTAAATCTGCGTATTTACTATTCCAACTGTCCAAGAGAGTAAATACTGAGACATTACTAACAGCCTATCATGGACTTGTAGTCTCTATTCTACGGTATGGTGTAGTTTTTTGGGGGCAGTCAACAAACAGGGAACTTATATTCAGGATGCAAAAAAGATGTGTACGATCCATGTGTAATTTAAAACCAACCAAGCGACAGCTGCGTTCCCTACTTTAAAAAAATTAAGATTTTAACGTTACCAGCTTTATATATACTGGAAACAGCATTGTTCGTAAAGTTAAATCCGCAACTATTTACTAAATTGTCGGCAGTTAAGAAGACCCCAATCCGTACTCAATATAAAAATCAATTATGTATGACAAAATGCAATACGTCATTGATGAAAAAGAGCTTCTTTGGTGTTGCTCCCAAAATTTATAATAAAGTACGTAGATGTCATAAGAAGTATGCCAATAAATAAATTCAAAAAGTGTTTTCATAAATTATTAGTTGAGAAATGTTACTATGCCCTGGATGATTACTTAAATGATATAACACTGTAACTATTGTATCTGTTAACAATCCAATGTACTGCATGCATTGTATTTTTCTTTTAATTCGATAGGTACTTTTTGTTTGGTTTTTCTGTTGTAAATTTATCCTTCTTGATTTAATACTAGATATTTGTATGTCATCAATGACAAAACATAGCGTAACATATTATTATTAAGACCTTGACCTTTAACCTATGTTTTACAAATAAATAATTTTTATTCTTCTTAATCTTAAACATATAAAATATTACATAGAACACTAACACATATTGCGAATAGGAAACGCCCATATACTAAGGGCTGATTTCATCAAAGTCTTATATCAGATATCTTTTATCCATGGAATAAAATTGTCGTCTGACAGTTTTTGTATGGAAAAACTGTCAAAAAATCAAAATTTATTCACAGAGTAAGACTTGTACTCGGTATAAAAGTTTGGTGAAATTCATCTTAGTAAATTATCTCATTATATAATTTCATTATATAATTTTATAAGGCCGCGGAACCACCGTGCACGGCGGTGACTAGAAATAATATTGAAACCAGGGGTCATTCAGTTTCTACAATAATTATTCCTATTTCGCATAGTTTCGCAAAAATATTTACTGTAAATATTTTTGCTTCAAAACATAGCATTAGTTGTGGTAAAACGCAATTTCACATGCATAAATAACGAATGAGCGAGCTCCGCCGTTTTA
Organism: Lithophane socia; assembly: GCA_947522985.1. NCBI lineage: Eukaryota > Metazoa > Arthropoda > Insecta > Lepidoptera > Noctuidae > Lithophane > Lithophane socia. The sequence goes on from OX383254.1 coordinate 18,116,304, forward strand.
TGCGCAAATTTTGTAAGCTGAAGCGTGAATTTTGAGTTCTCTTTGACAAATACCGAGATACACAATTTCCTTGAGATGCTGAGCGAACTCATCACCTTATGTTTGAACCAGAAACTGTTCCGCTCTCGGCTTTTCCTTAGCATTTGTGAATGTAATACGTACGTACTAACACTACTTTGAAGCTTGCACTAAATGCAGAACTGTTCAGTTATCACTAGGTACCTACACGTAATGTGTATACCGAACGTGTGGTGTGTGGTACAGCCACGTGGCTGTGGCGTGGCGCGCCTGACCGAAGGCTCAGCAGTGTCGTGGTCAGCTACGGCGATCGCTAAGCCGTCTGCCCAGCGTAGTGATTGTTTCGGCGGAAGGTCATTGGCTTTCTTCGTTCTGCTTGCTGCACGGACTTTTAAACATGTCTAGCTATTATGTATAACTACTTTGGCTGTAAAAGTAACACTATTCAAAGTATCCGAAGTAGGTAAGTAACATAAATATCAAATTAAATGAGTTTCGGAGCGTGTCTTTCGGCGGGCCGTGTAGATTTAGTGATAATAAGCCGAGCCTCCCTCGGGCGGCTCTCAATACAATATATCTTTACTTCTTACATACCTACCAGCATTTATCATGGCTTCGCTGTTGTTTATTTTGATTAAATTAATGAATTACAAATGACTCTGATGTGGTTTCCCCGTAGAGCTGGAAATATAGTAATACTGTGTACATAATCTTAAGCGCCGAAAATACTTGTTGTTTCGTTCACTGAATAAAACACATATTATTATTATCTAATTCTTACGCGAAGATGATATAAAAAGTTTTCAAACTATGTAGTTCATATTACTGCCCTAATTTACTTACGTACGTGGGCGCCCACGGGTAGCACTTAACTTATTTAATATACAACCTTTTCTAGTTATTATAGTAACTGAACCTCTGCCTGGCCTTTTCAAACTATGTTGGAGTCGGCTTCCAGTCTAACCGGATGCAGCTGAATACCAGTATTTTATATGGAGCGACTACCTATCTGACCTCCACAATCCAGTAACTGGGTAATACGATACCCCTTGGCAAGATTGGTTGTCAGACTTTCGGGCTTCTGACGACCCGTAACGACTATTATTGTAATAACTATGGTTTAACATTATAAGATAAACGGTGATGTAAATAAAGAATAGAAGAAAAGTTTACACGGTCGACCCTCGAGCTGCCCAGATATTTACCTACTATAAATTGATAACCGCACTATAAACTGAACACAGTCACTGCACGTCTTAAATATAATAATGTAATAAGTATTCAAGTTTTCACAAACAAGTGATTCATTTATCCTGGGACCGTCAGCGGTAGACAGTACCAAGCAAGCGAAATGTATATATAAAGTAGGTACTTGAAATCTGTTTTAGCGTCATACGGTCTAAAAAATTGATGGCATAATATCTAGTATGAAGCCGGAGAGTGACGCCCTGACGCTTTGTTGAAACATTAACCCATTATCAGCGGGTGTTACGAGTTGCGAGGGTTGTTACGATAATGCTCTACTCTTATTGCGAGACCACGGCGGAGTTGTCATAATATCTGTATCACGGTGAACTCTTGGCGCTTGAACCCTTTACTCAAAAGCCTTTTAGTGGATTAATCATCAAATTTTAATGTTATTAATTAATTAATTTATATTTAATGCAATCAATTGAGTACCTACAGCGGGTTAATAGAATCTGCATTAAAGTTAGAGTTAATTGTTAGTTATCATGAATGACGTCTCCCCACATTTAACCCTCAGGAGGTGCCGAGCTTACATGGCTGAATGGGAGCAGTAGTGCTCTTACTGCGTTCCAACTATTCAAATAGATATATGCTGATCAAAGATCTTTCGTGCCGCAATTACCGACTTTAAATTGTATAAGGTTCTTTCCAATAACTGTTACAACTTTCCTTTTGGCCGCATTTGTAAAGAACTACCGATGTCACATGTCTACGATTCACGTTCAGGTGTGTCTAGTAATGCCGCCACATACCACACTTGGCAATAGTATAAGTTGTTATTATAAGCGTCTAAAAGAGTATTATTAGTATTACTTACTATGTTCGTTTTTGAAAGAATTTCGCGTAAAGAACCTGGATAAGAATGTGTCTGTTATTCAGGTTCCAATTATAAACTTCGGATAACTGTAGGTGTGGGTAGTTATGACATTTTCAATGAGCGGACAGTTTATTTGGACGATTCATTAACTATTTACGTTGTAGTCATAGTAGTTAGCGCCCATCCTCAGTTATTAGATTGAGCGCCAACATTGACATAGCGGCATAAATTAGATTTGTGTCGGATGGCTCAAGTTGCTAGAAGTTGCGCGTACGAGGCCGCCGATATAAAGCGACACGAATGGCCTCGGGAACATTAATCATGGCAGCTGGGCCTCGGAGCCCCACGGGACGAACTGGATATAAATTAGTTCGGTGTCTTGTAATACTTGACTTCGGAGACTACGCGTCCAAACATGTGCTGAGAAGAAACAGACACATTGCTATCAGCTTTTTCTACCACAACGTGTTGTGTGACCTGTGAGCCGTCTCTGGGCTTATCGTGAAGTTAATTCTCACACCATTTATTGTCCTATTGATCTGAATGGATGAAAAAATACTGATGTGTTTAGATGTTATTTTTCACTCAGTAAACTCGTAGTCAGTTGGGCGTATCGGCCTCATGAGCTCACACGAGTTAGTAAGCTGTCCCAATGTACATAGTGCACATAGATAGGTACGGAGTGACGTGAACTAAATAGAGCTCTGCTTCCACTCGCAGAAGTTCAAAGAAACAGCTCTCATTATTCGCGAAATACAAGGTCAAACAAAAAATTCGACAACCATAAAATGTTATTGAGTGTCGAATTTTTTGTTTTGTTTTGTTTGTCGAATTGGTGCTGGACGCAATAAATATCCCTTAGGAACTTGAGATGCCTCGCCGATATGCCAGGCAAACAACACTTGAGGCACACGGTGACACAGCGGCATGCGGCACAGGCACCGCGCACCGCGGTTCGGGTAAGTAAAACTATGGAACATCTCTATGTAACAACATTCTCACAAATAAATGGACTATTACTATTACTATATAATATAAGTATGTTAATACGAGGCGACGTGGCAGATTGACATATTTTCCTTTCACTGGAATACAGAAAATCTTCCCCGAGCACCGTCTGTGACACCAATTGATGTCTCCATAAGATAGGTTTGTTTTGCGAAATAACGGATATGTCGTAAGAAATATACCGGCGCTGAAATAATATTAACTTCACAATTAATAGATTTATAAGTAGTTCTGGTTCATTTCTTTTGTTTATTCACTAATAATGACCGTGGAAGTATGAGGTATTACCATACGACCCGCAAAAACTTCAGGGTTTCAAGCAAATAAACTTAGTTTATCGGGTTTCTATAAATTCCGCGTTATTTCGAAATCTGAGACGGATTTTAATAATTGATGTAAGGGGATCAAGTAAGTAGCAGAAGTTTTACTGGCAGACGTTAAGTTTTATTGAATTTCGCGTCGGGTCCAGCACGGTCGAGCGAAGGCTCAAAGAAACTAGTGACCGTATGAAAGAGGCGGGCCGTGGCGGCGCAGCGGTGCGCCGCAATGTCGGGCGTTCGGCCTCCTGGATGCCGCCGCGCCACTGCTCCACGGCCGCTCCCCTGCGAGCCTTAAATACATTCGGAATTAATCCGAGAGCCAAAAACAATTTGTTTTACAATAACATAGGTATATTGTGCCTTTTCCATTATGAGGCCGCCCTGCACGCGGCCGATTGCGGGATTAAATGTTTGTTGCTCTCTTTTATTCACACCAGGTGGATATGAACGTTTGCTCTAATAAGGCTGTCGTATACCTAGCGACTGAGTACAACACGTCGCACAATAGCAACCACACGCGGACTGCACTTAGTCTGATGAGTAGTTAGTTCGCAGGCCTAAGTTTGTGTCCCACTGAAGTTTGGTTCGTATCGCCGCTTACTTGAAGGTATAAAATTTAGATTATAAAAAGGCATAAAATATTTACCTGAAGCTTGGAAATGTTGAGTAAAAATAAAGTTCTATTTACGTCAGATTTGTATTTGAAATAGAGTGGACGTGTCGCAGATCTTAGACCGGCGCTGCGGAGCCGGCGCGGCGTGTCAGCGGAAGTGTGCTCCGCCTCACGAGCCATAAGAAGATCCGTGTGTTTGGTACAGGCAGCGTGTCGCATCACGTCGCGCCGTGCCGCGTCGTGTCGCGTCCCACGCCGCGCGCCCCCATATAGCTTCGCTTCTTCGCAACTCTTATAGAAAGTTACAATCGCGTGTCAAGCGAGTTGAAGGTAAATTTAATTTTTTACTCAGTGTTTTGTATGCATTGAATTCGGTAATAAAACTTGAATATTTCACATCATTGCTTGGACACAGAATTGATGGAGGTAGATAAACATTTAGTTTTATGTCGATTTTATTTATAACATTTCCATTCTTAGGATTGAAGGTGTTATAATCTAATCTCAAGTTCCTAAGGGATATTTATTGCGTCCAGCACCAATTCGACAAACAATTGACATTCTAATTAAGTCGCTTTTCGTGTTTGCCTGTATGTCCGCGTTGTTCTTCTACATCACGTAACAGATATTTTGATGAGGCTTTCGCCATCGTTTTTATTACGTTAATTTTAAAGTTATAACACTGCACTTCTGTTTTTATAACTAAGAGATCTCGATGTTCTGTCGAGTCGTAATAACCGTGCGAAGCAGGAGCGGGTCGTCGTCAGTAATAAGATAATGTTCTATTCGTCGTAGAGTTACGCAACTAAAGTACTAATGCATTTAGCGGTATAGTACTAGCTAGTTTAGCTGTCTTTATGTTTCTCAGTTTATGCCGATCTCGGATTCTATAGGATTTCCGTACAATGCGAGGTCAGCTTATACTGGAAATGTATAGCATGGTGTGTAGCCGTGTGTACACATAAGCCGCCTCACAAACGTGTCTTTGATGTTCGTGTTAATTTCTTCTCTGTTAGTTTGATTTGTGAGTATTTGGCTATCGTAGTCAGAGAGACGCCAGCTGAGCGTGAGGCTTCGTATAACGAGGTTATCACTTAGCACTCTACTATTACTACTAATGAACTTAATCTAATGAGCCGCGACCGCGTCACTTGACACAGGACTGTTCTCTACAGACACAAGCGACTACACGCGCGCTGGACATAATTATGAACTCGAGAGTAAGGCCTATCTACTAAAACAGTTGTGTCTACTAAGTAATTTAAGTTATCTTCGGAGGGTGAAGGCGTGAGCATGGCTTAACATTAAGGCAGTAATTCAACAATGCGCACAAGACAAGGCACGCAGGCGGCGGCAGTGGAATGTTATTGCTAACGTTTATTACGAGGGCGCGTGGCGGTCGGGCTGTCCTCGCCGCGACAAATGACGCGCGATTAGGCATCGTCTTGCGTCGCCGCTACGTCTCCAGCGACTGTTCGTGGCAAAGATTAATCCGCATCGCACCCGTGTTCACCACCACAGTGCTACTTAGAGCTGCGTGTACTCCGGCACACATCGGACACTCGCACTGCTCGCCGCCCGCGCTCGCTCCTCGCATCATTCACACGGAGCCCCATACCGAAGTGTTGCGGTGTCAGGTATCGCTTTGACTGGCTGCTTACATAAATTAGCATACGTGTTTACTGTCGGCGTTGTTCCGTAAAAGATTTCCATCGCTTATGTATACGCCTGTTAATATTAATTTGGGTCTAAGTGTGATATTTATGTCATCAGTTATACCAATTGCGTGTTTCCGCCTCATGCAATATTCATGATGAATGTTTGTATAAGTTAGGTGTTCTAGTGGCGCCGGCGAGGGTCACCTCTCGCCGCGCACTAATATGGAGGATTTCAATAAATCTCGAGAGGTCGGCGAGGCGGACACAATTCGATTTGTGTGTCGACTTGGAGGACTACCTGAGAGCACACGTGCACATATAAATAGAGAGGCTTCGAGGCTCCACACTATTATTTATATTTCCAATAAGCTGCCGCCGTATGGGTGGCGGGGCGGGCGGCCGCATGATGCTGACAGAACCAATCTGATCATGACTCCTATGTTAGTTGTCTTTGTAACAATATTTATTGACTACACTATTCATTCGACATCATTTATCGATAAAATATCGTCAAAAGCCTCGTACATACACATTACATCTAACTCTATCATCGGTTCACCGATGATATAGTTAGATGATCGATACACCACAATGAAGGGTTCTTCAGAGTTCCTATGTATGTGCTGCACAAAGATGTATAGTTAATTCCTTATGAACGTATAGTGTCAATTACAACGATGTATAGTTCCTTATGAACGTATATTGTCAACTACAACGATGTATAGTTCCTTATGAACGTATATTGTCAACTACAACGATGTATAGTTCCTTATGAACGTATATTGTCAACTACAACGATGTATAGTTCCTTATGAACGTATATTGTCAACTACAACGATGTATAGTTCCTTATGAACGTATATTGTCAACTACAACGATGTATAGTTCCTTATGAACGTATATTGTCAACTACAACGAGACTGTTCATTGAACAACACGTAAACGTTTCTTGTGCCATTTCTGTTTTTTTCGAATGGGATATGTTTTTAAATACTAATGCTTAGTCATGAATTATTATGTAATATTATTAGTCGATCCCGACGACGGAACAATTTGGCAAATTAATTATTATGTGGAAATCGTCCGTAGCGATCACCTGTGGCTTGAGGCGGCGCGGCGTCGATAGTTCGCTCGCGGTTTGTTCTCGGAACTTCGTTCTCATGGGAACTATCTGCGCTTGTTGTGTTGAGAAAAAATAACAAATTGACTCACGAATTTAATGTTGAGAAACAAGTTTGTAAGTGGCATTACTTCGGCGGGCGGCGCTGGGCAGTTTGTTAGCGGCGTTACTTCAGCGGGCGGCGCGCGCTTTTTCCGATAGGAGGTATAGCTTAGCTGCCAATCGTAAAAATCATTATTCACCCTCTCAAACAGGCTATTTCCCTACCCCCACCCCTATTCCGGAACTTTCACCGTATTCTCTTAATTTGTTTTCATCTGCTTATAATTTATTTCCAACAAAACCACATGTATACTGCTAAGAATTTTTCTGCAATTCGGGTTTTCAAACAACGTTTGGCCCTGGACTAATACGCATTCAGGGTGGGAGGGTGCGTGGTGGCGTGTGCAGCAGCGGGGTTTAACGACTCATAGCAGACGTCAATTGTTGTGGGAGACCGTTCCAGGATTGCACAGGGTACTGACTCTACCCCTGCCGTCAGGTAAAACAGGTAGGTACACATGAATAATTAAAAGAGTTGAGAGGTTAAGTTACTGAATTGCCTGTCTGGTCACTTTATACAAGAGATGCATCCGCCTACGATAGTTGATGTTGTTAGCGAAAACAAACTACGTAAACATAACATCACGCCGCCGCCGGTGTAACCCGAAGGATTGACGAGGCTATCTAAGGGTTGGGCAGAGGTGTATATCAGACTACAGAGTTCCTTTGTTATCATTATTCTAATAACCGACTATCAAAAATAACAAAGGGGCATCGAGAAGTAGAACGAAGCAGCTAGTTAATCTGTAAGTTTTACCCAATTTCCTGCAGTGGACTTGATGTTATTGTCTCATTTCCGGATTATTGCGGGGAAGAAAATGAATAAATATCGCCGTGATGCTGGGGAGCGCGGGGAGATTGTATAATATCGCCGTGGTGCTGGGGAGCGCGGGGAGATTGTATAATATCGCCGTGGTGCTGGGGAGTGCGGGAAGATTGTATAGTATTGCCGTGGTGCTGGGGAGCGCGGGGAGATTGTATAATATCGCCGTGGTGCTGGGGAGCGCGGGGAGATTGTATAATATCGCCGTGGTGCTGGGGAGCGCGGGGAGATTGTATAATATCGCCGTGGTGCTGGGGAGTGCGGGGAGATTCTATAGTATTGCCGTGGTGCTGGGGAGCGCGGGGAGATTGTATAATATCGCCGTGGTGCTGGGGAGCGCGGGGAGATTGTATAATATCGCCGTGGTGCTGGGGAGCGCGGGGAGATTGTATAATATCGCCGTGGTGCTGGGGAGCGCGGGGAGATTGTATAATATCGCCGTGGTGCTGGGGAGTGCGAGGAGATTGTATAGTATTGCCGTGGTGCTGGGGAGTGCGGGAGATTGTATAATATCGCCGTGGTGCTGGAGAGTCCGGGGAGATTGTATAGTATTGCCGTGGTGCTGGGGAGTGCGGGGAGATGGTATAATATCGCCGTGGTGCTGGGGAGCGCGGGGAGATTGTATAATATCGCCGTGGTGCTGGGGAGCGCGGGGAGATTGTATAATATCACCGTGGTGCTGGGGAGTGCGGGGAGATTGTATAATATCGCCGTGGTGCTGGGGAGTGCGGGGAGATGGTATAATATCGCCGTGGTGCTGGGGAGCGCGGGGAGATTGTATAATATCGCCGTGGTGCTGGGGAGCGCGGGGAGATTGTATAATATCGCCGTGGTGCTGGGGAGCGCGGGAAGATTGTATAATATCGCCGTGGTGCTGGGGAGCGCGGGGAGATTGTATAGTATTGCCGTGGTGCTGGGGAGTGCGGGGAGATTGTATAATATCGCCGTGGTGCTGGAGAGCGCGGGGAGATTGTATAATATTGCCGTGGTGCTGGGGAGTGCGGGGAGATGGTATAATATCGCCGTGGTGCTGGGGAGCGCGGGGACATTGTGTAATGTTGTAAAATGAAAAGATTGTTGAAAAAAAAAAGTAGGTGGAGTGTCCAAGAATAACCAACAGATGCCATTTCTACCATTTTTGGATTTTTTGTCTGTTTGTATGTTCTGTTGTTTGATTGTTCCAGTATCACTTAAAAAGTACGAAATCAATATGGTTAACCTTTACACTCAAAATATTGTGTGTAACTCGATGTTTCATTTAGTTTTTGTTTCATCGCAATCGCTTCAAAATATCAAAAGAAGAAGAAAGGACATAGGCTACTTTTTATCGACTTATCACGCGGGCGAAGCCGCGGGCTGAAGCATAATAAATTTGTAGACTACATAGGTGATAATCTTATCATGTAGATTTATGTAACCTATTATTTATTACTGTTCGAAAGATTCAGTGTAAGTAGGACTGTTTGGACGAGACGACGACACGAAGAACTGTATGTTATGTACTGTCTACTGCTTAGTTCGAAACAAAATGAATGCCAGGCAGAACTTAGTTATGCATCGAAGTGTTTATAAAGGAACTTGTACAGTTCTCTCACCGGCCACAGGAAACACTGTAGGTAGTCCAATATGCAGCGTCCGGTCTCAAACAATACAGTTTTAATTGTTGCACGGGGTGAGTGGGGCGCGCGGCAACTTGTAACGACGTGTTCCGGACACCGCGTGTTCGCTCACGGCTTGTAGCGACGTGTTCCGGACACCGGGCTTCGGCTTCATACTCACATACGATACCCCTTTTATACGCTTCCAATCTAGAAATTTGTCAAATTTAAGTCCTCACACTCGACACGAGTTGACTACAGTCAAACAAGTATTTAGCGCGGTACTCTCTTGTCTGCCAGATGATCAGAGATATCAGTACGTCGATTCTGTAAAATTCAAACAACAACTCGCATCCCACATCGCTACTTCGAATTTTGAATCGTGTGCGAGTGCAAAGTGAGCGTCGAAGTGACGGGGGAATTACCTTACTGAATGCCACTTCTTACGTCATCTGATCATCTCATACTTTTATCTATCAAAATCTCACGGTCAATTTAGTTCAATTCACTGACACGCTCGCAAGGGTAGCGCTAGTGTATCAACCGAGTTTTTAGAATACCAATCAAGAAACTCACAGCGGATTCAGATTCGAAGTTTAGAATGAGGTCTTACAGAATCACACCCCTGATCGTTTTAATCATTCGTTAAGAGCCTATACAACCTCAAATTGCTTAGCATGATCCTGAAAATACTGCAGAATACATAATATTTTCTTTCTAAGATTACATAAAATTTTCTCTATAGAAAAAAAAACCAAAGTTACCTCTAAACCGAACTATAAACCGCTGGTATTAAAAAAATACTTCAAATTAGTGAAACTTTGCATAACAAATGAACTAACTGAAAGACTACTTTTTTATATTACCGTTATTCTCACCGTAACACACTTGGAGCGTTGGAGCCGCCAGCACCCCCGTCTCGCTCTCACTCAGTCCGCGAGTAGTATGGTGCGAGCGAGATAAAAAGTGAATTTGAGATGAGGTAGGCTCTTAAAAAAATAGGTTCATTTCAGTAAAAAGACACGGATTATTTTTTACGCATTTTTGGATAGTGAAAATTCTCATTTACTGGAATAAAAGTAGGATTGTTCGACAGTTTAATTAAATTACTTGGTGGAATAAGGAAAAAATGTGTGGGTGGCGCGGCGGGGCGGTGGGTGAGGGGGTGAGGGGAGGGGTGTTGATTGATGGGCGGGCGTCGCGTCTCAGTGGCAGGCTGCTGCGACACCGTCATAACACCTACCCTCAAGCCCAGTCATGCCACTCGTTACTATCTGATCACCGCTCAAAGTTTCCGATAGGCCTGTTTCGGTACCTTAGCAATGTGTTGTGCAACAATGTAGCACAAGTAACAAGTGACGGACTGGCGGCTGGCGGCGCGTTTGTCAGGTCATCACAAGAGGCGCCGCACTCGGCTGTGAGTTTATGCAAATCTGCGGAGTTACTTGCTCAATATTCCAGTAACAGGTCGACAGGTCAACATTAGCATGTTGATTGTTACTTTAGTAATCTCCAAACTAACGGAGTGGTTGTTGCGACCTTAACACTTGAAGTTTTCTCGCTGTGTGTCAGTCTGATAATAAATTAATTGACTTTATCGAGCTCGGCTGTAACTTGATAGACATTGCAGAATATACGAGCAGAACGTGCCCGGCGCGATCCGATGTGCTCTCGAATGTAATCCGTTGTACTTCAACATAATGAGGTCGCGCCGCACTCTTAGCAGCTAAATGCTCGGCGTGAGTGCGTTTTTGTGTTCCATGTCCGAGTGGAGCGGAGGACGATTAGATATTCCCTCCACGAGTCAGCGGTGCGCGCCCATCAGTCCGCGCCGCCGACCTCACTGAGCGGGCGATGACTCACGCGGTCTGTGAGACGAGGGCAAGTCCGCAGGTTATAAGTACTCGTTCGTTCTAACTGATCGTTTACTGACCAATAACTAGTTATAAGAGCAAGTGAACCCACATCGCCATTATGTCTCGGTTTGATTCATTCTCATCGCCTACACTACTTCAATGAAAGGTCACAAGCGAATGAACGTTCTCGCTATTATTGTCAATTCTATCGGTTCAGTTCATGTAACACGCGAGTTCCATACGCTCATGGTAACCAACCAAACTCATAACAATTTCACGTTGACAGCGTGTATTTTTGGTTTATTTCGTAAGGTGGTTTATTTCGTGAGGTGGTTTATTTCACGAGGTGGTTTATTTCGCGTGGTGGTTTATTTCACGTGGCGGTTTATTTTGTGAGGTGGGTTTCGTAGTTCAATACTGCCGCGCAAGAGACATCCATATCATTAATATCTACCTCGCATATATTATATCCCTTCAACCGGTAAACCGGTATGTAAGTATGATGTACCCAACAAACATTTTTGTCATATAATCAAACTTGTATATGACCTTAAGTCTTTTTAAAGTTATTTTATAGTCATTATTTTAACTCTTCGTCATGTACTGGTGTATTATATGTCCGAATAGTCATAAACATTTTTTGTCGTATAATAATGTCATACGACGTTATTTCGACATTTATAAAACTTACTTATACAACTTTTTGTCCTCTAAACGTTTTCGTAGTATAAACGTCATAAAACTGTACATTTTGTCATATAATTACCTTTTAAACATCTGCTAAACGGATAATAATTGTTTACACGTAGTATTTGTTACCATTATATATAAGTCGAATAAGTATTACGAGTGCGACCTGTATACATCCTAAAGTATCACAAACATGATAATACGACCGCTACTTAATTAATACTCATATTAAAGGTTTATAATAACCTTGTATACAATTTTCGCGTTCTTTAATACAAAGTAATAGATCTCAAGCTGAGAGTGAGGAAAATAAGAAAGGTTCCGTATCACATTTAAATGCAAATTTAACTAATCAATTTAACCAAAATACTACAAGTGTGCCCCGCAGTTCATTTTCCAAAGTTCAGGACTCTTGTTGATTTTTCGAAGTTGAAGTCATCCGAAAATGAAGATAATGTTGATAAGAAGACACTTCAACCAACAATGATGACTTCAGAGACTATTAAAAAAGTGGGCTATTGATTTTAATATTCCACAAGTTGCATTAAAGCCAAATAAATCTATATGAAGGAGGTAATAAAAAAAGGCGGTCAATTCAGGTCAAGTCAGGTCAAGTCAGGTCAAGTCAGGTCAAGTCAGGTCAAGTCAGGTCAAGTCAGGTCAAGTCAGGTCAAGTCAGGTCAAGTCAGGTCAAGTCAGGTCAAGTCAGGTCAAGTCAGGTCAAGTCAGGTCAAGTCAGGTCAAGTCAGGTCAAGTCAGGTCAAGTCAGGTCAAGTCAGGTCAAGTCAGGTCAAGTCAGGTCAAGTCAGGTCAAGTCAGGTCAAGTCAGGTCAAGTCAGGTCAAGTCAGGTCAAGTCAGGTCAAGTCAGGTCAAGTCAGGTCAAGTCAGGTCAAGTCAGGTCAAGTCAGGTCAAGTCAGGTCAAGTCAGGTCAAGTCAGGTCAAGTCAGGTCAAGTCAGGTCAAGTCAGGTCAAGTCAGGTCAAGTCAGGTCAAGTCAGGTCAAGTCAGGTCAAGTCAGGTCAAGTCAGGTCAAGTCAGGTCAAGTCAGGTCATGTCAGGTCAAGTCAGGTCAAGTCAGGTCAAGTCAGGAAATTTTAAACGGTTTTTATCCATTTGTATTAACCAGTCAGGTCAAGTCAGGTCTATCAGTGATTAATGATAAAATTACAGCAGATATTATAATACTACACAGATAACATTACTATGTAGTTGAAAGAAAAAATTGTTTCATTTTTTTAATTATCCCAGGAACGTTATTAACATTTCAAGTTTTCCATTTAAAATGTGCGCGTATCATTTCAATGAGGTCCATCTTTGATAAAAACTTATTAACATCCGCATAATTAGAGATCGTTTACCTAAAACAAAAATATTATTTAGTCTTAACCACTTGAGTCCTAATGATGCACGCCATGCATCAATCGGAAATATCCTTCAAGCCCCACTGATGCATCAGTCGATGCCACGCAACTTAGGTCTCTATTTCTACTGAAATACTGGTTAATAGTGTCTATGGGCAGTGGCACTCTAGAGTTGGATGATATCCACGTCAAATTAATCTACTAAATGCTTAATCTGTGCATGGAACACCACTAAAAAATAATATTTAAAAAATAAAAATTGACGTTTGACAGTGTCATCTGTCAGAGCGCCTGCGCGGGTGTGCGCGGACGGTCTCCTTGCATATTTTAATAATTATTTCGTGTTTTTACTGCCGTAATCGTCGTGAAGTGATATTAAATCAAATTAATAATAGTTTATACATCGTGTGTGATAATAATATTACCAAAATACATAAGTTGAGTGTTCAAAAATAGCGTATCAAAAAAATGCCGTGAAAGTACTGAGTGTGGTGGTGATTATGTGAATAGTGTTTGTTTTATGATCTTTACAGCGTGGGAAGCTACTATAAAATATTAATAAGTGTAATTGAATCAATTTGTAAGTGATTTTCACTACTATAACGACATAATAACAACATTTTGTCGTCAAAACACAGTCCTTGAAATCAAGGTCAAGATGACCTCCAGTTACGTAATAATTTTGTTTTTTATTTTCTGTTATTATCTCAAACTGTTATTTTTTTTGGATTCGTTATCTATTCATAATACTGCCTGTAAAATTGTATAACAATAGAAACAGTATTTTTAACAGAAATCGTCAAAACATAAGAACAAATAAACTACCACGCACTTTACGATAATATTGTAAATCCTATTGTATTCATCCGTTCACCGTATATAGATAAGTATGTGGTCTGTTTGTTCAAGAATCCAAATTACTTTACGTTATCGAGCTGCGATAAGTATAACTCAAGATATTGAGGTTTTACCCGGAGCCGCTGACACGCGGCGGGCCTCCGGGGTGCGATGTCGGGCGAGCAGCGGGCCCTAAAAGAATTACGCGTTCCAGCAAGGAACCTGAGAGGAGTTAACTTAGTTATAAGTCACGCAAACAAATATTCTATTTTTTTAATATAAATTCTTTGAACTCAGTTAGCTAAGCGTTTTTAATTTTATTACTGATCCCTAAATCAACTGTAATGGCGTAAACATTTACAATGAACACGCAGTTTATAGGTCGGGAAGTTATGTAGTTGTCATATAACGCAGTCACTTAATAAAATTATTAATAAAATATGTGAAAACGTTAAGAGTTTTAAAAGCGCATAAAAAATTTGTTCCAAACCTACCTCACATTAATCAGTAAACTTGATTGCACAATGGTTTACAACTGATGAAATGGTTTTATCACCTCAAATAACAAAGAAAAAATGCAATATTAACTCAGCTGTCAAAAACAACGCCATATTAAATTAACGTGATATAATCTGTTACAATATAATTTCGTTCAATATGAGCATCATCTTTAAATGACAATAACACAACGATTACATTATATAAAAGTCATATTGTGTACCATAACTCGACCCGAAGTCGAATACACGCCGCGACAGCTATCATTACATGATATTTAGTCAAATCACCGACGTGTATATGACTACTATGCGACTAAGTAGGTATTTATATGACTGTTACACGAAACTCTTAGCAACTTAAGTTGAATAAAATGGGCCCTAATGCCGTAGAGTAAACGTCCTTATGACATTTATACGATTATACTAAATAACATTAAGTTGCCACCAAAACGTCTACTCAACGCCGTAAATGTTTGTTGGGTAGGTATACACCGACAAGAATTCATTAGATTGGTTTTTTTTTTGGTGAGTAATTATCAAATGACTTCTCACGCTCTATGGGTGGAGCGGGAGGGCGTGTCAGACATTTACTAACTAAAACGCGCTACGAACCTACTACAATTGTGCGTTTACGCGCTACAAATATCCCGCTACGTACCCCTACGCGCTACGGCGTTCTACGTGCGACGAAACCCTACGAGCTACCGACCTCTACGCGCTACGAAACACTACGCGCTACGAACTCCTATGCGCTACGAATCACAGTGCGCTACGTGTCCCTACGGGCTACGAACCTCTACGCGCTACATACCCGGACGCTCTACTAACCTCTACGCTGTACAAAACCCTACGTACTACGATCCTCTACGCTGTACATCCTCCTACACGTGACTCTCTTCAAGTATTATGTTGTCTTATGAACAATTCTATGTGCTACGGGTCCTAGCTTCGACTAAAAACTCCATGTTCTCATCTTCTACGGAATTACTGACTGACACTTACTAGTGATAGCTTTTCGTGGGCGCTACGATGCTACGAGTGCCAACATCGAGCTTCACGAGGACGGCTCGGCTCGGGTTGGTATCAGATGGGTTGCAGATTGATCATGTCGCTATTATTAAGGATATTGGGCACTGTCCACACGTTCAGAACACGTTTACGGCAGTATCTGATTGATTCACAACAGAAACTAGACATGGTCGCCCTAAATGTTTCACTTATATGAAATGCCTACAGTACTTAGCTTAATACATAATTCCTGTCGTGTCACGCAAATTATATTATTTATTTTTTTATTCCTTTTTTTACTAGCTTATTTATTAATAGGTACCTAATGGTTAAAATATTTATTGGGTATGTTGAAACTGTTTGTACTTCCCGTCACTTGTCACTAAAGGTTCATTAGAAAACCAGCGTCAGACAGTACCTGTCTGGCATTAATGCTGAAATGAACCTTTTTGGCGCAGCCATGAGGCGCACACTATTGTTTTCAAATTTTTTTTATTTTTTTATTTTGTTGTTTGTATTTTGTGTTTCACGAACTGTGTCCAAATAAACGTTATTCTTTCTTTCTTTCTTTCTTTATTCTTTAGTCCAAATCTGAAAATGGCAACATCGCAAAAAGTCCGAACAGTTGTGTAGGTACCTATCCCCCTAAACAGGGTTGATAATATCAGAATAACTGGATACATTAAATATTGTTTGGGTGCAGGTGCATGCACAGGGAATCACGGAATGTATAAAATTATATTTCAACTAGCTGCGCCCCGCGGTTTCACATGCGCAAACATCCATCCATCCATCCATCCATACTTACAAACTTTCGCGTTTATAATATTATATTATTAGTTAGATTTGGTTGTTATTACAAACGAGCGATAGCGACCCGCTCCTGCTTCGCACGGTTTGTGCGACTTGTCAAAATATCGACATTTCTTAGTTAAATGTAACTTTAATATGCCCTATACATAAACCTTCCGGAATAAATTCTCTAAACTATGGCGAAAACATCATCAAATGCGTGGTTTAGAAAAACAACGCGGACATACAGAAAAACTTTTCTATATGAAAATTAAATGAAGTAATTTCACAGGACAAAAGATCCGCTGTTCAGTTTAATTTAAATTACAATGCAATACAATTCTTATTATAACTAAGTAATCATTCAATGATTACATATAATTATTTATCAACGATTGTTATAATGTTTCTTCAAGTTTGTTTTTTTTTCAATTTACTTGTTTAATTATTAATATCGTAATAAAACTAAAAAACGTGCGATTATAACTACTCAATGATTAAACTACTTAATATCTTTGTTGATGTGTTTTCATTTTAACCCAAACGTTGACCGACAGGGAATACCGAAGGCATTGACTTCACCTCGTGCCACCATGACAACACTGAACGTTGTAGTTGCTCGTTTAATAAAAATCATTATGAGGAAAATAAAGTTCTTAAACCATAATCAAACAACTGGAAGCCAACAAGGTTCGCCCACAAGTTTTCGGGGCAAGTTATTTACAAGTACGCTCCAGTAGGTAATAACCCCTTTCAAGGAATTGCTTGAGTTTCCAATCACCGTTTTATACATTCAACAGAATATTTGTCGATTCTATTTAATTTTAATTACGAAAACAATGTTAGCTATCGGTACTTAGCAATATGTTCTATGTATGTTGCTATAATAAGTACCTACACAAATACATGTAGAGAGAGAGATTTCAGTGTATGTGTTTACCATCTGCGTTTCCCATATGAATCAGGACAGTCGTAAGATTGTAACACGGCTACCCTGACAAAAAACGAAATAAAAAGTAAATAAAAAACCGGCCAAGTGCATGTTGAAACACGCACAATGAAGGGTTCCGTAGTTCGGATGTTTATCCCAAGAAAAAACCTAACATCGTAGTTGAAAAACAATAGTTGTTCTCCCAAACATTCCAACTGCAAGTGTAAGTTTGTACGCACAATATTGACAGATTTACCATGTTATATTACGACAGTAGAATTCTTATAGGTTTTTATGTAATCTATAAGATAAGGGGGGGGGGGGGGGGTAATGGTCAACTTTCATCTATTTTCTTAAATAACTTTAAAAGTTTTGTTTTAAAATTATAAAAATATGTATTCCAGATCCTCGCAATAAGCTCTTTCATTTGATATGTCACACGGTATATAGTTTTTGTTTAATTTTTTTTAGTTTTCCCCCCAAAAGTGACCCCCATATTCAAAATTCATTTATTAAGTTAAACGTCCTTGTTTGTGTCATAGACATACATATCTGTACCCGGTTCTGTAGATTCGGAGCAAATTGGCTGTGACAGACGGACACACAGACAGATAAACACACGAGCGATCCTATAAGGGTTCCGTTTTTTCCGTTTGAGGTACGGTACCCTAAAAATAGGCATCTTGATTCAACGTATATCCATGCCCAGATTCTTTTAATCTTAAAGTCCACAACTGTCCGGTAACTGCCCCTCGCCTTCCTTGCTCATGTCCTCACATTATCCGGACGGATAATGTTAAATATCTTGGGGTACAAATCGACAATCAACTGACCTGGAAACTCCACCTTCGGACATTGACTGTGCGAGTACGTAGACTTGTCTCTATAATGAAGAAACTCAGACATTCTGCTGTCATTGAGACACTACAAAATGTTTACTGTGCACTTGGCCACTCAATCCTAAAATATTGCATAACTGCCTGGGGTGGAGCGGCCAAAACTCCTATTTTGCAGCTGGAACGAGCACAAAGAGCCGTCTTAAAGGTTACGACCTTCAAGCCCTACAGATACCCTACTAAACAACTCTACGAAAATTGTCAAGTACTTACAGTGCGCCAGCTTTTCATCCAACAAATAGTGTTACGAAAACACTCTACTCTCCCATTCCTTGCAAACTACACACTAAACCGTAGGAACTATCAAATCTGTACCAACCAATACTCCAGAACAGCTCTTGCTCAACGTCACTACAATATTATAAGCAACCACCTGTACAATATCGTAAACAAAAACTGCAACATTTATCCAATGACTGGGTTCGAATGTAAGAAAAGTGTTCAAGGATGGCTACAAAAACTTAATTACGAAGACACCGAACATCTGCTTAAGATATCTACTTAGCCACTCACTGTAACTTATACACAATTTCTCATTCAAGTCTAATTATTTTAAACTTACGACATTACACATACATACACTACACATACATAAATTACATTTACATACATTACACATCCCTAAACATTCACTCACCCTCACACACTTACATACGTTGTCCACTTTATTTTCTGTATAATTTTTACTGTTGTATATTTTTACTTCATTTCTCTGTGACAATGAAACTGCACTAATGCCCCTGCTGTCCCTTGTGGGAACCTGTGTACCTTTGTGTAATAACTTTTGTTGGAACACTGGTACTCATAACACAAGTTAGATCTTACTTTGAGTACCAGAGTTCAAATTACGCTAGAGTTCTAATTACGCTAGAGTTCAAATTACGCTAGTGTCATACCTAAATATTGTCACACTTGTACATATATTAAGAATCAATAAACTTATTATTATTTTATTATTATTACCGGACGCTCACAAAACTGTGCTCGTTAAATCCGAGCGTTTGTACTCGGTGCGGTCGTGTGCGTCGTGCCTGTCGTGAGTCCGAGGCGTCGTGTATTGAAGACGACTCGGGTTAAGAAGCTTATGAGTGGATTTACTTAGCAAGACGGACATAATGCCGGATTACGTCACAGAGGTAAGTCGGCGAGACCGGCTTTATGTTCCAAATACCGCAGGTTGTCGTTCAATTTTCAAGTTATTTGTTGCTCCGCTCCGTTCGTCAGCGATAAGCGAGCAAGGGGCGCAGATAGCCTCTTAGCTCCTAGCTGAGCTCCGTTTGCGTCAGGCGTCGAGCGGCTGTCGGCGACTCGTAAAGAAGTACGAAACAAAGTAAAACGTCGGCGGGCGGCGTCCGCGTCGTCAGGGGAATTTTATTCCGAATTGATTTCATTGTGGAGAAACGTTTGTATTTTTTGTCGTTTAGAGCCGAGAGCCGAGAGCCGAGTGCGAGAGTCATTGTTTTGATTTAATGACTTTTGTGTAAAGCTCTCTTCGTTCGCTGCAGTACCGGTGGCGAAACGTTCGGTTATTCAAAATTAAATAAGTATTTTAATAAAAAACGTGACATCGACTGAAGACTTCGTTGTTAATTTTATTGATAAAAATACGAAACAATATTTTTTCAGTCGTAATATTTACGGTCTTGCTGTAGCTATGTATAAATTGGTTGTCATATTTTATTCTGAAATATGACTTGCTAACAAAGCGGCTCTACAAGTCAGTGATTAGGCTGCGCGGCGCTCGGCGCCATGTTGCGCTACATTTGTCAATTGTCTTCAATTTTATGTAAATTCGATTCGCCCTTTTATTGCGAGGCTCCAATTTGAGACATTTTAAATCTCGTTTTATGGACATAGATAGAATAAGAAGAATAATAATAATAATACGTAGAAATATACCTGCACTACGTATGTAGTCTGCTTGTACTTATAATATACCTGCACTACGTATGTAGTCTGCTTGTACTTATAATATACCTGCACTACGTATGTAGTCTGCTTGTACTTATAATATACCTGCACTACGTATGTAGTCCGCTTGTACTTATAATATACCTGCACTACGTATGTAGTCTGCTTGTACTTATAATATACCTGCACTACGTATGTAGTCTGCTTGTACTTATAATATACCTGCACTACGTATGTAGTCCGCTTGTACTTATAATATACCTGTACTACGTATGTAGTCTGCTTGTACTTATAATATACCTGCACTACGTATGTAGTCCGCTTGTACTTATAATATACCTGCACTACGTATGTAGTCTGCTTGTACTTATAATATACCTGCACTACGTATGTAGTCTGCTTGTACTTATAATATACCTGCACTACGTATGTAGTCTGCTTGTACTTATAATATACCTGCACTACGTATGTAGTCTGCTTGTACTTATAATATACCTGCACTACGTATGTAGTCTGCTTGTACTTATAATATACCTGCACTACGTATGTAGTCTGCTTGTACTTATAATATACCTGCACTACGTATGTAGTCCGCTTGTACTTATAATATACCTGCACTACGTATGTAGTCCGCTTGTACTTATAATATACCTGCACTACGTATGTAGTCTGCTTGTACTTATAATATACCTGCACTACGTATGTAGTCTGCTTGTACTTATAATATACCTGCACTACGTATGTAGTCTGCTTGTACTTATAATATACCTGCACTACGTATGTAGTCTGCTTGTACTTATAATATACCTGCGCTACGTATGTAGTCTGCTTGTACTTATAATATACCTGCACTACGTATGTAGTCTGCTTGTACTTATAATATACCTGCACTACGTATGTAGTCTGCTTGTACTTATAATATACCTGCACTACGTATGTAGTCTGCTTGTACTTATAATATACTCGCACTACGTATGTAGTCTGCTTGTAATTATAATCAGTCGTCTATACTCTAGCTTATACATTATACTTATAAATTTTATTTTAATCCTTATTAATATTATAAATGCGAAAGTAACTCTGTCTGTCTGTTTGTCGCGCTTTCACGCCAAAACTACTGAACAGTTTTAAATGAAATTTGGTATACAGATAGTCTAGAGCCTGAGAAAGGACATAGGGTTTTTATCGACATACCACGCGGGCGAAGCCGCAGGCGGAAGCTAGTATTATTATACTTATAAAATATTATAATCATTGTGTAGACTTGCATGTGTTTAGTTTTAAGTTCTAAGGCTTTGTTGGCTGGGGGAGTAACGTATGTGGCTGTAGAGGCGCTTCAAAGTGAGTGCAGTGAGTGCACGAATATTAAGTGCAGATATGATCGAGTGCTATATTAAATGACGGGAAAAAAGTATACGCTCGGTGGCAGCTCGGCGTCTTCTAGACTCTCGGCCTTCGACGTTCGGTCCTCGGTAATAAAAACGTCAGGTTCAAGTCCCCAGTCATAATGGAATGGAATCGGAGACGGATTGATAAACGATATCTCGTAAGAGCGCAGATATTGGACGCTGCGCGCCGCCGACGGCTCCCGAGTGCGCACCACTCCCACGTGATATTGGAGGTCCTCGGGCTAATGTCATTGAGCGTTGACAATTCAATGATTTTCATGAGCCAACGTTTTGTACCGTAGGTAAGTTTGTTGGTACGCGGGCGCTGAGCGGTGATGTTCTCAACCTCCTAGTCCGCAGATATCGTGAATGAACAAAAACACAGAACGCACGAGTTCTCAATCTGTTTGAAACTCACTTTCATACTATATGTAGGTAAAATATATTTTAATTAATTATAATTTAGCAGACAGTATTATTTCTCCTAGTTCCTCTAGTTCTCGGGAAGCGGATCGTCCCAGGTACGGACAGTATTTACTAACACACAATGACTTATTTAAACAAGGCCTCCGCGAGGGGTTGCGTGGAGGCAGGGGGGGCCGCCACGGCAATATACGCGGACGTGACGCGACTGCCAACCGCCTCAGATAAAAACACAAACGATGGATGCCCGCAACCGTTTCACTGTATAATAGCTGCAATTTGTAATAGTCGTCAGAAAATTATTACATCGACACGGTCTCTAATGAGCGGTAAGTAGGTACTGCTATAAACAAATAAGTCTCCGAGGAGCGGTGATTCATTCGCTGCTGTACTTTGGACACCATTTTAATAAATAATACTTAGTAAGTCGTGACTGGAATACGGATTGAAAACGTTCGTGTCAATTGCGAGATGGTATTATTATTATACATACTGAAATGTGTTTGCCCTAGCAAAACCGTGTTACGACGAAAAGTGAAGGTCACTGGAGCACGGCTGCAGGCGCGGTCGCAGCTGTGCTCCGGATCTTGGGGGGGGGCACCATTGGTGCCGAGGAATATTTTTAGCCCATCATTTATTTTTATCCATCCATCCATCCATCCATACTTACAAAATTTCGCGTTTATAATATTAGTAGGATAGGATGAGATAGAATTAAGTAGTAGGATTATCGAAAGTTTTATAATAATTGCAGACCTCCACTGTTTTAGAACATATTTATTTAAATAGATGTTCCAATCGGATTCTAATCAATCACACTTAGTTCGTCTTGTGATTGATGTTAGAGCGCACTCGTTCTAAGAGCACTACGCTATTAATATCTATAATATTATGTAGTTATATGACTAAGTATAAAAATATTATTATACGAGTATCCGCAGGTGTGTGTGTGAAGCATAGAAATATAAAAAAAAACAGGTGAAGTATTTCACGGGGCTTCAGTGACCGCTCGTCTGAAATAACTAAAATTATGAAGTAAGTAAATTAAAGCGCGTCACAAAGGCGGCCGCTGGGAGTTCGTCCCTTTTTGTGCGCTCGGTTTACATGCCGGCGTCGCGTAGTGGCCGTCGACCCCATACACTCTAATGCTAAGGTTCTCAAACTATTTGGTGACGGACCGCTTTTGGAAAACGAAATATTTGACAGAGCCCTAAAATAATCAAATCTGGTTTTATGTGTTTTCTTCATTCATCTAATGGGAATTATGAAATAGATTTGTACTTTTCATCAATTGTTTGATGCCAGCCTCGCTTGATTGAAGAGAGTTGAAGTCGCAAGTCGCATGTCAGGTTCGGCATCCAGTCTAGTGCGTTATTTTGTTTTTATTGCTGCTTAAGTTGAGAATCCTGTTTGGCACAGTTCAAATAGCCTTGTTAAAGTTTTAGGTACCTACTTAGCTCGAGATAACCATCACTTTTCTGTATGGCTTGGAGTAGTATTTTATAAAGGTACTAACACTAATAAATAATATATTTCAATCGCTGCTTCCCTGCGACTAGGACCTCCATGTTGTTTTCCTCATCGCTATCACTGTGGCGAAGTTGTCAACAGCCTCGGACACCACGGCCTGTCTTGGAGCCGAAGTGCAGGTCGCTTAGCACGTCACGCTAACATTAATGACATCATCCGACGAGCCCTTGTCACCGTCGGCGTTCCAGCTGTATTAGAACCCAATGGCTTGGCACGCGATGGCAGAAAACCGGACGGCATGTCCTTATTTCCATGGAAGATGGGTAGGCCTTTAGTGTGGGACGCAACGTGTGTCGATACTCTTGCGCCATCCCATATTCCTGGCTTGGCGTGCTGTGCTGGCGCCGCCGCTGCGGCTGCGGAAAACCACAAGCAGCGAAAGTATAATAAAGGTATAATAGCCTTATAGGCAATTATATTTTCGAGCCGTTTGGGGTTGAAACCCTAGGGCCGTAGTGGAGTCCGAGTGCTTATAGTTTATTTAATGAAATCTCGAAACGGCTGTTTGACACTTCCCGTGACCCAAGGGCTGGCTTTTATCTTGGTCAGAGGCTAAGCATTGCCATTCAACGTGGCAATGCCGCCAGTCTCTTGAGTACACTTAAAATCAAAATCAAAATGAAAATATTTTATTTCACATTAGCCTACATGGGCACTTATGAAACATCAGAAGCTAGGTGCACGGTTCCAATTGGTCGTTTTCTATAGAGAAGAGCCGGTAAGAAACTCCATGGTTACTCTTTTAAAAGATAATTGGCTTTTACAATATTTTTGAATTACAGTGTTAATAGTTATGGGGGGACGGTGTAGCGCTACCAGCCGACAGCGATGCGGAGGAATTTTTCGACGCCATATTTTAGATATTAGTTGTTTATTTGTACAGTTCGTTTTATTTAATATTAGCCAGAAAATTTTTTGGTGTTAGATTGTATATTTTATTTAAAACTAGCTGTGCCCCGCGGTTTCACCCGCGTAGGTCTCGATCTCGTTTTAAAGTAATACTAATATTAATAAGTCAAGGAAAAGCAGCTACAATCTATTTTACGTCTCAGGCTCTAAAACTAATCTGGGACATTTCGCCGTTTTCCCGAGACTCTGTAGGCAATACAATGAATTGTCAAAGCGTTGTAATCTGGACATACCCTCCCCATTTCAAAATACAAAAAAAAATTAACCACTGCAAAATAAGGTCTCTCCAACACATAGTCAGCAAATGTGAAATAATTATTATTAGGTATAAGTACTCAACAATTTAATTGTATTAAGAATGACAACAAGAAATCATGTAATGAAGACATGTTATTTTTTTTTTTTAGCAACTTCATCTTTCCCTATTTTAATTTTCGTCCAGTTTACACCCAGTTATATAATGTGCATGCTGTGGTCTCTTGTAATTGAAGGAGCACACGTGATGGAACAGTTTTTGTTATTGTAATTTATATGTATTGTGTATGTGTATCCTTTGTATAATTTAAAAATAAATAATACAGTCAGTACGTATTCAGTAATCTTCACACAATATTGATAAAAAACAATCGGGATTGCAGTGGACAAGATTTGATGAAATTCATTATTTTCACCGCTTCGTTAAGAACAAATTTTAGATTCTACTCGCCCCTTTGAATATTAGATACCCCAACTCGCCCCCTATTGTTAGTAAGTTAAAAGTACTGTCAGCACTCTAAGTTTATAAATATTTAAATAAATATAAAAAAAATATGCAATCTATATTGTAAGTATGTTCGTCATTTTTCAGAAGTACATTAAAGTCCATATTATTACTTTAAATGAACTTAAAGTTTTTATTTATGTGTACAGAAACTATAAACAATACAGGGTGTTAGGGTAAACACCGTTATCCTTAAAACCAGTGGTTTGGTGTCATTTATAGAACGTAAAATCAGTGAAAAATTACGATTTTGTTTTAAATTACTTGTTACCACTAGTGTATTTCACCCTTTCACCCATGTGCTAGGGCAACGAACTTGCGTCTCAACACGGGTGGGGGGGGCGTGCAGGTGACCTGGGGGCTTACTCTTCAAACTAATTTTAATTCCAATCTAAAGCCAATACGATTCCAATGTTAATTTTGCAGTCACGTGATTCGGTACTTTTGAAAACAATATTGTCAACATTGGATTGAAATTGGAATTGCCCCGCGATTATTTTGTTACACGTGAAGTTAGCTATGTTACGGCCCGCAATAGTGGTGTTCAACTCATTACGATAAACCGCTAATAGGGCTTTAAAATGCTTTATCCTTTAAATAAGAATGCTAATAAATAAATATGATATAAGTAAACAGTTGTTTAATTGATTGATTGTAACATATTAAATTCATTTGGGCGTAAGAATATTATTAAAATCATGAAATTTACCATGACTTTGGCTGCATGCGGAAGGGTCGTTGCCTATAACTACTACAAAAAAAATTAGGCGGCGTGCGAGTTCTCCAATTTCAAAAACAAAGTAAGGTCAAGAGGTTATAGAAAAAGTGAATTCGAAATGCAAGTTTGTTTAGCTAGTTCATTAACGTAAAGATATCGATCGCGTGTGGTTCTTTTTTAGTAACAATTACAATTTATTTTCCGTTAAGTTACTAATATTAAAGTTTTATACAAGTGGTACATAAGTAAATAAACAATATGTTAACATAGCAACCATATGTTCTTCCAATTAGATTTTGGTAACTCGCACTCGCATAAAAAGACAGTGCCACTAAATCCTGCAAGAATTATACAAGTATTAATTAAGTTAAAAGATCTTTCAAACAAAAGTCATGATAATAATATCATTGATAAAACCACGAGATAAAACTAATATATCAAAGACAACATACAACAGAAGAAGTGATATATCACCATAAGGTACTTACCCTTATGGTGATATATCACTTCTTCTCTTAATGTTTTCATAAATTTTCTCAAAAAAATCCTTGCTCACTCTATAATTTGCTTTAAATTCGTCTTCATTCATAGAAAATGCTTCGTCCTTAAAACGCTTCATCCAACGCTCACCTCGTCTTTGTTTTAATTGTTTTTTATGGGAATTACGTAAAACACTGTATATTAATGCCAACCCTGCCATGTTATATACTTATTACTTGCTGAAAACCACATAAAACGCAAAACAATATCTAAAAAGTTACATTTTTGTTATTGGAAAAATCCCAATCAACAAACAATCCCAACGCAATACTGGCGCAATAGACGGCTGTCAAAGTAAGTCAAGAGTAGCACCCCAAGCCCGATCCCGATTCCACTTAGTTCCCAAAAATGGACACGCAATTCAAATACAATTTGGCGCTAGCGTCGAACTCAAGAGTACGAAACGTGAAAATTCCAATGTCGATAGATCGGAATTAAAATCAAGAGTAAGCGCCCTGAACGGCCGTGAGCGGGACCCCTCTCTCAGACAGTCAGCTGTTTCGCTAGCGAGCACGGTG
The DNA here is from genome assembly GCA_947522985.1 of Lithophane socia. NCBI lineage: Eukaryota > Metazoa > Arthropoda > Insecta > Lepidoptera > Noctuidae > Lithophane > Lithophane socia. The sequence goes on from OX383254.1 coordinate 18,143,198, forward strand.
TCGCATAGAAACTTTTTAAAATCTTTTGATAAAAATAACGTTTTTTTTTGTTGTTACTCGGTCATTTATATTTATATTTAAGACAACTACCCATGGTTTGAATGACAAGACTGTTTACCCTTACACCCTGTATATTATACAACTTACTACTACTTAACTAATGAAATCCTAACTAATATAAATTAAAACTAACTATAAAAATAAACAATTAATATATAATAATATAATATATGCTTTATTTCGGACTACATATCACACAATCCATATAATCTTAGTAACAATGACTTAAAAAACTATCTCAAACTTCAATCAAAACCTAACAAAAAGTACTGGGCTTGCATGAATTCAAGATAGTAATAAAATCTTTAGTATTTTCCCACTAATAAGATTTGGATAAAAGATACACAAATAGTTAACTAATAAACTCAGACCAATAAAAAAGCTAATAAAAAAGTAAATACTAGGCTCGCATAAATTCACGTTTAGTAACACTTGAGATAAGTACTAAACTAATTAGCAAATATCACAAAACGCATCCCTTCCACATTTTAATACAAACTTAGAAAGAGAAAGCATTCATATAATATACAACTCTGATACGACTCTCTCAAACGTTTTGCTTATTGGACCTATGAAAAAGGTTCCTTTTGTTATTATAGGTAAGCCAGGTAGCAAAAACTACCACAAGATGGTGAGATTACAGATAGAGATAGTAAAGTAATCAAACATGGCGTTATTCATAATGTATGCATTTTTCTGTCTGACTGTACCATTTTTGGTTAAATTTAAAAAGGAATTGCCGCAAGAACGAATCGATACACCAAAATAAGTTTTTAAATGTCAATTTTCCACTCGCCCCTTCGTAAGGGGCGAATCACTATACCAAAAACCAAAATAATAAAAAACGGGGCGAGTGGAACATTTTAATCGAAAGGGGCAAGATCCGAGGGGCGAACGGAACCTACACCACTTTGAGTATGGCTGCTCTAATAAAATTATATAATTATAAAGTATCTACTTTGTTTTGCGGCGCTGAGATTACCTGCGAGTACCTACTGTGAGAGAGCCCGAGGTGTGCGGTGCGGTGGTTGGGGGACGTCTGTGTGTGACACGCGGCCGGGTTAATGTGGCAAGCTAACAGCAATTTGAAAGTTGACTTATAACGTGTGTCGCGGCGTATCAGTAACGCGTCACATTACGTGCCAACGTCGTTACGCGTCGATTGAATTGCGCTCGTCTCCCGCACTCATGCGGCGCGACGTGTGACGTGCCCAATGTCACCGATACTCGCCATTTTTGTGAAAATTACGCCGCGATCCAGTTACGAGTTATGAGTACGACGGTATCGGTATATTGCGAATATCACCCCGGTCGCCGCCACACTCCGCCGCACCGCCATGCGCCACGGCCGCCACGCTGCGGAACTGACAAAATCAAAAATCAAAATGAAAATATTTTATTTCACATAAGCCTACATGGGCACTTATGAAACGTCAGAAGCTAGGTGCACGGTTCCAATTGGTCGTTTCCTATGGATAAGAGCCGGCAAGAAACTCCATGGTTACTCTTTTTAAATATAATTGACTTTTACAATATTTTTGAATTACAGTGATTTGATTGATTTTTCAAGGTCTTTATTACTAAAAAGGTTGTTACAGTGATGATTACAAATGATCTTATTCTATTTGTAGACAAATCGTGATTAATTTTGTTGCATAGGCTACTGTTTCGCCTTTACAAACATTAGAACATGTTTTTATTATCTTATGTTGACATGAATTACTTATGATGTACATCTTTTAACTACTAGGTATGTACAAGTCTTAGTATGGACCCACATAATTATTAATGTTTAAGTTACAAATTTTTGAATTACATTGTTTAGTTAGTTAGTTAATTAGTTATGGGAGGACGGTGTAGGCCTATCAAAAAGTTTCAGGTAAAAAAAGTCTACAATCCACTAATCCTACAACGTTCTCACATTCACAAGGTAGAAAATAATCTATTTAAGATAAATATGAAACTACAAATAAAAACCTATTTAAACCAAATGACATGATTGCCATTACAACTGTAACAATTCTGAATAATTAACATGTCGGCAAAAGCCACTAATAAAGAGTTGAAATTGAATTGTAGGTATAAAATGTAAAATAATATTATTATGTATGTCAAGGATGAATGTAAAAATAAACACGGCAATTTGGGAGCGGTTAATAGAATCTTACACAATTATGCCGGTAATGAGGTACCAGGGACACATGTGCAGAAGGAATTATTGCCAAACTTCCTTGTCTTCAACGTAGTCTTTAATCTTATAATATGTTTTTTTGATAAGGACACGTTTGATGTGGGTTTTGAACTTACCATCGCTAAGTTCTGTAACCGACTTTGGCAACTTATTATAAAAGCGGATACTGTTTATAAGAAACGACTTACTAGTTTTAGCTAATCTAAATTTGTGTATCACAATGTCATGTCTACTACGTGTATTTATATTATGGATTCGCTTCTTTTTTTTGAAGAGTCCTATATTTTTGCGAACATACAAAATACTTTCTAAGATGTATAGAGAAGGCAGAGTGAGTAGGTATATCGATTTCGATTTTTTTGACGAATCGTCTTCCAACTTTTAGTTCACGTTTATATACTCAATTAGTGCACGGTGCTTTCAAACTTGGGTTTCATTCGGTCAGATTTCCGTTCCCAGTCGTTTAATTAAAAAAATAGGTTTTTGATGTTAATCTGAGCGAAAAGTAAGTACCTAATAGTTCTTGTTATTGTATTCCATTGCCAGTAACTAGTACATACTCGTGTTGTTGTTTGCTAGGGCGTTTATGTTATTAGCAGTCTATAAATTTATACAGGAAGCCTTAAACATAATAAATAATACAAAATACGCAGTAGGTAGAATGCTTGACATGACCAAAGCCTACGACAAAGTATGGTATTTTGCTAAACAAGCTTTATAGAATAGGGATCCGCGGTAAATCACAAGAATGGTTCAAATCTTATCTGGAGAACAGAGCACAGTTCGTAGAAATAGAATAATTCAATAACAAAATCAACGAACTTCAAAAGTCCCGCTCTGACAGAAAGGCGATAAATCGCATCAATACCACAAGGAAGTGTTATTGGATGTTTCCTGTTTCTTGTCTATATCAATGATCTCCCAAAATTCATAGCAGAATCCGGACCATGCGTTTTGTTTGCGGATGACATCTCCATCCTCACGCCATGTCATGATAACCTAAACCTAAACAATACCCTTAATGATATACTTAGCAAAATAATAACCTGGGTGAACGAACATAACCTCGAAATTAACTATACAAAGACTAAACTAATTACTTTCCATCCCCACCAAAAAATCCACTAAGTATAGCATTTTCCTATAATAATCATAAAATAGAAGCAGTCAGTGAATTCACATTACTTGGCATAAACATAGACAAGAATCATCGAGATATAAGTACTAACGTACGTTAGTACTTATATCTCGATGACAAGAATATAAATTGGAAATCACACGTACAAAAAATTAAAACGAAGCTTTCAAAATTCTTGTATGCTTTTCGTGAAGTAAAAAAAAACCACAAACTCGCAGACTGCCCTGGTATGCTTATGCATGGCTTAGTTATGGCATAATAATGTGGGGAAACAATACAGATGCACTAACACTGTTTACAGTTCAAAAGAAATTTGTCCATATCTTAGTAAAAATACAACAGATAAATAGTTGCAAGCCTCATTTTAAAAACCTGCAAATTCTAACACTTCCGTGTATTAAGCGAACTTGCATATTTCAAGTATATATACTTGAAATATGCAAGTTCGCTCATAAACACCAGGACTTTTACACTAAACGAGAAGACATACAAACAAGATTCACACTACGCTACAAAACACGACTAAACTTATCAACATCCCGCCTAAAAATACATTCAACAAGCCCCTGGTTATGTCAATAAAAATATATAATAAGCTACCTGAATCAATAAGACAAGTAAAATAACTCCACCTATTTACGAATAAATTAAAAAATCGATTAATAAGTAAATGTTATTACAGTGTAAACGAATATCTAGATGATAAATCCCTAAAGCACATTTAAAATACCCAAAAAAGGTCTTTTGTTTTTAATATTAGGAATTATGTTAGATTATAAGATGAACAATAAGTCCTCTCTACCTATACCTATACTTTTTTTGCTGTGCCCGACAGGGTCCACGATTGTTCATACGCAAATGTTTACCACCTAAGTAAATACATTGTGGAATGCAATAAAGAATTGAAATTGAAATTGTTGGTTTAATTGAGTAGGAGTGGACGCATGCCTACTGCAACACTGCAAGCTATCGAATATGTGAGCATCATATTATAATGTTTGGTAATTGAGGTGCAGCGAGCCGGTGACGCCAGGCGATGTCCTGACGTCACATGACGTAGTTTTGCTCAGCTCAGCGAAGTACGATCGGTTCAGCGTTCACAGTTTTAACGGAACACGAGTGGAGTAGGCTTTATGTGAGTAAGTGTCGTTTGTCTCTCGTGGCAATCTTTTGATGCATCATATGGCAATCTTTTGATGCATGACGTGGCAAGTCGCAAAGGCGAGACGCGGTGCGGTGCGGTGCGGAGGAGCGCGGGCGGGTCTAGGCGGGCCTCAAATTGGCAATTTACCATGACGCGGTGTCGCGGGACCGGGATCATCGCTCTTGTTTCATCACTGCACACGTGTCGACATATAAAGCCCTTTGTGGCGAATTCTTTTGATCTATAAATCGATCACCCGCTGAAAATTCACACTGTAATTTCCTGCCTCCAAATATCTGTACGTACTACGTTTTATGCGATAACCTTTTTATTGGTCTGAGGCGGTGACGAACAAAAATGGTCAAGGTGAAGCCGTGCAACAAATCAACAAGCCGCATGTATACATGTACCAGGACGCCTACAAAATTATACGACGACGGCTTCATTACTTTTGACCATTTTTGTACCTGTCACAGATATTATAATACTCCTATGTCTTGATTTCTGTCCGAAATATTTTCTTCTTTCGTACTTTTTAGATCACTTTTATTTTTCCGTAATCGGGTTACGGGTTAGGTACAGTATTTTTAACCGACTTTCAAAAAGGAGGAGGTTCTTTGATCGTCTGTAAGTTTTATTTTATTTTCTTATAAGTAAAAGTATGTCCTTCGGTTTTTTCGTCAATTGTGGACCGATTTTGAATCTTGGTAGAGGAAACTCGCGGTTTGGTAGAGGAAACCTGAGCAATCGAAGGATTCTAGGATTGATCCTGAGCGATGGGAATGCGGTTTCAAAGGTGCGAGACGCAGAATAACTTTGCTGCCGAGCGAAACACACAACTTTTCACCTCACTACAGCGAGGAAAATGGTGTCTCCATGCATTGAACAAATATTGTAGGTACACTTTTATGCACTTTTAGCGCAATTTTCCAGAAGAAAGTTCAATTCTGCATTATGTACCGCTTGCACTAACTCTGCCACTACTAAACAAACCAAAATGATGGAAAGCGAATTGAAAACCTACCTACACAGAAGAAAATTATAAAAAAGTTTTTTGAAGTGAAAACTTCTTTAGGCGCGTTGAGCTATTTTTTTCGTGCTGGCCAGTCTGATTATTATAATAACAAAAAAAAAAAAACAACCGACTTCGAAAAAAACCACTTAAAAAAGTGAAAAATTACTTTAATTTCGGAAGTCGGTGTCTTTGCTTTTGAATTTTGTTTTTTTTTGCCACCGTATACCGAAATTAAACTTATATTTCACTTTTTTTGTGTTTTTTTTGGAAGACGGTTGTTTTTCTTTTGTAAAAAGTTTTTAGTTTTCACTTTTTAGTTGTGGTACCTACCCCACACAAATTCGAATACCACTACCTGCTATGTAAATAACAGTGAAGGAGTAAATTAAGATATCGTCTAGTTAAACTAAGTGGGAAAAATACGTAATATTGGAGGTAACTCAAAACCTACGCAAACAAAGTTAATAAAATTTATATGGAACCACACGGGAAGAATCATCAAAATCGGTTCACCCAGTCGAAAGTTCTGAGGTAAGAAACATAATAAAAACAATAAGTACAGACGAATTGATAACCTCCTCCTTTTCTGAAGTCGGTTAAAAAGGTCTATATTCCACTCAACGCCAACTCCACTCACTCATCGCTCTGTAATGATTGTAAACACGTCAAAGTTGCCTAGCTTGAGAGTTTTTGCGAGTTTATTTGATTATTGACGTATTACAAACGCTAAAATGGTTCCAACTGATTAAAATATTTACTTTTTAACAAAACCACAAAGCGCTCGACCTCTAGAGACGTCACTCACAATTTTAGGAAGAAAAAGAAAAGCTCTGGTTCAGGGTTTATCATTATTTATTTATTTTAATTAAAACTACATTAAATTACCTATAAATTAAAAGCAGTTCATAAAGCAATTAAATATAAATTCGCAAGCGAATTTCCGCCATTTCCTTTGCAGTAATTTCTTTGTGCCATGCTTTCATTTTGCTGCTGTGCTATGTTGGTAGCATGGCGTGTTTTATTGTTAGCCCTGTCTTTCGTGCTCACTATACCACAAGAATGAAAGAGATAGGGCGCTTAGTTTCACAGATAATCGCAAAAAAGTTGGACCATAGTCGAACTGCCGTGGTACGAAGAGCTTCAGTCAACTATGTTTTGACAGCTGCCGTAATATGACAACTATCAGTGGAAGGGTTAAAAACATATGCATACATAATATAATTTGTAAACACACCGCCTTACTAATAAAAGTAATTTGACTTTTGAAAGAAGAAGACAAAGCGTTGTGTAACTATACAGGCGCTATACAACGTTTATTAGTAAGGCGGATAGTGGTGCCGATTCTCTTGTACACCGAACTAAACTAACAAAACTATCACTAAAATTCCTTACTTTTTACTATGAGAATCTTAGAGCTATTCTGCCAAAAAAAATCTCTAAATTTAAAAATTATTTTGACAGAACTAAAATCGAATTTGACAATCGCGACTCCACTTGGTACCTACTTGTTTGCCTACCACGTGATTTTTTTTGAGCCAGAGATGCGCGCAATATGGCCGTCTCGACGTATTTTTATATGGAATTTTTCACTTTTTGGAAGAAAACAAAAAAAATAAATTACCAACATGTTGAGTATTACGGGTTTGCGGGTTGCAAAGGGGGTCAAAATTTTCATTATTTTTGCGATAGGACACCGTTTTCGAGATATAAGCAAAAGAAAATAAAAAAGATACAGTACCGTTTTGCAACTGAATTCGAAGTGTTGGTTTGAATTTTAGTTCATGACATCTAATTTTATTCCACACATTTTTAATCGTGATTAAAAATAGTCAGAGTTAGTTAGAGGATTTTAGATATAGAACAAAAATTTTGGTTAAAACGTCAAATTCAGAATAGCATTTTCACTAAATTAAAACTCAGTGCCACCGTAGAACTGTCAAACTAAATTATAGTTAAGTTGTGTCACTTTAGTCTATTTTCAGAATAGGAAATCGTCGTTTGACAGGAATAAACTAAATTTTAGTGATTTTTAGTTTAGTTTAGAGAATTTGTGACAAGAGAATCGGCACCAGTATATTTTTTTTGACAAATAATATTGTTTGAAATGAAGATCGATCTTACTTGGACTGTAACTCTGTTGGTATGAAGTGACAACACGTGTGCTGGTGAACGGCGGCGGTAGCCGCGTGTGGGCGCGTGCGGCGCCACGAGACTCTCCCCTGTTTTGTTTATGAACTTTCAGTTCCGGCAGGTTTCTTTAAGAATATTTTCCTTATCGCCTTGTTTAGAAAAAAAAAATGAACACAACAAAATTGTGTCGCGTTAAACTGAGCAGCATGAAATCGTCTTATTTCAGGCGGATATAGATGGGTGTGGAATTTGCTGACGGTATATTTCGTTCGATCTAAAGCCGGGTTTATCCAGTTTGTGGAGAAATCGGTGGAAAAAATCCTTTTGTAATACATCGTCCCAGAGTACCGCGCGGGTGGAGCGACGCTTATAGATAAGTGTGCGGGGGACGTGGGCGCAGCGTAGCAATTAGCTAAGTACTACAATTGAATAAACTCAAACTCAAAGCATTTATTTCAATTAAACTACACTTCTCATCAGAAAAATCGAAACACTTCCGTTTTTATGGTTTCTGTCCTAATTTAACACAAAAAAGTTTCCATTCCATGAGTCAAATCACATGATTGTATAGCTGGCAGTTTGGCCATTACAGTGATAAGCGAAAATTCAAAATTCAAAATTAGAATTTCATTTGTTTATCCTATAAATGAAATGATTCACTGTTTTGAGACAAATGTGTGTTTAGAGTTGGAGTACATTTCACCTTTGAAAACTAAAAATTAGCGCTTATCTTAAAACTTTTTGTTCTGTGTTCTGTATACTGTGTGTACTGTGACTGTGGGACGTCTTTTTTCTAAAACATATGGATACTTCGCCAGCAGAAGCCGCCCAAGTGGTGGCATTGCTGGATTCTGGACTTAGTCAGCGTGTTGTGGCTGAAAGATTGCATCTAAGCCTGTCGTCTGTTCATAGAGTCTATAAACGCTATCGGGAGACTGGTTTGTTTACGCGCCGTTCAGGATCTGGCAGGAATCGGGTCACTTCTGATCGAGATGATCGATTTATTGCAACAACTTCTTTACGAAATCGACGCCTTAATGCTTTTCAACTGCAGCAGCAGCTTAATGTTGTACGTAGGGTGGCTGTAAGTGACTCTACAATTAGAAGAAGGTTGAAGGAACGTGGACTGGTACCGCACAAGCCAGCAAATGGGCCGTAATTAACTGCAGACCATCGAAGAGCGCAGCTTAACTTTGCACGTGAGCACCTAAATTGGTCATACCTCCAGTGGAACAAAGTCCTCTTTTCTGATGAGTGTAAAATTATGCTGTATGGTAACGACGGAAGGAACAAGGTCTACAGAAGAGATGGAGAACGCTTCGCACAATGCTGCATTGAAGAAAGGCTCAGCTATGGTGGCGGTTCGTGGACGGTTTGGGGAGGAATCAGCGGCGACGGTAAGACAGAGCTTGTCTTTGTGTCTGGGCCACGTCTGCCTGCACTAAACAGTCACCGGTACATCGAACACTGTCTTGAGCCTCACGTGATGCCCTATGCACATTTTATTGGCAACGGTTTCATATTCATGCACGACAATGCTAGGGCTCACACCGCGAGGGTCGTACGAGATTATGTTACCGAAGTCAGTATCTCCATTATGGAATGGCCAGCAAGAAGCCCGGACATGAATCCGAGTGAACATCTATGGGATGAATTAAAGAGACGAATTCGTGCAAGAGATCCTGCCCCAGAAACTCTTAGCCAGCTGCAAAATGCAATCCAAGAGGAATGGAATGGAATGCCACAACATTTGATCGTGACTCTCATCCGATCGATGAAGAACCGTATGGAAGCAGTAATAAGAGCTCGGGGAGGGAATACAAGTTATTAAATAAACGTTTCTTAACTTTTTTTTTCATTTACTTGTGTTGTTTTATCAATTTCCTTCATACTCCATACAGGGTAAAAATAACTTGATAAAAAAAAACGAAACCTATGAAAATTTAATTTGAATTTAGAACATTAACATTAGGATTTGAAAACCTCATATTATTCACGACATTTGACATATATTTCTAAATATACACATTTTTCTGATAATCCTTACAAAAAAAAAACTTGCAAGGTGTTTCGATTTTTCTGATGAGAAGTGTATTTACAGGCACTTTTGAATTGTCAAGGAGTCGGTCAGTCAGAAATCTGAAGCTAGTTGCCTATTCCAAAGCGTAGTCGGTACCTATGGAGAAGATCGGACAAGAAACTACGCAGACACTCTTATAAATAAAATAAAAATTGATTCAAAAAAATTGGTTACATGATTCATGTTGAAATTATATAATACAAAGGAGGTTCAGTTTATACAATGCAAAGATGGTGTTAAATCTTCAGCAGCTCCAACAGTATTTTCGAATGTTAATTAGTTAGTTGTGGTTGTGGAACAGGACCAGCATTAAGCCAAGCATTTTTATCAGAAATGTAATCCTCCAACTTATAATATACCTGCATAGTGTGCGTTTTATACAAGTTTTGAATTTCGTCTCATTCAGTTGAAGTATGTGGGGAGAAATTTTATTATAACATTTTAAACAGTACCCCATGAAAAATGAATCTACTTTAGCCAGTCTGAAGCCTGGTTGAACTAATAGGTCCCTATTTCTGGTACTATATTTATGTCTATCACTTCTTTTACTTAAAAGATGTATTTTTTTTCTAACGTGCATGATGTTTTCATCTCAGGTTTTCATAGATATGTATATTGACAAACTACCGTCATGAAGTTAATATCCTTATACAGTTCCCTTAAAGAATCGTGTCTGCGGAGATTATAAATGGCTCTGATTGCTCTTTTCTGCAGAATAAAGATAGACTCGATGTCTGCAGCCCGTCCCCATAGTAAAATACCGTAAGACATGATGCTATGAAAGTAACTAAAATTGACTAGCCTCGCGGTATCTACATCAGTAAATTGACGGATTTTTCTGACAGCATATGCTGCTGAACTGAGCCGTCCTGCAAGAGATGTTAAATGAGGACCCCATTGTGTCGTGTAAGTACCGTGTGTATTTTCTCCGGGGAAGGTCGACAGTTAGGTACAACAAACAACACAGCTGTCAGCTGTCTATTTCGGTTTATTGATGTTATTCCTTGTTCCGCATTCTTTTTTTATATTTCCGACGGAGTTGGGACGAATTAAATATGAGTTTGAGCTTATAATATTGTATGTCAAACGTTGAGTGGCGTATACTTAATTGAAAAGTTATTTTGGAATGAAATGGAGTATAAAGGTTAGGTTAAGTTGCGATGTGGTGGCAGTAAATATACACAGGCGCGCATAATGAGCGGTGCACCGTGACTAACGAGTCGCAGGCCTCATTTCGGGTGCAGGACCGCTCGGGCCACCGCAGACCGGAACACCGCGGCCCATGAGAACTTACGGTGCAGCGTACTATAGTATGATAGATGTGCGGTACGACTGCTGAGAACTTACGGTGCAGCGTACTATAGTATGATAGATGTGAGGTACGACTGCTGAGAACTTACGGTGCAGCGTACTATAGTATGATAGATGTGAGGTACGACTGCTGAGAACTTACGGTGCAGCGTACTATAGTATGATAGATGTGAGGTACGACTGCTGAGAACTTACGGTGCAGCGTACTATAGTATGATAGATGTGAGGTACGACTGCTGAGAACTTACGGTGCAGCGTACTATAGTATGATAGATGTGAGGTACGACTGCTGAGAACTTACGGTGCAGCGTACTATAGTATGATAGATGTGAGGTACGACTGCTGAGAACTTACGGTGCAGCGTACTATAGTATGATAGATGTGAGGTACGACTGCTGAGAACTTACGGTGCAGCGTACTATAGTATGATAGATGTGAGGTACGACTGCTGAGAACTTACGGTGCAGCGTACTATAGTATGATAGATGTGAGGTACGACTGCTGAGAACTTACGGTGCAGCGTACTATAGTATGATAGATGTGAGGTACGACTGCTGAGAACTTACGGTGCAGCGTACTATAGTATGATAGATGTGAGGTACGACTGCTGAGAACTTACGGTGCAGCGTACTATAGTATGATAGATGTGCGGTACGACTGCTGAGAACTTACGGTGCAGCGTACTATAGTATGATAGATGTGAGGTACGACTGCTGAGAACTTATGCTGCAGCGTACTATAGTATGATAGATACAATATGCTTTTGCCTTTTTATAATGTTAAACCAGAAATATAATGAAACCAAAGTCGCTAGAAGTGCGTGCTCTCTCTCGGAGTTAGAGACACAGCTACCTATGTAATGTTCTCACTTGTACTTGTAATTAATCAGGTACGGTACCTTAATATGGTGTACGTACGGTAACTTAATATGGTGTTTATAATAGGGCGTACTCTATTTATCTATTTATGTATGTTCTACTCGTAAAATACTGGTATTCAGCTGCATCCGGTTAGACTGGAAGCCGACCCCAACATAGTTGGGAAAAGGCTAGATGATGATGAATAGGGCGTACTCTATTTATCTATTTATGTATGTTCTATGAGCCAATGAGTGTACGCATTTTATATTTAGCACTTTGTTCAGGTTAAGTTATTGAATCATTCAGAAAGAATTGCAAGTTTCCATTATACACAACTTTTAACTTAACTTACTAGGTTACAAGCAGAAATAGTAGCGGTTTTTTCTTTGTTAAGTTGCACAGATATTGTCGTAATATTTGCGACCCACGACATCCAAGTTGCGGCGTTTGCAAAGTATTTGTATGGTTGATGAGGCCTTAGAGACGTGTTAGCGGACCAATTATTTATTTATTTATTTATTTAAACTTTTCGCACTAAAAAAGGTACAAAGGCGGACTTAATGCCTGAGGCATTCTCTACCAGTCAACCAAGGGTGGTGAAGAGATTAGATGGCAGGTGCTCTAATTGAGAGGAACAAAGAGAAAAAATAGTAATAATAATATATCGTATTGCATTATAGATAAAGCAGGTTTACAGTACATAACGAAGCTATAAAATTATGATACATATACTTACACATATATTTACTACAATAAATACTATAATATATATTCAGAAAACATACAAATTCAAGGGTGAGACGTGGTGACATGACTCTACTCTATTTATTTCCAATCATGTGTCTGATAGTTAATTGACTCAGAAATAAAAACAGTTTCTCTAAAATAATAATAAAAGCGCTCTAACAAAACTTCCAAAGTAAAAGGCTTACAATGCTGCCACAATTTGTCTGTTTCAACTTTTGTACATAAACAAGATGTAAAGAATTGTTTTATTGTTCTTAGTCTTGTCTGGTTCTATAAATAATGTTATAAGTTTGCCACGTTTCTTCGCAAAGCCTCAGCGATTCTGTTAGTCTTCTCTACAGGACGTAAATCGGAGTTTATTGTTCTGGTGTCTAGAGCGGTAGAGCCCAGCAATTGAACGAAACATCATTACACTGCGTACTTAATTAAACATGTGAATCAGTGAGGGCAGCTGCAACCACCGCTTGTACCGGATGTGCAGCCGATGTGAAGTGCTCATATGTTATACTCACTTAAATCGGCTTTATGATAATTATTATGTTAGTACTAGGGTGTTTAATAAAAAGTGACAATGAGTACCACGTTGTAATTGATGATGTCATGTCTACTAAAATGTCAATGTATTGCAACCTTCACTAAAATTTTAATATTAATTCCTTATACCAATATTATTTATTTATTTCCATTGATCTCTCCGCGATCCAACATGTAGTCATTGAGATCTCTCCGCGATCCAACATGTAGTCATTGAGATTGTAAAAGCATTTGTCTTTTAACCATTGCCAACCGTTACCTTTTTTTTGAACATGGTCAAAGGTAAATCTTTAAAGGCGTCTGGTAATTTGTCATATATATCAACAGCATTTACGTACGAGTTCCTCTTAAACAATTCGAGCCTGCATTGCGGTAGACAAAGTATTTTTATTTCTAGGAGCTACGACATTTCGTTTAGTTACATCTTTATGTTTAGTAAAATACTCCGGATGTCGTTTTACAAATAGGCAAACTTCTCTAATGTACATACACGGTAAGGGCAGAATATTGTACTTTTTAAACAAGGGTTTACAACTATCCATAAACCAGGCTCCACAGATTACACGTACACATGTAATCTGTGGAGCCTGTTTAAAGATATTAATATCACGACGGTACCTTGTCAATATATCTACGAAAACATCATGTACGTAAGGAAAAATCTAAGTCTTTTCAGTAAAAGAGGTGAAAAACACAATTATAGGACTAGGAATAGGGACCAATTAGTTCAACCGGGCTTCAGACTGGCTAAAGTAGCCTCATCCTTCATGGGGTACTGTTTAAAATGTTACAATAAAATACCTCCCCACATACTCCAATTGAATGAAACAAAATTTAAATCTTGTATAAAACGCACACTATCGGCATAGTGTGCGTTTTATACAAGATTTAAATTTTGTTCCAAGCATATTATAAATTGGGAGATTACATCACTGACAAAAATGCTTGGTTCAGCGCTGGTCCAGCTCCACAGGGCGCATAAACTAATTGATTAGCATGCGAAAATATTGTTGGAGCTGCTGAAGATTGTAAAAACTATCTTTACATTGTATAAATTCAATCTCCTAGTATTGTATAACTGCATAGCACATGTGTGTGAGCACTATGTACTTACCTAAGTACTTTAAAGCTACCATTTACTAGGTTCGTCTTTCATTGACTTGAATGTGCCCTGGCGGCTGAGAGTATGTCATGCTCACTTTAATGTCTCGCTGGTGGTGGCGTGTGTGTTGGATCATTAAGTTCCCTTCAAAATGTTTGATTTATCTTTTATTTACGGACGCTTTTAACCTGCACGTTTTTCTACATTGTACTTACATGTATAATTCCAACATGGATGATGTAAACAATATATTGTAACAATATTCTGATTTAAAAGAGTGTCCATGGAGTTTCTTGCCCGTTCTTCTCCATAGGAACCTACTACGTTTTGGAATGGGCAACTAGCTTCATCTTTCTGACTGACCGACCCCTTGACAATTCAAAAGTGCCTGTAATTGGTTTATTTGAAATAAATGCTTTGAGTTTGAGTTTGTCATTTTTTTTTGTACTCTAAATGCTTTTATAATCTCCACCGAATTACCCCACAACAAGAGACCATAAGCGAGTACGGATGAAACGTATCCGTGATAGGCGCAAAGAGCAGCTTCTGTTGATACCGTGGCTCTTAATCTTTTTATTGCGTAGACAAATCTGTCAAGTTACAAACATAGTCGACGTGCGTTTTCCAGTCGCAAATCTGATCCAAGTTTATACCCAGTACTAGCACTTGTTCGATAATAGCATCATTGTATTTAATATTTAACTTCAATAGCTTTCTTTTATGGGTTTGGAATTGTATCATTTTAGTTTTCTCCATATTAATTTTTAGGTTGTTTGAATGTAACCAGTGTATTATTTTGTTGAAAAGCTGAGATACTAAATTTTTTTTTTGTGTGGTATTAATTATTTTGTTTATCATGTATGGACGTTAGACTATTGCAGGTTAACGGGAACGCCCTTCGTTAGATAACATACTGTTGTATAAAATATAGCCGTCACGTGTTGCAGCCGCGAAAGGGATCTCTCTGGAGAACAGCGCGGTATCTATTACTTTCCTACTTCCACAACTCAGTATTACGTCCAATTGATTGAGATTGGGACAAATCTATCGCAGTTTATTGGACTGAGCCCCAATTCCAAGCTTTAATAGGCTATTGAATAAAATAGGCAATTACGTCTTAAGCTCGCTATTACCATAGAATAAATAAAACCGTAACCCAGGAGCCCAGGACGACGAGAGGACGGACGCGTAGCAGTGAAGTAGGTCAATGAAGACTCCTGTACGTAACATAGGTACTTATTGGTGGAACTTGTGTCGACGCGCCGCGACGCTCCGATACATCAGGCCATAACGGGAATACGTACAAGGAAAGCGTCCGTGAAGTGAAACCAAACAGACACAGAAGGCACGGCTTTAGTTTTATACGTACTACAAAAGCGTCATGAAGGGATGCGCGATCGGCCGTCACGCGACTACGGTATCCAATGCTGCAGTTACTGGTCGGACCCCATTCAGGCCACACGACGACCTCACACGTTACAATCCACCTTTTGCGGCAGCTCGCAGCTCGTGAGGGGCGCTCATATAAATCGCTTCACTTCACCACTTTGTCGTCGAACTCGCTCACAACTAAATGTATTGACTGCTAAAGCTAAGCTCTTGTCAAGAGCTTGTGATGCTTCATCGCTCAAGCTAAACTGCCGACTCTTAAGCTGTCTACAGCGGAGGTGTTAACATAGCGGCCTTATCTTACTACCTACCTACTTCAAAAGATTTGTATGGGAACGGGTTAGCTAGATGACCTGAGATCAAACAGCTCTTATTAATAGCATCGATTCTGACGGTAAAATTTTTGTTTTGCAAATAGGATAGGCATTTAACAAGAAACATTATTATAATAAAATTGGTCACGATTAACTTTCTCGGAAGCTAATGGTAGGGACATAGGTTGATGGGAATACATATAAGGCCTCCTTGTTAACGACTGTTTTTGTCACATCCGTTTCAACGGGCACACATCGGTCGACGTCAACACACTTCTATGAAATGACGTGGACCACTGCGGTTTACTAATGTTTGCCATAATTTAAAATGTCATAATTTTGTATACCATAATTTCATATGCCGTAATTTCATTAGACATAACGCTTCAGTTGCCATAATCGTGATATGACATAAAATCATTTTCACTAATTTCATTGGTCATAATCGATCAAGTGTCATAATAATTGCTCTGTTACCCACTATCTCAAAAATTTTCGAAAAAGCAATGGCAAATCGTGTCAATAAATTTTTGGAAAAATATGACATTTTAGATAAAAATCAATTCGGTTTTAGGAAAAAATGTTCAACTACATTAGCGGTATATAACTATGTACAGGAAATTTACAGTTGCATTAACGAACGAAAGTACGCTATTGGACTATTTCTAGACATGACCAAGGCGTATGACAAGGTGTCACATAAAATTTTATTACAAAACCTTTACGGATCGGGTATTAGAGGGCAAGCTTTTAATTGGTTTAAATCTTATCTACAAGACAGGGTACAATTCGTAGAATTAGAATATTTCGATAGCATTCACCAGGAAACGTACAGCATACGATCAGATATGACTACCTTTAATACTTCAATACCCCAAGGAAGTGTTTTAGGATGTACCTTATTCATATTGTACATAAATGACTTGCCAAAAAAGATAAGTTCGTCGTGTATTTTGTTCGCGGATGATGTCTCTCTATTATTTGAAACGCCCGCAACCGTTGATCATCTAGCAATTATAAAAACTTTCACAGAAACTGAGCAATGGTTAAAAGAACATAACTTAGAAATAAACTTAACTAAAACTAAAATATGCCAATTCAGAACTTACCAAAGAACCCCACTAAATCTAAATACACTAACCCAACAAACAAAATTAGAAGAAATAAACGAATTTACACTTTTAGGCCTAACACTGGACACAAATCTAAATTGGAAGAAACATATAGAAACCACAAGAACAAAACTGTCCCAATTTATATATGCACTAAGCATATTGAAATGCAACACAGACTATAAAACCGCCCTATTATGCGTACGCCTACTCCTGGCTAAATTATGGTATTATTCTGTGGGGAGAAAGTACTGACTTTTTGGATCTGTTCATCCAGCAAAAGAAATGTATCAGAATACTAATGAACATAGACCAACGAGAGAGTTGTAGGCCACACTTTATTAAGCAACAAATTCTTACACTACTAGCAATATACATACTGCAAAGTTGTATATTTGTTAGGAAAAATAGGCACCTCTTCAAATCTAATATCGAGGTAAATGAAAACTATAACCGACGGAACAAGAATAGATTAATACTACCCATCACAAACTTAAAAGTTATCGGGAAAAGCCCATACTCAAGACTAGCTAATATATTTAATAAACTTCCGGAAAGTTTAAAATCCCTACCAAAAGACTCAATTTTCTCGAAACAGTTGAAATCTCTGTTAATAAAGAAAGGCTACTATACTGTTGAGGAATTTAAAACTGACAAATTGTGAATCGACTGACCGTGTATCAATATGCTTGACGTACCTATATGTGAAATAATAAATGACTTTATACTCCACAATAATTATGCTTAGGCCTATATGACTAAAAAGAGAGAAAGAAGTACTTATAATGATTTATTTGAAATAAAATGTAGTCCGTAGGTCAGTAGTAAGTTGGTTTACAAGAAGATATTGGTCTGAGGTTGAGAGAGTCCACTGCCAGGTGCATTTGGCGTCTTTCAGTAGATGTAGTTCGGGAACCCCAGAAGGTGTGTTTGGCATTATAGTCTCCGCCTGCGATAAACTTAGCTCCATATGTAGAAAATAGTTTGACATAGTCGTATTGGGTCGTCGTCGTCCATATTGGGTTTGTGTTTGGGAGGGCTGTAGATGGCAGAAACTACAATAGGGCTTTGGTGGTCTTCAATCACAATATTTGTTGCTTGAAACATAGCTGTGCAGATTGGCTGCATTTCATAGTGCTTGATGTTAGCTTTGATCAACACAGCACTGCCACTGTGTGCGGTTCCATCTGGATGCATAGTTTGGTAAAACTTGTTATGTTAATATTTTGCTATGTTAAAGTGGTTTTTTGTGGTAAAGTGAGTTTCAGAAATGAGTAATATTTCAACGTTATGTAAGTCAAGAAAAGCTTTCACCTCAAGGGTGTGTTGTGACAGCCCATTGGCATTCCATAGAACAATTGTTAATTGTTTGAATGTTGTGGAGTGGACATCATCTGAAGTAGTAGGTTTGTCATAGCACCTAGTTGTTGCATGATTTGTTGCATCATTATAAGCATTTCTTTCAGTTCAACTGGGTGGGGTATATTGTTATTCTGGCTTTGTACTTTTTCGTCGTAACTGGTTCTGCTGAACCTCAACCAATACGTTGAGGTTCGGCAGAACCAGTTACGACTTTAACGTAGGGGAGTACAATGTTTGTTTTTGTATGATATGACATTTTAGGTTGAGCAGGCAGCTGGGCAGTAGGCGTTTTATCGCATATGGGTTGGATTTATTTTTCAGATAATGTTCTCTTTCTCAGTGATGGGAATTTAGAATTTTGCAGGTCTTTGTAGACTTGGCAGCCCTTGTAATTGGCAGGATGATTGCCTTCACATAAAGCACACTTCACATTGTCTAGTCTCCCTTTTACTGGGCTTTCTGCCGAGGGGTGGTTTTGTGTACATTGAATACACTTTGATCGTTGGCGACAGTATTTTTTTGTATGACCGTATCCTTGTCAGTTCGCACATTGCGGGATTTCACGTTTGGGTCGGGGTTCCTCAAAAACGACATAACAGTGAAGCAGGTTCTTTATGTTATAAATATCCTTATTATTGTTATTCATTCGTCGTTCGTACAGGCGCCTGTAGGATATGAACTCCCCCCCCCCAACCTGCGGCTCTACGGCTCAACAATAGCGCCTCACACTCACATCAGTTCTGTAAACAGTCACTAACCCTTTGACGACGATCGTCAATACATTCGCGCCCGTTAGTGAACTCCGCAGTTTGTAGTTTGTGTTACTCTGTGGTTTTATTTAATTAACGCACGCTTTGTAATCAGCCTAAGTTGTGCCTTAATCACATTACACATCACTCGCTCGATCTCACGCGTGTACATAATGGCGCTGTTATATAAGTGCATTATGTGTTTGTTTGACAGAGCTCCGCAATTAATTGGTTCAGCTTGTAATTGAACGTGTTTCAATATGTTTACTAAATTAATTCTCCATCACAATCGACTGATTGGAATCGGATTGTTGTGCAGCCCAAAGGCGCGGCTTGCGAGAACAGTGGGTGTACGTTATAGCGCGTATACATTGATCATGTCGAGTGGCATGTGCAGTGTGATGGCTCACGGCTGGCGCACGCTTGAAAGTCAACAACGTGATTTATTCCGGTTGTTGAAGATGACGGACGAGACTCGAGAGTGCTGGATAATGGTTTATATTTGCATATTAACTGTCGTTGAAGGGCTCATCCGTTCGGCCCTCTTCAATAACTTTATAATTTTTTGTAATGTTTGCTGCCAATGTAATTAATGCGACGGACTCGATGCTTCGGCGACCGCGAGCTAGCACTGTACGCCACCAAATGTAAATCAAATTACAATCACGTGTAATAATTAGTAGTAGTAGTATTCGTTAGATCAGTGACGTTCTGTCAGCTCAGAGCGGGAGAAGTCATTTGAAGATATACCACCATAAAAAAAGGGGTCTTAGGAACAGGGTGTAAAGTTTACTCATCTTCTATAGAAAAGGGAGGATCCTCCGACCAGATGGGTGTCGCGTCTGACGGGCAACTGCCCAACGATTGATGTTAGGATTAGGAAATTCCTGTAATGATAGTGATGATGAGTTAATAATAACTTTAATGAATAAATTGTGTGACATCAGATGCCACCATATCGCTCCCCTCCGGAGACCGGAGGTCGATTAGATAGTGGGCTGAGTCTTGTATCTTGCGATGCTTGCCAGTGCCAGTTGAGGTTCCAGTGAGTCGGAACCGAGTGTCGCATAGTTCGCGGTGAGTCGGAACTGCTTCCCCAGTGGGTCGGGGTGGCGCTGTGCGTAGTGATCCAGTGAATCGGATGTGGTACAGCGCCGGGTTGTGGCTGACTGCTGGCGTCGACCAGGAGAGGATAGAAGAGCTCTGCTTTGTGACCGGCCGAAAGTGCAGATGCTGTGCCAAGGTTGCTGATGCGGCTGAGGGTGATGACCAGGAATGCGCATTCGCTGCATGGTAGTGGTCAAGATACCCGTTGAAGCCGTGGGTGCTGGCTGGCTATGTGACTCGCCTCACGAAAGCTTGCGGGAGTGATAATGATGACGTCACGCTGAAGTAGTTGCACGAAGGCTGCGTTGACGTTATCATTCGGGGTCACCAATTTAGGGTGTTTGAGGAACAGGGTGTTCACTCATCCTCTATAGTAAAAGGAGGATCCTTCGACAAGACAGGTGTTGTGTCTGGCGGGCAACTGCCCAACGATTGATGTTGGATATTTGTATATATGTCTATCGCGCGGTAAACTCTAATTAGGCGATGCAGGATTTATGTGACGTCATATCTTTGATGCGTAATTCGCATGTGGCGATGTAGATGCCGCCACAAACTATAAACTATTCTGCTTGGCCTGGGTATTAAGATTGGCTAGTTTGCGTCTTTTATTGAGTAATTGGATTATTAAATAAATAAAATTAATTAATAATTATATCATTCTGCAAAACAAAAACAAAGTAAGTAGATACAAGTAAGTTCACAACATGTTAACCGATAAAATCACTAACCCACACCTGACAATATAAAACCTATTTAGTACCTATTTATAATGTGTTTTGTACTGACCTGATCTTCCTCATCCATTGCTTAGTATATAAAATCCTTCAATAATCACCACTAGTTCACCTACAAGCAATTAAATAAATCAGAATTAAGTAAATGCACTATTATTTCGGCACGCGCTCGGTGCACTACGCTAACACCTCAAACCACAGGGGCGCCGAAAACGACCAAGTGAACCGGCGCGGCGATAATGTCCGATGCCACTCTATCGCGTCGGTGTGCAGTCACGAAGTTAAAGTCAAAGTCAAATCATTTTTATTTCAAATAGGCACATAAAAGTCACTTTTGAACGTCAAAACCAAAGAAATAGTTCTGATTCTAGTTGCCCCTTCCAAAAGGTAGTTTTCGTATGGAGAAGAATGGGCAAGAAACTCCACCGGTACTCCTTTAAAAATGTTTTACAATATTTTGAATACATGAATCATATAATTATATGTGAAGACGATGCACCTACAATAAGATTACTGTACCACAACAGGTAAAAAGAATGTTATTATGGAGCAATGACAAATAAATTAGTTATCAGATACATGGTGCTCACATATTTACAAACATTGTAAAAGTATACGATATTACAATATTCCTAACATTGTTACGAGTAGTACTAATAAGTCAGTGCGTGAGTTTAAGTAATGACAGAGTGTAAAAATCTAAGACATACAAATAATAAAATATACAGGGTGTTAGTGTAAACACCGTTATCCTTGAAACCAGTTGTTTGTTTTCATTTATAGAACGTAAAATCAATGGAAAAATCCTACTTTTTTTTTTAAAAGAAGATCTACGTTTTTCCACAAGAATATTTCATCCTACACGCAAGGGCAACGACCGGTCGCGGCTGGCGATTGGCGGGGGCGGGCGGGGCGCGCGGGACGTTACATGACCGGCCGTCAGCTGTTTCGCAGCTCTCTCGAACGCGTATCCATGAGTATCGGGACTGTGACGGATATTTTCTTTTAAAATCTTTTAATGAAAATAAGGTTTTTAATCGACTTCTTCAAAAAGGAGGAGGTTCTCAATTCGTATCTGTTTTTTTTTTTTTTTTGTGTGTATGTTACCCGATTACTCAGCCAATTATGAATCGATTTTGATGCTTCTTTTTTTGTTTGGTAGGTCATGCTTCAGAGGTGGTCCCATATAAATTTTATTAATTTTGCTTGCGTAGTTTTTGAGTTAGCTTCAATAATTACGTATTTCTCCCACTTTGCGTATGTAGATGATATTATTATCTTAGTTGAACACGAATTTGTTGGTTACGAATTTGTGTGGGGTAGGTATCACAACTAAAAAGTGAAAAAAAAACCAAATGCATTCGATTTAAATTACCTAATGTTAGAAGTAGCGAATGTGACATCATATTGAATGTTTCATCGAATCATATTTAGATCAACAACCTGACATTGACCAGCAATTTTAAAAAAAAAAACGTGATTTTATTTTATCTCTTTTTCGGCGTGATTTATATATTAGGTCCGACCTATGAAATCAGCGTTTATTATGGGGATTTATATAACAACCATGAACACTAATGTTTTAAAACTTTTATGCACTAATGTTTAAAAGCTAAGCTAACGTATGGCACTTAGATCAAACATCAAAAATAAGTTTTGGTCATATTTCTGCTAACACAATGAGGAGTCATTTTTAAGGTATTTTGTATGTTTAGAAAACTTTATGTAAT
Organism: Lithophane socia; assembly: GCA_947522985.1. Lineage (NCBI taxonomy): Eukaryota > Metazoa > Arthropoda > Insecta > Lepidoptera > Noctuidae > Lithophane > Lithophane socia. The sequence continues at coordinate 18,166,010 of OX383254.1, forward strand.
AAGGTTTCTTTTCTTATGTCGTTGGTAGTTGTCGATGATGGTCATTATTCGATATAATACCAAGCAATTGACATCAACCAATGAACGGACGGCAGGCAACAAGAGGTCAAACTTTTTATTATTTTTTAATCGTTGAATACGAGGCGTTTGGCTACTTTTGTATTTTATTATTTTGTTTTTTTTCTGATGTGTGTGCGTTTTGTTTGTGCAGAATAAACCATTTTTCTTTCTTTCTTTGTTGAATATTTTAATTCATAGAAATGACGAGGTCCTCTATTTGTGAAAAAAAAAACGCCAATTTCATAGGACTACTACTAACTCCAAAAAGACCACCCTATCACGTTTACTGATAGATCGTAGACGGCCGAAAAGTTGCTTGATTTAAAATGCTTCCGCTTTACTAAACCTTAGAATCTTAGAATTAAGTAAACAAAGCCTACAGTCCAAAGCCTGTGAAAATGTGATGGAATCATAATTTTACTAGTAATGTTCGGTCATTGAACTAACGTACATACCTAATGCATACGCTTGTTTTGTAGTACCTACCTACCTAGCCAGCTGGCAGGCATACGCACGCGTGCGGCGCGCTATTAGTGTGCGTGGAGATCGTGTAGTGTGCTCAAACGTTTCATGTTTAGTCAGGACGTCTATTTTATAAAAAAATACTTGGTGTGGTTTTATTAAATTAAATTACATATATTACTTTAGTCTTATAATTTAATATTCTAATTGGGGTGTATGAGCTCTTGCGTTTATTCCGTTACACGTTGTATACCTATACCAAATTACAACTTTCTAGTACTAAGAGTCAAATTCAAATTCAAATTCATTTATTGTTTGTCACAGGTAAATAGTCAGATCTTACAATAGTATTCATGAATCACTGTAACATACCCATGGGGTGTACAATATTTATATTAATAAGTAGGTAGGTATATCAATGTTGTTGGTTATATTACTGTTTTAGTCAACCTCATTTTACATTAATTCTTGCACAATTATTAGGGACATACAATTTAGTTTAATAAGTCAAAAAATAAAAATAGAAAAATAAGTTTACCATGTCAATTTTGCGTCAACATCATCAGACATTATTAATAGACATAATTATTTTGGTCATGCGATTTACATTAGATAAGTACAAAAAGTAAATTAAATAAATAAAATACGTTTAACATGTCAAGTTTTAGTCAACCTCATAAGTCGCAAGTCTCTGAGCTAAGCCGCGGACAGACAGACAGACAGACGGACATGGCGAAACTATAAGAGTTCCTTATTGACTACGGAACCCTAAAAAGGACAACGTAGGTTCATCATAATAATATCCTTTTCTACGTGAATACCGACAAGGGCTATACGAGGCGATTGCAATGGAACCAAATATTTAATAATTCTACCCGGAGCATCTTCATACCGAACCCAAATTCTATACATCGATGGACCTAGCATTTCTATACCTCGATGGACCTAGCATTTCTATACCTCGATGGACCTAGCATTTCTATACCTCGATGGACCTAGCGTTTCTATACATCGATGGACCTAGCGTTTCTATACATCGATGGACCTAGCGTTTCTATACATCGATGGACCTAGCATTTCTATACATCGATGGACCTAGCGTTTCTATACATCGATGGACCTAGCATTTCTATACCTCTATGGACCTAGCGTTTCTATACATCGATGACCTAGCGTTTCTATGCATCGATGGACCTAGCGTTTCCTAACGTTTTGTGACGCTGACGGTCAAATTAAAAATAGGTTAAAAATCTAAACCAAAGTCACGACGCAACGACTAACCGACCTTTTTTATTCTAGTGTAATATTTTTATTCTTTTTCCTTTACGCCTTTCGGAGTCATTTTTATGTTAAAAATATACCTACATAATATCAATGATATGTATATTTTTATTATATTTTTTTATATACATATATTATATACACGTTATTACGTGGTGATGAGTAAGTTTAATTTTAGGGTTCCGTAGTCAACAAGGAACAAGTTTTTATTTATTTATTATTTTATTAAAATGTTATGCACAAGTAAAAAAAAAAATACTGTACAAAGGCGGAAGTATTTCAACTACAATGTTAAGTTTGTTAGATAAATTCATCTACGGAACCCTTCATTGTGCGTGGTTCGACATGCACTTGGCCGGTTTTTCATCCTACGGCGCCGGCGTCCGGAGTTCGATTCCCCGTCGCGATCTCGACAAATGATTTGTTGAACCCCTTCATTAGGTACAGTAGGTAATAGGTATGAATTTTATTGCGAACATTGAATAGGTACCACACGAGCGTTATAAGTGCTTACATAATAGTTTTACTCATAGGCGTGATTGGAGCGTTGTTAGACCTTTTAACTTCTACATTTATGTATACTTATATGGAGCGTCGAGCAAAATCTTCGTCAAGAACGTGCCGCCACTTCTTGTTCCTCCTCTTGTAGCCGAGGTCGGGCGCGGGCGCGCGCGGCGGCGGGCGAGCGCGCGCGGGCAGCGCGCCGGCGGCCTCCGCCCGCGCCATGCGCTGGCGCACTAGCACCTCCTGCACAGGCTCGTCCTCCTCGTCGTACTCCAGGTTGATTCCGCTCCGAAGCGGATCGTTCATGCGGTTGTGGAGCTGTTTCTTGGATTCTCTCTTCCTTTGCCACGCAAGTATCATAACGACTTTAGTTTCAATTTCCATGCTCATCCGTTGTACTGCTACGTAGTTATAGGTGTTCTGTTAAAAAAAATTAAAATGTACAAATGAAAACGGCTATATAGAAAAAAAATATAATTATAGTAATTTCCATCGTGTAACTTACCTTGTAACGATCTATAGACCCATAGGAGATATTGCTGTCAGCTCCTTGGTAAACTCTAACCATTTTTCTGTATAAGTATCGCATCTCGTACACCATTTGCCCCATCTGGTACTGCAGCGACTTGTAGTACTGGTCGCGGTAGATCTGCACGGCGTTGACCTTCATGAAGGCGTCCATCATCAGCTCGCGACACAGCGTATGCAATTTGCCTTCTTGTCTACGGTGTGTGTTGCCATTGTAGTAAGGATTGCAAGGAATCCATAACACTACAACAAACATGCACACAAAATATAATAATGTAGACCACATAAATACAATAGTTGTTAAAGACGACATCTAGGTATTGTACAATTGTACAGCTAAATAAATGAATGTACGTATTTATTTGTTAGTCTTTCTAACTTATATTATTTTTATTACTAGCTGATGCCCGCGGCTTCGCCCGCGCGGATGTCGGTTATTATACAGGGCTTCCCGCGGATATGCCACCTGGAGGGAAAGTACCTTGAATATTGTAGATGGAACATTTTACTGAAAGAAGACATTATTTGAATTAAAAAAAACAATTTAAACTGCATTTTTAGATTTTTAAATAATTACATGGTTGAACCGGGAATCGAACCCAATGGTCAATAGTACCTACATAGTCAATATTATTTTGAAACCACAAACAAATGAACGCTAAACATAATGTAGTACTCACTGGTACCGTAAATAAAGAATGCTAAGAATAGCGACGCCGACATCGTGAGCAGGTGACCCACTGAGCGCACACAGCACAATCTGCAGAGTGAGCAGTGGAGCACGTCTTACCTGCTAGCATTGAGTGATTGTGCAACGCATACTTATCAATTAATGACTGTTTAGAAACTCATAGCTTGTAATTGCTTGTAGTAATAAACAGATTGTTAAAAAAACAGTTCGTGAAGTTCTGCACGTAGCACCTCTTCCACCGATAAAAAGAAGATATCCAATAAATGGAACCCACGGACTGTTTCACAAGTTCCGATAAAAAGAAGATATCCAATAAATGGAACCCACGGACTGTTTCACAAGTTCCGATTAAGTTCCGGTTACATAAACTTCATTTCACAGTTCTAACCTAATCAAACTATTTCACCCAGTTCAATATGACGAATCATACAATCTGCCTGCGACTAGATAAAACAATGGTGAAAACATTTCTGCGGCAGTTTAAAAATTTTACTTATTTTATAGAACTGGCAATATGCCTAATGAATTAATTATTAAAAATGAAATTCTGCCATCTTCATAATATGCCAAGTGAAACTGTACCAAATAATCGTCGCTCCAAATAAACTTTCTGCTAAACAAAGATAAGATAAGATAAGATAATTTATTTTGCCAATACGGGTACAAGTCAAGGTGTTACATAATATAAATACAGAGCAGCCATATTTTGCCAATTACAGGGCATGCAAAAGTATAGAGTTTAGGTAAAATTAAAATACATAGTTAATAATAATACATAATAATATTCTAATTCATAATTCATTAATAAAAATAATGAGTCGATAATAAATTACACGATCTTTTAGAATTCTTTGTGGCAGGTTTACTAATGTTTGCCATAATTTAAAATGCCATAATTTTATATGCCATATTTGTATTTATCATAAGTTCATTAAGAATAATTTATTCGCTTCAGTTGCCATAATCGTGAAATTACATAAAATCATATTCATGGTCATAATCGATTAAGTGTCATTATAATTTTTCATTTTCAATAATGTCGTTTTCCATAACATTTATTCACCATAATATTCATTTGCCCATACTAGCACAACTTTGCTAGTTCAGTAGGTACAAGGAAACCTAAAAATAACCCAAATGATTCACCATCAATAGAGGGGATCTGGCGCTCGACGGCCGCTGCCGCGGCACTGCGAAAGAGGAAATCTAGCGCATTGTGTGGTCACAGTTCTAACCTAACCGTTTCGAATTTGACAAACTGTTTATTGTCTAAAGATTGTTTGCTGTAATATTATCATTTCGTACGGACCAAATGCCTTAATTACATTATTTTTGTACAAAACAATAAACGTTTCTCTATTAAATGTTGCCTAAGTCAAGTATCGATTATGTAATGTGTTACTTATAGAAAGTAATGGTTATTATAACACATCATCATCATCTGCCTAGCCTTTTACCAACTATGTTGGGGTCGGCTTCCAGTCTTACCGGATGCAGCTGAATACCAGTATTTTACATGGAGCGACTGCCTATCTGACCTCCACAACCCAGTAACTGGGTAATACGATACCCCTTGGTAAGACTGGTTGTCAGACTTTCAAGCCCGTAACGACTGCCAAAGATCCATAAATGACAGCCGGGACCAACGGCTTAACGTGCTATCCGAAGCACGGAGGATTATTATAGCACATGTTATTAAATTGTTATTATGTTAACTTATTTTATGGCAATTAAAAGTTATGACTAATAAGTTGATTATGACAAACGTTATTAGTTTAACCTTTAAAATGCGAGCGGCACGGCGCTGTTCCGCACGGAAATCGGCGTTCGGCTGCGGTGGAACGATATCGTTCCAGCGGGGTCCCACGGTTTGCGCGGCAAATATCTCTATTTCTGCTTATGAATAAGGGTTTTTTATCGTCTGTGGCAATTTAAGTCTATGGGCAGATAGATATTCTAGTCGACTTACTCATTAAAAACCAGAATTTCTTCTTTTTTTTTTTTTATTGTTGAAGTTTGACGCGTGTTTCACGTCAAAATTGCCGTGACATCTGTTTATTTTTTCCTGTTAATGTCATAATCTCTTAATGTTGTTAGATTACTTACGTATTTATAATAAAACCTGCGAAAATTTCATAAAAATCGATCCAGTAGTTTTGGAGATACGGTCAAAACAAAAAACAAAGCCCACTACGTAACATTCTCTATTTGTAAGTTCTATTTTAGTTACCCGCTTATTGTTTATACATAAGTATGTGGTCTATTTATTCAAGAACCCAAACCAATTAACGATAATGAAGTGCGTTTAGTATTTCTCAAGTGTTTATGCTTTTTGTGCGAGCGCTGGCGCACCGCGCGCCCGCCACTCGGCGGGGGGGGGGGGGGGTCCGGTCCCGAAGCCCATAATACGTTTCGATAGCCCGCAGCTTTGGAGGATGATAATAGTGCAAGTAAATATTATGGCAAATTCACGATTATGGAAAATAATAATAGTGCAAATAATTTTATGGAAGACGATACCATTGTGGCGGGACCCCTTTTTTTCGCATAATGTTTTTTTCCCTAATATTCTTTGACATAACGATTTTGGCATATTTTTTTTTGGTCTAATAATTATTTCCCATAATTTTTTTTTGCCACACAATTTTTTTGGCATAATTATCTTGTTGTATAATTTGTTTTAACATAATTTTAATTCGCATAATGTTACTAGGCGTAATGACTATTAGCATAATAGTGTTCAGGCATAAAAAAATATTCGAAACAAATATTTATTACGAAGTCAAAGTCAAAGTCAAAGTCAAATAATTTATTTCAAATAGGCACATAATATGGCACTTTTGAACGTCAAACAAAGAAATAGAATTGATTCTAGTTGCCCCTTCCAAAAGGTAGTTTTCGTATGGAGAAGAATGGGCAAGAAACTCCACCGTTACTCTTTTAAAAATGTTTTACAATATTTTGCATACATTAATTATATAATTATATGTGAAGACGATGCACCTATAATAAGATTACTGTACCACAAAAGGTAAAAAGAATTATAAATGGAGCAATAATGAATAAATTAATTACCAGATACATGGTGCTCACATATTTAAAAAGATTGTAAAAGTATACGATATTACAATAGTCCTAACATTGTTACAAGTAGTACATACAAATAATAAATAAAAAAACTAAATTAGCTATCAGTTTGATTTTGTCCAGACACTAAATCGTCCTATGGAGCAAGACCAGCATGTTTCCAAGCATTCTTATCCTGGATATAATCCTCTAATTTGTAATAAGCTTGTTTACAAAGTGTACTTTTTATATGAGTTTTAAATTTTCTTTCATTTAATTGCAATATATCACAAGGTATTTTGTTATAGCATTTAACGCAGTACCCCATAAAAGATGTTTGTACTTTAGCTAATCTGAAAAATGGTTGATCTATTTTATCTTTATTTCTAGTATTAAAATTATGTCTATCACTTATTTTATTAAAAAGATTTAGATTTTTTCTTACATACATAATATTCTCATAAATTAATTGGCAAGGTACCGTCATGATATTAATCTTTTTAAATAGTTCCCTGAGAGATTCGCGGTGACATAGATTATAAATGGCTCTGACAGCTCTTTTTTGCAAAATAAAAATGGATTCAATATCAGCAGCCTGACCCCACAGTAAAATGCCATACGACATAATGCTGTGGAAGTAACTGAAATAGACCAAACGCGCGGTTTCTACATCTGTTAACTGTCTTATCTTTCTAACAGCATAAGCGGCCGAGCTTAACCGCCCCGCAAGAGATTTTATATGAGGTCCCCATTGTAATTTCTCGTCTAGCGTGATTCCCAAGAAAACTGTTTGATTAATAAACTCCAGTTTTTCTCCATTCAATATGATGTCACATTCGCTACTTCTAACATTAGGTAATTTAAATCGAATGCATTTGGTTTTTTTTTCATTTAGTACCAAATTATTTACCGTAAACCAATCTTGTACCTGAAGAATAGAGCTATTCACGTCGTCAAAATTTTGTGAACGTCGATTTATTTTAAAAATCAATGATGTGTCATCTGCAAATAACACCATCTTCGGTTGATTTAGAAGTAATTGGGGTAAATCATTAATATAAACTAAAAAGAGGAATGGACCTAATATCGAGCCTTGAGGAACGCCCATTGCCATTTCAGACCCCAATGAGTTTACGCCGTTTACTTGAACTTTAACTTTTCTTTCTTTCAGATATGATCTTAGTAAATCAAGAGCTGTATTCCTAACCCCTAGTGTTACTAGTGCTCTAGTTTCAACAGAAGTGTATCATGGTCGACGCAATCGAACGCCTTCGAGAGGTCGCAAAAGATTCCAATGGCATCTTGTGCTTCCTCCCAGGCGTTAAAAATGTTCTTTATGAGGGTGACACCGGCGTCAGTGGTACAACGCCCTTTGGTGAAACCGTACTGATGTTCATGAAAGATGGAATTTTTATTAAAGTGACGTAACATTTGATTGAGCATCAACTTTTCAAACACCTTACTGAGAACTGGCAGAATTGACACAGTTCTATAATTGTTGGGTTCCTTACTATCACCAGATTTGAACAAAGGAACTACTTTACTGTGTTTCATGAGATCCGGAAAGACTCCTTGGTCTACACTGGTGTTAAATATGAAAGCTAAATAGGGCGTAGTGGTTTCGATGATAGATCTACAGACTTTTACAGACATTCCCCATAGATCTTCTGTTGATTTAATTTTAAGATCTTTAAAAGCTTTTATAACCGCTTGGGGGTTTGTATGCTGAAACCTAAACTCCAAAGGGCATGCCTTTACATTCTTTCTAAGTAAGGCAGCAGAAAGCGCGGGTGAGGAATTTAGAGCTTCAGTAGTTTTAACTGGAATATTTCCAAAAAAGTTTTCAAATTCCTGAGCTATTTCTACATTTGAGTTGATTGGGCCATGTGCAGTCTCTAAATTAAATTCAGTACTACGCTGTTTTTTCCTACCTGTTTCATTATTTATTATTTGCCAGGTAGTTTTTATTTTGTCATCAGCTGATTTTATTTTATTGCTAATGTAAAGAGCTTTAGCTAATTTGCACACATTTTTAAAAGTTTTAGAATATTTTGCAACATACTGATGAAAGGTTGTATTATTCATATGTTGCTTTAGGCCATAAAGTTCAAAAAGATTTTCCCTGCTTTTACGAATACCTGGAGTAGCCCAATCACTAAATAAGAATTTTGTGTAAATAGTTTTAGTCTTTAGTGGAAAAGTTTCATTAAAGTGTTTGTTTATTAGTGAAAAGAAATCGGCGTAGAACTCATTTGGGTCACATACATTATTAAAACTCTGAACACATAATTTACTGGCCAACGAATTATTTAATTTTTCTAAGTTTTTACATGTAATTGGCCTAAAACTTATTTGAATTTTTTGTAAAGGTATGTAGGCGCAAAAAGTTATTGTTTGTCCACTGTGATCAGATGGCAATTTATTTACAATTTCTTTATGTAAGTAATCACAATTACAAAAAATATTATCTATACAAGTGGCAGAAGAAGCTGTCACTCGGGTTGGTTCAATAAAAACATTTGACAAATCAAATGACCTAAAAAGACTTAATAATCGGACAGTATTCGAGTTATTTTCTAATAAATTAATGTTAAAATCACCACATATGATTATTGACTTACTATTAGCACTAAGTTTCTTTAGCACCTCTTCCTTTACAGAATCAAATATAGGTAGATTCTGGTAGCTTGGAGGTCTATATACGCATACTATAACGTGCTTATCAAGCTCAACACAGGACAATTCAATGGTGTGTTCAACAGACAGTCCAATGATGTCTTTCCGTTCTTTTGATTTAATAGAATTTTTTACTAATATTAATGAACCGCCATGTATCATACATTTTCGACTAAAATGGCTAACTACACAATAATTTTCATAATTAATTGACATTACTTGATGGTCTTTTAACCAATGTTCTGTTAAACAAATGACATCAAACTTGGTATTTTCTAAAAACAATTCTATTTCCAGTAATTTGGAAGAGCAACCTTGGATATTTTGATTGAATAATTTTAACGTATGTTGCCCCCGCTTTGGTTTCTTATTTTTGTGTATAATATTGCCAGAAGATACCTTTTTATTATTCTCTAATAATAATAATTGTTTATTTGAAGGGGTAACTTCTGTTGTCTTACTTACTAGTTTATAACATTATCCGGAGTGACCTCCACAACTACAACTGAAGCGTCCAGAATGCCCGTCGCAGTTCCAGCAGGAAGAGAATAATTATCTGACTGGTAGTGGCCTCCAAAGATGTTGGTATTATAGGTGGATCCTTCTTCGTACAACATGATGATTTATAATTATTACTCACTATGCTGTTAGTATAACTAGACAACACAGACTCGTCACTAATACTACCATTTGTTATATTAGCTATTAGCCATTAATATTATATGCTATCAACATAGCAATCAAATGTCTACATTCCCAAGACAGAGATAAAGTTCTCCGAGTTAACTTAAAACCACTAACAAACTTGTTAGTGTCAAAATACAATAATTTGTCGCTATGACAACATGTCAATCTATGAATAGTACTATTCAACTTATAAATATAATTATTGTCATAATCTGATAAAGTATCAGAGTAAGGTAAAGCACACAACATTATTTTTCCTATATTTAATTTTAATAAGATGTCCACACCATCCACTATATCCTTTTTGGTAATACCAGTACCTACTATTACCTAAAAGCAAAACCATTGTAGAATAATTATCTAGGTTTGTGTTTGCAATTCTTTTAATCATTTGTTTGAAACTTATGTTATGATAACTATGATTAGTAAAATTATGGCTAAGGTAATTGAGTAACATTTTTCCAAAGCCAGAACCTAATTCGTCACAGAAAAATATAGATTTATTTTTCTTCTGTGTATTAACACAGGTCTCTGCTGGAAGAGCCAACGCCGGCGGAGGCAAGTCAGGCTGAATCCGAGGAGGTGGTGGTTGGTTGGCACAGCTGCATGAGAGATTATTAGTCAGAGACTCATACCTCTCAGCATTGCACTTCACCAAATCCAGTAGTTCCCCAGCTTCAAGCAAGCGCTCACTTAATTGTTGTTGTGAAGTCTCATATTTCTCAAATATATCCTTCAGCAAGTGCTCCTTGTGTAGTATATAATTATAAAGGAGCTTTGTATCAATGTCATACTTTTCCCTACATTCATCTAACTCGACAGTACAACTATTTAAACTTTTTGAAAGTATGACACGTTCCTTTCTAAGGGAAAGATTTAATTTTAAAAGATTTTGTTTTTTAATAACTTTCTGTGACCGTTTTATTATTTTCTTCAATTTAATATATTTCTTTAATTTATTGTGACTCGAAAATAATGTTTGGTAGTTTAGGTTAGGTTAGGTTAGAATTGTGACCCCCTACGCACGAGCCGAGCGAGCGAAGCGAGCGGTGCCGCGGCAGGTCGGCCGGCGAAGTGCCAGAAACGACTAGAATCTATTAACGTGTATCTATTCTGTTGCAGTTAATTATTATGCGTATTTCTTATGCCTTTAAAAATTTTGTTTTATGTCATTATGTGTAAACATATTTATGCTTTTGAATGTTATGCTTATACACTATTATGATTGGTGAAATTATGCTTAAAATAATTATGCGTTTGCTGATATGCGAAATATATTATGCGTAAATATTGTTAGGATAAACAAAAGTATTCCATGTTATATTATGTCTTAAAATGTTATGCAAATGGATAGGGAACCCATTGTGGCATTGTAAATTCGGACATATAAACATTAGGCCAAACAATAATTATATTAAATAATTTTTGTGCCTTTAAAAAATATTAATATATTCAATACGCTATGAACAATACAACATAACTTAAGCGAGTATTAAATGAAGATGAGTGATAATTTACTAGCATCAGTCAAGTCTATAGATGATAGGTACTATATTAATTAATATATTTTAGAATAATTATAAATGATAGATTAAATAATAAAATAAATTATTGTAATAAGTAGGTAACTAAATATTAATAATAATATTTAAGAGGAAATAGGGTCGGTCTCCTCCCCATACAAACGCTCTCGCCTGTTTTCTCTCTGGTTTATAACCTTAGAGCCATCATTTTTTACTGTAAAATAAATATCAACTAGTTCTATGCCCCTATAAGTTTTTATTGTTTAAAAAATATTACTTTACCTGTAATTAAAGAAATAACATTCAAAGCTTTTAGTTTCACGAATATTGTCTTATTTATAATTATCCTTCAGGTATTATATTTAACAATAAAGTTTTCGGTTTTCTCAGTCATGCTTTCATTCCTACCTTCCTATAATCTAATCTGTCATTCCGCTAATCATTCCGCTAATCATTCGCGCTTGAATGAGCGCGGGTAAATTCAAATTAAGGAAATGATAGTTACAATAAGTAGGTAATCATTTCTTTACACCCCCCCCCCCTTCGGGAAAAGAATTGTATCACAACATTAAATGTCTTCTAAACTGTCGTCTCCAAATGCAGGAGCTGGGACGAGTTTGTCAAAGTCAAAGTCAAAGTCAAATGTCTGTCTGTCGGCGTCAGCGATGGCCGAGCGATAGTTTCCGTCATCATCTCGATTCGGTGGTTTGACTCCATAGTGCAGGATTACAATAAAACACGATGATACAGCAAATCAGGTAGTATTTCACTTTGAGAACAATAACAGTAGGTACATTACTAATAATGTTCACGCACTACTTTACACGTTCGGGCAAACCGACAGTTTCGCATAGGAGAAGTGGAGGTCTGCTTCCGTTCGTTGCCCTCACAAGACTGCCTCGTCGCTTCGCCACTTCCCTTACCACGACTCTGACCACGTGACGCCCCACTCTAGCGAGCGCGTCACGGCGTTTACCCTCTCCTTAGTACTACAATAATCATTTGAGAGACTATTATCGTTCAACTTTCATAATCTACGACATGTATATTGAGTTTGACAGTTTCTCTATTCTTTCGTAAGGTCCAATCTTCAATTCATCCAGTTTTCTTCTGTTTATTGTCATTTTCTGCAAATACTATGTCTCCTACTTTAAACTCATAATATTTTCTATTTCTATCATATATTTTTTTACTGTAGTTGTGTGATCATATACTGTTTTTCAGTGCCTTTCTATCTCTCAATAATTCGTTTTCAATTCTTTCTTCTTTTAATTCATTTGGTGCAAATGTAATAAATGTGTTCGTTGTAACAAGTACACAGGCACAAAACCAGTGCTCAGTTTCATTGTACTTTTCCACGCACTTTTGTGCTATCGTCGTCCGTGCTATTTTTTAACCGACTTCTTCAAAAAGGAGGAGGTTCTTAATTCGTCTGTACAATAAGTGAATAACTTTAATTTCGGAAGTCGGTGGCAAAAACGAAAATTGAAAAGCAAAGACACCGACTTCCGAAATTAAAGTTATTTTTCACTTTTTTTGTGAAGTCGGTTGTTTTTTTTTTTTGTAATTATATTCTTCATTTACTTTGCAGCTTATTTTATTGACAAAGGTCTTTCATTAATTCCATTTGAAGAAGGTGCATTCACTGCTGTGAAAACAATTGGAATACCTATTATTTCCTCTAGGAATACTTTAAAATCTTTTTAATTTATTCCTGGGTACTGTTCTGAGTAAGTTAATTTAGAGCTTGTAATAAAAATATCCTTACATAATGTTGTAAGTACCTACCTACTGCATCGGTTGTGATTTGTGAAGGAGCGGCCCATTCCCATTACAGAACATGTCAGCGTCTACACAAGCGGCCGCGCGCATCAATCATAACTACCGAGTCAGAACTCGAAGCACTGCGCTCGCCCGCTCGCCCCCTCGTCCGCTCGCCCGCTCGCCCCCTCGTCCGTTCGCCCGCGCGGCTGCGATCACTTGAGGAGTTGTGGGCGCTCCATTCATAACTGTCACCGTTTTGCAACTCATTGACGCTAAGCAACAATAGACACCGACTTATTCATGAAGCCAGTTCAGAACCTTCGTTACTTGCACATTTATAATTCTCTGAAAAAACCTCCCAGTAGGTAGATACCCACTTTCTGAGACAAAATGTTGAATGTTTTGACGTTTTATCTTCGATCATCTATAGATAAAAATGTTGGTTTCTGGACTGCAAGTCACCCTGCATAACGAACCAATAAAAAGATAAATATAATTTATTTTTCATAAAGCCTCCTGTAGACAGGCGCTACGCGACGGTGCGGCACGACTCTGGTGAAACAGTTTCTATGAAAACTTCACGGAAATTGTTCTACCGGTGTCGCGTCGCGTCGCAGCTTTCTGCAGGACCCACATATGGCGTGCAAAAGTCATATGAGCAAATGTCCGTGGAGACGTAGCTTCAAAGACGCATCGTCATATACCCAAAAACGTACAAAAATGAGAAACTCTCGAGAAGGACGGTAGCGACGCTTCATGACGCCTGCCGTCCTGCCGTCTTGCGTGTCATACGCGGCTACATTGAGAAGCAAGCAGGCGTACACCAAGCGTATAATGATGAATAGGCGTCTATGACGCTACGCCAAAATTTGAAAAATACTTCGCACATATGAGTTGCTTGCATTACCCACAAGGTAATACTTCGCTCATATGAGTTGCTTGCATTACCCACAAGGTAATACTTCGCTCATATTAGTTGCTTGCATTACCCACCAGATAATACTTCGCTCATATGAGTTGCTTGCATTACCCACAAGGTAATACTTCGCTCATATGAGTTGCTTGCATTACCCACAATGTAATACTTCGCTCATATGAGTTGCTTGCATTACCCACAAGGTAATACTTCGCTCATATGAGTTGCTTGCATTACCCACCAGATAATACTTCGCTCATATAAGTTGCTTGCATTACCCACAAGGTAATACTTCGCTCATATGAGTTGCTTGCATTACCCACAAGGTAATACTTCGCTCATATGAGTTGCTTGCATTACCCACTAGATAATACTTCGCTCATATGAGTTACCAGTATTACCCACAAGGTAATACTTCGCTCATATGAGTTGCTTGCATTACCCACAAGGTAATACTTCGCACATATGAGTTGCTTTCATTACCCGCAAGGTAATACTTCGCTCATATGAGTTGCTTGCATATGGCCCATGTTCTTTTTCGTACACTTTGTGCATGTTAGAGCAGTTAAGAAACAGTTTATGTCCTAGATTTTGATTTATGGCTGGTGCGCGTAAAACTTAGAACCACCAACTAAGTTTAAAAACTCATTTCAACTCGTCGAAATCTGAGAAAAGTGTACGTCATGCTTGACGTTGTAGACAAGTCTAGGGTAAGAAAACACTTCTCTTCACATTTGATTTTGTAATCGCCATGCTAAAGAGTAGAAAACTCTTCCGTCGACAAAACGCATTTCTACGGTTCTTGTGCTACGGTTCTCGTGCGTCCCATGTAATAAGGGGCGAGCCTATTGCCATCAACCGAGCACGATTCCAGACTACCTTGCGTCTGTCAGACACTTACTGGCTTAAAAGAGCTGGCTTTTGTTCAAGGAGACCGACCCGGACGACGTGCCGACGTTTGTGGCGAAGGAGCTTCACAAGCTTCCTCCCGTCACCTTCGACCACGTTGATGGTAACGAGCCTTCTGAAGGACATTGTCTTTCTGAAGGCCCGCCTTGCTGATGTTCTGGCGAAATTAGATGCATCCCAAAACACCGTCGCCGATTTGCGCAAAGAATTTAGCGAGTTGCGCAACAGTGTGACGGTAACTAGGTCATCAGTCGATGCGTCTAATGTAAACATGTGTCGCGGAGCTGGCCTCGATGTATCGTCGTCAAATTCCGCGTCAGCAGTTTCGACGCCAGCGCATCCGTCGTTTGCTGAGCTTGCAGAGCGTTCCACCCGCTCGCCCCGCTGCCCCGCGCCCGTCACCGCAGCTCCTCCACGCAGCGCTGCCCGATCTCCTCGCCCCGTCCCGCTGCCAGTGTCTGTAGCCCTGGCGAAACCCCTGCATAGGGATTTCGCTAGCGTCACCGCGAGTGCCCCAGGCGCTCAAAGTATCAAGTCCTTGCCGGAAAATGCAACGAAAACGGCTGATAATGATGATGGTTTTGTGACGGTGCAAAGGAGGAAGCGCCGATCGCAAACTAAAAAGAACCGCTGCGGTAAAGCTCCTACGGAGCCCACAGTGAACCTGCGTGCCGCAAAGTCGAACACACCGGTGTACATCTCCCGCCTGCACTACACCACTAAGGCGGAGGACATCGTGGAGTACGTGCGCCAGAAGATCAAGTACACGCCGAGGGTGCATTTGCTGGAATCGCACCGGAACGTCAACTTCAAGGCGTTCGTGGTGCGTGTACCAAATTATTATCTGCCCCTCGTCATGGAAGAAGACTTTTGGCCGCAGGACGTGGTGTTCCGTCGCTTCCACGGACAAGTGCCACAGGACAGCACGAAGTTAAGCTAGTGCAAAGTGAAGTGCTACTAACATAGTCTTAAGCCTTATTTATTAAAACAAGTTTTTTATAAAAGTATGTATGTCTAGGTTAAGGTATTTATCTATGGGCCTGTGTCGCCTGAAATAAATGGTATATTATTATTATTCTTTATTTCACTTTTAACACATATAAATTATATTTTTAAATATTTGAATAAAAAAATATATAAAACATTTAAAAATATAAAAAATAGTAGCCCACCGGTATCGGGAACAGGGTCCAAGCTACCGGCGGTCAGGGCTCCAGAGAGAGGAACCTCCTAACAATGCGAGCCGTGTCCAGGAGTACAGCTTTCTGAATCAAGCCCTTAATCCAGCTGCCCAACGAGAGCCTCCTTAGGTGTTGGTCCAGGCTCTTGGCAATTAAGCCATTGGCTGATACGACTATCGGCACAATGATCGCAGAGTCCACATCCCACATGTCGACAACCTCGTGAGCCAAGTCAAGATACTTGATTTGTTTATCTTTCTCGGCCTTCACGAGGTTCCCGTCATGCGGGACCGTTATGTCAATGATCATTGCGCGCCGCTCTGTTCGATCCACCACCACTATATCAGGCTTATTGGCAACAATAGTCCTGTCAGTGATGATGGATCGATCCCAGTACAATGTGATATTTCCATTTTCGAGAACTGGGTCGGGCACGTACCTGTAGTACGGCACTTCCGATTCCACTAGGCTGTATTTCAGAGCAAGTTGCTGATGGATAATCCTGGCTACAAGGTTGTGTCTATGCAAGTACTCTCCGTTAGCTAGATGAGAACACCCGGAGATAATGTGACGGATTGATTCTCCCGGTCGGTGGCATGCCCGACAGATGTCAACCGTGCCGTCTTTCACAATAAATCTCCGGTAATTGTTCGTCATGATAACTTCATCCATAATTGCACAAACAAAACCTTCGGTTTCCCCAAAGAGGTCACCGAAACGTAGCCAGGCCACGGACGCTAATAAATCTACATCGGGTCCATGCAGGGCCCGGTAAAAGCGTCCGTGAAGCTCCTTACTCTGCCATACCTCCTTGCGATCGTTAGTGTCAAGCACTACAGGCTTGCGCCAGTTCTCTTTCGCCAAGGAGAGCGGAGTGAGGCCCTTGTCCACCGCGACCACATCTCGATGCATTCCCACGTCGGCTTCTAGGAAATATTCCCTGAGACTGCATATCTCACGATTGTGGAGGGTCTTAGCGTTTAAAAAGCCTCGACCTCCACACTTTCGCGGGATATACAGTCTCATGACCGATGACCGTGGGTGATGCATTCGGTATGCAGTCAGCAGCGTACGGACCCTCCTATCCAGGGCGTCAAGTTCGGTCTGAGTCCATTTGAGTATGCCGAAAGAGTACATCAGAACCGGCATGACCCAACCGTTGAAAGCGCGCACCTTGTTTCCGCCTGAAAGAAGACTATTAAATACTTTCTTCAGGCGGCCAAAGAAGCGCTCTTTCAACGATTGCTTCATGTCAGTAATATTGATGCCTAACGCTTCCGACATACCCAAATACTTATAGGTTTCGGATGCGGAGAGGGCTCTTAGGTATATGGAATCCGAGAGTTGGGTTCCCGCGGATTCCACAATCTCCCCTCGCTTTACATGCATGACCGCACATTTGTCCACACCAAATTCCATCCTGATGGCTCTACTGAAAGTTTCAGTTACTTTCAGTAGCTCCATCAGTTGTAAATTGTTGGGGGCAAAGAGTTTTAGGTCATCCATGTAGAGGAGGTGAGAAATAACCTGTCCACCTCTCCTCAGCCGATAACCTAGACCTGAGTCCTCCAGCAGTGTGCTTAGAGGATTCAGGGCTAAGCAGAACCAGAGAGGGCTCAAACTATCGCCCTGAAATATGCCTCGCTCGATCCTTATCGGCTCGCTGTTCCTCTGGATATTTCGACATCCTGGGTAGTGAAGGACAGTCCTCCATTGCCCCATACATGACATCAGGAAGGTGCGCAGAGTTGCATCTACTTTATACAACTCCAGCACCCTCATGAGCCATGTATGTGGCACCGAGTCATAGGCCTTCTTATAATCTATCCAGCATGTCGACAGATCCTTTCGGGAACGACGAACCTGTTGGCTAATGGCCATATCAATGAGGAGTAGCTCCTTAGTACCACGGGACCCGTTCCTACATCCATTTTGAGACGCAGACATGATGGAGTTCGTGTCTATATGTTTGTTAATTTTAGCTCTCAAAATGGATGTAAGAACTTTATTGACCGTCGGTAAACATGTGATCGGCCTATAGTTTTTGGGTTCCGCGGTGCTACCAGATTTGTGGAGCAGGTGGGTAATTCCTGTTGTTAGGAACTGGGGTAGCGAACCAGACTCCAATGCAGTCTGGTACTGAGCTGCCAAGCGAGCGTGCGACCTTGTAAACCATTTTATCCAAAAGTTGTGCAGCCCGTCTGGCCCTGGAGACTTCCAGTTAGGTAACGGGCGGACTGCACGAGCCACATCTTGGGGGCAGATGGTAATAGCCCCCATTTGTGGTATTGAGTCGCAGGCTCGCTCGACTTCCCGAGTCCAATCTCCTTCAGTGTGACTAACAGGCACCGACCAGATACTGCGCCAGAAAGAGCACATGGCATCATCATCCGGCAGGCGCGTGTCAGCCACACCTTGGTCCGGTTGCTCCCAAGTCCTATATACCCACCTTTCATCACTCTGGAACGTGCGGTTCTGAGTGTATCGGTCTACTCGCCGCTTATACCTACGAATACGGTTTGCCCAGGCATACACTTTCTGCTTCAGGAAGTCTATGCGCTCCGTGACACGGGTTATGTAGTCCTCAGGACTGATATCAGTGCCTGAGAACGCCCGCCTCACAAAGCGCATCACTCTAGGGCGAGTATTGCCCTCCCTGAAGCAGATTAGTTTGCCGATGAGTGTTATTATTATCTCTTTATTTCATTTTTAATACATATAAATTATTATTATTATTATTAAAACACACGGAGTTCTTCAACTACCATTAGCCAGTTGGGCAGTTCATCACGCGAACCGTTAACCGCAGCACGGAGCGCCGCGACCCAGAGTGTGTTGCGCTGTGTCATCACTGGGGGTACTGCTTGCCGGCCGTCACAGGGTACTTATCGAAGCCCCCATGACCATGTAGAGAGCACTATCTCAGCTGGAAAGTGAGGTCGCTATGCCGTCTCCTTTGCCACAAGAATGTATGTATAGCGGGACTTACCTCTCTTATTGCGGTGTGCTCTGCGCTGAGTTGCGCAAGTCGCTGCTACCATTCCACCACCAGGACCTGGAATGCTCTGCCCTATATGTCTCGACACGATTCCGCTGCCTACATTTTCATACAAAGCGAAGTTAAGTAGGTATACTTGCGTAGATCAACAATATGTAGCTGTGCAGTGGTGCCTTTTTCAATAATTATTTTGTGTACCTAATAAATTCAATTAAAGCAAAGCTTACGGAAGTGTCTGAGTCCGGAGGCGGTCCCGGTACGTGGGACGAGCGCAATGCGTGCGCGTGTCGGTACATTGATACGACATGCCGGCGACAATACCAAACAAATTAAAGTTTTATAATACGCAATTTCTTTGCAAGTACGCGACCGAGATGGAACTGTTCGGAAGACGAACGTAGCGCATTTAATACGAACTTGTACGTTGTACCGATATCGTAACAACAACTTTTTAATTTGACTGGGACTTCCTCCGAAATCTACGAACTAAGGGCTTTTTCAAACTGCAACAACTTTACCAGCGTGTTACCGGGGCACGGTGGTTCCGCTAAAGGTCAATATTCAAAAAATCGCATGTAGTATTTTCAAATCTTTAACACTGTCATATCGTTGGCCGATACATCTACACTATATATATATATATAATATATATATATATATAATATATAATATAATATATAATAATATAATATATAATATATAATATAATATATAATATATAATATATAATATATAATATATAATCTACACTAATATTATAAAGAGGAAAACTTTGTTTGTTTGGTTGTAATGAATAGGCTCAAAAACTACTGGACCGATTTTAAAAATTCTTTCACCATTCGAAAGCTACATTATCCACGAGTAACATAGGCTATATTTTATGTTGGAAAAAATTAGGGTTCCGTAAGATATTTGGGTTTTTCGGACACAAGGTGTAAAAAATCAACCAGAAAAGTTACTTATTTTGCGTACGCTGCCTAAACTATAAAAGACAGAACCATAAAATGTTCTAATTAATTGTAGATCTTATAAATACCTTCAAAAAAGTCCGCGACGCACTATACCTATCTATGTCGAGTGAGGCACAACAACTGTTTTTTATTTAAAAATCTTGAATTTTTTTTGGACTACATTTAAACGCGTTTATTTTACTCATGCTATTAATCCTTATCAAAATAAATTATTTCATCACTAAGTACAGTTTATGTAGATAATATTTGGTCTTTGAATGATTAAAATTGGACGTTTGGTTTTGAAGTTATGGCGAAATTAAAATATTACGATTTCTGCTGCACGGCCCGTTGCGAAGTGGGCGTCACCAAGGCGGGGGGTGCGCGTGCGGGAGGGGAGTTTAGATCTATGAGTAAGGTATGCTCCCTACGCAGCGGTCGTGCGCGAAGTCTAATAATTTTCGTGCGATTTTTTTTAGATTTCGTTCTTAAAACTACACCTACGCAAAAGTTCTTCTCAGAGCTAAACAACAGTTCTTTTCTCCCAGGGCCAAACATTCAAATTAGTAGGAATTGATTTACGAAAAGAATGTTTTACGCATGGGCAAATTTACGTTGCCCTATCACGGGTCGGGGCTCCCGACCATCAGTATATTTTGTTACCTGAAAATAATTTAACGTCAAATGTTGTTTATAGAGAAGCTCTACAATAATCGCTTTAGTTATCTATCCTAAAACAACGGGTTGCGCTCCGGGACTGCCGGCAAATGTGAAAACTTAGTATTAATTACATTTAAATATTTTCATCATTAACAACTTTAACATACACAGAAAGACAATCTGTGCAGCCTGCGGATAATGACTGCGTCGTCGATGTTACTGTCGGTGTCTGTGAATTGACCTGGGAATCATTTTGCTGACCGTGTCTTTCCTGGGTAGGCTTTTTGCAGCGGTAACCGACATCCACGCGGGCGGAGCCGCGGGCGACCGCTAGTATACTATAATTAAGTATAAATAGATCCCTGATTACTAATCAGTTTCATTCTTTAGTGAAACCTGAAAGTGAACACATCTCCCGTTGCACGTGCACCCTTATCAGTGACTCATTACGTGACCGGTAATTAGTGGCTGTTTTCTCAGAATTCTGTTAATTTAGTGAAATTTTTCACAATGGAGTTCCAAGAATCAGGTATGTTGTTTTGATATGTATACTTTTTTTGACATTTTTCTGAATAATATTGAAATAACGATGGGTCTACGTGACGACCAAATTTTGTTTAAAAAATCTGTAGAATCATTCTTTACTTAGACTTTTAACTATGTTCTGAATCATACTGAACGCTAACTTTTTCTTGATTAAGAAGCCACATGTGTCTAAAATAACGGCCTTAAGTTATTGTCTGCGGAAATGACATGACCAGTGGGACTATGGGCGCCGGCATAGGTGTCGAAATCAATGTGCAGCAAATATTGTTTTATTTTTGCAATTGTTGTGTTCTACAGTCTCCAGACAAAAAAGTTTCACGAGTCTAAAAGATCAGGAAACTGAGAAAAATAAAGATAAGTATTCATTAAATAACTCTGGTTTTCGATATGAGATGGCGCTAGGCGTTGTGGTAATCGAGTTTTTGACAATAATTGTCGCTGAGATGAGATTGCGACTTGAATTTGAACGTTTTTAGATACGGGAATTAGGCAATCACTGCCGCCCATAGCAGGGTTTTTGCTGATGCATTGCCACCCTTTCCCCAAATAAACGCTGCTTTATTAAGTTTTGCTGGCTCACATGCAATCGAACCGCTATGTCAGATTTTATACCTTCAGTCTTGTTGTTATATAGTAGGTATTGTTCCAATGTAGTTTAAGTACATACCTGATTATTCAACCACCGGGCAAGTCTCGCTTGCAGGGGTAAGGTTAGCATTGACATAATATGCCTTTGAACCCGCCTTACGAAATATACCACAGTTTATGCATCTCATCATAATATCCATTTAATCGAATCGTAGAGCAAAACCGAAGAATCCTTTTTATATAGCAATGGTAATCAGGCTTTGAAGATAATTATCAGTTCGTAACTCAGTTCGTAAATAATAGCAATGGTCGTTAGAAATAGAACACAATAATCGCACAGTACACAACGAATATGTAAACACAACGTTACGCCAAGATCGGATGGATCGGTAGGGATGGTGAATGGCGATCTGAGATCGATAAATGATACTCGATTTTTTCTCGAACCTAAAACACTAAAATCGAAATCATTTGATTGCCTCGTTGGTCTAGTGGTCCCAAGCGCTGTAGCGCTGTGCCGGGGAATCGCACCCAGGACCTCATGCTCAGCTACACCTGAGCATTAGGTCCTGGGTGCGATTCCCTGTTCAGGCAAAGTGTTATTGGGTTTGTTCATCTGGAATATCTCAGTAGCAAGTGGAGTCCGGATTTGCGCCCGGTTGATGGCAATAGGCTCGCCCCCTAATGCACGAGACTTACAACACAACTAGCAAAATGAGGGTGTATAGGTACATCTCTCCCTTCAGGCATTAGAAGCGAGATGTTATGTTATGTTATTATTAATCAAACACAGTTATAAAAATATTTTTGAATTTATATATTTTTCAAAAATATTTTTTTTGTGAATCGATTTCATGCTTTGACTCTAATCGATTAATTGGGGATTTTATGAAAAAGATTCCTACATTGTGCCTTTGGTCCCGCCACTAATGTCAGATGCATTGTCAAAGAAATAACAGTCCTTTATACACCAAATGTCAATAAAAACCTAACCTGTAGGCGTGCAAACTTAGATTATAAAATGTAAATAAATCAAATTAATCAAAAACAAAACATGCATTATAATATATTATTCCATGTCATTTATTCTCTTGATCGAAAATAACTCGTTCTTATTTTATTTTTCCCCATACTGTTTAGCTTATTATGGTTACCGGATGACTATGGATACAATGGAACGTCAAAATCTGAAAGTACTTATAGAGTGCTTTTCATCAATAAAGTTCCTATGCCGTAATGTTGGCACTTTAACAACGGACCTATTAGGTGGCGCCGTAACGTACAAAATTCGTCATACGACAGGGGAACCAACACTACGGCAAAGGATGAAACGCACTCTAAAAGAATAGCGGAAGCAATTAAACTACTGTTTTTGCAGATATTTTAACCTTGGCTTTATTCGGTATAATTTATCCATGATAAATTAGATCTTAATTTTTAAATCATAGTGTAAACACTGTAATCCTGCACAAGGTCCTGAATTCGAGTGCAGGAACTGGTCATGTCCTTTGCGGATTGGATAGTTATAAGCGCGCTACGCCTGCGTAGGCGAATGCTACGAAAATATTGCAAAATTTAATTTGATATTATTTTTTTTTTTTCAGATGTTAAGTGTATCGGAACCTTTTCAAGAGGTTTTATATTTGAACTGTGGCTATCGACGAGTATTTCTGATATAGAAAGAAGTGATGCGGCAAGTAATGGACATGATGCCGGATGCAGAGAACATCGTTGTTAGCAATTTGGAGAACGTTCTGAAGTATATCTGCAAACGACTTGTGGTTTTATGGAAATCATGTTGTCGGAAGAAGAGCACAGTCTTCAATAAATTTTCTACGTGGCTTAGTGAGAAAGAAAGTGTCAATCTACCGAGAATATCAACTTTCATAGAAAACACTTCGCACACTTTAAATATTTTATTCATTTTTTCGTATAAATTACAAACGCAAAGATGGCAAGCTAGATCAGAAGAAGATAAAAACCTTGTGAAACTGACGAAGAAAAGGATCCAGGACGAGTTTCGGCAGAAATTAGGTTTTTAGCTCAGGTTAGAACAGTGATAAACCGCGCGCGAGCGAAAGCTAAATTTTTTACATTTAACTTTGTGATACTGCCAAATTGGTCGCCAGCTTTTTTATAAATAATAGGTCTTAGGACAGTAGATTCTGTAGGGTGATAAGAGCGAGTGAAGCTAACTCGATAATTTTAATAATACCCCGTCTCGGATAAGTAGATTAGAATTTGTTTATTTATTTATTTATTTATTTATATATACTTTATTGTACACCACAAAAATATATAACGAAAGGGAAAAAAAAACAAACACTACAAAATATACAATGGGCGGCCTTATCGCTTTCCGCGATCTCTTCCAGGCAAATGTTTTACATTTTCAAACACTTATGCAGGAAAGGCCAAGCAACTATGAAAATACAGAATACAAGAGCAAGCGAAGCGAGCTCAAAAATTTTGCACACTCATATACGTTAGATTTTATTTTGATCATTCCAAAAGAACTAAGAATTACTTGCTTTGTCGACTCAAGACAAGTGAGTTACGCGAGACTCTAAAAGCACACCGCATCGCCTTGAACAGTTTTCTCTTGACCATTATAATTATGACCATCATATTACAGAAAAACAACCTTTGTCTAGAAGAAAAACTTAAACTCGTTTTACAGCAGTTTAGGATTTGAAATTAATCTGGCCTTAACCGGATTCCCCAAATTCTCAAGTTTGCTTTGCTCGCTCTTTCATACTATATCCTCCATTTTAATAACAGGCATAATGTTTTTGTATAAGCCCATCGGGGTCACTGTGGCTCAAGTACCTACAATTGTTAATTAGTAAAGCACGTAAATCATTTATTCTCTCAACAGCTTCAATGATTTGGGGGGGGGGGGTCATGACCGCGCCTGGATAGAGTACGATGCAAGGGCGACCGAGCAAGCTCGATAATGTTAGCACCCCGCCTAGGGCCAATTAAATTTTCGAACATAAAAGTTATAAAACTAAAACCCCACTACGACAAAAAGTCAACTAAAAAGATGTAAACAAGACACAGATAGACAAATTAAAAATCCGGAGTCACACGTGTTAAAAATCAAACAGATTACTCACGTGTTTTTATTTATTTAATTATTTTTATTTTTGAAATGTGCTAATTAAGCCCTTTTCAAAGTCAAAGTCAAATAATTTATTTCAAATAGGCACATTAAATTCTGTGTCTTATTCTTATGTCAATTAAGTCATTAAAAAAATAGATTACATATGGAATTATAAGGTGTTTCATTATTGAAATATTTCCTGCGTACCTACCGAAGCACTGAGTTTGGTAGGTTCCTCAATGGACTGATGTCGCGCCAACTTGACAACTGTTCTCACAGGCTACGGCTTTAATTAAGAAATTCCGTAAGTCCGCGGCGGGGGGTGGCGGCTCTTTCTTATGTCTTCCTATCGTTAATCTCAGTTAGAAGACGGTTCCGCTCGGCTGCTTTTTCTGTCTCACTAACTTCTACTGAAGAAGATCCCGCACATCGTCCTCCGACTTGCGGAAGCAGATGCCAAGTACACGGGTCGTCGCAGACCTCTGTGCTGGTCGCTGTTCATAAATATGCGGGTTCGTCCCTGAGGGCCCCAATCCCACAGGTACACATCCCGCAGGTACACATCCCGGAGGGTCACG
Organism: Lithophane socia; assembly: GCA_947522985.1. Classification (NCBI taxonomy): domain Eukaryota; kingdom Metazoa; phylum Arthropoda; class Insecta; order Lepidoptera; family Noctuidae; genus Lithophane; species Lithophane socia. The sequence goes on from OX383254.1 coordinate 18,191,684, forward strand.
ATTTCGATAAAGGAACACGGACACGTATGTATAGAGTGTGGACAAATCGGTCAACAGTGATGAACTTATGCCATGTGAAAGCTTTTGGGATATTATTTAATAGTATTTAATTCAGTAACATATTAGAGAAAATGGGCAAAGAATTGCATTTGATTTCGGTTATATAGAACTCTCGTTCTTCAAACTAAATCAACAGAAATAAACTTTAGTTCAAAATCAATCTACAGAGCACCTGCCATCTAATCACTTCACCACTCTCGGTTGACTGGTAGAGAATGCCTAAGGCATTAAATCTGCCTTTGTACTTACCTTTTTTGAGTGCGAAAAGCTGAAGGGGCCGGCGGAACATCGATTGCAACTACGAATCGAGTGCTACAAATGTTGTGCTAGTGTCGGACGCGCGGACTCTGAAGCGAGCACAAACTACTTGTGTAGAGGCCGGACGCGCGGACTCTGAAGCGAGCACAAACTACTTGTGTAGAGGCCGGACGCGCGGACTCTGAAGCGAGCACAAACTACTTGTGTAGAGGCCGGACGCGCGGACTCTGAAGCGAGCACAAACTACTTGTGTAGAGGCCGGACGCGCGGACTCTGAAGCGAGCACAAACTACTTGTGTAGAGGCCGGACGCGCGGACTCTGAAGCGAGCACAAACTACTTGTGTAGAGGCCGGACGCGCGGACTCTAAAGCGAGCACAAACTACTTGTGTAGAGGCCGGACGCGCGGACTCTGAAGCGAGCACAAACTACTTGTGTAGAGGCCGGACGCGCGGACTCTAAAGCGAGCACAAACTACTTGTGTAGAGGCCGGACGCGCGGACTCTGAAGCGAGCACAAACTACTTGTGTAACTACGTTTGTGCTAACTACTCAGCACTCAACTGGCAAGTTTACTGTTTCTCAACTGGAAACTAATTTGAAATTCCACTAAATAAAAAATCATCTGGTGAGAAGTTTTGAATATAGTAACTCACATGACGGCGGCGGCGACAGAACGGGTCCACGTTGATCAGGAACGCGCGCGTCTCCGGAGACGAAACCAAATGATAAAATAACAGAGCACAATAGAATCTACCGACAGCTGATACCATTCGCGTCTCGCGTGTTTATTATTGTAACCGAACGTTCTTATAGAATCAGGCAGAAAGCCTTCACAATAACTGTTACGAATGTTTGCTAGACATGACGTTCACGCGCCGCCACAATTTTTGGAAACTTCTGGTTCTTTTGGAATTATAGCGGTCAATGAAACGTTCACAATAAGAAAGGAAAGGCAACGGGTGAATGTTGTGGGCGGCGCTCGGCCTCCAGTAGCGCAGGCTCCACACAAGTACGCTCGCTCGAGTTAAGAGGAACAAAGCGGCAGCACGAGCACATGCTCGAGCGCACCGCCCCGCGTCTACCAGTTAATGCGCCACTACCAGTTGCGTGCCGTGCGGTTAAAGTGTCGCGTCGCGCCGTCTCGTCGTGCCTGTCTGCGGGGGCCTTAGCACGTGTCATCATGACACTAGCGAGCGGGCGGGCGGCCGCGCACTGCTTCGCATAGTAGCAATATGTGGCGACACGTATTATCATAACCTTGTTTAAGTTAAATTATCATGTAACTAGCTGTCCGCCCTGGCTTTGCATGGGTAGCACTAAGTACTTTTCTACGGCGCACCTACTCTACCTACCTACCCTACCTACCCTACCTGCCCTACCTACCCTACCTACCCTACCTACCCTACCTACCCTACCTACCCTACCTACCCTACCTACCCTACCTACCCTACCTACCCTACCTACCCTACCTACCCTACCTACCCTACCTACCCTACCTACCCTACCTACCCTACCTACCCTACCTACCCTACCTACCCTACCTACCCTACCTACCCTACCTACCCTACCTACCCTACCTACCCTACCTACCCTACCTACCCTACCTACCCTACCTACCCTACCTACCCTACCTACCCTACCTACCCTACCTACCCTACCTACCCTACCTACCCTACCTACCCTACCTACCCTACCTACCCTACCTACCCTACCTACCCTACCTACCCTACCTACCCTACCTACCCTACCTACCCTACCTACCCTACCTACCCTACCTACCCTACCTACCCTACCTACCCTACCTACCCTACCTACCCTACCTACCCTACCTACCCTACCTACCCTACCTACCCTACCTACCCTACCTACCCTACCTACCCTACCTACCCTACCTACCCTACCTACCCTACCTACCCTACCTACCCTACCTACCCTACCTACCCTACCTACCCTACCTACCCTACCTACCCTACCTACCCTACCTACCCTACCTACCCTACCTACCCTACCTACCCTACCTACCCTACCTACCCTACCTACCCTACCTACCCTACCTACCCTACCTACCCTACCTACCCTACCTACCCTACCTACCCTACCTACCCTACCTACCCTACCTACCCCACCTACCTACCTGCCTACCCTACTTACCTACCTACAAACATACCTACCTACATACCTATCTACCGAGATATCATCAAAAAAACCATTCCTTATAGAATGTATGAGAAAATGAATTTCCTTGACATAAATCTCAACACGGTGGGTGCCTGGGGATGGACGGCGCCGCCGAGCCTGGCCCAGGAAGTTGGATCGAGGCGGTCCTGGAAAAGTATGTTTGGAAGGATTTGGGGGAGGCCTTTGCTCAGCTGTGGGACAGTATAGGCTAACATAAAAAATATATATATATATACATATATATTTTAGGGGTATGAGGAACAGGGTGTAAAGTTCACTCATCCCCCATAGAAAAGGGAGGATCCTCCGACCAGACGGGTGTTGTGTCTGGCGGGCAACTGCCCAATGATTGATATTGGGTTTTTGTATATATGTTCACTGCACGGTAAACTCTAATTGCGCGATGCAGGATTTATGTGACGTCAGTATTTTTGTGTGACGTCAGGTCTTCGATGCGTAGTTCGCATGTGGCGATGTAGATACCGCCACATCACTCCCCTCCGGAGACCGGAGGTCAATAATGGGCTGAGTTTTGTATCTTGCGATGCTTGCCAGTGCCAGTTGTGGTTCCAGTGAGTCGGAACCGGGTGCCGCATTGTTCGCGGTGGGTCGGAACTGTTTGCGGTGATTTGAGTTGATTGCGGTGATTCCCCAGTGGCTCAGGGTGATGAGGTTGAGGTGATTGATGTGATTCCCCAGTGGGTCGGGGTGATGAGGCTGAGGGTGATGACCAGGAATGCGGATCGCTGCATGCTGGTGGTCAGGATACCCGTTGACGCCTCGGGTGTTGGCTTGGCTGTGTGACTCGCCTCACTGAACGCTTGCGGGAGTGATGATGATGACGTCACGCTGGAGTAGTTGCACGAAGGCTGCGTTGACGTTCATATTCGGGGTCACCAATTTAGGGGTATGAGGAACAGGGTGTAAAGTTCACTCATCCACCATAGAAAAGGGAGGATCCTCCTACCAGACGGGTGTTGTGTCTGGCGGGCAACTGCCCAATGATTGATATTGGGTTTTTGTATGTATGTTCACTGCACGGTAAACTCTTAATTGCGCGATGCAGGATTTATGTGACGTCAGTATTTTTGTGTGACGTCAGGTCTTCGATGCGTAGTTCGCATGTGGCGATGTAGATACCGCCACAATATTAATTATCTGAAAAATATTGGTTTAGTTCTGAAAAGAACTTTTATTTAGTTCTAGAAAGAACTTTTTTGTTGAGTTTAATTACCTATTAAACGAATTTCAAGCTAGAATTATTCGATTCCGCACACGACCGTTGCGTAGGGAGCCCGCGGCGCTTCATTTCTTGACATTGACTCCCCTCCCGTACGGCGCGCACCCCAGTGGCGCCTACATTGCATAAGGTGCTGTCTAGCTAGCCGAGCAGGGTGAGCGGCTACCACGCAACTTTATTCTAATACCTACTTTCATTTTTTATGACAATTTAATTACAATATTAGTTGTATTACAATATTAGTATTGCCTAATAGGCAGAATGTACAAGGCCCTGTAAATAATATTCTAACACCAAATTGTAAATACCTGCATTCAAAGCAAATAAATTTATTTCATTTCATTAGTTATGTATAGCTTAAATAAATAAATCCAAATGTTTACTTAAACTTTATTAAAATAAGTACTTAAATAAATTAAATATTAGAAAAAGAAGAAAAAGTAGTAATAAAATAAAACTAAAAATACCACAATACACATAATCAGCCTATAATGTTCCCACTGCTGGGACACAGGCCTCCTCTCTATGAGAGGGAGTGGGCCGTAATCCACCACGCGGGCCCAGTGCGGGTTGGTAGATGTCACATGTCTTCGAATTTTTGGTTCTAAGACATGCCGGTTTCCTCACGATGTTTTCCTTCACCGTTTTGAGAGCAGTGGTGATGAAATTATTTACACAAAGTAAAGCGCCTGTCGGGGTTCGAACCTACGACCTACAACTCATAAGTCGCGGCCGTTACCACTGGGCCACCACTGCTCCCTGGGCCACCACTGCTCACTGGGCCACCACTGCTCCAATACCACAATACATAAAAATATAAATACAAATATAAGCTCTTCCTCCTCTCTCCTACTGTGCTGTGCCCGACAGGGTCCATGATTGTTTCATTATGTTAAGCCTACCAACTGTTTTACCAAGAATTTTTTTATTTGGTCTGAGCCAACTGGAATGCAATAAGGAATTGAGAATTAAGACTGCGATGTCAGACTTTTGGGCTTCTGACTAACCCGTAACAACTGTCGAAGATCTACGAATGACAGCTGGACCAAGCATTCCGAGGCACAGAAAGCTCTAGATAGTAATGATGGCCATCCATCCACGAACCGACCGTGACGAGCATAGCTTAACCTGTGGTCGACGCGTGCGGCTGTTATTACTTAGCCACGAGCCCCAAGACTGAGCTACTTATATCTAAGTTAAATATAAATGTGTTATACATAAAAACTTTCCGGAATAACTTATTAAAACGATGGTGAAAACCGCAATCAAAATTCATTGCGTAGTTTAGTAGAACTAAGCGGACAAACAGAGAGACAAAACCACAAAAAGTTAGGTTATTAGGTAGTTTTGCGCCACCGCCGTATACTTACCGACAGGGTGTCAGTGTGGCGTCAGGGACACGACGACACGACGCGCAAACGGTTACTATGAACTCAGCACATGATTCTAGAAACACCAACGTTGAAATTTTTCATAGGTTATTTAAAAAAAACCTGCAGTTTCTTACAAAAGTGTAATACTTATACACTATAAGTGCTATACTTGTTACATGGCAAGGCCAAAATGTATGGAACAGGGAACAGCTGATTAAAAATAAAACAATCAATTTGAATGTAAAATAAAAAAAGGAGAATAAAAGCAATACATCGTAAGTTATGTATTTATTTATTTATTTAACCATTTATGCACACATAAATACAGAAAAGAAGAAAGGAACAGAAAAAATCGTACAAAGGCAATTTATGTGTGAAAAAACACGTGGGTACTTCGCTGCGCTTTTATCCGGTACACCGGATGCAAACCGGATCCGGCAGATTTTATCGGATCTGGAAGGTAGCCAAAACGTACCGGATCCGGCGGACCGAATTGTAATTTGTAGGTGTACCTTGCGGGCTTCCGGGCGCAGTAGCACCTTCATCGCAGAAGTCGACGCGCAGCGGTCAGGGGAGTCGGCTGTTAGGTAACAATTTATATCTGCAATGGCTAGGGCTGAGTGCCGCCGATGTGTCTGTTGTTACATTCGCTGCGACATAATTCGTGCTCAAATGTGTAGGTTGTGCGGCGCTGGAGAGCGTGTGACGCGCGATACGCGGCTCATACGGAACACAATGCGGAGAGCACCGACAACGATATACAATGAGCTGCGCGTGTGTGAGGCTGGGACCCGCGGGGCTGGCGGGTTTGCGCGACTGACAAATACGACGTGGAATGGCTCTATCCCGCCGCCATCGTCTCGTACAGAAATATGGCCGCAGTTTTTCAATCCTTATTTAAGTGAGCGAATATCGAGCGCCTCTCCCGCGACCCTACCCCACACACGCCCTAAGCACCCTCACGCAATATATTCCCATCGGAAGCTCCCGGAAGTTCCCGTATATTTTCTTATCTACATGTAATTTCATAGGAACGCACTGTTTGCGTGAAAACTTTGTGTGATGTATGAGAGTGGCGCTCGTACGAGTCGTGTGGATCGTGTGAGTCGTGGGAGTCGTATATGGGTCGTGTGGGGCGTGTGGGTGCTGCAGCGTGCGGTAGCTTGCGGTATCTCGGTAATGCTCTTAGCGTCCGCCGTGGGGTCGGCGCTCGAGCCTCTCCACAACTTATAAAGTTATAATATAACAGTCGCGGCAAACGACTTGTTTAATGAATCGTTGAAATCACGACGACGGTCTCTCGTCTCAGGGAGCACGTTCGTCACTGATCACAATGATCACATATGGATGCGTCATCATGTCGGATGCTGCGCGCACGACGGCCGATCGCATTCTATCTTTATACGTGCGATCTCAGTTTTGCCGGGTTTAATAAGTTGGATGTTATGTTCGAGCTTTTGTGTTTGTAGCAGTGTTCTCAAATATTTTAAACGTGTAGTGAGGTGTGGAGGCCTCGAGTTATACCTTTGTAAAGCTAATCATTAGATGTCTTTTCTTAGTATAGTAGCAGCAATAAAGCTGCATTGCTGGCTAGGCTGCCGGAGCGCCGCCGGTCCCGGCGGACTGGCACAAGGGCCGACACTTTATTCGATTACTTCGTAAGTAAAGATGCCCAAATCTGGCTGAAAAGAGGCCATTATTTTACCTCGGCCTGTTTGCGTCGCAGCTGCCTCGGGCAGGTGAGGAACGATATCTTTTGCTCAAATAAATGTTCAATAAAGTTAGCGTTCGTTTCTAATTTCAATGTAAATTGCCACGTTTTCAAAAGAACTCAGAAGAAAGGCAGAAAGTATAGTTTCTCTGTGTAATCGAGCGTTTTTTAAGCGGCTGATTGACGTAATTAGCGCCAGTAGGTCGACGCGGCGCTGTGCCGGCTGCGCGTCACCAGCACACCACAGAGTAAAGAAACGGATAGAGGGTATGCTTCCAAGGAGCGTGCAAACTTTATACCTATTTTGGTAAGGTTGGCACACGAGGATAAAATTAAATAAATATACAGAACGTTAACCAGCTTACGTGTTTTTATTTAAAAACATAATTATTCAATCACGAATAGGTCTGTGATATTTCCTACGTATTTCAAACTCGACTCAAAATCAAAGCATTTATTTAAATTAAACCAATTACAGACACTTTTGAATTGTCAAGGGGTCGGTCAGTCAGAAATATGAAGCTAGTTACCCGTTGCAAAGCGTAGTAAGTTCCTATGGAGAAGAACGGGCAAGAAACTCCACGGACACTGTTTTAAATCAGAATATTGTTACAATATATTGGTGACACCATTCATGTTGAAATTATACAGGTGAGAACAATGTAGAAAGATGTGCACGTTAAAAACGGCCGTAATAAAAGGATAAAAAACAAAACAATTAAAAAATTCAAATAAGCCGTGGAAGCTAAGAGATGACCAGCCCCTACTGATGGCGCCCGTTCAGGAACATGACGCATGGATCAGCACCGTTCAGCTCAACCATTTTGAAGGGAACTTAATGATCCAACACACCACACGCCACCACCAGCGAGACACTTGAGTGAGAATGACTCTCAGCCCCCAGGGCACATTCAAGCCAATGAAAGACGTACCTACCTAGTAAATGGTAGTTTTAAAGTAGGTTACATAGTGTAATATTACATAGTGCTCACACATGGAGATACAATACTAGGAGATTGAATTTATACATAACTAGCGGTCGCCCGCGGCTCCGCCCGCGTGGATGTCGGTTACCGCTGCAAAAAGCCTACCCAGGAAAGACACGGTCAGCAAAATGATTCCCAGGTCAATTCACAGACACCGACAGTAACATCGACGACGCAGTCATTATCCGCAGGCTGCACAGATTGTCTTTCTGTGTATGTTAAAGTTGTTAATGATGAAAATATTTAAATGTAATTAATACTAAGTTTTCACATTTGCCGGCAGTCCCGGAGCGCAACCCGTTGTTTTAGGATAGATAACTAAAGCGATTATTGTAGAGCTTCTCTATAAACAACATTTGACGTTAAATTATTTTCAGGTAACAAAATATACTGATGGTCGGGAGCCCCGACCCGTGATAGGGCAACGTAAATTTGCCCATGCGTAAAACATTCTTTTCGTAAATCAATTCCTACTAATTTGAATGTTTGGCCCTGGGAGAAAAGAACTGTTGTTTAGCTCTGAGAAGAACTTTTGCGTAGGTGTAGTTTTAAGAACGAAATCTAAAAAAAATCGCACGAAAATTATTAGACTTCGCGCACGACCGCTGCGTAGGGAGCATACCTTACTCATAGATCTAAACTCCCCTCCCGCACGCGCACCCCCCGCCTTGGTGACGCCCACTTCGCAACGGGCCGTGCAGCAGAAATCGTAATATTTTAATTTCGCCATAACTTCAAAACCAAACGTCCAATTTTAATCATTCAAAGACCAAATATTATCTACATAAACTGTACTTAGTGATGAAATAATTTATTTTGATAAGGATTAATAGCATGAGTAAAATAAACGCGTTTAAATGTAGTCCAAAAAAAATTCAAGATTTTTAAATAAAAAACAGTTGTTGTGCCTCACTCGACATAGATAGGTATAGTGCGTCGCGGACTTTTTTGAAGGTATTTATAAGATCTACAATTAATTAGAACATTTTATGGTTCTGTCTTTTATAGTTTAGGCAGCGTACGCAAAATAAGTAACTTTTCTGGTTGATTTTTTACACCTTGTGTCCGAAAAACCCAAATATCTTACGGAACCCTAATTTTTTCCAACATAAAATATAGCCTATGTTACTCGTGGATAATGTAGCTTTCGAATGGTGAAAGAATTTTTAAAATCGGTCCAGTAGTTTTTGAGCCTATTCATTACAACCAAACAAACAAAGTTTTCCTCTTTATAATATTAGTGTAGACTAGCGGTCGCCCGCGGCTCCGCCCGCGTGGATGTCGGTTACCGCTGCAAAAAGCCTACCCAGGAAAGACACGGTCAGCAAAATGATTCCCAGGTCAATTCACAGACACCGACAGTAACATCGACGACGCAGTCATTATCCGCAGGCTGCACAGATTGTCTTTCTGTGTATGTTAAAGTTGTTAATGATGAAAATATTTAAATGTAATTAATACTAAGTTTTCACATTTGCCGGCAGTCCCGGAGCGCAACCCGTTGTTTTAGGATAGATAACTAAAGCGATTATTGTAGAGCTTCTCTATAAACAACATTTGACGTTAAATTATTTTCAGGTAACAAAATATACTGATGGTCGGGAGCCCCGACCCGTGATAGGGCAACGTAAATTTGCCCATGCGTAAAACATTCTTTTCGTAAATCAATTCCTACTAATTTGAATGTTTGGCCCTGGGAGAAAAGAACTGTTGTTTAGCTCTGAGAAGAACTTTTGCGTAGGTGTAGTTTTAAGAACGAAATCTAAAAAAAATCGCACGAAAATTATTAGACTTCGCGCACGACCGCTGCGTAGGGAGCATACCTTACTCATAGATCTAAACTCCCCTCCCGCACGCGCACCCCCCGCCTTGGTGACGCCCACTTCGCAACGGGCCGTGCAGCAGAAATCGTAATATTTTAATTTCGCCATAACTTCAAAACCAAACGTCCAATTTTAATCATTCAAAGACCAAATATTATCTACATAAACTGTACTTAGTGATGAAATAATTTATTTTGATAAGGATTAATAGCATGAGTAAAATAAACGCGTTTAAATGTAGTCCAAAAAAAATTCAAGATTTTTAAATAAAAAACAGTTGTTGTGCCTCACTCGACATAGATAGGTATAGTGCGTCGCGGACTTTTTTGAAGGTATTTATAAGATCTACAATTAATTAGAACATTTTATGGTTCTGTCTTTTATAGTTTAGGCAGCGTACGCAAAATAAGTAACTTTTCTGGTTGATTTTTTACACCTTGTGTCCGAAAAACCCAAATATCTTACGGAACCCTAATTTTTTCCAACATAAAATATAGCCTATGTTACTCGTGGATAATGTAGCTTTCGAATGGTGAAAGAATTTTTAAAATCGGTCCAGTAGTTTTTGAGCCTATTCATTACAACCAAACAAACAAAGTTTTCCTCTTTATAATATTAGTGTAGATATACAGGGTGTTAGGGTAAACACCGTTATCCTTGAAACCAGTGGTTTGGTTTCATTTATACTCGTAGAACGTAAAATCAATGGAAAATTACAAGTTTTTTTTTTAAAGACCGTCTACACTTTACCACAAGAGTATTTCACCATACGCGCTAGGGCAACGAACTTACGACTCAACGCGGGCTGGGGGCGCGGGATGTGACCTGACCGGCCTCAAGCGCGACCCCTACTGTGTATTTATTCATGTCTTGCGTTGTGTAGGTAGGTAGGAGCGGCGGGGACCTCAGGCGCATATCCATGAATTTGCGGGCGGTATCGGATAGAATCGATTTCTATCCGATACCATGCCAACCAAATAATGTTTTTTTTTTTGTGACTCGGTCATTTATTTTTTTTATTTAAAAGTCAACTACCCATGTTTTGAGTGACAACGGTGTTTACCCTTACACTCTGTATAATTGTAAAGATAGTTTTTTATTATCTTCAACAGCCCCAACAATATTTTCGAATGCTAATCAATTAGTTTATGCGCCCTGTGGAGCTGGACCAGTGTTGAGCCAAGCTTTTTGTGCGATGTAATTCCCCAATTTATAATAATAATGCTTGGCGGCATAGTGTGAGATTCATTCAGGTGAAGTGGAGAGGTATTTTTAGAGGATGAGTCTACTTTGGCCAGTCTGAAACTCAGTTGAAATAATTGGTTCCTATTTCTAGTCCTCTATTTGTGTTTTTCACCTATTTTACTGAAAAGACTTAGATTTATCTTTACTTAGGTACATGATGTTTCCATAGATAACTCACAAAGTACCGTCATGATGGTGATGTTATTGCAGCCTTGAGTCGAACGTGATCCCCAGGGCGCGGCAGGGCGCGGCAGGGCGCGGCAGGGCGCGGCAGGGCGCGGCAGGGCGCGGGGTCGCGTGAGCGTGGCAAACGTAGTGGCCCAAAGGCAAATGTGGCAATGCGCGCCTTAAAAATCTTCGCTTTGCCACATTTGCCTTAAAAACCATCGCTTTGCCACATTTGCCTTTGGCCACCTGGCGGCCACTTATCATTTAAAAAAAATAAAGTGGTAGAGTTATTCTTAACAGTTCAGATAATTTTCAAGTTTTACACTTTCATTTCGATTTTTCGACCCTGTGAAAAAAAATTTCGACGCAGCGAGTTCAAATCTGGCTGGAAGATGCCTTGATAGTGTAGGTACAAGATAATGTTCCTATTTTACATGTCATACTTGCCACAATAGCACCCGCAAACTGTTTATGTACCGTGATCGACCGAATTCACTTCATGAGATATTTAGGAATTACCTTGGACGAGAACGTTTCTTTTAAACAACATATTTATACATATGTACTCTCCGGCAGAGTTCCTAAATCTTATTCATATATATTAACTATTTCTATGTGGAGGTTTAAAACACGTATTAGCAATTTATAGAAACTAAATCACAAAATCAAACACGTTTCGGCTTGAGAAAAGTAATGGCGGGAAGTTCCTGTTGTATATTCATACTGTTAGGTGTGTACCTTTATACAAAAAGCTATGGTACTGTACTCTTTATTCTGTTCTTGTCAAATGCATATATTTTTCTTAATATAAAAACTGTACTGTTCTAATTTGATTCCATTAAATAAAATTCTATACCTGCTTCTTCTAATTTATTCTTTCAACAGTTCCTTATTCAAAAACTTCATCGCCGACGCTTCAAGCAGTTTCCTCGGTGTTGCCATCATATAATGAAAGAACTACGAGACTGTACACACACCCGCATACTGCGCAATACTGTTTATCTTGGTCTTTGCCAATCTGGCCTCTCAGAATGGAATCTCTGTTTGGGGTGGTGGTGGTCAAACTGCGTTTATCGAAGTCGAAAGAGCACAAAGAGCCGTCATCAAAGTAATGCTCAAGAAGCCAGTCTTGTACCCAACCAACAAACTCTACAGTGCCGGTCCTCCGTGTTCGACAGCTTCTTATCCTTAACGCAACCCTTCAAATGCATAGAAAATTAAAAGTTAGGCCAGATTACCATGAAATAATGTCAAAGCGCACAATCAGGATTCCCATTCCCCAGGTAAACATCCTTAGGTAGGTATGAGCCCAAACTAGGGGTTTACTAGTAGCCACTGAAGAGTTCTACTACCCACCTCCTGGCTCCATCATCAGACCCTCGACACCAAGTGCAACTATTGGACTCATTAAAACGAATCATATGAGCTGAAACTCGAGCGGTTTACTAGTACCCGCTTACAAATTCCAATATCCTCCTCCTGGCACCTTCATCAGACCTTCGACACCAGGTGCAATATATTGGACTCATTAAAACGAATCATATGAGTCCAAACTCTATGGGCTTACTAGTAGCCACTGAAGAGGTCCACTATCCAGCTCCTGGCTTCATCATCAGATCAGCTCCAAGATTCCAAATTATAGCATTGTTATCCAAACTACATATAAATGTTAGAAGTTAATGAATTAGGTACGTTGAAAGATTCCGTTACATAGATGTGAATGTGATTCTAGAACCCTGAGATCTATCTCTTGGGGATAGTTTTAGCGAAAACGAATAGCATATTTTATTGCATACTATGATTGTCCTACGTCTACCTCACCGTGCATGAATTATTTTAATCGACCCTGGGTGTTTTTGTAACATCCTCCTTTTTAAATAATAGGTGGCCACCTCCTCTTTACCACATGTTGCTTTTGGACCACTACGTTTGACACCATACATAGTTAGGATAGGATTAAGATATTAATTAGGATTTAAAAGTCTGTTTTTTAATGTCGTCGACTAATTTGGTAGGTGTAAATATCAAACTGCAAATTAAAAAAAAAACAACAATCACTTGAAATGTCAAATTAGTCTACGAGATTAAAAAACAGACTGTAGGATTATATTATAGTAGTAGTTCAGTTAAACAAAGTGTCAGTGATGTAATTGGAAGTATTTTTAGAATACCAACGGTTTATTGTTCGGTTTAGAGGTAAGTTTCCTTTTTTTCTATCGAGAAAAGTTTATGAAATCATGTTGAGTTTGAGTTTGTTTTCGTCACACATACTACTAACATTAATCCTCAACTTTACCATAATTATATTAATTTCAAAATGAATGCTGCAGTATTTTCATTATAACGGAGGATCATGCTAAGCAATGTGAGGTATTAAAGACTCTTAAATAATTATTGTTGTTGTTGTTAAAACATGAAACGACTGTTTTTTATTTTATTATTTTATTGTTATGTTAGATTATAAGATGAACAATAAGTCCTCTCTTCCTATATTTCTTTTGCTGTGCCCGACAGGTGCCACGATTGTTGATACGCAAATGTTTACACAGCAATTGTGGAATGCAATAAAGAATTGAATGAAGTGTGTCACTTAGTGTTGTGGTACGTGTCACTGTACAATAACTGCCGGTCCAACTCTATCTGCACAAGCGCTAAGGGGACTATCTTGCAAAATAAAATAAGTAAGTACAAATTGAAACTTTGAAAAATTCATTTGAAAAATGTCAGCACGTATCGGTTTTATGTCAACGCCAGCAACATGAGGTAACACGGCTTAGCGAGGTGTGGACGCTGTGGCGGAGTTACATTATCACCTGGCGCCTGGCGGCGAGCCCTTTGTGGCGAACTTCACTTGTGTGTTGTGTGGGGACGGGGGTTGCGACGACGCGACGGGACTGTTGACTTAGGACCGATACAGTGTGTGCTCGCCGTGATTTACCGCAAATATCTTTAATATGACAACGGAGGAGTATCCTCAGAGGCCTCGTGGTATTCGAACCCGCACTAGTGCACACACTAGATGACTGACACCGCCACCGCCACGCGCCGTCACTTAGCGGAGGCGGCCCCTACACCTTTGTAGTGGAACTCCGGTAACTTTTTACGGTACGGTACGGCACGGTATGGCCACAAATCTAGCACGGCCGCGCTCGCACCGCACATTCTCTATGAACGCATCCCCACTTGTCAGTGTTGGTGACGACACAGTGCTCTCAGTGTCAGTGCCGACACCGGCATGAGAATGTGTGAAATAATATTTTGCACTGTGCCGGTACTGTGTCGGAACTGTGGCTTCACTGATATGTGTGAATCTACCTTTAAGCTACAATATTCTCATTGCATTGAAAAGTAGATAGCTTAATAAACGCCGGCGATTAACGAGTAGCGAGTAGAGCTAGCAACTGAAAACGCGTTGGCGTTCAGCGAGAAGCAATATGTAGTTCCGATACTTGTGGCGCTGGGCTATCAGCGAGTGTCCGATTGCGACGGGCGATTAGGTACTCGCACCCAATGACTATACAGCCTTGCTCGCACCGCTCTCTCGACCGCTCTGGTTGGTCTCTCGGCGTGAATTCTAACCGCCAAGCGAGCATCGCTGAGCATAATACATTAAAATGATTCCTATTATACAAAATAAAAAAATAAAGAAAAGAAAGAAAGAAAAATAGGTTTATTTGTCACAGAAAAACCAAAAGCTATTATAATGTGAACGAATACTTGAATGAAATATACATAGTATTTCATTCAAGTATCAGATCAGTATTCATGCATGTAAATATTTATCAAGAAGATTATTTAATTAAACATAACGTCACGATTACTAAATACGCAATAGCCGCCACATTTACACGACACGCGTGAAATGCCTTTCACGCAGGAAAGAATGCGTGTGTAAAAATAGAAAACGAGAACGAGAAAGCACGCGCGCGCCGCCCGCTCGCGCTTTCATGCGTTCTAGTCTGTGCGCTTCGAACATAATTCAAGGCACAAAAATGGATAAAAACAATCACACTCAAACACAGTAGTAAAATAAAACTAGTTTGAGTTAGCTTTCCCGTGTTTTATACGTGTCGTGTAAGCTGCCTAGCAAATTATAAAGTGTACTTATAATTTTTTTCAAATGGTGATACTCGTACACGTAAAACTTATCTTTTATTAATGAATGTGATGTAATTCAGTTTTAATGTATAATTTAATTTGACTTCGATTTTTAACTTTAAGTAATAGCTAGTATCTAACAGGGTCTACAACGGCTCTTAGCTCTAAGTTAAAATCTTGTTTTACTTTGTGGAACGCAAATAAAGGAATATGAATATTGTTTTTATGAAAATTAAAAAAAATAAGGTAACATGCTAGTTGATTCTTTCACCTCGTTAATACCCTAGTTATGGGATTAAAAAAAACACTTGTATACATAATCTATAGAAGGTGTATCGACATAATCATTTTGTCCCTAAAGGCCAAAGGAATTACCATGACAAACAGCGCCTGCACATCCTATAGATATAATTATGCAGCAATAAAAAGCGAAATAGATAGCACAGATTTTAACTTGATATTGGAAAAGTCAGACCCGGCTTTGGCTGCCGAATTATTAATAACTATGATCCAAGAAATTACTATAAAACATTCACACTGTACAAAAATCCAGAGAAAGGTCCGTGTTATCAAACCATGGATGACACAAGGCCTGGTCCGTTGCATACGAAACCGGGACATGATGCATAAAAAAGTAACCAGTAATCCTCACAGTGAAATCCTCAAGATCACCTACAAGCGTTATCGTAACTTCCTGAATTCGTTACTAAAAAAACTTAAACGAAACCATGATAAAAACGAGCTAACTAAAGCGAAGAATAATACAAAGGCTACATGGAAGGCTATAAAACAAATCACAAACACCAGCTCTCAATCGCAGTCTACGAAAGAACTGCTTCAAATTTCCGATGATCCGGAGACTTCAATAAATGAAGTAAATAGTTTCTTCGTCAATATAGGGCAAACGTTGGCCTCTAATGCCTCTTCTCTTAGTGGATCTCCTATCTGCAGAGAAAAAACTGTGCTCCCACCCTGTAGTCACTCACTCGTAATACTGCCAGTAGATGTAGCTTATGTAGAAAGTCTCATTGACTCCTTACGTATCGACTGTGCAACTGGCTACGACAACATACCAGCTAAGGTACTTAGACAGTCGAGATCCACTTTGGCTGTACCCATTGCACATATTTGCAACCGAGCGATTGAATCTGGCATCTTTCCTAACTCTTTAAAAAGAGCAGTTGTGCATCCCGTATTCAAGGGTGGAGATAAGACTAGTGTCACGAACTACCGGCCCATTTCCGTGTTAAACGCGTTATCAAAGATCCTTGAGAGGATACTAAACAATTGTCTAGTTAATTTCCTGAATAAACATACGATCATTGCACAAAACCAGTATGGTTTTAGATCTGGTGTATCGACGGAGGATGCTGTCGTTGATGTCGCCAAAACATTAGTTGACAAATTGGATCAAAAGATGAAATGCTACGGCATCTTCCTCGATTTATCCAAAGCTTTCGACACGGTGTCTATTCCAACTCTTATCGCAAAACTTGAGCGCGTTGGTGTCCGGGGCTTGGCATTGAATATCTTCAGAGACTATCTATCAAATCGAACGCAATGTGTAAAGATCGACTCTATGATTAGTAATCATAAAACTATCAATTTCGGCGTCCCTCAAGGAAGCATCCTCGGGCCAACACTCTTCCTTCTGTACATAAATGATCTGTGCCAGGCCCGGGTGCCAAACTGTGACATATTTGCATATGCCGACGACACCGCGTTGATAGTCTATGGCAAAAACTGGACGGTATCTAAACAAAGAGCAGAACACGCGCTTCGCTTGGTAATGGAATGGCTTTCAGAAAATCTTCTGACACTAAATATAGCAAAAACCAAAATGATTCGTTTCTCCTTACCCAACACCACCCCTCCGCGTCAAGAGTCAGGACTAGTAAAAGCCCATACTTGTCTAGGACTAAATAATAACTGTAATTGTCCACTCCTGTCCCTGGTTCCTGACTTAAAATATCTAGGGGTCTACATTGATTTTAAGTTAAGCTGGCAACCTCATGTTGAAGCTCTATGCACCCGGATTAGGAAACTAATCTACATCTTTAAAGAGCTCAGGCACACTGCGGATCCAGAAACAGCGCTAATGGTTTACCAGAGTCTTTGTGAATCTATTATCACCTATTGTATCTCTGCCTGGGGTGGAACCTATAAAACCTCCTTAATTTCTGCAGAACGAGCTCAAAGGCCAATTCTAAAAGTAATGCATTTCAAACCCAGAGACTTCCCCACAATCGAACTCTATTCCATTGCTCATGTCTCATGTCACTTTGATTTTAAGAAAGCATTTGACCTAGTGGATAATGATGTCTTATTATCAAAGTTGGCTAAGGTGGGATGCACACCCAAGTTGCTCCAACTTTTTGTGAGCTATATGAGGGACAGGAAACAGTACGTTGAATACAGTGGATACCGGTCTGAGTCTTATTTTACGAGGTCGGGAGTGAGCCAGGGCAGCAATTTGGGGCCTTTAGAATTCATTATCATGATAAATGACCTGCCGGATGTAGTAAAACATGCCAAGTGTCTGCTGTTCGCAGACGACCTTAAGTTGCTCCTGGCTATCGAAAGTGAGGATGACTGTCACCGCCTGCAACAAGACATTGATCGCGTAGTTCAGTGGAGTCAAAACAACAAGTTACAATTCAATGTCACTAAGTGTTCGGTTCTAACGTTCAGTCGGGCTAGGGCACCACTCCATTATAGCTACAAAGTGGACAACGCGCCATTGAAACGGGTGGAGACAGTGCGAGATCTTGGCGTTCGTATGGACACCCAATTAAGTTTCCGTGAACATATAAAAAATGTCTGCAAAAAGGCGTACAAACGTTTGGGTTTTGTACTTCGTAGAGCGGCATCATTCACAAGCATGAAAACCATATCGGTATTGTATGACGCCCTTATAAGAAGTCAGCTGGAGTGTAATTCGGCGATATGGGCTCCACATGAGGCTAAATATGGTCTCATGTTGGAGCGCATACAAAATAAATACGCCCGATATATGTACTTCAGGCTGTATGGGGTGTACCCTTTCTACCCTTTGATGTATCCTACCTTGTTTGTATTGGGCATGGTGGGATACAACAAATTGGAAACTAGGAGGGATCTAGCGCTGGCATCATACACTCTTAGGGTATTTAGGGGTATCCTACATAATCCAGGGGTATTACAGTGGATAGGCTTGAGGGTTCCCGAGAAGTACGTGCAACGTCGACGACGGCCCGCCTTGTTTATGATGCCGCGCAGTCGCACTAAATTGCTGGAGAACTTCCCTCTTGCGAGAGCGTTGCGCACGCTAAATCTAGTTGCCGAGAAGATCGATGTGTTCATTTGTTCACAGAGCGAATTCACAAGAGTGACTTTATACGTCATATGTTATTTATAGAGAATCGAGATTATTGTCTAAGTATTAAAAGGTGTTATTAAGTTTAGTTTAGTGTTATTAATGTTTTATGTTTATTGTTATTATTTTTTATTGATTGTGTAATTTACTACTCTATCGCATTGGGGAAACTGTAAAGATAGATGTATGTATGAAAATAAATAAATAAATAAATGTCCTGACAGTCAGACAGTTATTTATACTCCGCGCCGTTCTGAGAAGACACTCCATCTTACCATTAGACACAAAAATCCTGTTGAGACGCAAAGGAATTCCTGTCTGTGGTCCTGTCAGGTGTCGTTCCGCATTTGCCAGTTGTCAGTTTCTTGCCCAAAGCTCTCGTCTTTATAATAAAATAAATAAAATACTGCCAATATATATACATACAAAATATGAGGTGAAAAATATACTTTTAAAGTGGTTGCAAGAGTTATCATATGATGAAACAGAAAATTTACTCAAAGTAATGTCTTGAAATATACTGTATAAACATAATTTCTTATTACTTTTTAGTTGATTAAGCTAGTTGTTAGATAAATTTTTCATAGTAGTAGTACTTGTACGACGATCTATATTTATTTGTTGTATGTCACTGAAATCTTGGGGAAGTTCGGCTTCTAAGATACAGGCTTCTTGCCTAGTTTAGAAGTCAGATGTTTCGACTTTAAACTGTGTCAATGTTGTACAACCTAATTATAAGACTCTATCTTGTACTATTTGGTTTTGTGTACAAATAAACTATTTTATTATTATTATTTTATATATGATTACATATCTCGGGACCATGGGGTCCCGGTCTTTTGGAAGGCGTACGAGGGGCCGAAGCCAAGTCGCAGAGGCCCCTTAGACAGTTTCTCAAGGAATGAGGCACCAACCGACGATTATGCCTGTACGCACTATGCAAGTGCATCCAAGGACAACCCCCGGTTGGTGTAGGACTATTGCAGAACATGGAAACAAAACATATTGGGTTATGGGTTTGGGTGGTTTAGTGGATTTGTTACCTATAACTATTGAAGGACTATGCCCCCTGCCTGATCAATGTTATGGTATACACGAATTAAACGGCAGGGGGTGACTTGCACACTCAATAATGGGCCCCCGAACACGGTCGCTAGCACAAAGTGACGAAACGACAAGGGGGCAACACTTCCTGAGGTGCTTGAGGAGTGGAGAGGTATTCCAAGGCTTTCAGAACAATCCCAGAGCCCGGAAGATGGTCAAGATCCCTACGAGCACTTATACGAATACTTACACTTATATATGAATACTTCCTTCCTCCGAGCACATTTGCTCTTGCGAGTCTCCACTCAAGCCGGCCAATCAAGGCAAGAATGAGGTGGGAGCTCTGTTCCTCGTCATTGTTCACTCCAGCCGGCCAATAAAGGCAAGCCAGAGGTGAGGAACAAGACTTCTCCCGGGAGGTAGGGTCCGTGGGGTCGCTACTGCCCAACAGCTCGCCACAAGCTGCCCTGCGGGTTTTTGTATCTCTCTTGGTCTGGCTCCTCATCCTAGACCCGTTCCGGCAAAGTAAACTCTACCGGCACAGACCTAGAGTTCGGAGCGCGCAAGCCCCACCACGACGTCAACGTAGAGATACGGCGGTGGGGGTTATTATTATTATTTGTTGGTATACATTTTTGTATCTCGGCTCTGATCTGCCGGTTTTTTTTTGGATAGCACGGGCCAAAGCCAAGTGCTACCCCTGAGAGAACTAAACTAAGTAATAGTTGATGATAAAATATTATGGCCTGATGATATAATGTTTTGACGTTGTGTTGTAGTGATGAATGTCTGTGCGTGTGATATTTGTGCGTGTGATATTTGTGCGTCATTGTCGTTCTGCAGGAATTTTCGCACAATTCTGCAAGTGTTCAGGATAGCAGCTTTTTGTAGGGTTTGGTAGGTGGAGGGAGCTACGTCTAGTGTTTTTAAGGATTGATGCAGTTGTTTGGGGATGACACCGGTGGTTGAAACTACTACAGGAATAATGGCAACGCTACCTAATCGCCACATTCGGCTTATTTCTATTTTTAAATCTGTATATTTTGACAGCTTTTCTGCGATAGTGTTTTGTAAGTTGTGTGTGTTTGGGACTGCTATGTCAATAATTTGCGCGGTTTTATTAATTTTATCTATTAAAGTTATGTCTGGTCTATTGTAATGTGTTGTTCTGTCTGTGAGGATGGCTCGATCAAAGTATAGCTTGTGTGTTGTGTTTTCAAGAACCGTTTCTGGAGTATATTTGTAGTAAGGTACTATTGGTGTAGTGATTAATTTATATTTAATGGCAAGTTTTTGATGAATTATGTTAGCTAATTGATCGTGCCTGTGTTTATAGTCAGTCTGAACTATTGCTTTACATGCTCCAGTAATGTGTTGGATAGTTTCAGAAGAACTATGACATCGTCTACAAATGTCTGTTGAAAGAGGGACTCGCATGATGTGTTTTTGATAGTTACGGGTTTCAATAACTTGATCTTGAATTGCTGTCATGAACCCTTCAGTCTCAGGGAATAAATCTCCGCGCCTGAGCCATTCGTTCGACGCTATCTTGTCGACGTTAGGTTGGCAAAGGTCTTGTCGATGTCTTCCATGAAGTGACTTCTGGGTCCATTCCGCTATTTTGGTCTGTCTGTCAGTCTGTTTCTCGTTAATTTGAGTAGTTTTATCAAACATGTTTAACGGGGTTAGTTTTCGATCATTATAAACTATTGCTTTGTGGAGGGTAGAGGTTGTGCTTTTTGTGTTAAAATATTTTCTAAGGGTACTGATTTGTTTATTGTGTAGGTTCGTTATATCTATTATTCCTCGTCCTCCTTCTTTCCTGGGTAGTGTTAGTCGCTGAACGCAAGATCGAGGGTGGTGTTTTCTATATTTGGTCAAACTGGTGTTAATGACGCGTTGTAGGCTTTTAAGTTCTGTTTTAGTCCAGCTTATTATACCAAAGGAATATGTAAGGACGGGTATCGCATAGGTATTTATTGCTTTAATAGTATTTTTGGAGTGTAATTGAGTGTTTAGAATGGATTTTAGTCTATGTTTAAACTGTTGGGTAAGTTTATTTTTTATTGCTTTATGTTTAATTTGCTTCGCTTGAATATATCCTAAGTATTTGTATGTACCGTGTTCATCTAATGAATCTATGGTTTCACCTGACTGTGTGGTATATAAGTGTTCGTATGTATGTCCTGTCCTGACTGAATTGATTTTACACTTATCAATTCCAAATTCCATTCTTATATCACTCGAAAATTTATCTGTGGCATTTGCGAGTTCATTTAAGTCCTCTGGTGAAGAAGCGTACAATTTTATGTCATCCATATAAAGGAGGTGGTTAATTTTACAGTCGTGTCTATCCGTCCGTATGCTATCCGCAGTGTTTTTGTAATTGAGTTTATATCCTGGCATTAGTGAATTTAATTTGTTTGATAGTGGGTTTAGGGCAAGACAGAACCATAGCGGGCTAAGTGAGTCACCTTGGAATATGCCTCGTTGGATCTTGATGGGTTCTGTCTCAACAATACCTGTAGCTGTCGTAAGATGTAAACGTGTTGTCCATTGTGTAATTGTGTTATTTAAAAAGGCAATGATTTGAGGGTTTATCTTATATATATTTAAAATTTCAAGCAGCCAAGTGTGTGGTACAGAATCATATGCTTTTTTGTAATCTATATACATAGTATATAGATCTTTCTTCTTCCGCTGGACCTGTTTGAGTATAACCGAGTCTATTGTAAGTTGTTCCTTGCAGCCCTGACTAAATTTTCGACAGCCTTTTTGTTCTTCGGATAATATTGAATTTGATTCAAGGTGTTTGTAAATGATTTGAGTGATGCATGATGTTATTATTTTATATATTGTTTGTAGGCATGTTATTGGTCTGTACTTTGCTGGGTTGGCGCTGTCGTTACTGTCTTTTGGTATCATATACGTAATTCCTTCCGCTATGTATGTAGGCATCGTTGTTGGATTTTTAATAAAGGTGTTGATGTAATTATACAGGAATGGGTGAGTGTATGTAAATTTTTTGTACCAAAAGTTGTGAATGTAGTCGGAACCAGGTGCTTTCCAATTGTGTAATTTTTGAAGGACGTCATGAAAAGTATCTATCGGAACTTGTTCGAACTCCATTTGTTCAGTGTGCTTATGGTTTTCTGTCTCTATTTTAACCCACTCAGCTTCAGTATTATGACATATTGGCCTCTCCCAAATTTCTGACCAAAATTTTTGGAGTTCGTGTACGGACGGTAAATTATGATTTGTGTTACTTTCGTTATTACTGGGTGCGGTTTGGTTTGTAGTCGAATTTCTTAACGTTCGATAAAACTGCTTTTCGTTGTTCCTAAATTTATTATTTTGAATTTTTCGAAGAGTACAATTTTTGTACCTATTCAATCTACTATTTACAAGAGTGAGTTTCTGTTTTAGTGTATCTAAGAAATGTGTGAGTTGTGTGTTTGGTTCTTCGTGAGTTGAGTGAATTCTATAATTTTCTAGTATTGTGTGTACCTCTCTAACAAGCCTCCAGCCTCTATTTCCTTGCATGTACGCTGTAAGTCTTCCTATTTTTGCTCTTAAGTCTTTAACTCTGAATTCTAATCTTTTTTGCCATTTCGGCTTTTTGTTTTTTTGATTGATGTAAGCCGTATTCTCAGAGGTGATATAAGAAAGTTTACTTCCATTTATTTTAGCAGCTGTCCAAGCAGCACTATATATTACTGTCTGCAGGGTTTCAAATTCTGTATCTGCCTTGACATATTTTGGAAGGATGACGTTATTAATGTTACTTACTATTTGTGCTAATTTTTTTGATGATTTTTGTTTAGGTATATAACTTCTTTTTGTGGGATGAATACTTGTAAAATGCTGTAGTGTATGTAAGAATGTTTCCTCTAGTTCTTGACATCTTTCCTGACTTATTTCGATGTTTATGGTGTTATTTTCTGTGTTTATATTGGTGGTCAAGGCTCTAACGTCAATGCTATTCAAGAAATTGGGCTCGCTTCCTACTTCGGTTTCTTCTATATGTGTTTGATTATTAACGTGTGCAGTTTCTGTGTTATTATTTGTGGGTGCTTGTGTCAGGGTATTGTCGGCAGCTATATCTATAATGTGATTTTCTAATTGCCTATAAGGGTTCGGTTGGTTAAGTCTATTTTCTGCATACGTTTTTAGGTCTTGGAGTCGTTCATCTGGTATCATTTTATTATTTAGAATGACCCTTTTTTGATCTGAAATTCTCTGTTCAGATAGATGTGACAATTGTGGATAGAACTCAATGAACATTTCTCTTAATTTTTTCCTCCAGACAGTCATATCTGTTTCCATTTTCGTAGCGATGAAATAAGATTTTATTAGAGTTTCGTTCATTTCGTTCGACCACCTCATTCTACGTTTTGGTTCCGATTGTAAATGTGTGTTGCATTGATCTGTATTTAACTGCGTTGTTGGCAGAGTGTGTGTATCTAAGTTAGTGGTGTCTGTTTGTAGCTTTCTGCTTACTTCTAATCTAATTTTATCAAGTGTAGTGACCGAAAGTAATTTATTGTAAACTATTGCTCTTCGTTGATCTCCAACTCTTTGCTTTGAGACATTCATTTGCGGAAATCTGTTAATGAATTGTTGGTGCAATGATGTAAGATATGAATTTGTTTCAGTTTCTAAATTGGTGATAATTAAATACGTACGCCAAATGAATTGGTTCATGTCTTCGCTCCATTTTTTACGCGTATTGGTTGTGACAGTAGCGGGTGAAGGGTTTATGGCAGTAGTAGCCTCCGACACAACGTCTACTGACATCGGTGACGATGATGATGATCTTAATGAGCGTGATAAATATGAAGGTGGTGATGATACGATTGATGAAAAGATGGACCTCGGAGAGGATGATGATGAAACCTGCGATGTTTCATCATTTGCTGAAGGCTTATTTGCCTGAATTCGTTGTTTTGTTTTTGATCTTGTTATCATAATTATTCCCACGAGAAGCTAGGGACACAAAAAGTCGACCACAGCAGAGCCCTGCGTTCACTGTGGCAAGGGTAAATAAAACTGGAGGTCCCCTATTTTCCAGAGTTGGCACACTAACGACTAGCGCTCTCTCCTAGCCATGCAGCCCTCGGCATGTGCGACCTTGGCTTGGATTGTATCTCTTTTGGTCTGGCCCCTCACCCTAGATCTGTCTCGGCAAAGTTTAACTTTGCCGGCACAGACCTAGGGTTCATTGGAGCGCGCAAGCCCCACCACGACGGCAACGTAGAGATACGGCGGTGGGGTTATTATTATTATTATTACATCTCTTACCTATAAACTAAATTAAATTTTAGTGATTTTTAATTTAGTTTAGAGAATTTTGTGATAAGAGAATCGGTACCAATGATTATTTTAAAATAAAAATGTGTTCAATCATTGACATGGTGCCGGTGGTGGTGATTTTTTTTTTTCGTTGTTTTCCATACAAAAACTGAAAAAATCCATAATAACACACGTCGACGCTGCCGCCCCAACGCGCCTCTGGCTCTAAAAAAAATCATGGGGAAAACAAGTACGAAGTGGAGGCGCGGTTGTCAAAGGAGAATGCCACAGAACCGTACCAACATGGGAGCGAGCGTGTTACAACCAAATGTAGTTTATTAAATTACTCCTATTTTTAAAATCAGATTTACGTTTTTGTTATTAAAACGATTCCCGGCTTTCGGACACCAAAAATAAAAGTATTTTTTTACTTTGGTAGGTACGTATTTTCCGCTTATTTCACTGTCATTGCACTTCATTTCCGAATGTTGCTATTATGTAAAAAATATAAGTACCTGCCAACGAACATTTAATGAAGAAAATGAATATGTACCTACCGATTTGCTATTTATTAATTTAATATTAGGGTATTTATAGAATATGTATGTTTAAGTTAAGGTATTTATCTATGGGCCTGTATCGCCTGCAATAAATGGTTTATTATTTATTATTATTTGTTGGTATACATTTTTGTATCTCGGCTCTGATCTGCCGGTTTTTTTGGATAGCACGGGCCAAAGCCAAGTGCTACCCCTGAGAGAACTAAACTAAGTAATAGTTGATGGTAATATATTATGGCCTGATGATATAATGTTTTGACTTTGTGTTGTAGTGATGTGTGTCTGTGCGTGTGATATTTGTGCGTGTGATATTTGTGCATCATTGTCGTTCTGCAGGAATTTTCGCACAATTCTGCAAGTGTTCAGGATAGCAGCTTTTTGTAGGGTTTGGTAGGTGGAAGGAGCTACGTCTAGTGTTTTTAAGGATTGATGCAGTTGTTTGGGGATGACACCGGTGGTTGAAACTACTACAGGAATAATGGCAACGCTGCCTAATCGCCACATTCGGCTTATTTCTATTTTTAAATCTGTATATTTTGACAGCTTTTCTGCGATAGTGTTTTGTAAGTTGTGTGTGTTTGGGACTGCTATGTCAATAATTTGCGCGGTTTTTTTTATTTTATCTATTAAAGTTATGTCTGGTCTATTGTAATGTGTTGTTCTGTCTGTGAGAATGGCTCGATCAAAGTATAGCTTGTGTGTTGTGTTTTCAAGAACCGTTTCTGGAGTATATTTGTAGTAAGGTACTATTGGTGTAGTGATTAATTTATATTTAATGGCAAGTTTTTGATGAATTATGTTAGTTAATTGATCGTGCCTGTGTTTATAGTCAGTCTGAACTATTGCTTTACATGCTTATTATAATATATTTTTAAGTGTGTCAAAAAACATTTTTAGGTCACGCGTTGCATCGTAATAATTTATTATTATTATTTTGGAATACATTTGCGTTTAATGAAAAGAGGACCTATTCAAAAAAGTAAAATGTCATTTGTACTGTGACGTATTGCAATAATTATTCTGTGGCGCCGTCATGGATGACGTTACTTTCAATATTGGTTTCATCTGAACTATTTGAATAATAATTTGTAATACTTATTAACAAAAACGGGGGTTCAGGTGCTTTTTCATAACGTAGTCTTTGTGTGATAATCCTTAGCGATGCCTCTATACTCCATTTGAAATAAGATTAGGAATTTTAACAAACCTTTTTACAGTCCGTTCAACCGGTTTTGACTTCTATACCGTAGGCATTAAAAGCAAAAAACGTTACACAATACCAACTGTCTACTGCAGCTGCCATTTGTCGAAAGTCGGTTGAACGGACTGTAAAAAAGGCTTATTTAAATGTCTAATCTTATTTCAAATGGAATACAGAGTAAGACATCGGCCAGCAAGTCAGCGTCGCCGATGTATCCTAAACTGTTCACTTGTATTGTTAGAACAATTTAGAATATATTACATGAAAAAATAGCCGTGGCTATGATCGTGTTTTAACATCATAGTTCGCACCGACGACGCCTGTAAGTATTACCTCACCTAGTAGAAGCATTTATATTATAGTTAGCTTCTAAAGTACCTACCCACTTCCGGGACTATTTATTCAATTCAAGGATTAAAAACAGTTTTTATGCTTTCAGATCAATCCTGGTAGTTCCTATTCATAATGTTACAAATGTATCGCATTGATACAAGACAAACTCCCTGAGATTCCGAACTGATACCTTAACTAACACTTGGTCACAATGTGCAGTGATGTGTGTTTTGGATGTGGACAGTCCATGCTACGTGTTCAAGGCGTTCCCGAGTGCCACCCAATTATCCTACCTATTGTTTTATTTGTACATTTCTTTTCTCTGTCCTGGTAGCGGTCGAGGTCTTATACGATATGTAAATATTATGAATATATCTTAACTACGTTTTTCATTTTTGATATAAGTGCCTTATTAGGTACTAACAACATTATCACCTTATTATTATTTACTAACATGTCAAGTTCGAGAAGTGGGTGTACTATTTATTAAATACAACTCTGCCTAACTCTTCTGGGAAAACAGGCCTGCTGTTATGTTAAGATTTCAAGATATTAGGAATCAGTAAACACAGTACTAAATTGATTACTTATTCAGACCACCAGCTGCACATACTATTAGTACCTACCTACATGATTATTGATATCCATTATCATTAAGTATATATAAAAACTGACACCAAGAATTATTATTGAATATGAGTGATGTATTGTATAATAATCCATGAGGAAACAAGCGCCAAATCAAGAATAAAAAGCAACCGATATTAGGTACCACCTTATTTGTCACCAACTTCACCATTTCAAGTCAGTCACTTTCTCGAACTTAACCTCAAAATATGAAGTAGGTAAATGGTTAATAAATACGAATTGAGGAAATCCATGTAAAAAATGGTTAACAATTTAAGAAGAGCATTGAATTCTCCTCCAAATACACTAGGATTGGTTGTGACAGGCGGAATTTTCGCTTGGCACAGGGTGCCCTATATTCCAGGTCACTCTCCTTTGGTTGACCAAAAAAGAACCAACCAAGAAAAACAGGTACTCTTTGCCCCGTTGAGTTGAGACGGGTCGGGCGGGTGTCAGTCGAATCAATGCATTGATAAACTGTTACCTAGAACAGTTTCTCGTTTCTGATAAATGGTTTGGTAGAACCCCTAAACCTACCCTGCTGTAATAGTTTTACTCTAAATCTAGAGTAAATTAGGTACCCTAAGTTGGTATCACTGAGTAGAGACAAGTCGCCACAGCGACTTCAGGCTGCACCTCGCGGCGCAGCGCGGCTTACCGCGACGCAGCGAGGCATTTTCGAATTATCTCAATTAATGTGTAACTTTTTGGATAATAAATAAAGTTATATTTTGTATAACTATCTTAAAAAGTGCGCGCAGCGTCGCTTCGCGTCACGTCTCGGTGTGAACTGACCCTAAGTGCAGATTCAATCAAATTGCGCAATATTTTTTTTTTGTAAAAAAATTTTTCATGGTACTTACCTTATATATTTTTTTGTATGTATACTCGTAGACGCAATACTATTGCGGGTTAGCGGAACAGCCTTTGTTAGTTAATATATGACGGAGTTTTCCCCGAACAAACATTAAAAAATATAATAAACATCAGAATTCATAATTAAATCGAACAAAAAATAGGGGGCAATCTGATTGTAGGCGTAGTGACCGCTTTATATCTATAACACACGGTCATCAAACAGTGTTCCAGGCGCATACATAAAACTGCTTTAAGGCGACAAGTAGGCGCGATATCGCGGGCGCGACGAGGCTAGCACGATACCGCGGGCGCGCCAGGCAGTGCTAGCCTCGTCGCGCCCGCGGTATCGTGCTAGTTTGCACGAGCCTTTATTGTTCGATACGAAATATTCATAGTTTGCTAGCTATTGTGAGCTATTGTGTGCTCCAGTTCAGATCGAAGCGTTGTCAGTAACCGGATGAATAAACGTGAACAGTAAGCGATTAGAGCTAGTTAGCGCGAGCACAAACAAGCCCATGAATAGCTTACGTTATATTTAAAAAATTGAGAACAAGTACTGGAATTTTTAACCACAATAAAATCCAGTACTTGTTCTCAATAAAAATAGAGAACAAGTACTGGATTTTGCTAGACTTGATGAATTAATGAATGTTATTTATTTCTCAGTATTATGGTACATTGAGATCTTACATTAAACACTGTTTCACACATACAACCATTGCTGTTGTAGAAATATTAAATAATAAGTTAATAATTATTAAGTAGGTACATGCAAATCAGAACTAGGTACATTATGAGAATATATTATATAAAATTATGAAATCCTGTAAGTATTAAGTTTACGAATTTCACCAAAAATGCATTATATATAATGTCAAAATATCAATAGCTGAATCAAAAATATAAATCATAATATCAAAGAATAAACCATAATGTCAAAATATAAATCATAATGTCAAAAAAATAAAAATTACAATGTCCGAGAATTCATAATACCTAATGTCAAAGTACTAATGTCATTATTAAGATTTTTAATTACAATATCAAAAAGTATGGTTTAAAAATTAATTGACGGTATAAAAACACATGTCTAAGAGCTAATCAAACATAACAACAACATTTAACTTATTAATTGGTAACATTCTCAGGTCAGGTGGTAATTTATTATAAAAACTGTCATACAACTGGCATTTCGCAATCTCTGAGCAGGAATTTCCCGGGATTTTTTTTGTTCAGTCTTTCAGAGACTTGTTCGTTTAATAAAACTAAATGAGGGTATTTTTGAGGTACGAGGAAGTAATCATTATGGTAAAGCAAGAAAGATATTGAGTATTCAGTATTGAGCACAACGGAAGAATAGCGCGCGTCATTCGCAGCGCTCGAAGCCGCTCAATCGCGGTGCTGCGGTGCCGCCACTGTGGCTACTGTCGGCGCAGCCATAACTGTGAAATGAAAGTTTCCAATTAAAAAGTTAATGCGGCCGTGCTCCTCGACTATTTTATTATTTACTTGAACTAACTTAAATAGCTTTGTGGCGAGTCGCGGTCGCACTCAGTAAACATCAGAGTGCACTCGATGCTAACTAATTACTGGGACATACTAGTCACTATGGGCGCTGAGGGCAGTGGTCGACTTGTCAGTTGTGAGTGTGACGTTAATATTGTCTTCGTTTAATCTAAACTTTTTATAAAAAAACAAAAAGGGCGTTCCCGTTAACCTGCAACAGTATAGCGTGTATACATGCTAAAAAAAATATTACCACTCAAAAAAAAATTTTTTTTTTTTTTAATTTGTGTCGTGAAATGTTCACAAAACGATTAAATTTAAACGTAAAAGAAACACTCTGTACACGCACACTTGTATTTCAACGTAGAAAAACAAGTGTGACAAGACTGACAAGTGGGCTTGTACAGAGAGTTTATTTTCCGTAACAATTTAATATTTTTTGTGATTATTTTACTATACAAAAAAAAATTTTTTTTTTTTAATGGTAATATTTTTTTTTGCATGTATAGACGCTATGCTATTGCAGGTTAACGGGAACGCCCTTTGTTAGTTAACATACTGTATATGGCACTTTTGAACGTCAAAAAAAACAAAGAAATAGAACTGATTCTAGTTGCCCCTTCCAAAAGGTAGTTTTCGTATGGAGAAGAATGGGCAAGAAACTCCACAGTTAAGTACTCTTTAAAAAAATGTTTTACAATATTTTGTATACATCAATTACATATTATATGTGAAGACGATGCACCTAGAATAAGATTACTGTACCAAAATAGGTAAAAAGAATTTAAAAAATGGAGCAATGACAAATAAATTAACTGATAGATACATGGTCTCACATATTTACAAACATTGTAAAACTAAACGATATCACAACATTTTTAACATGTTTACAAGTAATACTAACAAGATAATGTGTGAGTTCAAGTCGTAATCACAGAGTGTAAAAATCAATGACATACTACAAGTAATAAATAATACAACTAAATTAGCAACCAGTTTGATTTTGTCCAGACTCTAAATCGTCCTATGGAGCAAGACCAGCATGTTGCCAAGCATTCTTATCTTGGATATAATCCTCTAATTACTAATAAGCTTGTCTATAAAGTGTGCTTTTAATATGAGTTTTAAATTTTCTTTCATTTAATTGCATATTATCACAGGGTATTTTGTTTTAGCATTTAACGCAGTACCCTATAAAAGATGTTTATACTTTAGCTAATCTGAAAAATGGTTGATCTATTTTATCTTTATTTCTAGTATTAAAATTATGTCTATCACTTATTTTATTAAAAAGATTTAGATTTTTTCTTACATACATAATATTTTCATGAATTGGCAAGGAACCGTCATAATATTAATCCCTTTAAATAATGCAGTCTCTAAATTAAATTCAGTACTACACTGTTTTTTCCTACCTGTTTCCTTATTTATTATTTGCCAGGTAGTTTTTATTTTATCATCAGCTGATTTTATTTTATTGCTAATGTAAAGAGCTTTAGCTATTTTGCACACATTTTTAAAAGTTTTAGAATATTTTGCAACATACTGATGAAAGGTTGTATTATTCATATGTTGCTTTAGGTCATAAAGTTCAAAAAGTTTTTCCCTGCTTTTACGAATACCTGGAGTCGCCCAATCACTAAATAGGAACTTTATGTAAATAGTTTTAGTTTTTAGTGGAAAAGTGTCATTAAATTTCTTGTTTATTAGTGAAAAGAAATCGGCGTAGAACTCTTTTGGGTCACATATATTATTAAATCTCTGAACACATAATTTACTGGCCAACGAATTATTTAATTTCTCTAAGTTTTTACATGTAATTGGCCTAAACCTTATTTGAATTTTTTGTAGAGGCATGTAGGCGCCAAATGTTATCGTTTGTCCACTGTGATCAGATGGCAATTTATTTACAATTTGTTTATGTAAGTAATCACAATTACAAAAAATATTATATATACAAGTGGCAGAAGAAGCTGTCACTCGGGTTGGTTCAATAAACATTTGACAAATCAAAATGACCCAAAAAGACTGAATAATCTGACTGTATTCGAATTATTTTCTAATACATTAATGTTAAAATCATCACATAATGATTATTGACTTACTATTAGCACTAAGTTTCTTTAGCACCTCTTCTATTACAGAATCAAACATAGGTAGATTCTGATAGCTTGGAGGTCTGACACATACTATAACATGCTTATCGAGCTCAACACAGGACAATTCAATGGTGTGTTCAGCAGACAGTTCAATGATGTCATTCCGTTCTTTTGATTTAATAGAATTTTTTACTAATATTAATGACCCGCCATGTATCATACGTTTTCGACTGAAATGGCTAACTGCACAATAATTTTCATAATTAATTGACATTACTCTTGATGGTCTTTTAACCAATGTTCTGTTAAACAAATGACATCTAACTTGGTATTTTCTAAAAAACACTTCTATTTCCAGTAATTTGGAAGAGCAACCTTAGATATTTTGATTGAATAATTTTAACGTATGTCGCCCCCCCTTCGGTCTATTATTTTTATGTATAATATTGCCAGAAGATACCTTTTCATTATTCTCTAATAATAATAATTGTATATTTGAAGGGGTAACTGCTGTTTTAAAAAAATATAGCCGTGGTTTGCACTGCAGTAATTGCTGCGTTTCGTGATATCTCGCATCTAATACGTCTCAAAGGGTAGACAAAACTATTCATTCTACCGCATACGTCATTTACATGGTTTTTCCAAGAATAAAATTTATCTAAAGATATTCCAAGAAAATTTTCTGAGTCAGTTTCTGCTAGGGCGACCCCTTTATATGCTACATTTAGGTTCAATGGTTTTGTTCGGTATGAAATTGCATAAATGTTGTTTTATTAATATTGAACTTTAAAAAAAATTGTTAGCTTCAAGCCACTCTATAGACGTTTGAATTATTGACCGTGTTTATTTCCTGCTTGTAGGTGTTTTTGTCGACGCCTTTTAATATAATAGTAGTATCGTCCGCAAACAGTACACATTTATGGTTCAAAATGTTTGGAAAGTCGTTTATGTAGAGCAAGAATAACGGTGGACCTAAAATACTGCCTTGTGGCATGCCATAACTGTTTAACAAAAATGAAGACTGACATAGCTCTCTCCTAACAGCCCTTAATGCTTATATGCAAATGGGTGTTCCCTTGTTTCGCAGACAGAAATTTCATAGAATTTCGTTTCGCAGAAAATGTTTCATATAATATTTGGTCCTTGTATTTTTATTTCGAATATTATTGTTTTAACGACTATTTACTTGAATGAAACATATTTCACAGAGACACAATTCAATGAATTTTATATCACATTTTTTTATTTAACAATTTTTTTAAACAGTATAATTATTTTTTAACGAATATTGTTCGTCCGAAAATCATTATTATTATTATTTTTATGTGTTTACATATCTCGGGACCATTGGGTCCCGGTCTTTTGGAAGGCGTACGAGGGGCCGAAGCCATTATATTTGTACGCCTCTGGGCAAAACATGGAGGATCTACCTATTTATAACACCTCACACTATGTGTAACTTGACCTGTGTTCACAAATAAAGCTTTCTGATTTCTGATTTCTGATTTTCTGATTTCTGAAGCCAACTCGCAGAGGCCCCTTAGACAGTTTCAAAAGGAATGAGGCACCAACCGACGATTATCCCTGTATGCACTATGCAAGTGCACCCAAGGACAACCCCCGGTTGGTGTAGGACTATTGCATAACATGGATACAATACATATTGGGTTATGGGTTTGGGTGGCTATTAGTGGATTGGTTATCTAGAACTATGGAAAAGCTATGTCCCCTGCCTGATCAATGTTATGGTATACATGGATAATAAAATGGCAGGGGGTGACTTGCACACTCAATAATGGGCCCCCAGAAACAGTTGCTAGCACATAGTGACGTAGCGACAAGGGGGCAACACTTCCTGAGGTGCTTGAGGAGTGGAGAGGTATCCCACGGCTTTCAGAACAATCCCAGAGCCCGGAAGATGGTCAAGATCCCTACGAGCACTTACTGGAATACTTCCTTCCTCCGAGCACGTTTGCTCTTGCGAGTCTCCACTCAAGCCAGCCAATAAAGGCAAGAATGAGGTGGGAGCTCTGTTCCTCGTCAGTGTTCACTCCAGCCGGCCAATAAAGGCAAGCCAGAGATGAGGAACAAGACTTCTCCCGGGAGGTAGGGTCCGTGGGGTCGCTACTGCCCAACAGCTCGCCACAAGCTGCCCTGCGGGTTTTTGTATCTCTCTTGGTCTGGCTCCTCACCCTAGCCCCGTTCCGGTAAAGTAAACTCTGCCGGCACAGACCTAAAGTTCGGAGCGCACAAGCCCCACCACGACGTCACCGTAGGGATACGGCGGTGGGGGTTATTATTATTAATATTATAAAATCGCGTAGGCGCGGAGGGGCGAGGCGGCCCGCGACTTGAGGTAACGCTCGCCGCCGCGGCTGAGGCTGAAGGCGAAACATTAAATCATAATTATACAATAATTTAGTAATGTAACTATTAGGGTACTTCGACCAAATGGGTTAGGTTAGGTTAGAACTGTGACCAACTACGCGCGAGCCGAGCGAGCGGAGCGAGCGGTGCCGCGGTAGCGGCCGGCGAGCACTACATCGAAATTGGTCGCAGTATCAAAATTAGGGCACTCCGACCAAGTAGGTTAGGTTAGCTGTGACCAACTAATGATTTAATGTTTTTCTTGGTAATATGTTTTATATAAACTAAACAATATGAGGATAAAGAATATTTGATTTGTCATTCTATGAAATGAATAAATAAACATAAAAAATTTTTTGTAACAAAAATAATTGATTTAAATTTATTTAAAGTAAATATTCTGCGTATTTATTATTCTATGAAATGAAAATATAAGAAACATTTTATGTGAAACGAAATTCTATGAAAATGTCTGTAAAACAACGTACAACCAAATAAATGATTTAATTTGGTTTTAAATAAAGAGTAAACGATGTCGTTTATTTGGTGCACACACAAGACATAGCACAACTTACATACAAAAGCACGAATAAATAATAACAAATAGGTAATAAATCATCATATATCTGCTGATGTAACAGTTCCCAAAGCAGAGCCGTTGTTTGTAAAGAAACACAATTAAATATTTATTGGTAAGTTAAGATTTTATTTGAATAACGTATTTTATGAAAAAATTTGACATTAATTATTTATAATTCTAGTTACTAAAAGTAGGTAAAAATATGAACGCAATGTATATTGTATTAATTAATTCATTTAATAATTTTGTGTGTTTCCAAATTGTATGTTCTCCATTTGAAGTTCAGCGGGGAATTAGACAACTTCATGGACGTATTGTTGTCATTGTTGCACAAATTAAGAAATTATTTGTATTTAATTTCCTACGTAAGTACCTACTAGATTCGAAGTATAAACAAAAATAATATGGTAAGGGATGGAAGTGGTGGTGGATGAATATACTTACACCACACAACCACAAAAAATGTATGAATATTTATTATGTATGAAAATAAATAAACGAGATATTAAAAGGCAGTTGTAATTATTATAAGTACATAGTGGATGAGAGTTCTCGCCCTCACCCTCGTCGGCGCCTAACTTATGTTCTTTTGTAAAACTTGTGGGTGTTTTACAATTTTATCGTTGATTCGGTATTTTTATCAATCAGAAGCTCATCAGAAGTGCCACTTTCTAGAGTTTCCAGAAAGATAGTAAATTGATTCAGGCGTGACTCCAGCGTGGCGTGTTTCCAGATAATCAATGGGTACATATTCGTCACACCGTCACACCTGATATTTTTTATGTTCACTGGATAACGCTTGAATAATTTCGCCAAATAAATCCAAAACAATTAAATAAAAGCTCCTCTGAAGCAGCGTAAATTGAATGGATTGTGAGGTTACTTATTTACTTGTTTTTAATATGTCACGAAATGTCAAACGAACGTTCGTAGTAAGGTATTGCCAGGCAATATTCGGCCAGAAGGCGGCCAGGGTGTCACGTGACTGCTGACTGGCTTGTTTGACGAGTTCATAATACGAAATTGCAAGGCAGTTCTGTTTACGCCGTAAACTGCCTGGAAATAAGATTTCATGATAGGTGATGAGTTCCCAATCACCGACTGTAGCGCCCGATACCCTTATTATTATTATGTATTTCCGTGAAGTTCTGGTGGGTGCGGGCGGCGGGCGGCTCGGCTGCTCGAGTGAGCGGCTAGTTGACCGTGTTCAATTTAATTGTCAAATCGACCGCATGTTGTCGTACACGCGCTGGGCACGAGTAAACACCTGTAGCACGCCAACGTGGATGAATTGTTAGTCAATGTGGCGTGAAGTCACACGCGACCGCAGTCATGGCGGGGCGAAAGACAAGTTGGCACGCCGCCGCCGCGCCGCATCACTATGTTAGTTGAGGCTTCTGAGGCGGCAGCGTAGCGGCGTAGCGGGTATAGCTACGAGCACTCGTAGCACTGCCGCGTAGCCCATTGCTACGTATAAGCTCTGGAAGTTATGTAGCAAGAACTACTTATTTTTGGAAGATCAAACGAACTTCCCTGAAGTGAAGTTCGATCTTAATTATCCTGTCTTCGTTGAAGAGATTTAAGGTCCCTCCCCGACCCAATAGGTATTACAGAAATGAGCGAAAACTGCTGATTGAGTAGACTAACCAGCGGTCTTCCTAATAGCGTCGATACTTAATCCCGTACGAGCGGCTGTTAAAGTCGAGGCATGCCTCGTACTGTGAGTACTAAAAATTGAAGTGTCGATGCCGCTTTCCAGTAATGACTGCTTAACCCAGCGTCTAAGGGTCTGAGAAGACGCTGCCCTATCTTTTCAAACGCTATGATAAGACGTTACTCGAAATCTGCTCTAATCCCTGAAGTGACCGCCAAATACTTATGTAAGACAGAGGCTGGACAAACTACAGGTCTCTGATTGAAATAAGGTAGATTTAAAGGTTGATTTTTTTTTTTTTTCATACACTAATGCGCAAGCGCGCTGCATCAATGGTGGCACGAGCCATGGCCAGCCCCAACAGGGTTCTGAAAATGATAGCTGGCAGAGTGGATTGCCCTTATATAATCCATTGCTGTCAGTTACATGTGTCACCGTATTGTATTGTTTACTAACACGTAGTTTTAAGGAAAATGTTACTCGCACCCTATATGAGTCTTGGCTCGAATTAAAGTTTTGAATTGAATTGAATTAAAAGGGGTTGACATTTACCAATTCTTAGAGTTTTAATCAGACTAATTTAATTAATAAAAAAATAAAAAATGTTATTATAAATCGATCTTGGAACGTTTTAATATCTGTAAATTTTATCAAAGACAACGTTTGCAATCTTTGCCCAGTAGCGAGTGCTAACAGACTTAGCGTTTCTAAACTCTATCTCTATTAACTTTAACTTCGGAAGTCGGAGTCTTTGGTTTTAAATTTTTCGTTTTTTGCCACCGACTTCCGAAATTAAAGTTATTTTTCATTTTTTAGTTAAGTGTTTTTTTTTAGTGAAATGGTTTTATTTTTCATTTTTTAGTTGTGGTACCTACCCTACAAAAATAAATTTGAATACCACTATACATTGTCCATATAGGCTAAGTGGAAAAAATACGTATTATTGAAGCTAACTCAAAAACTACGCAAGCAAAGTTTATAAAATCTATTAACCACCTCTGAAGCATGACCTACCAAACAAAAAATAATCATCATAATCAAAAGTCATTTATTCAAACTAGGCTGAGAATCAGCACTTTTCGAACGTCAAAATTACATAAGACAGTCCCCCAAAAAGCCTACCCTTCACCACTTGCTAGAGCTTTAGCTGCACGCGTAGCATGACCACCGTAGAAACGCGTTTTGTCGACGGAAGAATAGACAAACTGACAGATTGCGATTGTTTATCCGTCATTTTGTCTGGTGGTCATGCTACGCGTGCTGGGAAGAAGAAGTGGCGCAACAAACTCCCCAGCAGCACAGCTTGTTCATTTAGAAAAAAAAGATTCTATACAAAAGTATGCAAAATCATTTACATAACGCAACATAAAACATAAATTTAATTAGTAGCCATATGTCAGCTAGCACACGCCAATATGCCAACCAAAAAAAGAATAATAATAAAAAAAAACGAGAACTATATGTACTCAAGTAGAAATGAAAAATGTAAATGTAAACATAAATTAACTAAATAAAAGCCTCCAGGCACAAAGGGCGTGCCCGCCTACATGTAGCTATTTATAGCTGCAACTGGAAGTTATAAATGATAACCTAGGACCATCGAAGTAAAATAAATAAAATTGAATTACTAATAACATTAACAACATCAAAATCAATTCATAATTGGCGGAGAAATCACACACAAAAAAAAAACAGTTGAATTGAGAACCTACTCCTTTTTGAAGTAGGTTAAAAATAGCTTTAATTTCGGAAGTCGGCGGCAAAAAACGAAAATAGTAAGTAGTAAAGTAAAGTACACAAAACCAAAGACACCGACTTCCGAATTTATTTTTCATTTTGTAGTGTTTTTTGGAAGCCGCTCGTGTTTGTAAAAATGATTTTTTTATTATTCACTTATTAGTAGTGGTACCCACCCATATCCGATTACCACTACCTGATAAGTAAATAATAGTGACACGAACTTATTATTACAGCATCCACATAGATTAAGTGGGAAAAATACGTAATATTGAAGCTAATTAAAAAACTACCGATGCAAAGTTAATAAAATGTATATAGAAATTACATAGAAGAAGTCCACCAAGTTATTGAAGTCAGTTATAAATGTAATCAAATTGCAGGTTTTATACGGGTTTAACCTCTAAAATGAATATCACCACGCTATACACGGAGCTAAGCAGTCAATCATGCCATGTATAGGTAAGAACGGCTATTTTAGTCAAATTGTCAGCGCAGTAAACAGCATATCGGTTCCACGACCCTGTAAGCCATGGTTTATATAATAACTTCATCCGTGTAGGTCTCGATCCCGTGGGAATATCGGGATAAAACTTATCCTATGTCCTATTCCAGGTCATAGTTTACCCGTGTGCCCATCCTCTCCTCTTTAGAGTAGGGAAAGTCGCGGGCGGCGCGGTGCCGCCGGCGTCGAACAGCTCGCGTATTGCATTTTTATACTCGTGATAACTTCGAAATTAAAGGTCCGATTTGAATGAATTAAAAAGTATTTTACTGCTACATAAATACCCTCGATGTTAAACCTATTTATTTGAATAAGAATTAATATAATGTTGATAAAACTCCTTCGCAAATAATGCATTAATTTCGAAAAAAATTGATTACCATAAAAAAGGTTATAGTCAATCATAAAAGATAGACATAAAATATGCTGTCGCGGAGTTTTTTTTATAATTTTTAAAGAGGAACTACTTCTTCATACATGATATTTGCGTAACTTAAACCGTTAACGCAGCCCACGCAACGGAAGCTCTCAAAAAGGAATATTTTTTCCCGTTTTTGCAACATTTTTCATTTATACTCTGCTCCAATTGGTCCTAGCGTGATGTTATATAGCCTATAACTATAACCTTCCTCGATAAATGGACTATCCAGCATAAAACGAATTTTTCAGTTCCTGAGATTAGCGCGTTTAAACAAACGAACTCTTCAGCTCTATAATATTAAGTGTAGATAGATTAGTATAGAAGTATAGATAGGTAGATAGGTAGTTTAAATATAATTATAATTATAATAATAATTTATCATTTATTCTCTCTCTCTCTTCACGTAGCTGACGTAAAGTTAATGTGTACAAAAATGATCTCAGCTGTATTCCACCTTTCAGTTTGCAGCTTCGATCTCCAACAGATTTGTTGTTTTTGTGATAGTTTTGAATATTTTTTATAGCTGTACTTACGAAAAATAATAATAAATAATTGACGGCCGCGGTGACGGGCTGAAGCTAGCTAGTGAATAAGTTTCATCCGCGACGGGAGCTCAATGTTCGTCGGTTATATTATAATGATACTTTGTTTTACTCTACATCCGCGACTGGAGCTCGCTCTGCTCAATGTTCGTCGGTTATATTATAATGATACTTTGTTTTACTCTACATCCGCGACTGGAGCTCGCTCTGCTCAATGTTCGTCGGTTATATTATAATGATACTTTGTTTTACTCTACATCCGCGACTGGAGCTCGCTCTGCTCAATGTTCGTCGGTTATAATGATACTTTGTTTTACTCTACATCCGCGACTGGAGCTCGCTCTGCTCAATGTTCGTCGGTTATATTATAATGATACTTTGTTTTACTCTACATCCGCGACTGGAGCTCGCTCTGCTCAATGTTCGTCGGTTATAATGATACTTTGTTTTACTCTACATCCGCGACTGGAGCTCGCTCTGCTCAATGTTCGTCGGTTATATTATAATGATACTTTGTTTTACTCTACATCCGCGACTGGAGCTCGCTCTGCTCAATGTTCGTCGGTTATAATGATACTTTGTTTTACTCTACATCCGCGACTGGAGCTCGCTCTGCTCAATGTTCGTCGGTTATATTATAATCATACTTTGTTTTACTCTACATCCGTGACTGGAGCTCGCTCTGCTCAATGTTCGTCGGTTATAATGATACTTTGTTTTACTCTACATCCGCGACTGGAGCTCGCTCTGCTCAATGTTCGTCGGTTATATTATAATGATACTTTGTTTTACTCTACATCCGCGACTGGAGCTCGCTCTGCTCAATGTTCGTCGGTTATAATGATACTTTGTTTTACTCTACATCCGCGACTGGAGCTCGCTCTGCTCAATGTTCGTCGGTTATATTATAATCATACTTTGTTTTACTCTACATCCGCGACTAGAGCTCG
This sequence comes from Lithophane socia, assembly GCA_947522985.1. Taxonomy (NCBI): domain Eukaryota; kingdom Metazoa; phylum Arthropoda; class Insecta; order Lepidoptera; family Noctuidae; genus Lithophane; species Lithophane socia. The sequence goes on from OX383254.1 coordinate 18,232,456, forward strand.
CTCTGCTCAATGTTCGTCGGTTATAATGATACTTTGTTTTACTCTACATCCGCGACTGGAGCTCGCTCTGCTCAATGTTCGTCGGTTATATTATAATCATACTTTGTTTTACTCTACATCCGCGACTAGAGCTCGCTCTGCTCAATGTTCGTCGGTTATAATGATACTTTGTTTTACTCTACATCCGCGAGAAATCAATTATAAAATAAATCGCTTGTAAGATTTCCCAAATATACATATAGGAAACAAGACTAGCTAAATAAAAGCATATGTCGCATAGAATAGACTGGAACCTCTGAAACTGTCCGGTGATAACAACAAAGGAGAATATTGCGACACGGACACGCGGCGCTCGGCGCACACTACGCGGCGCTCGGCGCATACTACGCCGCACTCAAACAGTAACTGTAGTCGGAGGAGTTGTGTGTACACGCGGCGCTCGGCGCACACTACGCCGCACTCAAACAGTAGTCGGAGGAGTTGTGTACTCGCGGAGAGACATTACACAAGTTGTAGTGTTTGCCGTGAGTGCGGCGAGTACTACCGTGACCTGTCCGCGAGCCGCTCATACCTACACAGTCATATTATTATTATAATCATACCTATTGGAACAGAGACCTAGCGTCGCCGTCGCCTCGGTTGAAACCGGCTCGGATTTGGTCAATATTTATACTGATCCTAGCTTTGAATAAATAGTCCCGACGTTTTCTTGAGAATTAGAGATAACTATTTATTTAGGTACCTTAATTTGGATATCATAATAATATCATCTAAGTGACTCGAGGCGGCCGTCCGACTAAGTTTATGCGGTCAGAATAATTATTAATGTAATTAGTTGTCGAGCCGGGTGGGTAGTTCGGCTGGCGAATGGCTCGCTCACATTACAGTAGCGCCGCTGATGGAGAGGGATCATTCGTTGATTGTCAATAACAGAGCCATTGGCCGTCGCGCCCTGAATAATGTCTCCCCTCATTACCGACGTCCAGTAGCTGGAGCTGGTCGTGACAGATGGGGGCTGGAGCCGGCGCCGCTCGCCGGTTGCGTGTCGGTAATTGCCCACAGTCTGCAGATAAGCTGCTCGCATCCACACGCAACATTTTCTGAATGATTGCTGTTATCAGGCCACAGGCCGCAGCTCCCTCCTGCCGGGTGAACTATACGGCTCCTGCTCGCGCGTGACGCGCCGGTAATGTTGAGCGCGGCGCGTGACGTCACCTGACCTCGCGCCACTGTCGCTGTCGAGTTTGTCACTGCTGCTCGGTCGGCACTTACATTCATTCTGTTACAAAAATACACTTTAGTCAGATAGATGTTTATTTAAATATGTATAATAGGTAGGTACACGGCGGGAACGTGTTGCAGTGATTGTTGCCAGAACACATCAAAAGTAACATCTATTTTTTGATATTATTAAGGAAATCTGTATTTCATATTTTCACGGTTGTTGTTTTCTCTTGATGGTGTGCGATATCAAATAAGTAGCCAACTGTGATGAAGCTTGATGTTGAAGCGGCAACAAGTTTCAACTGTGTTATACATCTATCTATAACACAGTTGAAACTTGTTGACTTCGTCCTCGTGTGTCGGCCACCGCTTCGCATCCCACCGCCCTCCCGCGCTAATACCTACTTCGTTTTTGCTTAAGCATTTTTTCTTTATTCTTTTTGCTCGGCTCCTAAGGGTCGTAGCGTTATGTTACAAAGCCTGTCCTTCCTCGAGATGGACTATCCAATGCTGGTAGTTACGGAGATTACCCCCTACATACAAACAAACAAACATTACCTCGTTAAGTATAATATTAAATATTAATAATTTTATACAGGGTGCTCATACCAACAGGCTGCTCATACCACCAGGGTGTAAGGGTAAATACTGTTGTCACTCAAACCATGGGTAGTTGACTTAAATATAGAAATAAATGACCGAGTAACAACGAAAACAAACCTTATTCTATCCGACACCGTGCTCGCTAGCATAACAGCTGACTGACTGAGGGAGGGGGAGCGAGCGCGCTCGCGGCCGGTTAGGTCACGTCCCGCGTCCGCGTTATTTCCATCGTAGTTCGTGCCCGGCGTCGCTCGGGTGTAAAGAAAATTTTGGGAAATCCACCGGAAAAGTAGGAAGACTTTTCCGGGGGATTTTCGGTTTTTTGGTTAAGCCCTCTTTTTCACCGACTTCTTCAAAAAGGAGGAGGTTCTCAATAATATGAATCGATTTTGATGATTCTTTTTTTGTTTGGCAGGTTATGCTTCAGAGGTAGTCACGCCCACCCGTGTATTCCCGTTCGTCCCACTGGCGTTGTCCCACTGGTGGGACGAACTGGAATTTAATAAATTATATTAAATTTATTCCCGCTGACCACTTGACCGCTGACCGTCCCACTGACTTTCTCAGTGGGACGAACGGGAATGATTTATAATTTTATTTGTAATTCCCATTGGTCCCACTGAATAATTTAAGTCCGGTTGTTGTTCAATTAATTATACACTTATTTATCTTAAATAATACTATATATGCGAAAGTGAGTTTGTTTGTTAAAGTCAGTGGGACGAGCGGGAATAAATTTAATATAATTTATTAAATTCCCGTTCGTCCCACCATGGGAGACGCCAGTGGGACGAACGGGAATACACGGTCCCACCAACCACCAACATTATTTTCACTTTTTTAATATTATTTTGTACATTGTGTTTCACGAACTGTGTCCAAATAAATGTTATTCTTTCTTTCTTTTCTTTCCATATAAATTTTATTAACATTGTTTGCGCAGTTTTTGAGTTAGCTTCAATACTACGTATTTTTTCCACTTATTAGTATAATAATAATAGGTCCTCTCTTCAATTTTTTATATTGTTTTAGGTTTTTATAAAATTATTTTAAAATGTAAATATATAAGATACAAAATAAATAAACGAAGAATCATAATAGGTCCTCTTAAAATAGATTGACAAACTTTTAGAAATCATTCTAACTACCAAAACAAGGACAATGGTAAAAAAAAATCAGCAAACGAATATAGACGAGAGAGAGATAGAGAAAGTTTATTCTCTCCCAATCGTAGCCCGTTCTCGAGCTGCGCGTAATTACCTACTATCTTGTACATATTCTAAGAAGGTGATGCGTAGTCGATTTATTCCATTCTAATACCAAAAACTAGTGCCACTGGTATTTGTTAAAACTCATATTTTATTTTCTATTTCGAATGGCCAACACTTTTTAAATAATTTTTAATAGAATAGAATAGAATTTTTCTTTATTCAAGTCACATGACTCAAAAATGGTTAGTAAGACTTACAACAATGTTAGTAAGAACTCACAATTCACAAAACAAAACAAAACAAAAACCAACAAATAGGATCACCGTTGTGCCAACCCATGTGAGATGACACAACAGTGATCCACGAAAACACAGTCTAGGTGACTCGAAATCATGTTTAGGATACTGTTGGAGCTGTAATGTGCAAACGAATACCAACAACTTGAGTTTGGTAGTCAGCTCCGTCAATCCTAATCAAATTATATTTGTTTTCTCTTTTTATTTGATCGCAATATTAGGGGTAGGGTAGGTACGGTCCGGTTCAAAACAGCATTAGCACGTTAAGACTCGTTGTCGATTGAACACACGATACAGTCTGTACATCTGTACGTGTAAGTACACACACTGCCGTATCGTCACGTATTCCCGCGTGCCGTACTCATGCTAAACGAACGAAACAAAAATATACTTCCCACACTTTTGCTAGATCGGCCACACACACGCATCATGCGCGTGACCTTGGCCAGTTTATCCGATTGCTTAATTCGGGTAAATCAAATATGTTCTAATAGCAGTGATCGCTTAAATTCACTGCTTAAATTCATCGTTTAAGCAGTAAATAAGAATATTAGAATATATTCAAAATGTAAAACAACTACTTATTTACTAAATAAGTGATTTTAAGGTTAAGTATTGGCAGTTTGTTTATATTTTATTTGCTTTTAGTGAATAGGTATTGAGGTTATAGTTTAAGTATTCATTTTCTTTACGAAAAGAAGATTGAAACTAAACCTCAAAGGAGAATGACCAGGAATGTAGGGCACCCTGTACCAAGCGAAAAGTCCGCCTGTCACAACCAAACCTAGTGTATTTAGAGGAGAATTAAATGCTCTTCTTATATTGTTAACTTTTTTTTACATGGATTCCCGCAATTCGTATTAATTAACCATTTATCTACTTCATATTTTGAGGTTAAGTTCGAGAAAGTGACAGGCTCGAAATGGTGAAGTTGATGACAAATGAAGCAGTACCTAATATCGGTTGCTTTATATTCTTGATTTGGCGCTTGTTTCCTGATGGATGATTATACAATACATCACTGATAGTCAATAATAATTCTTGGTGTCAGGTTTTATATATAATGATAATGGATATCAATAATCATGTAGGTAGGTACTCATAGTATGTGCACCTGGTAGTCTGAATAAGTTATCAATTTAGTACTGTGTTTACTGATTCCTAATATCTTGAAATCTTAACATAACAGCAGGCCTGTTTTCCCAGAAGAGTTAGGCAGAGTTGTATTTACTATATAGTACACCCACTTCTCGAACTTCACATGTTAGTAAATAATAATAAGGTGATAATGTTGTTAGTACCTAATAAGGCACTTATATCAAAAATGAAAAACGCAGTTAAGATATATTCATATTTACATAACGTATATGACCTCGACCGCTACCAGGACAGAGAAAAGAAATATACAAATAAAACAATAGGTAGGATAATTGGGTGGCACTCGGGAACGCCTTGCAACTGTTGCAACACGTAGCATGGACTGTCCACATCCAAAGCACACATCACTCCACATTGTGACCAAGTGTTAGTTCAGGGTATCAGTTCGGAATCTCAGGGAGTTTTTCTTGTATCAATGCGAAACATTTGTAACATTATGAATAGGAACTACCAGGATTGATCTGAAAGCATAAAAACTGTTTTTTAATCCTTAAATTGAATAAATAGTCCCGGAAGTAGGTAGGTACCTACTTTAGAAGCTAACTATAATATATACATGGTTCTACTAGGTGAGGTAATACTTACAGGCGTCGCGTCGGTACAATCTATGATGTTAAAACACGATCATATCCACGGATATATTTTCTATGTAATATATTCTCAATTGTTCTAACAATACTAGTGAACGGTTTAGGATACGTCGGCGACGCTGACTTGCTGGCCGATGTCTTACTCTAGTAGAGGGCATCGCTAAGGATTATCACACAAAGACTACGTTATGAAAACGCACCTGTGCCCCCGTTTTTGTTAATAAGTATTACAAATTATTATTCAAATAGTTCAGATGAAACCAATATTGAAAGTAACGTCATCCATGACGGCGCCACAGAATAATTATTGCAATACGTCACAGTACAAATGACATTTTACTTTTTTGAATAGGTCCTCTTTTCTTTAAATGCATGTATTTGCAATTTATTCCAAAAAATAATAATAAATTATTACGATGTAACGCGTGACCTAAAGATGTTTTTTGACACACATAAAAATATATTGTATCCTAATATAAAATGGCAAATTGGTACAATTATCTTTTTCATTTTTTAATGTTCGTTGACAGGTAGGTATATTTTTTAACATAGTAGCAACATTCGGAAATGAAGTGCAATGTCAGTGACATAAGCGGAAAATACGTACCACAAAAGTAAAAAAAGACTTTTATTTTAGGTGTCCGAAAGCCGGGAATCGTTTTCATAACAAAATCGTATATCTGATTTAAAAAATAGGAGTAATTTTATGAACTACATTTGGTTGTGACACTCTAGCTCCTTTGTTGGTACGACAATATGGCATTCTCCTTTATCCCTAAATAATAATATTACCTACTTATTAAAATAATGTAAAAAAAAATTATTACCTACGGTTAATTTTTGTAATAACTCCCATTATTCTCGATACAGTCAAGCAGACATTTGAATTGTCCCAATTGAAGTCTGGTGGTCTGGTGAAGTCTGGTTGGTCTTCGATGATGTACGGACAGCATTTCTCTAAAACAAATAATAGAATACCTACTGTATTCTATTATTTGTTTTAGAGAAATGCTGTGAGTCTGTGGGTCAAGATATATGAGGAAGATAAAGCCGGTGCTAATTCACGAGGCGCAGTGACGTCACATGGTGATTGAATATGAAACAAAATAAATGGTTTCATACCAACGAGACATTTTGCTGAATTATTCAACACGTCATTATTAACCGTTCATCGTGCACTCAACACTGAACTGGCTTACATCATCGAAGAGAAAAAAAAAACATAAATAAACATTATATTTATTACACATAAAAAATTATTTATCATTCACTAATCGAAATATGTAAATAATCTTCAAAATTATTTATATTTTTCTTTTCTTTGACCTCATATTGACTTTAAAACTTTATTTAATTAAATATCTTCTGAGTAAAAGGATTAACAATGTCTTTGTTTTAGATTTATGTTCAGTAAAATATGAAATATTTAAAATGATAACACTTACACTCAGTCCGGTTTCATTAGATATTTGTCAATGCATCCACTTTTACGGAGCGCAATCATATTTGCCCTCACTTCAATATTCATATTTGACTGCATTGTGAAAAAAATAACTACAACACCGCTAATAGATATATATAACAGTCGTCACCCACAATAATCACGAACCAACAACAACGTTCTCAGCATAGGTGAACACTCTTAACGAACTGCATCTGTCTACCTCACAGAAATCGAAATATTTTACTTTGTTTTCTGTCTACCTACAAAACTTTAATTATTTATGTGACCAAGTCGAACGAGACAAAACACTAATGATATCGAAATACATCTAGTAATTAAAAAAAACAAATACTTACTATTTAATTATGGAAATACTGCTAGGTATTATAAAAAGCTAACAAAACAATAAATAGTAAATAAAAAAATAAAAAAAGTTTACCGCAGGTGAGTTTCGATCCTGGGTCGCCATAGTAGCACCTATCAAGGCTCATTATTTACCCACTGAGCTAGTAAGCCAATACTATGTTGGTTGAAATAATAAACTTCTATCAGTTGCAGACAAAATGAGTGTGTGTGCGTGTATATAGTAAGAAGAAGGTCGTAAGTCAAGTCGACACGACATTCCATTGCTTTCCGAGATTAACAATCCACTTTTGAACTGTATAGTACTTAGTGCTACCCGTGCGAAGCCGGAGCGGGGCAGCTAGTATATAATAAATTACCGTGTCAATACCTCACAAAAACTGAAATAATTTAATTAGTTTTCTGTGGTCTACCTACAAAACTTTATATAATTATTTATGTGAACAAGTCGAAAGAGACAAAATACCAATGATTATCGAACTCGTGTAATTAAAAAAAAATACAAATACTTACTATATTTAATCATCGAAATACGGTATTAGAAAAAGCTAACAAAAACTACATAACATAACATAATCAGCCTATGATATTCCCACTGCTGGGACACAGGCCTCCTCTCTGTGAGAGGGAGCGGGCCGTAATCCACCACGCGGGCCCAATGCAACCCGCATTGGGCCCGCGTGATGTTACATAATAGTAGATGTCTCATAATATATGTCTTCGAATTTTTGGACATGCCGGTTTCCTCACGATGTTTTCCTTCACCGTTTTTTGAGAGCAGTGGCGATGAAATAATTTACACAAAGTAAAGCGCCTGTCAGGGTTCGAACCTACGACCTACAACTCGTAAAGTCGTGGCCGTTACCACTGGGCCACCACTGCTCTCGAAACATAAACTACAAATAGTAATTATAAAAAATCAAAATAAAGTAAACCGCAGGCGAGATTCGATCCTGCCTCGCAATAGTAGCAGCACCTACCAAAGTACATTAATTAACCACTGAGCTATTATGTCATTAACATGATGCTTGAAATAATAAAGTACTATCAGTTGCAGACAAAGTGAGTATGTGTGCGTGTATATAGTATTGAAACAACGTAGAGAAGAAGGTCGTAAGTCAAATCGACACGTCAATCCATTGCTTAATGAGTTTGCCTATGCACTATAATTATAAAAATTAAAATTATAGTAGGTACCGTTTCGTGAAGAAAATTTAATTTTTTTCAGTGCGTTTGTTGCCCCTACCTGCCCTGGCCGTTATCATAGCGGGCGATCTCAACGCCAAACACCCCGCCTGGAATAGTACCAGAATCTCCACTAGAGGGCGACACCTGTTCCACCTCTCCAACACCCTGAATTTTGACGTCATCGCTCACGACCCCAATCATACCCCGGATGTCCTTAGATACGGCGCTCCTTAAGAACAAAAAATTAAAAAAAACTATTGAATCTAATAGAAGGTTGACCTTTCGATTAGATTCATATAGCGAAGGCTATAGACAAAGTCTGGCACAACGGCTTATCATATAAACTGTACCAAGTACCAACTCGGAGTGCCTGACCGTCTCGTGCTCATCATAAGGGACTTTTTGTCGAACCGCACCTTCCGCTATCGTATCCAGGGTGCACTATCCTCGCCCCGTCCAATTCGCGCAGGAGTCCCTCAGGGCTCCGTGCTTACCCCCCTCATTTTCACGCTGTTCACCAACGATATCCCGAAGAGTAAAAGGGCTCAGTTGGCTCTGTTCGCTGACAGTACGACTATTTACTACAGAGGCTCCGGTCCTGACTCGATAACCCACCACCTCTAAGCCGCAGTCAACGAGCTCGGCGCCTGGTTTAGAAAGTGGAGCATCGAGGACAAGAGTCAAGCGGTCCTCTTCTCCAAACCGTGTAGGCAATCCTCCCTCCTCCGACCCATCACCAAGTTCGGCAAGCCGATCATTTGGGAAAAACGAGCCGAATATCTAGGTGTGGATCTAGACGAGCACCTTTCCTTTCGAGAGCACATAAAGCAGGTTCGCTCGCTCGCCGCTTTCGCTCTTGCTAGACGCCACTCCGTTATGAATGCTCGTAGCAAATTGTCACTCAGGTGCAAATTGCGTATCTACACGGCGTGTCGACCCATCATGACATATGCCTGTGCCGTCTTTGCATACGCAAAACCCCACCATATCCATAGGAGGCAAGCCCTCCTTAACCGTTTCCTTCGTAGGGCCACAGGTTCCCCCTGTTATTTCAGAAACGAGATCCTCCATCTCGACCATAAAATCCCCACTATCCATCAATTTATAAAACGCACCTCCAATTGTTTCTTTGATACCGCTGCCAAGCATCGCAACCCCCTGGTTGTTAAAGCCGCCAAATACACCCCTTCCCGAATTAGTACTACCCGCCGTCCGAGACACGTTCTCAGTGATCCTGATGACTCAATAACACTCCTCCAGGAGAGCAGTAGGGCCACCAGCACAGTTCATAGTGGCACCTCCCCTGTCCATCGCTCTATCAGCATGGCGTGGGATAACGCAGCCCTCCTCTCTGACCACTCCTGGACAGAGAGGCCTCTGATGTCAGGGGATTACTGTCGCTTGGTGTAAGACGCCAACGCGGCCGCCCTCGACATCAGAGATGTTGCCAACGCAAAACTCCTGTTCGGTGTAAAACGCTACAGCCCCCGTCCGCGTTCCTACTCTGCTACTGCCTGCTGATCCTGCTTCACGTTCCTGACTCAGAGTGTCCCGAGCCGCAAACCCACCTGAAGTTGGAGCTCCTACTCCTTCAAATCTTTTCATCCTGTATATTTTTTATTATTTCTTTAATTGTTTGACATACGACTAGCCCTCCGGCTAATCGTAACGCTATAAGAGCTCCTGGCTCCGTGAGCATGTGTGCGCAGCCGGTCGGCCGGTCAGTGGGTTCGCGCGCGGATGCGGGCGCAGGCGCGTGCTGGCCGCGTGCCAGATTGCCGCCCCGCAGCATCGCTGGGAGCGGGTTATCGCGAGGTCAGCTGTTATGGACGATGTTATTAAGCCGCGAGGCCACCCGCACCTGGCCGCCGCAGCCGTCGGTAAACACTCCACAGAACCACTCTCTGCACTCGTATACTCGTATATATCCCGTTACTTAATCATTTAACCTCTGATAGTAATTAGTCAACGGGTTCCGGAAGTTAGTGCGCTAGCTATATTCTTGTATTTGTGCGGAACAAACTGTTAGCTTGCCCAATTCAGTTATGCTATTCTGTAAAAATCTCATCGTGAAAACTTAGGTGAAGTGAGCTTAAAGTGAACTGTCACTGCCTTAGCATCAGTAGGTATCGATGACAATGACAGCTCACTGCACGCTCACTTCACCTAAGTTTTCACGGTGAGAAGGTTAGAGAATAGCAATGCAGATCCTAATTAACGCAAGGGTAGCCAAATTATACCAGAGTGAGGTCCTAATTGTTCCTCCATATTCGAATGTTTTTGATAAGTTTTCTGAATAAATAGATAGGGTTAATTATAATGATAGTCTAAACGTCACGGAAGCACTAATTTTGTTAATGGACATGAGAGCTGTTGATCACGTGGACGTTTGTCAGCCGTTACCGAACACCGCCACACGCCACACGCCACAAGCCACGCGTCACACGCCACGCGCCAACGTTCAGCGTTTTAGAGTGAAAGCGTAACAAAAAACTCACTTTGGCATTTATATATACTAACTTTGCTCGTGACTTCGTCCGCGTGGATTTCGTACTTTCCTCTAAAAACTTCCAACAACCCCTCCACCCTCTTTGAAAGATAGTTTAATAAATTAATATTTGCGATGTTTAACATTTATTTACGATATTTACCCCTTAAACTTTATTACCCTTCTACACTCCGCTAAAAGCTGATTTTTGCAAAACCCCGAAACACGTACTTTTAATTTTGTTGTTTTAATATTTAAGCACCCGTTAGATGTAGATTTTGAAAAACCCTTATACAAATTATTGTTTATTTTCGGTTTTAAGTATAAATACCGAGTTTCGAGTTAATCAGACCGCGCGTTAAAATTCTTCTATACAAACTTTGATACCCTCCCCATCCCTGTTTAGGGGGTAGTTTAGAAAAACAAAACATGACAAACTTTATCATTTACTTAGATAAGTATTCGTGACAAGTTTCAAGTCTATTAACTCAAGGACTAAGATTTTTCATACAAACGACATTCCTCCATTTGATCGTTTCTTAGTCATCAAAATCAAAATATTTTATTTCACAGTAGCCTACATACCTACTTATGAAACGTCAGAAGCTAGGTGCACGGTTCCAATTGGTCGTTTTCTATAGAGAAGAGCCGGTAAGAAACTCCATGGTTACTCTTTTAAAAGATAATTGGCTTTTACAATATTTTCGAATTACAGTGTTAATAGTTATGGGAGTACGGTGTAGGCCTTTCAAAAAGTTTCTGGTAAAAAACGTCTACAGTCCACTAAGCCTACAACGTTTTCACATTCACAAGGTAGAAAAGAATCTATATAAGTGTTTGCGATGAAACAAAAGATTAAGTTGGTAGTTTGGGTCTTCTTCAATGATGAACCTTGGACTTTTAAATAAAGAATTTATTTTTACTTGTTTCCAGTAAGTATAGTAGAATCGTAGAAGATAGAAACGTAGACGTTAGTTTATTTTAGTTGTGAGTGTGTGCAGCGGCGGAAGGAAGAGAAGTGAGAAGCCATGATGAGCGCCGGCTAGTGTTGTACGCCTCGCTAGTGGTGTAGATACGCTCGTTGTTAGTCGAATAGTTGTTGTTAGTTGGGCGCGAACATCCTCCCGGCCGTTGAAAGAACTAGGTCGTTGAAGGGGCTTTCAACCCAATTACTCCGCTGCGGCAGGCAGCAGGCACAGACGGTTTAGAGCACGGCGAATTGTTCCTTTCGCTGTGTTGACATCGGCGACTCTAGGTATTCCGTCGGAGCCAGGAAATAATCTGCTGACTCGTCCTAGACGCCAGCATAGAGGGGGTGTCTGGTCATCCTTGATCAGCACCAAATCATCGAGCTGAAGACTTTTGCCCTTTACTAGCCACTTCGTCCTCTGTTGGAGTTCTGAGACGTACTCGGAGGCCCAGCGCTTCCTGAAGTGCTGCCTTGCTCGTTCGATGCGCTGGTAGCGGTTGAGACGATTTACGTTGGAGTCCACAATGCTTGGTTTGGGCAGTGACGTCAATGACCTGCCAATTAAAAAGTGTCCCGGGGTAAGGGTCTGGAAATCGTTGGGAGAAGGGCTGAGAGGACATAGGGGCGGCTGTTTAAGATGGCTTCTATCTGAGAGAATACCGTGGTTAATTCTTCGAAAGTTAGGTGAGACTGGCCTAGAATTCTTTGTAGGTGAAATTTTGCCGATTTCACACCAGCCTCTGCCATTCCGTTGAAATGAGGAGCGTACACGGGTGAGAAGCGGAATTCAATGCCCCGGCGAGCAGCAAAATCCTCTATAGGTTCATTGTTCTTTCTTAGAAAGCTACCTATTTCTTTAGCGGCAGCTACAAAATTTCGACCATTGTCGCAGTAAATAGTATTGGGCATTCCTCTGCGAGCAATGAATCTACTCACGGTTTCAATGAACGCTTCCTTAGTTAAGTCACTAACGACTTCAAGATGTAGGCATTTATAACGTAGGCAAACAAAAATGCAGAGATAACATTTTGTTATCTTGCACCCCCGGCCCTTGCGATCGGTGATCAAAAAAGGACCTGCAAAGTCAGTGCAAATTACCCATTATATTAGATATAGTCTCTCCTTTAAATCTGCGGCATGTAAAACAATTACGGGCAACATTTCGAGCTAATTTCTTACCTCCTACGGGCCAATAGCGGTCTCGAATAGAGGCTAAAAGTTGTTGTGGCCCTGCATGAAGTAGGCGTAAATGTTCACTTTCAAAAATTAACTTAGTAAGACAATGATCTGTCTTTAAAACAATCGGGTGTTTTTTATCATAGGAGTACGAAGATTTGTCTAAACGACCTCCAACGCGAAGGAGTCCTACGTCGTCGAGGAATGGATTTAGAGATAAAATATTAGTCTTAGTCTTTAGGGGTTTTTTAGATTTTAATAAATTTATTTCTTTAGGAAAAGATTGAAATTGAGCTATTTTAATGAGAACTGATAGTGCCCTCTTAAGCTCTGAAACTTGTAGTGTTCCTGTTGTTTTATTTTTAGGGTGTTTACAATTATTGATAAACCTTAAAACTGTAGCGTAGACAACTTAGAAAATTGTTGAAAGTTAGGTATCGTAGGTGGATCATCTATTACCACAGCGGGCATGGCTTTTATTTCAGGTAAGTCAATATTTAGATTTAATTTTAGTACAGGCCATGTCGATTCAGGCTGTTTGAGAAAAGAGGGTCCGGACCACCACAAATCGGATTTAATGACGTCTTGTGGATCCACGCCGCGTGACGCAAGATCAGCTGGATTTTCAGCGGTAGGAACGTGACGCCAGGCTGACGTATCGGTAAGCTCAATTATAGCGGCAACCCTATTAGCGACAAATGTTTTAGTTTTGTCGGGAGACCTAAGCCAACCTAGCACTACATTTGAATCCGTCCAGTACACCTTACGTTGAAGTTTACAACTTAGAGCTTTACTGACAGCGGCATACAACTCAGCACCTAGTAAAGCAGCACATAGTTCTAACCTTGGAATAGTACAAGCCTTGATGGGAGCTACGCGCGCCTTCGCGCACAATAGATGAACTAGATTTTTTTCATTTCTATCAACAGATCGTAAATAGATACAACTTCCATAGGCCTGCTGAGAGGCATCGCAGAAACAATGGAGTTCTACAGAAACTAAATTATCAATTAGGACATGTCTTGGAATTCTTAATGTTGATAGACAATTAACTTGTTTAGAAAAATTAATCCAAAATTTTTGAGTGTCTTGTGGAACTGGCTCATCCCACTCAAGTTTATCCATCCACAATCTTTGAAGGAATATTTTAGCCTTGATGTTACATAGAGAAATGAGCCCCAGTGGGTCAAATATTTTAAATGTAGTGGACAAAATAGTTCTTTTTGTACACTTTGTATTATCAGGAGAATTTACAGGGAAATGAATTTCATCAGTAACAGGAGACTATCCTATGCCTAAAGTACTAGTGGCGTTACTAATTATTAAATTGGATTCATTGTTATCAATAGAATTTTGACTTATTAGATTAGGTAAATTAGAGCGATATTTCCTGAGGGGAAAACATCCCTTGGCTAGTTCAGAGGCAACTGATCTCTGAATTTGACGTAACTCGTCACTTGTGTCAGCTCCAGTGAGCAAATCATCACAATAGAAGTCCCTTTGTATTATAGTTTTTATTTTAGGGTTGTCACATTCTTTGCCAATTTGCCACATGCATCGAGTGGTAAGGAAACTTGCACTGGCGAAGCCGTAAGTGACTGTATTTAACCGTAGTGTGCGTAGAGCCTCATTTTATTGTCGCGCCACAAAATTAGTTGTAAGTCGCGATCGGACTCTCTTAGCCGCACTTGACGGTACATTTTCTCAATGTCCCCTGACAAAACATACTTGTATTGACGAAAGCGTAGAAGAATATTAAATAAAGAATCTTGGATAGAAGGGCCTACCATTTGGAGGTGATTAACCGATAGACCAGAAGATGTAGGCTCAGAGGCGTTGAAAACAACTCTAAGCTTAGTGGATTCACTCTTATCCCTGAAAACAGGATGATGAGGAAGAAAATAGGAATTAGGCGGCTTGGGATTAGACGATTCAGAAAGATGGCCACAGTCAGCATACTCTTGAATGAATTGAGAATAAAGTAATTTAAGTTCTGGATTTTTTCTAAAACGAGACTCAAGACTTAGAAACCGTTTCTTAGCTGTGTAATAAAGTGTAGTGTGTAAGATTCTCCTAGACTATCTAATTCATCTCTTAGTGGAAGACCTACACAAAAACGACCATCACTTTCTCGATAGGTGTTAGAGAGAAAGTGTCTTTCACAAAAGGTCTCTTCTTTACTACATGGCTGAACTTCAGGAACATTTTCTAAATCCCAAAATTTGGACAACTGTTGATCTACACTTAGAGATTCTTCTTCTTTGAGTATGAAATTACAAAAAATAGGCTTATCACATGAAGCTCGAGTAGAAATAGGCATGGGACCTGCAATGAGCCATCCTAGTTTAGAGCTCCGGAGACAAGTTTTGTTCTCACCTATTTGACGTTGTTGGTTACCTATTAAATCCCAAAATAGGTCAGCTCCAATGAGCATATCAATAGAGGATGGCACATTGAAGCTAGGGTCTGCTAGCTCGAAATTACTTAGGTTAAGATTACTAAATAATATCAAAAGGAACCTTAGGTATGTACATTACTAGTTATAGTTTTCAGAACTAGGCAAAACATAGAAACTTGGAATGAAGTTGTATTAGATTGCAATTGGAGAGCACAACGTTCTGTGCTTAAATTGAGTTGATTATCACCTATAGCGACCTTACTAACATTTGATGGCTGAGGAGTCAACTTCAATCTTTGCTTTACATGTTCAATGATAAAGGTTAATTGACTCCCGCTGTCCAGTAAAGCTCGTACAGTAATACTTGCATTGGTTTGGGGATTAACTAGGCGTACCCTGGCGGTACATAGTAATGTTTCAGATGAACATAACGTAGACATCGATACAGATGTAGTGCTAGGCGAACCAGTCGAAAGATTAGGCAAGTGAAGTAAAGAATTATGTTTCTTTTTACATAAACGACAAGAGCCTGGAAGCTTACAAGCTTGAATATTGTGACCGGTTCGTAAACAATTTGAGCATAGATTCAAAGTCGCAACCATAGAGTTCCTTTCTTCAGGAGTTTTATCCTTGAATATTGTGCATTCATAGAGACGGTGGGGGCCCTTGCACACATAGCATTCAATTTTACCTAGAGAAGGAGTAGTCTCCTTGGGGGTTACAGCAACAAATGATTTTGTTTGTTTATTGTTACTAGTAGAATTAGTTGTTTGTTTGTTCTTATTATCAATTTTATCAGACTTGTTATTATTATAAGTCTCTAAAACATCAGCACGATTTTTCAGAAATGAAAAGAATTCTTGAAGACTAGGTAGGTCATTAGGTAGGGAACCTTTGTGTTCTTCCCATTTGAATTTTGTACCATTGTCTAACTTTGGCAGTAAAATGTGAATGATTAGGGCATCCCATTTGTCAGTGGGGAGCCCTAGAGTATTTAGGGTACGTAGGTTTTTATTGACATGATCAACTATCAATCTTAGGGCTTTATCTGTTTCACGCATAGAATCAATTTGGAATAAAGAATTTAAATGGTTAGTTATTAACTGCCTTTTGTTGTCATAACGACTGCACAGAATGGACCACGCTTCATTATAATTTTTGTCAGAAACTTCTAGGTTAAGTACTTAGTACTCGGGCAGCTTCACCCTCTAAATAGGAATTGAGATAATGAAACTTGTGTATATTTATAAGTTTGGAGTTATCATGGATTAATGAACTATACATTTCTTTAAATTCTAACCATTTATAATATGTGCCATCGAACTTAGGAATGCTTATAACAGGTAATTTGAATCCTAGACTATTATAGCTATCATGGTGATGACACTCATTAACTTGAGAACAGTGTGAACTATTGTTATCTTCCGGTTTAGAAGCATTATGAGTTTGTGAAAATGTTTGGGCAAATGCGATACAATTATCAAATTCTTGTTCAATCAAATCGCGAGTAGTTATCTCATTGGGCAGATCAGTCTCACTTTGTACCTCTATTAGGTTTTGAAGCTCGCCAAATTCAATGAATAATGCCTCCATTCGCGATAACTTCATAGCCAGCTTATTGACTTCTACTGGTGAGATTGATTCTAAAACAGCTAGGGAATCTAAATAGGTTTTGAACTTAGTAACACGACCCCAGATGGAGCCGCGTTTGTCAATTAAATCTTTAAGCGTAGCTTGAGGAGCCATCGCGAATAGTTTTAATAAAATAAAGAGAAAATAGGTACGGTACGCTCCTCGTTTCGCCGTCCGAAGTGCAGCAGTGGCCGATGGTCGTCAGCGAAGCTAGTGAGGAGCCGCACAGCTGCTAAGCAGGTGCGTAGACAGCTGCGGCGCGGAGACAGTGGGTGACCTCGTAGACTCAGCGTAGGTAGGTACCCTGTAATGTACCGATTTGCGACTGAAGACCAAATAAAGCAAGCAACAGGCGTGCGAGATGGGTGATTTAGGGTGATGTGCGTGCTGGTAGCTTTCTATTTTATTTTAAAGGCCTTAGGCGCACACACTCAAGCTTAGCCATAGGTTTTTTAAAAGATAACTTAGGATGCACTTGAAAATAAATTAGGGACACGTTGCGAATTTAGTTTTGTCAAAGGAGGATCGGCAAGAATATATGGAAGCTGGTCTCAGCACCAATAACAACCACAAATATGCCATTAGATAGGTATTTTAATATAATACAATAACTAATATGACGGCTCATTCCAAATCGCTGTGTGAAAAAAGTTGTGGCGATGTTTCGCAGGACTGATCTGGACGCTAGATAATTGAAACCTTTGAATAGTTAATCACTTCTGGTGATCATAGTTTGAATGTTTGCAAATGTATATGCATTCTGATGATAATATGGAATCACTGAGCTGGTCTGGTTATGGATCTGGACGCTTCGATAACGGAACTCTTGAAACGCCACCAGTAAACCCATCGAGTTTGGGCTTATTAGACGTGTCTCAGCAAGTTTATCCATTTTACATGATGACGAGGACCTGATGACTGACCTGGACGCTAGATAACGGAACTCTTGAATAGCTACCAGTAAACCCATCGAGTGTGGGCTCATTAGATGTGTCTCAACGAGTCCTGTTCATTTTACCAGATAACGAGGACCTGATGACTGATCCGGACGCTAGATAACAGAACTCTTGATTCGCTTCTAGTATACCCATCGAGTGTGGGCTCATTAGAAGTGTCTCAACGAGTCCTGTTCATTTTACCTAATGACGATGACCTGCTTCTTATACGGACAGTACGTTTCGACTCCCAGAATACATATACTTCGTCCCATTGCTCGCTGGCTGACCCCGTGAGTGCGGACTTTTGACGCTTTGTTAACGACCACGTTTGAGCTCCATATTATAGGTGAGTGTGGAAAGCATGCTCATGTCCATGAGTTTCGACCTTTCATATGGTGTTTCATTGACTTATCTTGTGTCGACTGAAAGGAGACTATTTGGCCGAGGCATAATTATACACTCATGGACAAGTTCAACCTTCACACCCCTATGTCTACCTACTTTGCGTTTCGCGCTGTCGGTCAAACATAGTCTTTATAATAAAAAAAACAAATGGAATAGTAATCAGTTTTATAATTACATACCGTCATCCATAATAATCGCTAAAACGTACTTGTGTATGTGCTAAATGTAAAAAACAAACACTGAGTTTGAGAACTTCATTATCCAGCTTCCAGGCCAACCATCAGGTGCTCTACATCAGATACAATGAACAGGACTCCTTATGACACGTCTAATGAGTCGACACTCGGTGGCTTTACTAGTGGCTACTAGTAAAGCCACCGAGTTTGAGTGACACATTTAAAGGTTCCAGGTCAGTCATCAGGTAAAATGAACAGGACTCGTTGAGACACATCTAATGAGCCCACACTCGATGGGTTTACTGGTAGCTATTCAAGAGTTCCGTTATCTAGCGTTCAGATTCATAATCAGACCAACTCAATGGGACCATGTAAGTGTCTAGGCTAGTCATCAGGTAAAATGAACAGGACTCATTGAGACATATCTAATGAGCCCACACTCGATGGGTATACTAAAAGCTATAATCAAGAGTTCTGTTATCTAAGGTCCAGGTCAGCCATCAGGTCCTCGTCATCAGGTAAAATAGACAGAACTCGTTGAGACACATCTAATGAGCCCACACTCGATGGGTATACTAGTAGCTGTTCAAGAGTTCCATCACCTAGCGTCCAGGTCCATCATCAGATCAGCTCGATGGTACCTTAATATTGAAATTATTCTATTATCATCGCACATACTACACAGAAAATATTCAAAGTAGACCACTAGAAATTATTAATATTCAAGTGTTCCGATAACATAGTCTAGGTCCGTCCTGCGAAACATCGCCACAACTTTTTTCACACAGCGATTTCAAAAGAGCCGCCATAGTAGTTGTTGCTCTATATTAAAATGCCTATCTAATGACATAGGTCTGGTTGTTATTGGTCGTGGGGACCATTTTGTCCGGTCCTCCAAATTACGACTCTTGGATAGAAAATAACCTATAAAAATAGGATGAAAGAGTGATTAGGCGTTGTTAAGCGCAAATACGTGCAAAAACATTCATGATGTGACATGGCTAGAAGGTCTTAAGTTCGTAAAAATATTGTCAATACAGGTAGCACTAGTGGCAGTTATTCTAGTCGGCTCCGAGAATGTATTGTATAAGTTATACGACTTTAATAGAGTTATAAACTTATTTACTGTAGCAGATTTTTCTAGTATATTGATATTAAAGTCTCCACAGACAACAACTGTTTTATTACTGTTAGAAGTCTTTAATAATAATGTGGCTATATCAGACAACTGCCTTATTTTTCTTATTGCATATGCAGCTGAACTTAATCTGCCTGAAAGAGCTCTAATGTGGCCGCCCCATTGCAGTTTCGAATCTAGAGTAATCCCTAGAAGTACAGTTTCCGTAATAGCATCTAATTTCTTGTCATCAAGTTTTAAATTTAGTCCTACTTGAGGAACATTAGGTAATGAGAACTTAATACATTTAGTTTTGTTCGCATTTAGTAAAAGATTATTAACTGCGAACCATTTCGAAAGAACTGCCAGACTATCGTTGACATGTAAGACATCCGCATCTTTCCTATCTCTTTAAAAATAAGAGAAGTGTCATCTGAAAATAGAATTATATCCAATAAGTTAGCCAACATGTAAGGAAGGTCATTAATATAAACTAGAAATAGGAAAGGGCCAAAAACGAACCTTGAGGCACGCCCATCTTAACAGGAGACCCCGAGGACGTCGCTCCATTAACATTTACCTTTTGCTGCCTGTTTGATAAATAGGAAAGAACAAGATCAGCAGCTTGTCCACGAATTCCGTAGTGGTGTAATTTACAGATCAGTGTATTGTGGTCAACGCAGTCAAATGCTTTTGAGAGGTCACAGAAAATGCCAATTGCATCCCGGGACTGCTCCCAGGATTCCAAAATGTGACTGATGAGTTTTACTCCTGCATCAGTCGTCGACCTTCCTTTCGTGAAACCAAAGTGATGACTATAAATTAAAATGTGCCAACATTTGGTCTAGCATGATTTTTTCATATATTTTGCTTAATGCTGGTAACACAGATATTGGTCTATAATTAGAAGGATCACAAAAATGTCTCCAAGAACCTTAACGGAAATCCCCCATAGGTCTTCAGTGTTTTTTACGTTAAGACTTTTAAATGCTTTTTAAAAAGTTTTAGTGGAAACTTACTCTTCATTATAGAACACACTCCCCAAATTTCATGTCTCTAGGACCAGCGGTTTAGGCTGTGTGTTGATATCTTAGTCTCCCTTGCCTTTTTAGGGTTCCGTAGTCAACAAGGAACCCTTATAGTTCTGCCATGCCCGTCTGTCCACGGCTTAGCTCATAGACTGTTGGTTCTAGAAAGCTGGATTTTGGTATGGGTATACATTATTATTACGCCGACAAAGTGGTAAAATAAAATCGTATAAACATTTTTTTTTAGTGTACCTCCCCTACACGTTAACTGGGGATGTTGTTTTTTTCTTGCTCATTTATAATATTAGTTAGGATTAGGATATAAAAATATATAAATATAATTATAATATACAGCGTGCCGCACGTTGTATAAGTTTGGATATTATAATTTATATTATAATTATGTAGGAAATGGTTTTGTTTTAAGCCATTTCCATTTCATGGGGTGCCATGATATTGAAAAATAGTATATTATGCAATTAGTGAATAAAGGACGGATTTAAAGCGAGGGCCATAGGTGAATCACGAGCAAGTGAAGGATTCTAACGACTGAATCACGACCGTAGGGAGTGATTCATGATGATTGAATCACGACCGTAGGGAGTGATTCAAGTGTTAGAATCCTGAACGACGCGAGCGATTCATGGCCCTCGATATAAATCCGTTTTATTCAAGAGTTGCATACTATACTTTATACCATGACTACGAGAAAAAGAACTTGCAAGTTCGAGTATGTTGTTATGTCAATGTTATGCCTTGTTTTTTAAAGTAACTACACCGAAGCATAGAATACATACTCCATAATGTCGATCAGTCGATGACTTCTTTTTCGACAACTCATTAAAATAAGTTAGGAAAACAGACTCTGAAAATGTGCTCAGCTTGATTTTCATTTTTCCATTTGCAAAACTCATCGTAGGCTTTGATGTAAACCAGCTGTGATTTGTTAGGTAGCAAATGTTCTACTATATCGGCCGCCCTCTCTTTCATAAACTCAGGTGTTAAACACATCTTCTTCATCACTTGAAAACATTAAACTTTTTGTTCGTACAACTTACAATACCTAAAATAGCGCCCATTTACTAATGACAGCAAAGAACACAAAACAGTTTTAATTCTAATGCTAAACTCCTGTTCGAAAATCAAATCAAATAGGAGTTTGTATATCATTGAGATGGAGTTCGAACAAATTGGTGTTCTAAATTCAAACACCAAAACAGTGATTAAAAGTGCTTTTTATTCACGGTTTTCAGTGAATAAAATAAGCTTTTTAGAGGGGGCATGGTATAATATTATGCAATTAGTGAATAAAGGACGGATTTAAAGCGAGGGCCATAGGTGAATCACGAGCTAGTGAAGGATTCTAACGACTGACATGATGATTGAATCACGACCGTAGGGAGTGATTCAAGTGTTAGAATCCTGAACGACGCGAGGGATTCATGGCCCTCGATACATGCAACTTCGAGTATGTTGTTTTGTCAATTTTATGTCTTGTTTTTATAGTACCTACACCGTAGCATAGAATACATACTCCATAAGGTCGATGACTTCTTTTTCTTCGACAACTCATTAAAATAAGTCAGGAAAACAGACTCTGAAAATGTGGTCAGCTCGATTTTCATTTTTCCATTTACTCAAACAAACTTACACTCAAACTCATCGTAGGCTTTGATGTAAACCAGCCGTGATTTGTTGGTTAGCAAGCTTTCTACTATATCGGCCGCTCTCTCTTTCATAAACTCAGGTGTTAACACATCTTCATCACTTGAAAACATTTTCAATCGATTTATTATTAAGTAACCCTAAACTTTTTGTTCGTACAACTTACAATATTTAAAATAGCGCCCATTTACTAATGACAGCAAAGAACACAAAACAGTTTTAATTCTAATGCTAAACTCCTGTTCGAAAATCAAATCAAATAGGAGTTTGTATATCATTGAGATGGAGTTCGAACAAATTGGTGTTCTAAATTCAAACACCAAAACTGTGAATAAAATAAGCTTTTAAGAGGGGGCATGGTATAAATATAATTATTTAAACGTATTTTTTTTCTCTCACGTCATTGGTTCGTCAATGCTTCGCGTAGTGTCTCGACTAGGAAGTTTATGTGATAAAGGTAGGTACTACTACTACTACACAAGACATGAATACCCCATCGTCAGTAAATTGCTTACTTATCTCTTTTTGCAAACTTACATGGCAGTGCAACATTTTTAAAAACAATTCTGAGAAATATTGGGTTTAGATACGAAAAACCGACAAACGAAAAATTATGATGGAAAGGTATGCCTACCTATGATGCGCTAGGGTGGCCCGCGAAATTCAATTTTTCTTACGTTTTTTGCAATTTGCAGGTCAGTATCAGGTTGTATGTTGATCTAAATATTATTAGCGGTCGTAACAAATATGGATTTACAGAATTATAAACATTAAAATCAGCAATGCAACTCTCTAAGTTCATGTAAGTGCATTGCACGACGATTTCATGAGATTTTCATTCCATGCACATGAACTTAGAGAGTTGTCTTGCTGATTCTAATGTTTATAATTCTGTAAATCCATATCCACCACAAATTAAAGTTATTTTTCACTTTTTTATTGTTTTTTTTGGAAGTCAGTTGTTTTTTTTTGTATTTATTTTTTATTTTTCAATTTTTAGTTATGGTACCAACCTACCACACACAAATTCGAATACTAGGTACTACCTGGTATGTAAATAACAGTGACAGAGTCAAATAATTATTATATCATTTACATAGACTAAGTGGGAAAAAATACGTTATATTGATGCTAGCTCTAAAACTACTGGCGAAAATATCGATGAACATACACAAAAAAAATACATACAGACGAACATAGAACCTCCTCCTTTTTGAAGAAGTCGGTTAAAAACCAGCCGATTTAAAAAATAGTGCACGTTTCTGACACGTACATATACAAATATATAGATACCGTGGCGCTAAAGTGCTTGGAGTGTCGTGGACAGTCGCACTAACACATCTATCCACTCCTAGAATCAAGCGTCTATCGGCTACAGTACAGGCTCGAATACTTCAATTCTTTGGGCATGTGTCACGACGGGGAAACGATTCCATAGAACGTCTTGTAGTGCAGGGGAAGGTCCCAGGAACAAGAGCGCGCGGCAGATCGCCCATTCGATGGACCGATCAAATCAAATCCGCAGTGGGCGGCCCATTACATGAATGCAAACATGGTACAGCCGACAGAGAAGGATGACGTCGTATCGTGAGGCAAATCACGGCTGTCCGAAATCTCAATGCAACGTGATGACCACGACCGCTCTGCAAGTCAAGAGTGGACCGATAAAGAAGAGGCGCGCTTTGCAGCACTAGTGCAAGAACACAAAGTAAACCTCGCGTGTTAAATACATTGCATTGAACTTTAAAAAGGTGCATTAAGAGCGACTTTATGAGCAAGTGTGTTGAAAAAACTATTCTAGTTGGGATATAAAAGATTGATTTGAACTCGGATTGCTGCTTTGTAAAATTGTGCTTGATTAGTTGCTAGCCCGCATCGTTACGGCTCCTTATGATTCCCTGAGGATGTCCTGTGGTGCTGGTACAGCTGGTGATGGCGGGCGGAGGAGCGCGGGGCGCGGGGCGCGGTCGCGGGCGCGGGGCGCTGTGAGCCGCGGCCGCACTGTGGGCCCGACCGCCGCCGCGCCGCCACCGCTCTCCCGCCGCACGACGCACCCGCGCCCGCCTCGCACGCCGCCACCGGCGCTTCGACTCCTCGCCGTCGCCGCTCAACCATCAAGCCCCTTGTGCAGTGACCACCTAAGTGCAGTGCTATACCTACTTGCGATCAGTTCAGTGACAAAGAAAATTTTGAACGTAGCGCGGGAAAACTTTCAGCCAAGTTCAGCATCGACCAGTCTGCAGCCAGCCGCGGCCTCTGGGCTCTTGGCCCTCTGGCGCAGCTCGCCATACAGGTACTAACCACATTATTTAATGTTAAATAAACATGTTTATTTCTGGTTCAGGGGTTCTTGTGCTCCAATCCTGGGAGTATGTGAACAAGTTGATTGAAAGTTGCCGAAAGTTTATAAACTTTTCTAACTAATTTCGCATAGTTCGTTGAGTTGATGACGAGACAGTTTGCGTGTGCCTACAATTCTTTAAATCGGTGTCATGAATATAAACGACAATATTATTCTACACGTAACGCTCGTCAGCTTATAGTTTGCAGCTGACCGCTGAAACTTTCATTCTTGGCCGCGTGTCAAGGATCACGGACAGTTTTCTTGTAAACACGTTACGGACAAAACATTAGGTAGGTTAGTATATTATAGAATAGATCATTATATTAGGTAGGTTAGTATATTATAGAATAGATCATTATATTAGGTAGGTTAGTATATTATAGAATAGATCATTATATTAGGTAGGTTAGTATATTATAGGCTACTTTGCCCCCGTGGATGTCAAACTCAAACTCAAAGCATTTATTTCAATTAAACCATTTACAGGCACTTTTGAATTGTCAAAGAATCGGTCAGTTAGTCAAAAAGTTGAAGCTAGTTGCCCATTCCAAATCGTAGATCTCTATGGAGAAGAACGGGCAAGAAACTCCAAGGACACTCTTTTAAAATTGGATATAGATATTACAAAATCCTGGGTACAGTATTCTTGGTGCTTCTATATGTGAGAACAATGTCAAATGAAAAATAATCAAAAACAATTCAAAATATAAGATTAAAAATAAGCCCTGGCAGATGAGAGATGACCAGTCTCAACTGACAGCGCCCGTTCACGAACATGACACGTGGATCAGCACCATCCAGCTCAACCATTTTGTAGGGAACCGAATGATCCAACACACGCGCCACCATCAGCGAGACATTTAAGTGAGTATGACATACTCTCATCTGCCATGCTCTTTCAAGTCAATATAAAACATGATACCATATTAAACGGCTCCATGGTACTCACATTTACAAAATTGAAAAAATGCTAGAAGCATTTTTTCAATTTATACAAAACTATAATTTGCAATTTACTTGAGAGATTAATATAATAGAATTTAAAGAAAAGAATAAGCATTAAGTTTGTAAAGTCAGAAAAAAAAGGGAAAGCAACTCTTCCAAATATTAAAAATTTTAACTAGTGAGCCCTAGTTCCTGTGGAGCAGGACCAGCATTAAGCCAAGCATTTTTATCTACGATATAATCATCCACCTTATAATATGCCTGTCTACATAGTGTGCGTTTAATGCATGTTTTAAATTTCTTCTCATTTAGTTGAAGAATAATGAGTGGTATTTTATTATAACAATGTCGGATATCGTCTCACGGGAACGTAATACCGGCTTAAAGGTATCCTTTGTCTTAACCCAAATCATGGCCCATCTTATCTTCTCATCCAAATCCGTTCAGCTGTTGAGTGAAAAGTTATCAATAGACAGTTAATAAATTGTAATAATATTTAACCCAGTGGACCGATTTAGATGAATTAAAGACCAATGTTATCTCAAGATACAAACTATGACTATAATTATATCCCATACCTAATCTTGTTTAAAGAAGTACCAACACAGATCGTCCCCTATTTTACCCCCTTGGGGGAGGTTTTTCAAAGAAGTTGTAAAACATAATTCCTTATTTCTTACCAAAACCATACATTTTAATGTTCACATGCCTAACTTTAGAATGCTGGGTTTCTTATACAAACTTTCATCCCTATGGCTATATCACCCTATAGGATATTTTTTAAACAAAAAGTATGTCCTTCCCCAGGATACCATCTATCTCCTTGCCAAATTATGTCGAAATCTATTCAGTGGTTTAGGCGTGAAAAGGTAACATACGGACAGGCAGACAGAGTTACTTTCGAATTTATAGTACTAGTTGCGCCCCGCGGTTTCACCCGCGCATTGATCCCGTGGTAATATCGGGATATAAAGTATCCTATGTCCTATTCCATGTTATGGTCTACCCGTGTGCCAAATTTCAGCAAAATCCGTTCAGCCGTTTTAGCGTGAAAGCGTAACATAATAATAATATATATATATTCTATTTTTAAATGTTTTTTTTAGGTTTTTATAAAAATATTTAAAAATGTAAATATATAAGAAACTGAATAAATAAACTTAATATATATATAATCTAACATCCGCCCGCGACGTCACCCGCGCAGTATGGCGATAAAAAGTAACGTATGTCCTTCCCGTGTGGGGTGCCATGCATCTTCTTAGCAAATTTTGTCGAATTCCGTTTAGTGGTTTAGGCGTGAAAAAGTAACAGACGAACAGAAACACAGACAGAGTTACTTTCGAATTTATATGGTAAGTAGGTAAGTAGTATATATAATACGTATAGTAATAGATATTTTAGTAGGTAGAAATGAATTTACGATACATTGTATTAGTTGTTGAGAGCGGCTTAGAGGTCCAGAGCAGAGGTGTGGTGGGAAAGACTGGAGACCGTTGGCCTGAGACTAAGTCGGAGCAAAACGGAGCACTTTTTCGGTGATTTTGGTGGTTTCTCCAGTCCCAAGCCCATATCTCTCGAAGGCACGCCCTTACCGATCTGCTCCGACTTTCAATTTCGATTCGGTACCCCGGGTCGCTTGTCCAAGGGGATAGCGGAGTAGACCGAGACGTAACGCATCGAATCAACGCGTCGGATCGGGATGGATGAAATGGCGACAGGTCACAGGAACCGCTTGCGACCCACGGATGCCCCTCAAGTTAAAGGGGAAAATCTATAAGTCCGTGATAAGGCCAGTCGTGCTGTATGGATCGGAATGCTGGGCCGTGATGAAGACGGATGTAAAAGAATGCATGTAGCAGAGATTACAGTGTTGAGATGGATGTGTGAAGTGACGAAAATGAATAAAGTAAGAAATGAGTATATATGGGGAAGTTTAAAAGTGGCGCCATTGACAGCAAAAGTTGAAAGGTAATCGTTTAGCCTGGTATGGGCATGTGACGAGGAGGGAAGAAACGCATGTGACTAAAAGAGTGATATCCACATATTCGATCACGGAATCCAATACATAAGTGATAACGAAGAGCCGATGATATGCCGGAGATAGATGAACTCTGTATTTAACATAGATAGGTAGGTACTTATATAGTTTTTCATTACGAAGAAACCTTGGCAACTTAGCTTACTCATAAATTGTTGAATTTAATCAAATCGTTTCTTCGTAACTTTATCAAATCACATCAAAGAACAATATCAAATGAGCTATTAGTGTCGTAGAGTGGTGAGTGACTAAAGCACTGAGTTCCTGATGCACCATGATGTTCCTCATGCACCATGTTCACGTGGTCACATGGTCACATGATCACACGGTCACATGGTCACTTGGTTGTTTGGTGACTAGGTACTTCTTCAGCAGTGACGCGCTGAAATCAATCATAATCAAAATATTTATCTCTCATAAATCAACATGGGCACTTATGGAACGTTAGAAGCTAGGTGCACGGTTCCAATTAGTAGGAAACTACGATCGGTTCCGAAAGGAACCACTGCCCTTTATAACGCGTCGCTTTTTTAAAGTAGCTATTTTTTTGGGTAGAGTAGACCCTTTTTCGGGGATATTGGAAAATCCCAAAGTGCGCAAACGAGAAAAAAAATCGCCAGTTTCTTTCGAAAGTGGAATAGTGGGAGTATTAAGGGTGGGGAAGATCATGCGGTGGGTCTAAATTTGTGTCCAGAAGATCATGCGGCGGGTCTAAAATTGTGTCCAGAAGATCATGCGGTGGGTCACAATTTGCGGGTCTAAATTTGTTTCCAGAAGATCATGCGGCGGGTCTAAATTTGTTTCCAGAAGATCATGCGGTGGGTCTAAATTTGTTTCCAGAAGATCATGCGGCGGGTCTAAAATTGTTTCCAGAAGATCATGCGGCGGGTCTAAATTTGTTTCCAGAAGATCATGCGGCGGGTCTAAATTTGTGTCCAGAAGATCATGCGGTGGGTCTAAATTTGTGTCCAGAAGATCATGCGGTGGGTCTAAATTTGTTTCCAGAAGATCATGCGGCGGGTCTAAATTTGTGTCCAGAAGATCATGCGGTGGGTCTAAATTTGTTTCCAGAAGATCTTGCGGTGGGTCTAAATTTGTGTCCAGAAGATCATACGGTGGGTCTAAATTTGTGTCCAGAAGATCATGCGGTGGGAATAAATTTGTTTCCAGAAGATCATGCGGCGGGTCTAAATTTGTTTCCAGAAGATCATGCGGCGGGTCTAAATTTGTTTCCAGAAGATCATGCGGCGGGTCTAAATTTGTTTCCAGAAGATCATGCGGCGGGTCTAAATTTGTTTCCAGAAGATCATGCGGCGGGTCTAAATTTGTTTCCAGAAGATCATGCGGCGGGTCCAAATTTGTGTCCAGAAGATCATGTGACGGGTCTATTTTTTTTGCCAAAAGATCATGTGGTGGTTCTAAATTTGGTTTCCAAGCAAAAAAATTGTTCCTTGGACGTATGATTTAAAACAAAAATACTTATCGCTTTGACCGACATCTTGGATTTTCATTTTGACCAAATTCACACTAAGATTAGAAGCAGAAAGTTGCAAGTATGAACGCTATTTCACGTTACGATTTCTGCCAGTTTACTCCTACCGCAAGCCGCGTTAAAGAACTTCGTTCTAATAATTGGCTTTTTTTGTACAATATTTTCAAATAACAATGTTCATATATGGGAGGACATTTCTTGTCCTACATAGAAAGAAAGAAAGAAAGAAAAATGCGTTTATTGGCATTATCACACAAAAATACACCTTAAAACTAAAAAAACAGAAAACAGTCATTACAATGCCAAAAGGGCCTCAGCTCAGCATATTGTCAGATGGCAACACACAGTGTACCACCTGACGCTGATTTTCAGCTGCAACCCACGAGTGTCATACGCTAGAAACATAATATACTTAATAAATTAAAAAACTGATTGAAAAGAAAAAAAAGAAATACAATAAATAAAATACCTAATAATTGTGGAAATAAAAAATAAAAAAAATATATTAAGTATAGTTTTTTTTTTTTAAAAGGCAACATTCCGTTTTGTCGGCATAATATATAAAAAGTACTCTGTGGTGCATGGACTCGCGCGCCGCCCGCCGGCTTATTCTGTCCGGCGTCTGTGCACAAAGCTGTCAAAATTAAACATTTGGTCTGACGTTTTCAACGTTTTGACATCTTGTTACATGTCAACAAGTACTAACAAAAAAGAAAATGGTCAACAAATCTAAAAATACAAATAGTTAATTTTCACTAACAAGCTTTGTGCTACATAACTAGTGGTAGAAGTGTCCTTTAAAGCAAATAAATGCCTGTATTAGGACACTCCACTTTTCCGCAACTTTTAACGTAATGTACATACAAGAATTATCCCAGCATTTAATATTTGTAATTTATTTAACTTTTAACTACAGTCAATAAGGTTTACTTTTTAAATAATAGAATAATAATAAAAACCTATTTAAACCAAATAACATGATTGCCATTACAACTGTAACAAATCTGAAAAAATATTATGTCCACACAAAAGCCACTAATAAAGAGTTTAAATTAGAATAGTGTAGGTATTTATTGTCAAATATTGTAGTTATAAATAAACTGTCAAATAATGAGATAGATTATATTATAATTATAGAGATTATTATGCCAAGGAGGTATGTAAGAAAATCGGAGTGCGCTGCTCAGCGCGGCTGTTTCTTTACTCCATAAATTGATTTAACCTTGCCACAGCCATTAGTGTGAAGTAGCCTTTGATTGTTTTCATTAGTAATCGGTTCCTCTTCACATGACAACGTTTGTATCGGGAGATATCTATTATTCCTGAAACCAACGTCTCTTATCTTTATAGTAGACAAGAATAGACAAGATCTTGAATTCTTGACGACGCGGCGAAATAAATAAAATTAATACTAGAAATAAGGACAAAATACGTGCTTCCCCCGTTCACCGGTTGCATAAGGTTCATAACTTATTTGTTGGGTTTGTTATAAATCTATCCTCTTCTTCGCTAAACTGGCCTTTTAATGCGTTTAAAGCTAAAGTAAAATCAGACATTTCTTAAAAGCATACTATTCTATCAAGTTTTCTAACGAGGTAGTTCAGGCCCTACCGGCCTTAACTTAAACGATAAAGGCTCTTACATACTGGCGCGAATTATCGCGCGACGCGACGCCGCCGCCGCCGCATTGTTCACCGTGAAGTTTTCTCAGAAATTGTTTTGTTAAAATTCGCGTCGCGCTACAAGTCGCGCCAGTATGTGTTCATATACCTACCTAATTGTTGTATAATGTCAATTTATTTTATTTTTACTTATTGACACAATCTGAGACAGGAGCTCGTGCCTAACAGCCGCACGGGTTGATACATCCTGTTAAGCTACGCTTGACGGGGTTGGTCCATGGATGGGTCACCATCTGTACATACCGAGACTCCTCCGTAGCTCGGAAAGCACATTATGCCGTTGGTCCCGCGGCTGTCATTCGTGGATCTTTGGCAGTCGTTACGAGTCGTCAGAAGCCCGAAAGTCTGACAACCAGTCTTTCCAAGGTGTATCCATCCGCAATTTATTAGTAGCAGCACGTAGTCTGGATTTGTGTCCGGTTAATGGCAACAGGCTCGCCCCCTATTAGAATAGAATAGAATTTTTCTTTATTCAAGTCACATGACTCGAAAATGTAAGAACTCACAATTCACAAAACAAAAACAAACAAATAGGATCACCGTTGTGCCAACCCATGTGAGATGACACAACAGTGATCCACGAAAACACAGTCTAGGTGACTCGAAATCATGTTTACATAGGACTTTATATGTATTGATATGTATCCTTATATATTATTAAAATAATAATAGACAATATGTAGTTATGTGTCATTCTATATGAATAAAAGTTAGTCTATGAAGCTACTCGTCCTGTTTTATTAGGTTATGGGCCCAGCACGCTTCCACTGCGCTGGGACATTATATTCTACTTTAAACACTTTAAACATTATATAACATTCCTTAAAAAGTTAAGAAGAGCACTGCTAGTGGATCTGTCATCTTTTTTAAACTTTTTGAGGAATGTTATGAATAACGGCTATTTTATGGGCATGTCAAAGTTCTTTGATCACGTGGATAATCAAATATTCTTGAACAAATTAGAAAAATATGGGGTAAGAGGAAATGCACTAAATCTTATAAAATCGTATTTATCAAACAGATTTCAAGTAACAAAAATAACAAAAGATAAAAAGTTGGAACATGAGTATATGTCAGATCCTAGAACTATTCTGTACGGAGTGCCCCAAGGAAGTATTCTTGGACCTCTTTTGTTTATCATCTACATAAACGATCTACCGAAAATTATAAGACAGGAAATGGTACTATTTGCAGATGATAGTACAGCAATTTTTACGAACCAAGATAAAGATAATAAATTATGAACCCAACAATAACAAATCACTTGAAGATAAATGGTTAAATGTAAACAATCTAAAAATAAATATTGAAAAAACAAATTATATGACTTTCACAAATAAATATACTAATTAAAAAAAAAAACTAGATATACATATACATTAAAAAGGCGAACATATAAAAGAAGTGAACATCACTTAGTTTCTTGGTATTCATATCGACTCTGAATTAAACTTCAAAATGCAGGTTGATCATGTTTGTAAAAAATTAAACCAGTTTTTATATGCCCTCTATATGCTAAGGAAAGTTGTTAACGAGAGAACATTACTGAGCGCTTACTATGCATTGCATTATGTAGGTTCTACAATAAAATATGGTATTCTATTTTGGGGAAATCCAACTAACAGAGATTATGTTTTTAAGGCACAAAAAAAATGTATAGAAAAAAATGTGTTACATACCGATTTATGTACAACAGAGTTTACAAGATTACACATTTTGACTTTATCTTCCCTACATTTATGAAGCAGCAGTAATGATAACACGCGATTAAAATAATTATGCTACATTGAGAAGTGCACGGTATAGTAAAAGTATTAAGCGGAATTAAGTGTAGGACAGTTTAAATCGAGTAAATTTGGGATAGGAGTAAACATTTATAACAAACTTCCAAATTATGTGAAAAACAGTGTACTTAACCTTAAATAGTTTTAAAAATAAACTAAAGGCTCTTACATACTGGCGCGATTCGCCGCGCAACGCGACGCCGCCGCATTGTTCGCTGTGAAGTTTTCTCAGAAATTGTTTTGTTAAAATTCGCGTCGCGCAGCGAATCGCGCCAGTATGTAAGAGCCTTAAAGGAATTCTTGACAATGACTTTTTTCATGACAATAATACTGGTGACTACGAGTACACCTATACATAAGCTATGCTAATGTCTTAAACTTAATTTACATTACGTCAGTAATTTAATTTTAATGAATAAGTAATTTAATTAGTATGAAATCAATGTATCTATTACTTACTTAATTTTTAAATCTGTCTTTGTTAATGAACAACTATTATTGCATGATGAATGATGGATGTTAACTTAGGACGAATAATGATGTTAAGGTTAAATAAATATGGAACTGTAATGATTTTGTAAATTAATACTAGAAAACAATAGAAACGTAAAAAATAACTTAACCTAATCACAGTCACAGATGACGCGAACATAAACTGCACCAGCACCAGAGGTGCACTTACCATGTGCCCATTTGCAGCAATCGGTGCACTGCAGCCACTCTTCGCCTGGAAAGCTATCAGAATAGAAGACTACAATTCAGTTATGTAATATGTTAGCGCATAGCCATGCTCAAGTGACCCCGCTTATTTTGGCTCAAATGACCCCTTCCCCATTTTATGACCCATTAATATTGCATTATTTTTGATGCTATCATTGTATGTGCACACTATTATGAAATTGAAAAATACTTACTTGATTGTCGTAACTCAACAAACATGGGCTGGATACCAAAAGTTACGACGAACTACATACTTTTTTTACTAAAGCGCGAAAATAGAGGAAACATACGCGCACCCTCAAACTAAAAGCTGGCCAGCTACAGACGCGGCAGCGGCCGAGCCGCATACCCCTCCCGCTTCTTGTGGCATCCCTCACTTGTATCTAACCTGCACCGTCTGTGCATTAGTGTGGGTGGCGCAGGAAACCCCGTGGCTCATAAGACCCCGCTCACTTGATCATGATTTTGTTCAAAGCAGTATAGCTTTGAATTAATGAACTAATACTTAATTATACCTATTAAAATAAATAGGTTGTTTATTTGGCTATGTAACACCATAAAAAAATTGTATCAAATTACGTTCTTTACTAGACTATTTTCCATGAATATCACAAACGTCAGATGGCTAATTTGACCCCACTAGGCGGGGTCAATTAAGCCACTCCACGGGGCTAGTTGAGCCAGTGGAGTTAAAAGGTTTGTTTCATGAGGGAATAAATACAAACAAAAAAAAATATTTCATATATCTTAAATAAACATTCTTAGGTAACCTTATGAATAGGACTTTTTCCACAAGCGATAGATGGCGCTAGTGGTTGCACGAACTTTACAAAATAACAAATATTTTATTTCGCCTAAACCTACCATAGGAAACGACCAATTGGAACCGTGCACCTAGTTTCTGACGTTTCATAAATGCCCATCACTTATGAAACGTCGGGAACGGAGAAGAGCCGGCAAGAAACTCCACGGTTACTCTTTTAAAAATAATTGATTTACAATATTTTCAAATTACAGTGTAAGTAGGCATGGGAGGACAATGTAGGCCTTTCAACAAGTACCAGGTACTTAATAAAATAGAAGATGTTCAACAAATCTGCAGTCCACTAAGCCTACAACGTTCTCACATTCACAAAATAGAAAAGAATCTATATAAAAGACAAATATACATCCGTTTAGGTAGAATATCGGTTTACAGTATTTGTTTTGTATAATTCATAAATCGTTATTGTTTAAATAAAAACAGTTTAATTACAGCAAATCATAAGCCCTAATATATTTTAGTTAGTCAAGTGTTTGTAAGTACTGTTTATGTTTATTCTGCACTGATTGGCCGTATGGACAGCGAGTGTTCACTTCCGTTTAAAGTGGGGATGCATTCGGTTGGCTAATGATTTGGTAGGACAGAGTCAGTGTATTTCGAGCCGTTGGACCGTAAGCACGTCTTACGGATCCGAGCTTTTTGTTATATTCTTACTAATTAAAAGTGATTGTTAATACCCTGATTGTGTTGGAATAAAATGAATAAACATTATTAATACTACATTTTGAGGTGTATGATTTATTTACAGAACCAACATTGAATATTGTACACCTTATAGAGGTATGTTACAGCGATCCAATAAACATAAGAACTGTTATTTCACCTGTGATAAACAATAAATTAATGAATTTTAATTTGAACATAACTGGCGATATGTGGGTGTATCTACCTACTATGGGTACACCTCTGCCTAACCCTTCGGGGAAACGAGGCGTGATGTTATGTTGTTGTGTGTTGTTGTGAAATGTTAATTACTTTTTTAAATTATTATTGAATAAAATCAAGTTTTCTAACGAAACAGACAGCTGGGGGCTTAAAACGGCAACTTTAGCAGAATCATATTATGAAAATATTATGAATCATCGTAAAATTTTACAAACTGACAATTCATAATATTATGATCTGCGTGTAATTCATATACGAAATTATTCATTTGTTTGACAGTTTTCTGTGGAGATTCGTAAAATGGCCCACAAATTATTTATTTATTTAATAACAACGGTTATGTTACAACCAATTACAGTAACTAAAATTATTAATAAAAGGGATCATTATAAATAACACATATATTATAGTTAACCACACTTTCATAAATTCCTCTCACAGTACTTCTGACATACCAATAAAATCTCCGTCCATCCATCCGCAAACAGATCGCCTGTTGGGTTAGAGTCTCCGTCCATCCATCCACAAACAGATCGCCTGTTGGGTTAGAATCTCCGTCCATCCATCCGCAAACAGATCGCCTGTTGGGTTAGAGTCTCCGTCCATCCATCCACAAACAGATCGCCTGTTGGGTTAGAATCTCCGTCCATCCATCCGCAAACAGATCGCCTGTTGGGTTAGAGTCTCCGTCCATCCATCCGCAAACCGATCGCCTGTTGGGTTAGAATCTCCGTCCATCCATCCGCAAACAGATCGCCTGTTGGGTTAGAATCTCCGTCCATCCATCCGCAAACAGATCGCCTGTTGGGTTAGAATCTCCGTCCATCCATCCGCAAACAGATCGCCTGTTGGGTTAGAATCTCCGTCCATCTATCCGCAAACAGATCGCCTGTTGGGTTAGAATCCAAGTAATCCAAAAATTATGAATTGCTTTTATCTCAAACTAGCTTGCGCCTGCGGCTTCGCCCGCGTGGTATATCGATACAAAGTAGCCTATGTCCTTTCTCAGGCTCTAAACTATCTGCGTACCAAATTTCATTTAAATCGGTTCAGTAGTTTTTTGGCGTGAAAGCGCGACAGACCGACAGACAGACAGACAGAGTTACTTTCGCATTTATAATATTAGTAAGGATTTATGTGATGTTGCAGGTAGTATAAATACCTAAGTGCCTAAGTATATTCGAGTTCCCACGGACTGTATGGGCTTTGGTGGTGCCACTGGCTCGTCACCTCTCCAGCATCACGTGCTTCGCTATCTTTAACTAAACACTCGCCCACTAGAATACCACCTGATATCTTCGTTACCATCGTTATCATCTGAGGAGAAGTGTGGAGTGTCGGATGATCCTCGACTATGTAGCCATGCTGATATAGTGTGTTGTGTCGGATGATCCTCTAATATGTATAGCCATGCTGACATAGTGTGGTGTGTTGGATGATCCTCGACTATGTAGCCATGCTGATATAGTGTGTTGTGTCGGATGATCCTCTAATATGTATAGCCATGCTGATATAGTGTGGTGTGTCGGATGATCCTCTAATATGTATAGCCATGCTGATATAGTGTGTTGTGTCGGATGATCCTCTAATATGTATAGCCATGCTGATATAGTGTGTTGTGTCGGATGATCCTCTAATATGTATAGCCATGCTTTTTTTTTTTTTTTTTGAGGGTGGGAAATCATCCAATGACTTCTCCCGCTCTGGGTGGAGCGGAAGGGCGTGTCAGACTTTTACTGACTAAAACCCACCCGTGTTCCTTCAGTTGCCTGTTGCCAAGGTCCCGGTATCCCTTTCGGACTAACCCGCAACCCTGGCAGGGTGTATAGCCATGCTGACATAGTGTGGTGTGTCGGATGATCCTCTAATATGTATAGCCATGCTGATATAGTGTGTTGTGTCGGATGATCCTCTAATATGTATAGCCATGCTGACATAGTGTGGTGTGTCGGATGATCCTCTAATATGTATAGCCATGCTGACATAGTGTGGTGTGTCGGATGATCCTCTAATATGTAGCCATGCTGACATAGTGTGGTGTGTCGGATGATCCTCTAATATGTATAGCCATGCTGACATAGTGTGGTGTGTCGGATGATCCTCTAATATGTAGCCATGCTGACATAGTGTGGTGTGTCGGATGATCCTCTAATATGTATACCCATGCTGATATAGTGTGGTGTGTCGGATGATCCTCTAATATGTATAGCCATGCTGATATAGTGTGTTGTGTCGGATGATCCTCTAATATGTATAGCCATGCTGACATAGTGTGGTGTGTCGGATGATCCTCTAATATGTATACCCATGCTGATATAGTGTGGTGTGTCGGATGATCCTCTAATATGTATAGCCATGCTGATATAGTGTGTTGTGTCGGATGATCCTCTAATATGTATAGCCATGCTGACATAGTGTGGTGTGTCGGATGATCCTCTAATATGTATAGCCATGCTGACATAGTGTGGTGTGTCGGATGATCCTCTAATATGTAGCCATGCTGACATAGTGTGGTGTGTCGGATGATCCTCTAATATGTATAGCCATGCTGACATAGTGTGGTGTGTCGGATGATCCTCTAATATGTAGCCATGCTGACATAGTGTGGTGTGTCGGATGATCCTCTAATATGTATACCCATGCTGATATAGTGTGGTGTGTCGGATGATCCTCTAATATGTATAGCCATGCTGACATAGTGTGGTGTATCGGATGATCCTCTAATACGTAGCCATGCTGACATAGTGTGGTGTGTCGGATGATCCTCTAATATGTATACCCATGCTGATATAGTGTGGAGTGTCGGATGATCCTCTAATATGTATAGCCATGCTGATATAGTGTGGTGTGTCGGATGATCCTCTAATATGTATAGCCATGCTGACATAGTGTGGTGTATCGGATGATCCTCTAATATGTAGCCATGCTGACATAGTGTGGTGTGTCGGATGATCCTCTAATATGTATACCCATGCTGATATAGTGTGGTGTGTCGGATGATCCTCTAATATGTATAGCCATGCTGATATAGTGTGGTGTGTCGGATGATCCTCTAATATGTATAGGTAGCCATGCTGACATAAGTCAGGAAATAAATTTATTTCAAATACCCTAAGTCATAAAAATTCAGAATAAACATGATCGCCAACAGATGACCGTCCGTCTCTCGTCAGCGCCAGCCAACATCCACATGTGTCACACTGTGTGTGGTACTCGTCATAGTCGCGGGGCGCGTGCGCTCTGCATTACAGCTAAATGTATCCCAACGAAACTAAACATTCCGTTTTTCTCTCATTAATCACCACAGACATATTATAAAACAAAGTCCTCCGCCTGTCTGTTTGTTCGCGATTAACTCAAAAACTACTGCACCGATTTTCATACAATGAATAGCGTGGTTCTCGAGGAAGGTTTTAGTATACAGCGTGCCGTTTTTATGGTAACATTAATTTCACACATACGATTTCGCGTATTTGTTTTATGAAAATATTTTATTTTCATTAATCGTTATTAATTATTGATTTATTAACAATTAACTAAATTAGCATCTTGGAGCAACTTGTACTTAAAGAACTGTAGCGCAAAGGTCATTTTCCGGGGTCACGGATCATAAGTAGGCGAATTGAAGGAATGCCGCGCAATTTCTTAGAAATTATGCCATCAAAGGATCGTACCGGTAGAACGTAAGCCAGCTTTATGAATGAATATTTTACACAGAGCGATCACAATGTTAGTTATGTTTTTATTATTTAAGTGTTTGAAAATTTATTTTTTTCAATTTATGAATTATTTTATTTTATTATAATTTTTATGATTACTGGCCACTAGCCCTACCCATGTGTAAAATTAATGTTGCCATTGTAGCGGCACGTTGTATAATAACCGATATCCGCCCGGGCGAAGCCGCGGGCATCAGCTAGTTATATACTAAATATAAAAAGCTAGACATTATAGGCATCCGAAGAAATGTACTTTATCTCTTTATTTTACTTTATTATTTTTATATCATCGATTTTTTTACATTTTATGATAATTAATCTCACACACTGTCCTATTAGTATTACTTGCAAGTTTGTAGAAATATTGTGTTATCGTACGTATACTTTAATGTTTGTAAATATGTGAGCACCATGTACCTATCACATACTTAATTTATTTATTTGTCATTGCTCCATTTTTAATTTTTAATTCTTTTTACCTATTGTAATTGTATTCTCGGTGCATCTTTAGGGGTATGAGGAACAGGGTGTAAAGTTCACTCATCCCCCATAGAAAAGGGAGGATCCTCCGACCAGACGGGTGTTGTGTCTGGCGGGCAACTGCCCAATGATTGATATTGGGTTTTTGTATATACGTTCACTGCACGGTAAACTCTAATTGCGCGATGCAGGATTTATGTGACGTCAGGATTTTTGTGTGACGTCAGGTCTTCGATGCGTAGTTCGCATGTGGCGATGTAGATACCGCCACATCACTCCCCTCCGGAGACCGGAGGTCGATAGTGGGCTGAGTCTTGTATCTTGCGATGCTTGCCAGTGCCAGTTGTGGTTCCAGTGAGTCGGAACCAGGTGCCGCATTGTTCGCGGTGAGTCGGAACTGTTTGCGGTGATTGAGTTGATTGCGGTGATTCCCCAGTGGCTCAGGGTGATGAGGTTGAGGTGATTGATGTGATTCCCCAGTGGGTCGGGGTGATGAGGCTGAGGGTGATGACCAGGAATGCGCGATCGCTGCATGCTGGTGGTCAGGATACCCGTTGACGCCTCGGGTGTTGGCTTGGCTGTGTGACTCGCCTCACTGAACGCTTGCGGGAGTGATGATGATGACGTCACGCTGGAGTAGTTGCACGAAGGCTGCGTTGACGTTCATATTCGGGGTCACCAATTTAGGGGTATGAGGAACAGGGTGTAAAGTTCACTCATCCACCATAGAAAAGGGAGGATCCTCCGACCAGACGGGTGTTGTGTCTGGCGGGCAACTGCCCAATGATTGATATTGGGTTTTTGTATATACGTTCACTGCACGGTAAACTCTAATTGCGCGATGCAGGATTTATGTGACGTCAGGATTTTTGTGTGACGTCAGGTCTT
This sequence comes from Lithophane socia, assembly GCA_947522985.1. NCBI lineage: Eukaryota > Metazoa > Arthropoda > Insecta > Lepidoptera > Noctuidae > Lithophane > Lithophane socia. Next base: position 18,272,329 of record OX383254.1, read on the forward strand.
CGATGCGTAGTTCGCATGTGGCGATGTAGATACCGCCACACATCGTCTTCACATGTAATTATATAATTGATGTACCTATACCAAATATTGTAAAACATTTTTTTTTTTTAAAAGAGTAACGGTGGAGTTTCTTGCCCATTCTTCTACATACGAAAACTACCTTTTGGAAGGGGCAACTAGAATCAGTTCTATTTCTATGTATTTGACGTTCAAAAGTGCCTTTAATGTGCCTACTTGAAATAAATTATTTGACTTTGACTTTGACTTTGACTTTCTTAAAATCATACCTTAACAATCGCAAGCGGAGTCACACGTAATCTGTTCGATTTATGCCCTAACACGTGTGACTCCGGATTTTTAATTTGTCTGTCCGTGGTGTCTTGTTTATACCTTTTAAGTCGTAGTTGGGTTTTAGTTTTTATTGCTTGTTTTTTTAAATAAATATATGGGTATGGCGTACCACAGTGTAGTGTGCTAGGCGTGTGGTGTGTTTATCTTTATCTTTAGGCCCTCTATTATTTTTGCTGTATGTAAATGATTTGCCTCGCCACATTGAACATCCTATGGTCTTATTCGATGCACCTACTGACAAAAAACATGAACATTACATAAATGTTACTTTAATAAACATTATACGCTGGCTTGACCAAAATAATTTAATGATTAATATAACAAAGACAAATGTATATCAACAGATTCTACCAGAAGTCTTACATTTACACTATAATGGACAAAAAAAATCAAGTAATAAAAACTAAAACCCAACTACGACTTAAAAGGTTTAAACAAGACACCACAGACAGACAAATTAAAAATCCGGAGTCACACGTGTTAGGGCATAAATCGAACAGATTACGTGTGACTCCGGATTTTTAATTTGTCTGTCTGTGGTGTCTTGTTTAAACCTTTTAAGTCGTAGTTGGGTTTTAGTTTTTATTACTTGATTTTGTTTTTAATTCTTTTGGGTTTATAATATATATATTTTTGAAATGTGCTCATTAAGCCCTTTCATTTGATACCCAACATGGTACGATTAAACCATTTTTTTTTTAAGTTCCCCACTTTATGTCCTCTTGAGGGCGCCATTTTTAATTTAATGTGACTTCACATAGCCTATAACCAGCGGACAGTCACGACGCTTCTAACGATACCTCATTTGTCAAATTGTGATAAGTGGTTTGGAAGATAGGAGGGAACAGATGAACATACATACATACATACATACATACCGGTCAAAATCATAACCCTCCTTTTTTCTTCGCCGTAGTCGGGTAAAAATAGACCAAAAATTAGTTACAAAATTCCTTGGCATTATCCCTTAGGCAGAAAAAGTATGCAAAAATACTTAGTGCAGCTGCGTCTATGTTCTCTTTAACTTGTCAAAAAAAGTCAATAAGGCCACACTATTACTTGCGTTGATTTTGAGATTCGGTATAATATTTTGGGGAAATTGTTGTCTGAGCGAACAAGTGTTCAAGGCTCAAAAACGCTGTCTAAGGGATCTAATCTATGTGCAATTTAATAGTAACAGATAGCTGCGTACCTGTATTTAAATCTCTAAAATTACTAACATTATTATCACTATATTTTCGAGGCGGCTGTTTTTGTTAAGTCAATTAATATGCATCTCTTTAATAAAGTGTCCGAAAATAGAAACCGGCCAATCCGGAGAAAGTATAATTTGCTAATTTTATTGTGAAGTGGTTCCCAGACCGCCCGCCCTAAAGAAAAGTACTAAGTATAGTATATGTATGGGTCCGAACATTTTTAACAAAATACCCGATGTAATAAGCCGGAAGCCGACCCCAACATACTTGGGAAAAGGCTAGGCAAATGATGATGTGGTAAAAAAAAATCAGACATTTCCACTTTTCAAAAGAAATTGACAGATATTATCTAATATATGGTATCACTTGGCGAACTACGACGACTACAATTGGCGAATTTCTGACCGATAAGAATTTAAATTGATATCATGACATCTCTGTACTTCTGACTTGTACTAAATCATTTATATTTCAATTTAACTGTGTTGACCTCGAACTTGACGAATTTATTTTAATCCTATTTGATTAAACTAGACATTTTGTATTTTATTTCCTAGTTCAAATTAGGTACCTACTTGTCATGACATGGTAAACTTGTATTGATCTGATTGAATGTGTTGAAGTGAGTCTTTACTATTATAGCCCAAAACGGTTTGCATGCTTTAATGAAGGATCCTAATATTAAACTTAACATCTGTTACTTGTTCCTACTTTCTGTGCAAATAAAGAACTATTCTATTTTATTCAAGCTGTACCTAAGCTCTAGAACGCTACTGAAGCCTTTCTTAGCCGCAATAGATTGAAGCCACCTCTGTGATACTGTTGGCACCAGCATCAGTCGGGAGACAGTTTGAGAGCGGGCGGCGGCGGGAGTGCTGCGCCTCGTACCGAACCGGATCGTAATTGATCGAGCTCATCAGTCACGCTAAGCACGCACTACAACAATATTTGTGGCTTTAAATTGTGCCACGATTTATGTATATTACGATACTGTCATCAACTGTAACTGATATATCCATGCTACGTCGCGTATTGTAGAAAGTAGAATGTCTTTTAAAACAGACGTTAATTTCAGACAAAAATATAGAAGTTTGAGACCCTGCGCGTCTCACAACAACACAGTCGGTACAAGGCTGCGAACCGCGAAAGGAAGTCAGAGAACCGAGTTATTCCATTCTAATACCAAAAACGAATACCAATGGTATTTGTTGGAACTCCTACTTTTTTCTATTCCGAACCGATACCACATAAAAAATAAAATTTCGGACGAAAAATTATCAATATCTATCTGTTTTACGGAATTATTTTTGGTGTATTACTGAATGAAACATAAACAATTTACTTAAGCACTCCAAAGTTCAAGATACAGTTGTACCATGCACATTTTTATTAATGACTAACTGACCCGACAGACGTTGTCCTGTAAATTTTCTTATTTTCCGCGCAATTTTCTTATTTTTTTCTTTAATAAGAACCTTCTCCTGACAATAACAAACACAACAGATAAAGAATTAGCGAAATCGGTCAAGCCGTTCACGCGTGATGGCGTGACCAAGGGAAATAGGGATTCATTTTTACCCGACTACGGCGAAGAAAAAAGGAGGGTTATGATTTTGACCGGTATGTATGTATGTATGTATGTTCATCTGTTCCCTCCTATCTTCCAAACCACTTATCACAATTTGACAAATGAGGTATCGTTAGAAGCGTCGTGAATTCGTGATTGTCCGCTGGTTATAGGCTATGTGAAGTCACATTAAAAATGGCGCCCTCTAGAGGACATAAAGTGAGGCACTTAAAAAAATATGGTTTAATCGTACCATGTTGGGTATCAAATGAAAGGGCTTAATGAGCACATTTCCAAAATATATACATATATTATAACCGCAAAAGAATTTAAAAAAATCAAGTAATAAAAACTAAAACCCAACTACGACTTAAAAGGTATAAAGCATTCTTTGCAAAGAGAAAGTTTTTACTGGTTTGTGTAGACAATAGTACATTGTGATACGAGTGTGCTCTTTTGGATATAACAGTCGAGGCGGTATTTGCTAGCCTAAGCCTGCTAGCGATAAGGTAGCCGAGAGTGTAATAATCAATGCACACGCGTTTCATACGACGTTTTTCAACACACTAGCGAGGAAAAAAGCAGACTTGTTGTAAGAACAGAAGAAAAAGGAGGGTTATGATTTTGACCGTATGTATGTATGTTCATCTGTGCCCTTGTATCTTCTAAACCACTCATCACAATTTGACAAATAAGGTATCGTTAGAAGCGTCTTGATTGTCCGCTGGTTACAGGCTATGTGACGTCACATTAAATTAAAAATGGTGCCCTCTAGAGGAATTAAAGTCAGGAACTAAAAAAAAATATTGTTTAATCGTACTATGTTGGGTATCAAATGAAAGGGCTTAATGAGCAAATGACATGACCAGTGGGACTATGGGCGCCGGCATAGGTGTCGAAATCAATGTGCAGCAAATATTGTTTTATTTTTGCAATTGTTGTATTCTACAGTTTCCAGACAAAAAAGTTTCACGAGTCTAAAAGATCAGGAAACTGAGAAAAATAAAGATAAGTATTCATTAAATAACTCTGGTTTTCGATATGAGATGGCGCTAGGCGTTGTGGTAATCGAGTTTTTTGACAATAATTGTCGCTGAGATGAGATTGCGACTTGAATTTGAACGTTTTTAGATACGGGAATTAGGCAATCACCGCCGCCCATAGCAGGGTTTTTGCTGATGCATTGCCACCCTTTCCCCAAATAAACGCTGCTTTATTAAGTTTTGCTGGCTCACATGCAATCGAACCGCTATGTCAGATTTTATACCTTCAGTCTTGTTGTTATATAGTAGGTATTGTTCCAATGTAGTTTAAGTACATACCTGATTATTCAACCACCGGGCAAGTCTCGCTTGCAGGGGTAAGGTTAGCATTGACATAATATGCCTTTGAACCCGCCTTACGAAATATACCACAGTTTAGTTTCAATCGTAGATCAAAACCGAAGAATGGTAATCAGGCTTTGAAGATAATTATCAGTTCGTAAATAATAGCAATGGTCGTTATAAATAGAACACAATAATCGCACAGTGCACAACAAATATGTAAACACAACGTGACGCCAAGATCGGATGTATCGGTAGGGATGGTGAATGGCGATCTGAGATCGATAAATGATACTCGATTTTTTCTCGAACCTAAAACACTAAAATCGAAATCATTTGATTGCCTCGTTGGTCTAGTGGTCCCAAGCGCTGTAGCGCTGTGCCGGGGAATCGCACCCAGGACCTCATGCTCAGCTACACCTGAGCATTAGGTCCTGGGTGCGATTCCCTGGTCAGGCAAAGTGTTATTGGGTTTGTTCATCTGGAATATCTTAGTAGCAAGTGGAGTCCGGATTTGCGCCCAGTTGATGGCAATAGGCTCGCTCCCTAATGCACGAGACTTACAACAAAACTAGCAAAATGAGGGTGTATAGGTACATCTCTCCCTTCAGGCATTAGAAGCGTGATGTTATGTTATGTTATTATTAATCAAACACAGTTAAAAAAATATTTTTGAATTGATATATTTTTCAAAAATATTTTTTTTGTGAATCGGTTTCATGCTTTGACTCTAATCGATTAATTGGGGATTTTATGAAAAAGATTCCTACATTGTGCCTTTGGTCCCGCCACTAATGTCAGATGCAATGATGCATTGTCAAAGAAATAACAGTCCTTTATACACCAAATGTCAATAAAAACCTAACCTGTAGGCGTGCAAACTTAGATTATAAAATGTAAATAAATCAAATTAATCAAAAACAAAACATGCATTATAATATAATTATTCCATGTCATTTATTCTCTTGATCGAAAATAACTCGTTCTTATTTTATTTTTCCCCATACTGTTTAGCTTATTATGGTTACCGGATGATTATGGATACAATGGAACGTCAAAATCGGAAAGTACTTATAGAGTGCTTTTCATCAATAAAATTCCTATGCCGTAATGTTGGCACTTTAACAACGGACCTATTAGGTGGCGCCGTAACGTACAAAATTCGTCATACAACAGGGGAACCAACACTACGGCATAGGATGAAACGCACTCTAAAAGAGTAGCGGAAGCAATTAAACTACTGTTTTTGCAGATATTTTAACCTTGGCTTTATTCGGTATAATTTATCCATGATAAATTAGATCTTAATTTTTAAATCAAAGTGTAAACACTGTAATCCTGCACAAGTTCCTGAATTCGAGTGCAGGAACTGGTCATGTCCTTTCAAAAATATATATAATAAAACCCCAAAATAATTGAAAAAATAATTAAGTAATAAAAACTAAAACCCAACTACGACTGAAAAGGTATAAACAAGACACCACAGACAGACAAATTAAAAATCCGGAGTCACACGTAATCTGTTCGATTTATGCCGCCCTAACACGTGTGACTCCGGATTTTTAATTTGTCTGTCTGTGGTGTCTTGTTTATACCTTTTCAGTCGTAGTTGGGTTTTAGTTTTTATTACTTAATTATTTTTTTTCTCTTTTCGGTTATACTTAGGTTTTTGCAGTCGGGTTTTTTGTTTTTTAAATAATTTGTTTTTTCAAGCATTTTATTGCCCAAATAGTAAATCTATTAGTTAGTAGATAGAACAGTATGATCAGAGGTCGCGTGCAAACACCGTCGATCAACTGCGAGCGGCGAAGTGATTCGTTGTTTACGGCTCAAATATCAGAGGAACACACGAAACCTCATCTGCTGCCTCCACCCAGAAATAAATGTACCTATAACGTGAAGTTTCGTATTTTATTCAAATAATTTTGTGTGCTTCGCCGGGCAGCCTGCCTGCGCCGCCACCCGCTGCCGTCGCCCGCCGCGCGGAATGGTAACGTGTTGCGCATAATCATTGCTGGTGATACAGCCCGATACGACGACTATCGAGTGCTTGGTTGCTGCAAATCGAATGATTTGACCATGTGGTTTGCCAGCGTCAACACGACAGATTTCCAGGACCATTCGCTGGGTCATCATGATGAATAAGGTTTTGCGTTTGTTTTTAAATTAACGGCCGCACCAGTGTCACGGTAGCGCGTAATTATAGCGGCGACAAAGCGCGCGGCTCTGCGCTGCGCTAAATACTTATATTTTAATGAGTGGCACCGGAATGTGTTGAGTAAGTTGAGTTCGAGCGCCGCGCCGCGTGTCACCGCGTGTGTGACGTGACGTGCGACTTGTGTCGGCGACACAGCGTGCGTCTCTGCGAGGAACACCCAAATACTCTGAAATATTTTATTCCGAATTTAAATGTCTGAATTTCATAATATCTAAGAATTATAATGGAATAGAAATATAATGGTGCCGATTCTCTTGTCACAAATTCTCTAAACTAAACTAAAAATCACAAAAATTTAGTTTATTCCTGTCAAACGACGATTTCCCATTCTGAAAATAGACTAAAGAGACACAACTTAACTATATTTTAGTTTGACAGCACTAAGATGGCACTGAGTTTTAAATTAGTGAAAATGCTGTTCTGAATTTGACGTTTTAACCAAAATGTTGGTTCTCTATCTAAAATCCTCTAACTAACTCTCGACTATTTTAATCACGATTAAAAATGTGTGGAATAAAATTAGATGTCATGAACTAAAATTCAAACAACATGCAACACACCTCGAATTCAGTTGCAAAACGGTACTGTATCTTTTTTTATTTTCTTTTGCTTTTATCTCGAAAATGGTGTGTCCTATTGCAAAAACCATGAAAATTTTGACCCCCTTTGCAACCCACAAACCTGTAATACTCCACATGTTGGTAATTTTTTGTTTTTGTTTTCTTCCAAAAAGAGAAAAATTTAATATAAAAATACGTCGGGACGGCCACATTGCGCGCCTCTCCGGCTCAAAAAAACGTGGTAGGCAAACAAGTAGGTACCAAGTGGAGTCGCGATTGTCAAATTCGATTTTAGTTGTTAAATGACGTTATTTAGACAGTTTTTTTTTTGTTGTATAAATTTTCAATGATGCACTATGGACATTTTTTATTTTTTTTTGTTATTCTACTTTTGACATCTTTTATTTTATTAATTAGAATATTAATTTGAATTGTTATCTTACTTTTGACATCTTTTATTATATTATTATTAATTAATGTATTAATTTGAAATATTCTATTATTTTAATGTAACTGCATGATTTCATTGTTTCAAGCTATTATTATTGTATTTGTACGCCTTTCCAGGCAAAACATGTTGAAACTTTTTTTTTTAACATACCAACTGTAAACCTACACATGTTTTTGACAAATAAATAAATGATTGATTGATTGATTGGTTGTGTCAAAATAATTTTTAAATTTAGAGATTTTTTTGGCAGAATAGCTCTAAGATTCTCACAGTCAAAAGTAAGGAATTTTAGTGATAGTTTAGTTAGTTTAGTTCGGTATACAAGAGAATCGGCACCAATGTCACAGAATTCTCTAAACTAGACTAAACGATACTAAAATTTAGTTTATTCCTGACAAACGACGATTTTCCATTCTGAAATAGATAGATAGATAGATAGATAAAACGTTTATTTGGTGCACACAAAAGACAGCACAACATACAAAAACACGGTTAAATTATAACTAATTAGGTACATTAATAAAAAGCTGGGTGCCAATATACAAAAAAAAAATTGAAACATTAAAAGAAAACTAGACACGGTGATGACAATATTGTCTATGACACACTTAAAAAAAAAAAAAAACTAAACATACAAAGTGCGGTGTGCGTCTCAACGTTGCACCAAATGGGAGTCCAACTCAGCATGTGTCAGGCGAATATACCTGACGCTGATATTCTGCTGGATCCCTGCAGTGACATACGGACGTCGAGCAGATCTAAGAAACTAAGAATTATGTGAAAAGTGGGGAGCAAAATTACGTAAGTAAGTACCCGCAATTTAAATATTCTATTAAACAGTATAGTTTTGCATTAGGAAACGTTGTCGTTAATGATGAATGTCTATTTATTACCTTGATTATTTAGATATATAAATGTATAGCGTATAAATTAATAATCATATAGTGGCGTAGGATAATAAGCATAATAATTATAGTGGCGTAGGAGTAAATAAAATAATTGATTTGACTGGATTATAAAGTGGTTTCAATAAATAAATATAGGTAAATAAGGATATGTATTATAACTGTTACCTTACAATAGATCTATAGACTATATTGACACAACTTAACTATAATTTAGTTTGACAGCACTAAGATGGCACTGAGATATTAGTTTAGTGAAAATACAATAATAAAAAGGGAATAGTAGTTGACTTCCGGAAACCGGGGTACTTTTTTCGGCGGGTGCTACGTGAAAGTGCCGATTAGGGTGTTTTGTCAGAATAGCGTTCAGATTATCATAGCCAAAAGTAAGGAATTTTAGTGATAGATTAGTTAGTTTAATTCGGTGTACAAGAGAATCGGCACCAATGTCTAATAAAAATTACGATTTTTTTTTACCGAAAGTCGTAAATGCGATTTGTTTGTTTTCCGATTTTCATACGTTCGAAGAAACAAAATATGTTCGATGGGAATTAAGTCCGAGTTTTTGTTATTCGATCTATTGAAACAGTATTTTGAGAATGAATAGTAATTATAAACGTTAGGAATATTGAATTATAAAAATAGGATGAATCGGATCGGAGTTGTTATATTAGGAATTTTGAACCATTAGGAATTATGAAAAAAAAATAGTAATAATAACTAAAACCCAACTACGACTGAAAAGGTATAAACAAGACACCACAGACAGACAAATTAAAAATCCGGAGTCACACGTGTTAGGGCGGCATAAATCGAACAGATTACGTGTGACTCCGGATTTTTAATTTGTCTGTCTGTGGTGTCTTGTTTATACCTTTTCAGTCGTAGTTGGGTTTTAGGGTTTATTACTTAATTTTTTTTTAAATTATTTTGGGGTTATAATATTATATATTTTTGAAATGTGCTCATTGAGCCCTTATTTTTCTAAGACTTATGTGCCTGAACTAGGTTATCCAGGTTAGGTATGTATGTATGTATGTATGTATGTATGTTCATCTGTTCCCTTGTATCTTCTAAACCACTCATCACAATTTGACAAATAAGGTATCGTTAGAAGCGTCTTGATTGTCCGCTGGTTATAGGCTATGTGACGTCACATTAAATTAAACATTAAAAATGGCGCCCTCTAGAGGAAATAAAGTCAGGAACTAAAAAAAAAATATTGTTTAATCGTACTATGTTGGGTATCAAATGAAAGGGCTTAATGAGCACATTTCAAAAATATATATATTATAATCCCAAAAGAATTTAAAAAAAAATCAAGTAATAAAAACTAAAACCCAACTACGACTTAAAAGGTATAAATTAAAAATCCGGAGTCACACGTGTTAGGGCATAAATCGAACAGATTACGTGTGACTCCGGATTTTTAATTTGTCTGTCTTTGGTGTCTTGTTTATACCTTTTAAGTCGTAGTTGGGTTTTAGTTTTTATTACTTGATTTTTTTTGAATAAATTTTATTATTATTATACATACATACCGGTCAAAATCATAACCCTCCTTTTTCTTCGCCGTAGTCGGGTAAAAATTGGTATTTTGTTTGTATTTGTGACTGACGGAATAAAGTTTTTCGTATTTATGTAGTGTACCCATCTCTGCGTTGCTGCTCTAACTATAAGGAGTGGCACCGGAACGAGTTGAATTTGTGAACCGCGCCTCGTGCCACCGCGAGTGTGACGCGCGGCGCGTGTCGGCGTGGACCCCGGACGAACAGGCGGCTGTATGATGTATGCACTCACTAATTTCTGCCTGGCTCCGTTACTAACCGGGTACAACTGGATACCAGTTTTTTACATGAAGCGACTGCCTGACTTCCACAACCCGGTTACTGGGTGGGGCAACCAATACTCCTTGTTATTATTTATTTATTTATTTAATACTTTAAGCACACAAATGTACAGAGGCGGACTTAATGCCGTAGGCATTTTCTACCAGTCAACCTTTGGGTGATGCAGAGACAAACAGTGGTAGGTGGTGTTATGACTGGTAGGTATTCCAACATTCGGTCTTCTGACTGTCAAAGATCTGTAATTGACAGCCGCGACCGGGACTGATTCCTTCCGAGTCACGGAGAGGTTTTCGTATGAAATGGGTGGTCACCATTCAGTTTAACCTTGATTGAGCCGTGCGGATGTTATTTATTACTTAGCCACGAGACACAACGAACTACAGCGAGGAAATTCGTCCAAATAATGACTCTAATTAGCACTGCGGTGAAGCAAGGACAATGGACACCGAATGTGAAATCATTTCCATTGTCGCGTTGTGGTGAATTACACAGATGATGCAGTTGATTGTGAGAACTACGATATTATATTGTTTGCCATTATGAGAAACAATCAATCAATACGATTGATAATTACTGTGGTTTTTAATCGACTTCAAAAAGAATGAGGTGTGACTTGCAAAATTATTTTTTTGCTTGAAAGGGTAGGGTGACAATGTATATGGCGAAATGGAGCTGATGTTGAAGCACCTAGAGAACTCCTTAACGATTAACGTCTCTACATGAGGAAAAGCAATATTTTGTAATAGGTGATGAGCAGTTGACATTAGGCTATTGTAACATAGATAAATTACAAACTGACCCACTAAAAAGCGAGACTTAAAAACTACTTTTTACAAAACAAACAACCGAATTCCAAGAATACACTACAAAGTGAAAATAACTAAAATTTCGGAAGGCGGTGGTAAAAACCAAAAAAAATTAAGTAGTAAAAACTAAAACCCAACTACGACTGAAAAGGTATAAACAAGACACCACAGACAGACAAATTAAAAATCCGGAGTCACACGTGTTAGGGGCGGCATAAATCGGACAGATTACGTGTGACACCGGATTTTAAAAGTAATAAAAACAATTAAGTAATAAAAACTAAAAATAATTAAGTAATAAAAACTAAAACCCAACTAGGTTTTAGTTTTTATTACTTAATTATTTTTTTAATTATTTTGGGGTTATAATATATATATTTTTGAAATGTGCTCATTAAGCCCTTACATTTGATACCCAACATAGTACGATTAAACATTTTTTTTTTAAGTTCCTGACTTTATTTTCTCTAGAGGGCGCCATTTTTAATTTAATGTGACGTCACATAGCCTATAACCAGCGGACAATCAAGACGCTTCTAACGATACCTCATTTGTCAAATTGTGATAAGTGGTTTGGAAGATAGGAGGGAACAGATGAACATACATACATACATACCGGTCAAAATCATAACCCTCCTTTTTCTTCGCCGTAGTCGGGTAAAAATACAAAACCAAAGACACCGACTTCCGAAATTTAAGTTAATTTTCAGATCGTGATAGACCCCTCCGCCCACTCCAGAAAGGACATCAGGTAAGTAGGTAGTCGATCAATGAAGTGATTCATAAAGTTTCTAATGAATTGAATAGCACAGCGACGTGAGTGTCGCCGCGAGATCAGTTGCTACCAATATATTCCGCGCAAAATGTTCGAGGGGCGCTGAAGCGGGTAGCGCTTGTGACACACCTCTTTAATGTCACCTTTTTAAAATGTTTGAGGATTACAAAGACCCTTTCAGTAATGTTATTCCTAACATACGAGTCAAATGAATCCGGTCCGAGAATACATTACCATGGCATTACGGCGTCCATCTGTTTGCACAAGCGAACAAAATGCCAATGAATGATGAAATTAATGAAAAAAAATCAAGTAATAAAATAAGGTATCGTTAGAAGCGTCTTGATTATCCGCTGGTTACAGGCTATGTGACGTCACATTAAATGAAAAATGGTGCCCTCTAGAGGAAATAAAGTCAGGAACTAAAAAAAAAATATTGTTTAATCGTACCATGTTGGGTATCAAATAAAAGGAGGTATTCCACGAAGCGCCCCCAAACGAACGCCACCCAGACGAAGCACACCTAAAGTATTCCACTTAGCCCACCCGTAGGTGGCCGTCCAATAAAAATTTAAAATAATTAATGTTTTAATCCACGAAGCACACCTACGAATATTACTCGCATAGTGCGGGGACTAAGAAATAAAAATGTCGATAGAAGAAAATATTTATAAGGGCTTAATGAGCACATTTCAAAAATATAGGTTATGAGCTTGAAGCCGTTTAGATATCCCACCTCGGCTCTCTACACCGAATGTCAGGTCCTCACTGTGAGACAGCTCTTTGTTCTTGGCACCATTCTGCGCAAACATCCCTCTGTGATATTCAAGCAGAGTGCTGCTAAAAAGCGTAGAGGCTTCGAGGTATGCTCAACTCGCGGATGTAGAACAGCCCTTGCTCAGCGCCATTATGATATTCTGTCCAACCATTTATATAATAAAATAAACAAAGTATGCACCATAGCTCCCATGTGCCATAATGGATGTAAGACCAAGGTCACAAAGTGGCTACTGCGAATGAGTTACGATAAGACCGAAGAATTACTACATGTATCAATCGCTTAATCTTTAAGTAGTTAATTAATTCATTTATTTATAATTACATTTACACAGACTTATATACACTCAAGTTTTCACCATATTTTATCTCACTCTCAATACATACGCAAACACATTCCCCCACATAGGTACTTTAACTTTTTAGTAAGTAGTTTTTCTTAATAATAATATACTGTGCTCGTCATACAACTACTGTTATATGTTCAAATTATAGGCGAGGACGCTGGCACCCTAAACACAAGTTAAATCTTACTCTGGGTGCTAGAGTTCATCGAAAACACTCTCTATTTTAGTTGTTACGCTGCATAGTGTTTAGTGTTTACCTAAGTGTTTATGTACAATGGAAGATAATAATTTTTTTTTTTTTTTTTTTTTATATAAGTATATTATAATCCCAAAATAATTAAGTAATAAAAACTAAAACCCAACTACGACTGAAAAGGTTTAAACAAGACACCACAGACAGACAAATTAAAAATCCGGAGTCACACGTAATCTGTTCGATTTATGCCGCCCTAACACGTGTGACTCCGGATTTTTTTTGGTGAAGGCAGTACTCCTTGATACGGCTCGCATTGTGAGGAGGTTTCTGTCTCTGCAGCCCTAACCACCGGTAGCTTGGACCCTGCTCCCGACACCGGCGGACTTCTATTTTTTATATTTTTAAATGTTTTTTTTAGGTTTTTATAAAAATATTTAAAAATATAAATATATAAGAAACTAAATAAATAAACGAAATTCTAATATATATATATATATATTTATATAATAATACACACACACAATCAGGTCGCAAACATCATTCACCAAAAACTAGCACTCAAACACAGTCTCATACAAAATTCTAACACTCCCTACTAACAAGTACACACCACAAACTATAGGTACTAGAAAATGATACACACAAAATGTACTACGATCGCGCCATACTTACAGATAGGACTATCCACTATAACAGACCACACATAACGCTACAGGATAAAATTTGAAAAATCACTTACCTTATAGACATTGCAGTTCCTAACACCCATAACCTACAAAAAACCATTATCTGAAACAATAAGTATATATGCTGAAATTAAAGAAGAAGACACACAAGAATCTGGAGGCATGAAAAAGTGTACGTTATCCCTATAGTTCTCTTCACGCCCGGTGTTATCCCCAACCATCTTCTCCGTAGCCTGAAAATAATAGATTTAGAAGAATCCGTTTATATTAAACCTACAGAAAGCTGCCATTATAAACACCTGTAGAATAGTTAGGAAATACATGCAGTTAGACGAAGAAAACACACCCTCATCTTAAATACACACCACACGCTGCATTTACTTGGCTTTGGCCCGTAAACGTAGCTAAAACCAGCCTAAAAGCTGAGAAAAAGAACACCACCGATTATAATATAATATAGTATAGTTATAGATAATGATACATAATTACATACGCAACGTAAAATAAATGAAGACTATAGATAATTACAGTTACGGAAACCAGATCACAATGACAAGTAATGTTCCTTCACGAGTCTTGCAACAATACAATATGCTACAATATACATACATTTAACTATAATTATATACCTACATTATATATATTAGGATATATATAAGTATATATATTAGGATTCAAATAAAAGAAGTAATTGAAATGACTCTACGCTATTATTATATATCACATATGCAATTGTTTACAATAGAATTCATGTACATATTTCCTCAAATTAAGGTAGTGGTGTTTTCCTCAGTATGTACAAAGTCGTAGTAGTGACGGTTTAAAAAGGTTTTTATTTTTATTTGAATTCTAATTTTATTATCATTAGTCATTTAGATAGATTATTTTCTATTTGTGAATGTGAGAACGTTGTAGGCTTATTGGACTGTAGATTTATTGAACATCTTTTATTTTTGTTAAGTACCTGGTACTTACTTGTTGAAAGGCCTACATTGTCCTCCCATGCCTACCAACACTGTAATTTGAAAGTATTGTAAAAGCCAATTATTTTTAAAAGAGTAACCATGGAGTTTCTTGCCGGCTCTTCTCCATAGGAAACGACCAATTGGAACCGTGCACCTAGCTTCTGACGTTTCATAAGTGCCCATGTAGGTTTATGTGAAATAAAATATTTTGATTTTGATTTTGATTTTGACGCGGAGCTGCGCATAGTCGGCGTAGTGTGGGCTCATTCACGATCGTATCGCCTGTAGTCAGTAGCTACACTGGTACTTGCACCCCGGGC
This sequence comes from Lithophane socia, assembly GCA_947522985.1. Lineage (NCBI taxonomy): Eukaryota > Metazoa > Arthropoda > Insecta > Lepidoptera > Noctuidae > Lithophane > Lithophane socia. The sequence continues at coordinate 18,287,624 of OX383254.1, forward strand.
ACAGGCGCGAGTGCAGGACGCGACCGCGCGTCCCGCTCGCGGTTCGCGCGGTACGCCGCTTGTTTACGGCCGCTTGGCCCTCAACCAGCGTTATTTGTAATCGCGTTCGTTTGCCAAATATATCGCGACAGTCGACAGTGCGGCTAGCGGGACTCGACTCACTCATGAAAACGACGACTGTTGGGAATACTTTGTCTGATTGTGGTTCATTTCCTTGCTGCAGGCGTAGCATGAGCACTGTTTTGTCGACGGAAGAGTAGACAAAAATGACGTTTCCTGTAGACAGTACGACGGCAGCAAAGTAGAAAGAGTAAACCAGAGTCAACTGCACTTTTTACGAAATTCACTCTTTTACATAATTCGACTCAGAATTCTTTGTTTTGTCATAGGATTTATCAGTTGTCAGTGTGATTTTGACAGTAAGGATAGAAAACTTTCTTCCGAAATAGTCTTCCTACAAAAATACCTAGACAAAGATCGTTAGAAATGAAAGACAAATAACAGGTTGTAGAAAGATTTCTGCGGTGGATGTCAAAAATGAAGAAACGAACTGTCATTTTGTATAGAAAAAGCTGTCTATTCTTCGTAGAGATAGAAAGCGCCATGCTACGCTTGCTGCATAGCTTAGTAGATATTAGGTCTCATGAGTTATCACGTAATTCATATTAGCCCACAAACGTTTAGAAGGTGTTGCCTGCTAGCCGCAACCGTTTCATCCGCGGCTCCATGCTCGCGTGAGACATCCTGTGGCCGCTGTGTCGCAGTAGGTAGGTACCTACGTCGTCCCGGGTCCCATGTCCGACCCTCTGCTACACTATTTGCGTCACCGCGCTGAGAGAGCTAGTTTGGCTCGCACATAACACTGTCCACCGTGAGTGTCCATTCTATCGTCATAAACGCGACGTCCGGGTCCGCGTCCAAATGAGCCCATAAAGAGCGAGGGCGAAACCGAGCAGTCGCCTTCGGCAGACGAACGGTCACGCAAATCAAACCGACACACTCGTTTCGCTGAGCATACCTATATCCACAGTAAATCCGGCAACAGTTGGACGGATGTATGCTCGTGAAAACTAAGTGAACCCACTCTGCAATCAAAGTTTACGAGAGAATGAAGACCTTCACGTAACGAGACACGGATCGTTCGCAAACATGCGAACTGACACATTTAGAAGAAGTATCCGGTCCGTTACAATGTTTCTATAAATAGTCGCAGGCGCACGGATTGTATCGTTACATCATTATAAAATAGTGTGACCGTCAACAGTGTTCTTAAATATGAGTAAGTATATTAACAGATATTACATAATTATAAACACATACGCCTTTTTCGCCATGGGGCAGACAGAAACTACAGAACACCCACCTGCTACGTATGATTTGTATAATTTAATTTGTTATTAACTATTGGAGGAAGATGAAGAAAGATGTGAGATTGAATGTAAAACCGAGTCTGTTAATTTATTCAGTACCTATCTATTTGTCATCTTTATTTCTTTAATAAATAGAATTACTAGCAGTAGGTACTGTTTTTGCACATGACGTCGAGGTGTTGGTGTGAATTTTAGTTCATGACAACTAATTTTATTCCAAACCTAAATCTAACTAAATCTGACTATTTTTAATCACGATTAAAAATAGTCAGATTTAGGCGGCCGGTGTTTACCGGGGTATCTACAAGTGATAACTTATGACCTTTGTAGAAGACAGAAGTGAAACCACAATTTAAAAAAAGAATTATTTATTAACCTAAAAACTAATCACATGAACTTTTATAAAAATGATTAGTAGACTTAACAAAATTACAATCAGAGGAACAAAACCATCACCAATTAAATTAGAAAAATAAAACAGAGGATAATGAGATACAGAGACACCAGGTTTTAGCGGATTACACCGAACGGCCGACGGGTAGCGCTTCCGCACGCGACGCAGTCCAAACAGAAAGTGTTCTCTAGCCTTTTTTTTTTTTTAACTAGGGCATCTCATAGTTGATTTTAGATGAAAATCGTAATTATTTAACCGGACTTTCCTGTGGCTGCCTTAAGCTACTACACTCAGGGCCTCCAGCCAGGGGGGTGTTCTCTAGCCCGCCGCTGCAGTGGTTTTATAGTGGCCGCGCCCCCCTCCGTCACTGGGTCGGGTAGTAGTATCCAACACGGCCATCCTGATCATGCGTCGTCGTCGACGGCTTCAGAAAGGTCCGGCAGGCTACGCATGGCTGCTCCATGGGTTTCGTTAGCTGAACGGGAAGGCCCAGCGACAGCTAATTTATAATGGTAAGTACTAAAAACGTGAATTTTAAACAGTTTTTAACCGACTTCTTCAAAAAGGAGGAGGTTCTCAATTCGTCTGTATTTTTTTTGTATGTATATTACGCGATTACTCAGCCGCTAGGTAACCGCTAGCCGCTATCAGTCGCTTGCCCCGCGCCCTCGCTTCCTCGCGCCACCGATACGATGATGCGAGTACTTTCGCCTCGAGGTCCCAGGGCGGGGATCCGGCCAGTGCACAAGCCGCCTCGTAGGAGATCGTACAATTTCTCCTGATGACGGCCATCGCTCTCTGCGGCTTGCGCAGTACTGCGATGCTACCGGCTGTCAGATCAGCCACACAGATCCGCCCCGTAAAGGGCCATCGACCGCACTATCTCCACGTAGAGCCGCCTACACGCAGCGCTGGGGCCCCCCAGATTGGGAAGCAGCGTTGACAGCGCCTCAGCAGCGCATAAAAGTGAGTTTTATTGTAGCAGACTTTACACTACTGAGTAATAATTTAAAAAAAAAACACAATAAAAAAGAAATGGTTAGAAAAAGATTATAAGAACCTAACCTAACATAAGCTATCCAAACCTAACCTAACCTAACATTATCAGAACTGGATATCCCCGGGACAGATTTTGATGTGCCTTGGCCTGAGTAAAGGGAGAAGTAATGTCTTCAAAACTACAGTAGTTTGAACCGTGGCGGAGCTGGGTGTCTTTTGCCCACGATCCTTTATTAAGGACGGAGTTTTTCGTTACATGCTGAATACGTTTTATTTTACCTATCCGGCAGATCCCCGCGTATACGTTTGACTGGGTCCAAATCGTCTTAAACGGGTTTTACTGTATTATGTTTATTGTATTGAAACTCGTTCATAAGATAATCAATCAATACAATATATTAAATGACGCAACTATTGTGTATGTGACCTGTATGTAACCTGGGTATGTGGTAACTACGGAATGGCCGAAGTTTGAACCAGCACGACCCGATCGATGTGGGCTCCCATTTGCAGCTGTTTTGAGTTTCACCGGCGATGTCCTCCGCGATGTGGATAGATTTACAGTCAAATAAACAAATTAAGCTCGGCCCGCACCGCCGGCGCCGCGCCCCACGTCATCAGGCGCAGCAACGACGGTTGTCGCGATGGCGCGTGTTTGGCTCGTGGCTTGCCGCACGCGCGCCCGCGCCTCGCCTAGAATGATGCGCGTGCGCCTCTCTGTCCGCCACATTAGTCCTAAAGATTACGCGACCGGCTTTATAGCGCATTGTTCCGAGCACCTTCCACCGGTGACCTTCTGCGGCTTATTTACGGTGGGTGCTGACCTGACCACGCCACGCCGATTATAATGATCTCATTAAATGTGCAGATGCTCGTTAATGACCGTGTAAGCCCATATCTGTACGAGGCGTGACACCGACTAGCGCGGTCCTCTGACGAATCTTGTTGAGACTGATCGTCACTTCACTGCCATCTTTTAAAATTGTTTTGAAACAAATGCTTTGAGTTTGTTTCAAACAATTAATTCCTTGGCGAGCAGCGCGCAGCGTGTTTGTTGTTCGCGTGTCGCACGGTGCTCTGTAACAAACATGTAGTACGTGTAGCGCGAACAATATCATGATTGGTTGTTGCCTGTCGTTAGTTACCGCTTGTTAGCCGCTGCCTCGGTGTGTTGTTAGTCATGTATTTAAACTTCCTTCACACGCCTTCGAGTCTTCCTCAAACATTTTCATCCATCGTTTCATTGGCCTTCCTTCTTCATTTAGTCACATATTCATCTCATGACTTTCCTCACGACATGGTCTTCATTACGCCGCATCACATGCTCACCGTGGAGATCATGGAGAAGAACCAAGAGTGTTCTTACAATCGAAATAATGAGTGAATGTTTTATTCCATTAGAATCAACATCATGTGGGCAGAAGATGGGTTTCGTGCAATGAAAACACACTGGGTGCGATACACGGCGTTTATTAAAATCACAAATTAACAATATAGCCACAAATTACAACAATCACAATAACTGAGACAACCAATCGGACCGTTCCGCGACGTCCTAACTCCGATGCGATTCGTTTCGTGTCCGTACTATTGACCGGATCCGACAATTATATATTATAACCCCAAATTATTTTAATGAGGGAAGAGAGAGTGCACTTGTGTCTGCGCAAACATTTGTGCACTATAATATCTCCCGCGCCAAAGGCTAGTCTCCGTTGAGATTGGCCGCCGTGGCCGAAAATACGGTCTGGAGGACTATTATTATTATTATTTTAATAAAAATAAAAGTTATAAAAACTAAAACCCAACTACGACAAAAAAGTCAAATAAAATAGTTATTTATGCTACAAGTGCGGAAAGTAGATGATATCGAGCCAATGTATAAGTCGACACGAGTCGGAAATCATCTTACGCACAAGTTTTACTACGCATTGTGCGAGAAGGTCAAAATCATAACCCTCCTTGTAGCTTCGCCGTAGTCGGGTCATTATGGACGACACAGTAATTTTCACAATGTTTTTAGCGTAGTGAGTGAACAAAAGTTCTACACAAACTTCATCTGTTAATTTTTCCTTCCGTCCTTTGTGTCATTAGGAGGACGGAGGGTGAGACCGGAGAACTCGAGAGGAACCTCAATAGATTCCAAGCGAGCTGGGAACTACGTCCGCTCTCATCGATACGATGTAATCATTTTTAATCTGTCCCACTTGCCCATATTAGTCCCGAAACGTATTTCAGAACAGAAAATAGGGAAAAAAGTATACATTGTTATCATTGCATTGTATTATGGCGCTGCGCCGCCGCCTCTTAGTAAAACGCCGTAGTCCCGACTAGTGCTACCTAGTCGCTGCGAAGTGCAGTGAGCTGGTGAGCTGCCTCAGGCCCGGACTCCCGACTACAGACGAGCGGCGGCGGCGCAGATCGCAATCAGCGTTTTATTTACTGAGCGATGACAGACGTACGCCGGCCGCAGTCGGAATACAACTCTGATTACATTTCTTATCTGCGGGGGTCTAGAGCCGCCGCCTGACTTGTGCACATCCGTTACCGAGCCAATACTCATCTGATAAACAATGCACCCATCTCGTAATTTGTGACGTTTGGGCGTCTCGATGCAGCTCTTAACTCTGTCACTCGTTGTAATGTCCCGCCTGTTCCAAGTGAGCCTCGCCCGCACCGGTCCCGGGCTGCTCATCCGTTGAGCTGTATAATCCTGCGAGCGCGCTCCCGAGCACACAATAAATCCCGGTTTACGACACAACCAGATACAGATAACTTACAAATTGTACGCATTACCATTTTGTATTGCACTGAATTTGTCTAATAACATTAGACGCTCCAAGAACTTCACCGTCTCACTGATGCGCAGTCAGATTACACGAGTACCTACGATTAAATACTACTTAGGGGAAATGTCGCACGCAATGTGTGTAACTGACTTATGGGAGGTGTGTTAGTTTACGCAGAATATCGTAATGTTCTCACGGTGCGCGAAATTGCAGACGGACGTGCACGACTGACGACCACGGATAGCGCACGCATCAAAAACCGGTTCATTCGAACGAAATCGAATGTGAACGTTTTACGTCCAGTACATAATAACGATTCGAAAAAGGCCAATGCATGCATTGCCCTTTAAACGGTATCCGAGCCTTGCACACAAGTACATACACAGCGCGGCGGACACGTTGCAACAACACGATGCTTCTAAGAGGTGTCCGATGGGCAGTTCGTCGAGCAGCGTCCACGTCAGTTATCGTTGCTATGATTGTAATTTACGATCGTTGTCTGTAATGTCGATAGTTTTGTTCTAGTTCAATGTATTGTTTCAATTAAGAGTGTTTCCAACCGATTTAAAAAACAAAGAAGTTTTACATCGGACGGTCTTTTGTTTGAAGGTTCACTGATTACCGTTGCTTATAGGGCGGGTGTTATCATCACTGGTTACCGTTGCGTATAGTACCAGTGTTATCATCACTGGTTACCGTTGCGTATAGTGCGGGTGTTATCATCACTGGTTATCGTTGCGTATAGTGCGAGTGTTATCATCACTGGTTACCGTTGCGTATAGTGCGAGTGTTATCATCACTGGTTACCTTTGCCTATAGTGCGGGTGTTATCATCACTCTCTCATTACTGCCCTCTGCAATAAATCCTTCCTCAGCTCTTTTCTTTATGCTTCTTCTTTCTCTAGAATCGTAAACAGTCTGATATCACTTTTTTTTTAATGGTCTAGTGGGTAGTTGGCTAGTGTAGTGGCTAGTGGCGAGGGACCACGCCGCCCCGCTTGGCGACAGTTCGCCTCGTCTATTAATACCGCGCTCGTGAGTCTGTGTGTACGCGGAGATGTATTAATAGTCGGTGAAAGTTGCCGCGGAAATAATTACACGATGGTTTCGTCACCTAGAGCCATCCTCGAACAATGTCCCGAATAATTTTCTGAGCACTCCCGAAGCTCGACTTTTCTGATTAATATATTCATAATGATGGAGATTTCACTTAGTAGAGTAAAGATGCAAGGGGCTCAGTTTTTACGGACGGTTCTTATTTATTTTAGAATTTTCGTGTAGCTACTAAAAAATTCCAGATCGGAAAACCCATTAACACTTTGTCCGACACGGGAATCGAATACAGGACCTCGTGTTCAGCAGTAGCAGTTGCGACCAGTAGACTACAAAATAAATAGTAAAGTCATAGTGCAAGCAACATCATTTAGTTCAATGCGTCTGCAATCCATAATGTAAATTCCAGGTTGTATGCATCTACCTGTACGAGTGTCGAGTAGGTATGTCTGAGTTCTAGTGATGAAGTGACCGTTTGCATGTCACTTCAGGACTAGCCGTACACTGGGGAAAATATCGAAATCAGGGTATCGGGATCAGGTGTCGAAAATAGAAAGAAAAAGATGCACTGAACTTAAAAGTTTAGTTTGTGAACAAGGGAATCGGCACCATTGTTGATGTTGAGCCCGTGTTCGTACTAATGATTCGTACCTACAATTATTTGCATGTCATACGTATAATGCCGACATACGTCGATATTTATTTATATCTGGTTGTGCCTGTGTCAGACGGATATGCTCTCGAGTCGTAGCGTTGACCTACACACATTACTATCTCTAAATCATCGCAGATAGTGCACACACACAGCAGATCTTCATAATGGGTCCTGGGGGGATCCGACAACCAAACGATGTTCTACGTTCTTTCAACTACCTAATGACATACTTTATGTAATACCTACATCCTTACTATTATTATAAATGTGAAAGTGAGTTTGTTTGTTTATTACGCTTCAATTTAATAGATCGACCGCCAATCGGATGACGAAACATAGACAGATATATCGATGCCTTAGTTCACAATTGTACTAACTACAAAAATGACAAAAGAATCAAGAAAGTGTTATGTACAAGTGTGCTAAGTACTTATACTTTAAGGGGTTTGGAATTTTTTAAGCTGCACAAATGTATGGCAATGGCAAATTACAGCTTTCTAGTACTAATTTAAGATTCTCTGAGCTAAGCCGCGGATACACAGACAGACATGGCGAAACTTATATTGTATCGGTTCTTTGTTGCCTACAGAACCCTAAAAACCAGAAAATTATGAGTAAAAATTTGTTGGCCAACTAGAAAAATTAACAAATAGTAAGCAATTTACTGCATTTTGAGAAGCTACTGCCGAAGATCCTGATCAGATCTTCACCAATTTTTTTTGTGACCAACTTCAAATTACTTCTTTTCAAATAAAACAAGAACCACCGAAATCGGATCTCATAAGGCGGAGATATCCAGTAGCCCCATTTTGCCCCATTTTGGAGAATGTACCCCTCCAATCAATTTTGCTCGACGACAAAAATTACAAAAAGTTCGTAAAACCTGTACACCAAATTTCGTCCAGATCGGTTGTAAAATACGACCTGTAAGGAGTACGTACAAACAGACTGATTAATAATAATATTCAATTGTGAACTAAGGCATCGATATAGAATACTCTTTATTATGTACACCATAAAAAATACAGACGTTTTAGAAACATCCTCAGTATAAGTTTAAAAAACCGACTTCCAAAAAAACATTACAAAGTGAAAAGGAACTTTATTGCCATGCATCGTGGTGCCATTAACTTTATAGCCAGCTGCATCGAGAGAGCGAACGACACCCAATTCACAACAACTATTATCCAGTGCCACAGAGGCTTAAAAAGCCGCAAATAATTTATTGGGTGCGTGACCCCAGCCGTTGGCAACGCCTCCACAGAAAGATGTGATTTTTGGCAAGAACTGCTTAAGCCTCCTGATTTCTGCACCGAACCATCAGAGAGCGTCCCGGCAGGTATACATATAAATAACGGCGACAAAGTGGTAAAATAACATAGAAAAAAATATATTTTTTGGGGTACCTCCGCTACACGTAAAGTGGGGATGGTTTTTTTTCTCGTCAATCCCATATTGTGGGGTATCGTTGAAATGGTCGTTTAAAAATAATTTGAGTTTGTGAAAACCATTTTTGTATTTAGTGATCCGTTTGCGAAATATTAAGTTTAAAGTGCTAATTTTTGTTAGAGTCAAGTGCCCCCCCCCCTGCCCGCTAAATGGTTGGTTTTGGATAATTATGTGAAAAAATTCACGGCAGTACTAAAAGGAAAACTATCACAAATTAAATGAAATTGTTTATTCTGTAAATAGGATATCGGAATCACTTTTACACGTCATATTAAAAATATAAAATAAGCTAGATGAGGTCGGCGTTTCCTATATGACTACACTGAGAAGAAAGGCCGAAACAAACTCAGAGGTCGCAGTCTCTTTTAAGGTCCAGACATAATCTTGGTCAGGCCATATGAGCTACTATACAGCTAAGTAGGCTCCACAAATTACCAAGTAACAATCGACCAACTTAAATTTGCCCCCCCGACCACGATGTGTGAGCCAGGTGGCGGCGCCCGCCGGGGGCCATGAAACACCAGGGCTTCCGACTTTCTGAGAGCCACCTCCAGGCCTAGGCGACGTATGCGGCTCACCACTTGTGACACCGCAGCCGTCGCCTCCCAGTGCGAGCTCCCCCAGACAATGACCAGTTTGTCATCCGCATAACACGTCAGGTTTAACCCCGGTCCGAGCTCGCCCCTCAGCACCCAGTCGTACCCGATGTTCCACAGGAGCGGGCCTACAACCTAGCCCTGTGGAACACCGCACTACATGCAGCGCTGGTTTCCGCGATCAAGTCCCATGTAGGTGACACACCTCTCCGAAAAATAAGCCCCAACGATGTGGTGGAGGTAGGGAGGCACCCCGTGATACTGCAGTGCCTCCCGAATACAACTTCAGGGCAGGGTGTTGAAGGCGTTAGAGATGTCCAAGGACACCGCCAACATCACCCCACCCCGGGACACCGCTTCCTCCACCAGGACTCTCACCCGCGACACAGCGTGGATCGTGGAGCACCCATGCTGAAACCTGAACTGGCTGTCGTCCAGGTTCGGCCCTTCTATCCTTACCGAACCTAACCTAACCTACGTTTTAACCGACTTCTTCAAAAAAGAGGAGGTTCTCAATTCGTCTGTATGTTTTTTTTTTTTTTTGTGTATGTTACGCGATTACTCCGCCAATTATGAATCAATTCTTTTTTGTTTGGTAGGTCATGCTTCAGAGGTGGTCCCATAATAATATAAATTTTATTAATTTTACTTGCGTAGTTTTTGAGTGAGCTTCAATAATTACGTATTTTTCTCACTTTGCGTATGTAGACGATATAATTATTCCACTCCGTCACTGTTATTTACATAGCAGATAACGGTATACCAAATACCTACCAAACTTCGGAAGTCGGTGGCAAAAAACGAAAATTGAAAAGCAAAGACACCGACTTCCGAAATTTAAATTATTTTTCACTTTTTTTGTGTTTTCTTTTTGAAGTCGGTTGTTTTTTTTTTGTAAAAAGTGTTTATTATATTTTTGAATGTTCCAAAACACCATGTTCGCACTCGATTTCGACTTAACTGCCATAGTATGAGTTAAATAATATCCCAAAAGCTTTCATATGACATAGATTTCATCACTGTTGAGCATTTGGTCCAAAATGTCGCATGGTCCTTTCAAATACATACATAATTATATACCGGTCAAAATCATACCATCCTTTTTGCTTCGCCATATTTGGGTAGAAATAACTTATAAACCGGTTTCATTGAAGGCTACAATGCTCGACCTTTTTTTTTTTTTTTTTGAGGGTGGGAAGTCATCATAATCATAATCATTTATTTCCAATAAGTATTGGTACAGTGTTGGTCTTAAAGTCAGTAATAAGTTCCTAATACATAGTCAGACATATGACATGCAAAACATTACAATGTATTGAATTTAATGCTAAAAATATAATATTTATGTCCAATGGCATGCTTTAAATGTTTCCATTATTAATTAATTTTACAATACATTCATTATTAATAATTATTATCTTCACATTATTTTAATTTATTATTTAATATTATTTATAAATTCATTTATAGAATAAAACCGTTTTTCCAGCAGCCATAATTTCAATTTTATAAAAAACAAATTGTTAGGTAACTCTTTAAAGTACTTTGGTATTTTGTTATAAATCAGTCCACACGTATTATAACAGTTCTTTTTATACATAGAAGTCTTTGGTGCCCTAGGCAGAACTATTCTATCTGGATCTCTTACTTTTCGAGGGCAACGGTCATGAGCCTTTTTAAACAGGTCAAAGTGCCGACGGACAAATTTAGCACATTCTAGGATATATAAACTGGGTAATGTAAGGAGTTTTAATTTTAGGAACAATGGTTTGCAAGATTCCCATGGTGGAATGCCACAAATCGCTCGAATGCATTTTTTTTGTACCCTAAAGACTTTATCTGCGTCTGTTGAGTTACCCCATAATATAAGGCCATATTGTAGAGTCGATGCAACGCAACCGTGATACGCAGTCAACATCGTACTCTGAGACGAGGTCTTTCGCAGTGTGTAGAGGACATAAACGAATTTATTTAATTTGTTGCATACTTTTTCTACGTGTGGTTTCCAGGAGAAATAGCCGTCCAATGCAACTCCCAGAAAGGTAGTTTCCTCTGCCTCTAATAGAGGTTGTCCATTATAATTAATGTTAAGTTTTTCTCGCTTACGTCCGTACGTCCTAAATTGTACAATTTTTGTTTTATTTATATTTACATGCAAATTATTAAACCTTAACCAAGAAATTGTTGATTCAATTGTATTATTAATGTCAATTCTGTAATTATTTATGTCAATATTAATTGGTGATGTCATAATAATGGAAATGTCATCTGCAAATAATGTGCATGGATTGGATGTATGTTCAGGAAGATCATTAATATGTAATAGGAATAAAGGGGGTCCCAAAACGCTCCCTTGTGGTACACCCGAGTTGTTGAATTTTGAAAGAGACCTAATTCCCTCCAGTTCTTTATTCTCAGTCATACTTGGAATCTCAACGCACTGCTTTCTACCCAGTAGGTAAGTTTCAAACCAACTAAGGGCTGGACCCCGAATGCCATATCGTTCCAACTTTGAAAGTAGCAATCTATGAGACACGAAGTCAAAAGCTTTCGACATATCGAAGAAGATAACAGATACCCGGTTACCTATGTCTACTTCATCAATTATATTTTTTACAAGATTGAAGCATGCAAGAGTGGTCGATTTCCTTTTTTGAAACCCGTATTGTTCTTTCTTAAGAATCTGATGTTTCCCAATAAATTCTAAGAGACGGTGTTGCATAGCTTTTTCAAAAACTTTAGAAATTATTGGTATGAGACTAATAGGTCTGTAATTATCGGCTTTCGAACTATCGCCTTTTTTATAAAGAGGCTTAACAATTACAAATTTCAACAACTCTGGGAAGCAGCCTTCTGAGAATGACAAATTTATTAAGTGTGTCAACACAGGAGTTATTTCCACTGAGCAAGCCTTTAAAATTTTTGTCGAAATTTCATCATACCCGACCGCTCCTGTGTTTTTTAGGGAAAGTATAAATTTTTGTATGTTATTGTAACCATATGGCCGAAGGAACAGACTATCGCACGTATTAGTTTTGCATGTATTCCTTATATTGTCGTTCTCATAATTTGTTAAGTCTATCCAGTAGTTATTAAACGAGTCCGCTATTTTTTTTGGGTTTTCTATAAGTGTATTATTTATGTTTATATTCTTTATTAATGATAATTTATTGTTGCATTCTGATTCTTGCTTTATAAGTGTCCAAGCCGCTTTACTTTTATTTTTTGAATATCTTAACATTTTGTCATTTGATGTTTTAATAGAACTAGTTATACAACATCTAAGTAATTTACTGTATTTTTTATAAACCGTCTTGTTACGGTCTGACTTATTCTTATAATAAATAAAACGCAATGAGCGTTTACGTTTACTGCTAATTCTTAGACCTTTAGTTATCCAGTTGGTTTTCTTACATTTATTTGTCATTTTAATTCTAACTTTAGGGAAGCATAACTTATAAAACAATAGAAACAATTCCTGAAACGATTCATAAGCCGAATTAATGTTAAGTTTGCTATAAACTTCTGAGAAGGAAAGTTTAGACAGACATTCCTTGAATTTAATAATATTTTCCAAACTATAGTCTCTTTTAAAAATATAGTACTGTTGAGGAATTTCCTTATGTTTGACAGGAACACTTAACATTTGTGCCGTATTGTGGTCAGAAATATCCCAGTGCAAAAGCTCGCCTTTGGCTAGTGGGATATTACTTATGATATGATCGATGCAGGTGTTCTGCCGCGTTGGGCCAGTAATATGAAAAATTAAATTATAATTTGCAGCTAGATTCTGAAGATCTTTCGTTTTGTTATCTGGTTTTAAGGTGTTTACATTTATATCGCCTAAAAGAATTTTTTTTTTCTTTTTATATTTATGGTCTATGTAGAAAAGTACTGCAGTGAGTTTTGAAAGAAATAAAGAAAAATCTGAATTTGGCGTTCTATATAAAGCTATTATGAAAATGTTATGTGAAGGTAACTCCAAGCCACAACATTCAAAGTGTTTATCAAGACTGTGTTCCTTCAGGAATGACAATTCTTTGTAATTCATGCCACGTTTAATGAAAATTGCAACACCTCCACGCTTTTGTTTAATTTGTCTGCAATATGAAACTGCCAAATCATAACCCGTCACTTTAAAAAGACACTCATTACCCTTATCAATAAATGTTTCGGTCAAGCAGATAACGTCTGGCTCGGTATTTTGTAAATACAGGTTAGATAACTGTATTTCTAAATTATAACGTTTACTCAAGATCCCTGCTACATTTTGATGAAGTACTCTTAAGAGGTTAGTCACGAAAAAACTCATCTGTGTTGGTACTAGTTTCACTATTATCTTGCAGCATATTTTGTTCTGTTTGTGTACTACGATCTGACATTATTATTTTAGGACGATTTGAACATTGATTTATTACTGATTAGCCTGTATGTTTCGATAGTAGTCCTTGTTTCCTTGCCTCACAGTATTGTCTCCAGTACATATCGAAGTAGTGTTGTAATTGAGAAATTTAAGGTTGTAGTCTATTTGATCCAGAGTAGAATTGATCTGTTTACAAATATCATACATAGTGAACTGTACGCTGTCGTCAAAGTCAATAAAATTGCAATTTTTGTACTGGTAACTTATCATCTTTAGCATTTGGTTAATTTTAAATTCATTTAAATATGCATTATTAAAAACTTTTAAAACAAATATTGGACATTGAGTTATCTTTAGAAATATACACAGTTCTGACATTATTTTGAGTACGTTTGAGTCATGTTGTCCAACACAAACAATTATTCGGTCATCCGGAGTAACATCGAACAATTTGGCGCAATTTAGTATTTCTTCCGTTGATGCATAAGATTTGATGAAAGATATCACTCGGTAATGTTTATAAGGAGTTCCTTCTCTCGATTTCTGTAGTATTTTAGAAATTTTAAGGCACTGTTTACCCCCAAATAAGAATATTCTGCTTATATCAGTTTCTTTTAATGTTTCCTTTGATCTGGACGATATTTTGATTTTAACTGGTGCCACGTTGTCGTTATTAGAGTTCAAGCGAGTGGAGTTACTATTTGCTCCGTTACTAGCGTTGATTCTTGTTACAAGATCTTTCTCTATGTTAATTGGGATTCTATTTACGGTGTCTATGCTGTCTACACTGATAGCCTGTATTACATTATGTTGAGGTTGAGTTGGGGATCCTAATGTTTTGCATGCCTGCGTAATTTTCGCTGACTCGTCATCCACTTTAGTTTCCGAGTCTGGAAGAGATTGTGTAAGTGGTTTGGTTGTTTCTTTAAACATTCCCTTTTTAGGACAAAGTGTGATAGGACTATGGTGAAAATCATCTGTGAGTCGGCGTTTCACACTATTTTTCCGACTGGATGATACATGGTTTTTCCAAGTTGACGTGGGACTTCTACAAATTTGTTTTAAAATAGTAATTTCCTGGGAGAGCTGAGTAACTTGATTTTTTAATCCAACATTTTCCAGAATCAAATTGTCCATTTCGTTTTGGGTACTTTGCAGATTCGATTTTAAACTTGCTATTTCAGATTTCATCTCTTCAATAAAACTAGATGGAAACAGGTTTGTTGATAAATCCAAGCTTTTTCCCAGTAGGTCGAAGGACGGAGAAGAGTCTAAAGAATGGACATTGTTCATGTTATCCTCTAGTGATTTGCATCTAACCACCTGAGGTTTTCTCAATGTAACGTTTGTCGTATCGTCCATTATAAGGCGATATTCACCTTGTAACTATTTTGGTTAAGTTCTTATAATACCAATTATACACCTCTGCCCACACGTCCGAGGAACACTGTCGTAATGATTGATAATAATTATGTTCCAATCTTATTTTTTTACTCAATCTTGATGCGATACCTTTATAAGAAGTCGTGATCAAATTTTTTTGACCACAAAAAGTCACCCCAGTTTGTGAGGTTCGAACCAGCGACCGAGCATTTGAATGGCAGGTGTAACGCTTATACTAAATCCGCCACCGTGCAGTTGGTGAGCTTCGCTGAATTGAGGAACCCTTACGGAGTATTTTGTTTTTAAATGTAACGTCTGTCCGTTGGATACGATTATATTTTTTTTCACATCTACCTATCATTTTATGTAGTGTTCACCAATATCACTTTAGGTTCATCAATAATTCGTTTTTGATAATGAGCTGGCCCTTTTTTATCACTTTATGCAATGTATATTTGTATAATTTACTTTCACTTTTGTTTATTACGTTTCTGCACAATGTTTTTAAGAGGGTTTTTTTAATATGTTTGTTCACTATTTTAATTTAGATTCCAAGGACTTCTCCCGCTCTGGGCGGAGCGCAAGGGCGTGTCAGACTTTTACTGACTAAATCCCACCCGTGTTCCTTCAGTTGCCAGTTGCCAAGGTCCCGATATCCCTTTCGGACTAACCCGCAACCCTGGCAGGCATCGGTCCTAGCGGACCCCGCCAATTGTGCTGACATCTCTTTGAGGCGCGTGGAACACGACGCGCCATCGACCCGGGCCTGCTCCTAATCGGACGGCGAGCTACCCATTCCTCGCCGTCCGCAAGCCCGCGCCTATGGTGGCCGGGAATCCGCCTGGGATTCCCGACGCCCAGGGCGTCTGCAACGGCCGCGGTTAGGGGCGTGAGGATGCAAACTTTGCCTCTCCCTCACGCGTTCCGCCTCCTCCTTCGCGAGCATTACTGCTTCGCAGAAGGAGGTGACTGCTTCCCATGCCCTCTCGCTCCGTACCATGGCCTGGACCAGGGCCGGACGCGAGAGGTCACCGCCGCCAATCGACTCCAAGAGGACACGGCGGGGCTCCGCCCAAGCAGGGCATACCTCCACCGTATGCTCCACCGTGTCCTCCGGGCGATCCACACAGTGGTGACACCCGGACAATGTTCGCCCTGGCTTCAATATAATATTTGCTTGCATTTTGAATAAAGATCTTCAAACTAAACACCACTAATACGAGTAGCTATAACACAAACGCTCGTAGCTAAATTCACCAACTAACAACGTCCTCCTATCATTCTATCACAACGTCGCGCGTCGTACCATTCTATCGCAGTCAGTCAATTCATTTTGTTTCAAATCTACCCTCAATTTTTATGATGACTAGTTTATAATATTGAATAGATACTCATTCCACAACATTCGCTTTTTCTCATTACCATGATCAGAAAAAGAAAGCGGGCCGCGATAGGCCTACGAGCTAAGGGAAACTGTTATATACCGCGATCTTTCTGTTTGGTTCTAGATGAAAGACTGCAATATACAGGTGAGTATGTGTCTGTGTGAAATGCCTTAATAGAAGAAGGTACTGGACTTATGACGATAATTGTGTAGGCAGGGAGTTGAAACAATTGCGTACAGGCAGCAGGTAACGTGTGCCGAGAGTAAACATTAGGGTCGTGAATCGCGCGGAGTCAGTGGCGCACCTGGCGCTGGGGCTGAAGGCCAGACATTGCGCGATTTATCTCCCAACGATATTTAATATGGGACATATTGAAGATTGATGATCCGATACCTGACACAGGTGGCGCGGCATACGTGCGCTAACATGCGTGCTCACATAATAAACACTGTTCATTTGGAATATAATCCATATCCATTCTTCCATATTAATTAACTAACTGCGAAAGTAACCCTGTCTGTCTGTATGTTAGTGGTTTTGCTCGTTCCTAAAAGATCGCACACAGTACGTCGAAGTGGAATATTTTCCCCCGGACACTGGCATAGTGACCCACGTTAGATCACAAATGGAGCATGTAACTATGTCTATACCACAAGGCAGTGTTTTGGGGTGCATTTTATTCATAATCTACATCAACGATTTGCCGACACAAATAAATGTTCAGTGTCCTGTTTGCTGACGACATCTCGATAGTGTTTCCATGTGACGACGGTAGCAAATTAAATCCAATACTGGACGATATACTTACAAAAATAGTAAATTGGCTAAAGGACCACAATTTGGAAATCAATTACACTAAGACAAAACTTATGCAATATAGACCTTACCAAAAACTTTCATTAAATATTAGTTATTCATTCAATGACATAACACTCCAATGTGTCGATGAATTTAGACTCTTGGGTCTGACAGTTGACACTAATATAAATTGGAAGGCACATATTAATGTTGTGTCAAACAAACTTGCAAGTTTCACTTAGGCTTAAAATTAGCTGAAAAGATCAACCGACTTCAAAACGGCGATGACAGCATACTACGCCTACGCCTACTCATGGATTACATACGGCATTTTAGTGTGGGGAAATAGCGTAGACGTAGAAAACTCTTCATTTTACAAAAAAAATGTGTGAGAATCAAATCAAATCATTTTTGATGCAGAAAAAAATTAAAATCGAAAAAATCGGTTTTTGCATTTTTCGCCATTTGAGATAATTATATTATGACTTAATAATTTACTTATGAGGTAATAATATTTTGACTATAAACAGCTTTTAATTTTAACTTTTTCCGATAGGAGTTCCAAATCGTAAAAATCATTATTCACCCCCCAAAACAACTATTTCTCTAATCCCCTGTTCCGGAACTTTCACGGTGTTCTCTTAATTTTTTTTCATTTACTTATAATTTATACAAAATTTTCCGACCAACCTGCTAAGAATTTTTCTGCAATTCGGGTTTTCAAAATTGGTTTGGCCGCGGACTATTGTCTATTGTCACTCACGCCACAAATGTACGTAAAATACGCGCTTTGACGTGGAGTTGCGGATACCAGCCCGTATTACCTATTACCTAATACTTACAAATGTAACGACAGCCCATTCGTTAAATCGATTCACTTGTTTGTCTACGAGGGATCATAGAGACCTACATGCCATAAAAAAAAACATTAAGTACCCTTCTTTTGGGTTACGGCGCAGTTGGGTAAAAATGCGGATTATGGACCACTACAGTAAATTTTATCATGAAATAAATTTTATATAGGTATATGAAGCTTATTTACGAGTTGACATATTATTTTAACGACTTGTTATGAAACGCGAAGCTAACATTTTTACGAGGTCGCTAAGCGGGCGACAAGTTCTGTCTGATGCGGCACAAGCGGCCCGCCGCCGCCGGACAAGGCCGCGCCCGGCGATCGCACCCCGGCGGCGGCGTCCGGCGGCCGGCGTCTGGCGTCCGGCACCGCGCGCCGTCCGCGTCCTTCCGAACCGTTGCATTGCCGGCGCTAAGCCTGGACCGTTGTATTTTTATGCGCTTAAGGACGCACCCTACCTCAGATTTTATTCCGCTCGCAACCTGAGTGCGAACGAGACGGAGTGCGGCGCTAGCGGCTCTACAGCGTCGAAAAGTTTAGGTAATTGCTTTTTACGTTAAACATAATGGTCATTTAAAAAACATAAGACCTGCTTTATAGCTAGTTCAGTTATTTTATTTTATTATTTGTATGTCATAGACTTTTACACTCTGTCATTACTTAACTCACGCACTGACTTATTAGTACTACTTGTAACAATGTTAGGACTATTGTAATATCGTATACTTTTACAATCTTTGTAATTAAGTGAGCACCATGTATCTGGTAATTAATTTATTCATTATTGCTCTATTTATAATTCTTTTTACCTTTTGTGGTACAGTAATCTTATTGTAGGTGCATCGTCTTCACATATATTTATATAATTCATCTATACAAAATATTGTAAAACATTTTTAAAAGAGTAACGGTAGAGTTTCTTGCCCATTCTTCTCCATACGAAAACTACCTTTTGGAAGGGGCAACTAGAATCAATTCTATTTCTTTGTTTTGACGTTCAAAAGTGCCATATATGTGCCTATTTGAAATAAATTATTTGACTTTGACTTTATAATGCAAAGTTTCATGATCAAATTTGAAGTATTTTTTGAATATCAGCGGTTTATAGTTCTGTTTAGAGGTAACTTTGGATTTTTTTTTGTCGAGAAAAATTTATGTAATCTTGTTTTCGCCAAACATAGGACCTAGCAACAATCCTCGACTTTAACATTTATTTATTTCAAAATTAATGCTGCAGTATTTTCGGC
Source organism: Lithophane socia (assembly GCA_947522985.1). NCBI lineage: Eukaryota > Metazoa > Arthropoda > Insecta > Lepidoptera > Noctuidae > Lithophane > Lithophane socia. The sequence continues at coordinate 18,306,961 of OX383254.1, forward strand.
ATAACGGAGGATCATGCTAAGCAATTTGAGGTAGGGTGCGCCCTTAAGTTTGGGACCGCCTCGTAGTGCGGCGTCTAGTCGAGTCCAGTGAGACTGGCAAACGGTCGTACCGCTATTTAACACGCATACCTACTGTATTGTGATCGTATCTCCGTTCAATAAAACTCCCGAGATCAGTGGCATCTCGGGACTATAATGTAGCCGTTGTGTTTAGAATAAATCACGAGATCGCAGCTGTGACTAATCAACTGCCGACACCGTACTTAACTGCACGAGGGGGGTGACGGGCCTGTGGAAATCCCGCTCCAATAATTAACCAGTGGCGGGAACTATCAGTACAGTCAACTGCACTTGCACATCTGTGGTAACACTTAGGTACATTTCGGAAATCAGTCTTACTGCTACAACATAAAGGCGTTGTCAGTGTTTAGTGTATAGTTGATATTCCCGATGTGCGGTAGACTGTACCTACCTATCACACGATTCATCTTTTATTTGGGACTAGGTTCTGCCCGCGACTTCGTCGGCATGAAATTTCGGCCCCCGACCCACTATGTCGCATCCCATCGCCCGCGCGCGCTATTACTTCGATTTATACATTTCGGCCCCCGACCCACTACGTCGCATCCCATCGCCCGCGCGCGCTATTACTTCGATTTATAAATTTCGGCCCCCGACCCACTACGTCGCAGCCCATCGCCCGCGCGCGCTATTACTTCGATTTATAAATTTCGGCCCCCGACCCACTACGTCGCAGCCCATCGCCCGCGCGCGCTATTACTTCGATTTATAAATTTCGGCCCCCGACCCACTACGTCGCAGCCCATCGCCCGCGCGCGCTATTACTTCGATTTATAAATTTCGGCCCCCGACCCACTACGTCGCATCCCATCGCCCGCGCGCGCTATTACTTCGATTTATAAATTTTGGACCCCGACCCACTGCGTCGTATCCCATCGCCCGCGCGGGCGGGATTACTTCGATTTCGCTTAGCATTCATTCGAATTTATAATATCTTCTGAATGTTTTTCTTTTTGCTCGGCTTCTAAGGGTTGTAGCGTGATCTTTCCAATGTAAAAATTGGTCTATCCAATGCAAAAAGAATTTTTCGAATCCGTCCGGTAATTCCGGAGATTAACCCAAACATACAAACTTACAAAGAAACAAATTTATAAACTTATCTTGAAAAACATTTATAAACTTATCTTACATTTTTAAATATTTTTATAAAAACCCACGGGTATCGTGAACACGGTTTACAAAAATTTGAAAAGCCCAATAATACTACTTTGCCCGACCTGGGAATCGAACCTAGGACCTCGTGCTCTGCAGTAGCATTAATTTAATTATTGACATAAGTATGTGACGAAGTCCTTCTCATCCATACTCATCCTATCATTTATTACTGGCAATCCTTTATGGCTGGCCACATCATCATTCCATTTTCAATTTGAATTCAGAACGCCTCAAACTCCCGTGCAGTATTTTTCCAGTCTGCTGGACACTTCATCTTTGGACTTGACCACAGACTACCTAGAGGACTTGACCGAGCGTGTTACTGTCTGTAATTTTTATAACCATCATTCTTCTAAGTACTGTGATAATATTGATAAATTCCTTTAATCATGTTGTGTCGTATTTAATAAGTAACAAGTAATAAACCGTTCCTCCTATCTACGTCTACTTTGTTTACTTCATCAATCAACGTTGTCCGGTGAGACCCTCACTAAGCGAGCTAGCGGAGGGCGGAGGGGGCTCCTGGTTCACATGTATACTAGACATTATCAATGTCGCATAACACGAGCCATCGCGAAAATCGGGATGTCACATATTACCTACAATTACACCTCTACCTCAGAAAAAGTCCTTAGCTTAGGCTGTGCGTTGATATATCAGTTAGGACTTTGAATTTGATATACATAGATTGTATAGATTTGTATTAAGTCTTGATATCATCAACCAAAACGTCGACTAGCGAGCGCGCGCACCACGGGCGCGCGGCATTCCTGGATCAGGAGTTCAGGAGATACCTGCTAGCTCCCAACGCCAAGGTCGCGCAGTGTCAGACTGCCGCGGTCGCAGCGGCTGCACGATCTCCACTAATTGTAGTAGGGGAGGCAATGATGCTAAATGGGGATTTACTCGAGCGTCGTGGGGACCTATTGGATTGTGAAGATTAGATGCTAAAAAGAAAAAAATGTTATGTGAGGTATACCCTTTCGCTGGTGGGGGGAGCGTCTATGTAGGGCTCCCAGCGGGGATTTCGGGAGTTACTCGAGCGCGGCAGAATAACATACGGGGGGCAACCTTGTACCTTGTGAAGTACTCCCACCATACCTGAGCCCTGTACATAGGGGCAAACGCTTAGGGCAGCCGATCAGATTAGTAAAAAAAAATCGATCGTTAGAAAAACTCGAGTGCCGTCAGATTAAGGTAAGGTAAGTTGGTTACATGCAGAAAAGTGTGCATTTCAATAATCTGACAATTTAAGCGTGAAATAAGGAAATGGGAGAGTTTTTACTAATCTGATCGGCTGCCCTAGGCGTTTGCCCCTATGTACAGGGCTCATGTATGGTGGGATTACTTCACAAGGTACAAGGTTGCCCCCCGTATGTTATTCTGCCGCGCTCGAGTAACTCCCGAAATCCCCGCTTGGGCTCCCCTACTATTGACTTGATGAAGAGAGCGCGCGTTGACGTCATTATTTTTTCATTAGAGCCGGTGACGTCCGTCATTGTCGCCATGACGTAAAACTAATTACCGCGAAAGGCTTCGCTCCACACGCGCCCCGCGCCTCTACCCCGCGAGGCCCTACTGCGCCTAATTCGTAGTGTGTGTGATATAGCTAAGCAATAATAATTATGTAGTACATAGCTTCTATTCTGTGCATGCGATGCGTTAAAACTGTTTCCTGACTGATTCATAGCAACACACGCGTAAAGCCAAGCGCCTTCAGGATGCTGTAACACTTCAAGAGGTTGCTTAAGAGTAGCATTTCTTCTAATGCATATACTTCCAAGGTCGTGGAGGATGGTGAGTATCTATTTGACACACTTCACATCTCCTGCAGGCAGTCTTCCGGCAGTCCCTTTGTAGCTACTACCTACGTATTTAGCAAATAAATAATAATAACTTATTTTGTGGTAAAAGAAAATAGTAAGAAAACTATAATTTCTGTAACTTTTAGAAATAGACTAAACAAGCACCGATCGCCAATGAGCAAACAATGCCTGAGCTCCTTGTACCGAGCACCACCCAGTACAAGGAGCTCAGTCATTGTTTACGGAAACCGAACATCTATTACACGTCTCAAACTCACATTCTCTCCTCCTTGAACCGACAGTTGCGTATGAAATTAGTGGGCGCAGTTCGTAAACTTGTGGCGATCTGTGCGGCGTACGCGGCGGAACACGGACTGAAATATAACTGTAAAAAAACTTTTTACAAAAAAAAAACAACAGGCTTCCAAGAAAAATACTAAAAAAGTGAAAAATAACTCTAATTTCGGAAGTCGGTGGCAAAAAACGAAAATTGAAAAGCAAAGACACAAACTTCCAAAATTAGAGTTATTTTTCACTTTTTTAGTATTTTTTTTGGAAGTCTGTTGTTTTTTTTTTTGTAAAAAGTTTTTATTTTTCACTTTTTAGTTGTGGTAACTACCCCACACAAATTCGTATACCGTTATCTGCTGCTATGTGACTGTTATCAACTTACGCAAAGTGGGAAAAATACGTAACTATTAAAGCTATCAAGCTATCTAAAGCTGTCATGATCCGGCGCTAGCAGTGGTGAGCAGTTTCAGGTATCTGGGGCACATTGTGACGGACGATTTGCAGGATGACGCTGACATTGAGAGGGAGCGCAGAGCATTCGCAGTCAGGGGGAACATGGTTGCGCGTAGGCTTGCTCGCTGCTCGAGGGAAGTAAAGATAACTCTTTTTAAGGCGTATTGCCAGTCCTTTTATAGGGCCATTTTATTGGCCATTTTATAGGTCCTTGCATAGGGCTGCTAATGCTCTGCGTGTCCAATAAAACAACATTTTCAGGATGCTGATGCGGCTGCCTCGCTATTGTAGTGCGTTTGGTATGTTTGCGGAGGCGCGAACGGACGGCTTCCATGCGTTTGTGCGCAAAAGGGTAGCTTCCTTATCACAGCGTGTGCGAGGCAGTAGCAACGGCATCCTGCAGATGGTGGTATCTCGTGCGGATTTTGGGCGCTGACTAACACAATGTATACCTACGTCATAATAATATACTAACACAATTTTGATTTTAATTTTATTGTAAATTATTTAATTTAAATGTAATGTTAGTATTGTGTATTATGGTTTTAATTTAATTTTATGTAATGTAGTGTATTATGATAATTAGTGTAAGTATGATATATTATTATAATAATTAAAGAAGGGATTAAACAGTTATATTTTCATATCAGTCATTATTTCTGAACATAGGCCTTTTCTCAACCAATGCATGAACGATCTAATAATTGTTAGTGTAAAATATTGATTTTAATTTAATATAATTTTATGTATTGTTTAAGAATTATCTGAAATAAATGAATTAATAATAATAATTGTAAATTGTAATATTTTTTTAACGCCGAAGTGTGTATGCACCGCGATGTGGTGGCAGTGGACAAGCGACGCACCCCGCTCTCCATGGCTAAAGAGAACTGGCGCAAACCTGTAGTGCTTACTACGGAAGACCGCAAGGAGGTATGGCAAAGCAAGGAGCTTCACGGCGCTTCTATCGGGCTCTTCATGAGCCCGATAGAAGCGCCGTTGTCGCCGACGTTTCGGTGACCTCTTCGGGGAAACTGAAAGTTTCGTCTGTGCAATTATGGACGAAGTTATCTCGACGAATAACTACCGGAGACATATTATGAAGGACGGGACGGTTGACGTGTTGAGGGCATGCTCTGCTTCCGACACCGGCGAACTTCTATTTTTTCTACTTCTAAATGTTTTTTTTTAAGTTTTTATAAATATATTTTAAAATGTAAATATATAAGAAACTAAATAAATAAACGAACAATAATTGTAAATTATTAAATTATTATTAATCATCGGCATCGGTAACATTAGTATGAGCTTGCCCTTTGGCAAAGGCCTCCCCTAGTATTTGCCATAATTTCCTTTTTCCCATTTTTTTTATGAAATTAGTGGGCCCCAAACAACATCAAATAGGTTTCAGAAGTTCATATAATTATCTAGATTTTTTAGATTTTTAGATTTATTTATTTATTTGCCATCAATGTAGGAACAAGTTTAAGATGATACAAATAGCTGAAGGTTACCGCTACATTCTACCTTACGGCATGCAAATTCGTAGAAACTAATAAATTACATGCAATATTATTATAAATTAACAACTAACATGTCATTCTAATTAACACTAACAAACATAAAAAAGGAAATAATAATAAAATAATAATAATCATCAAATAGTCAATTGCACATAAATAAATCTTGTCAATAAAATGAATTTCATTATCTTGGAATTATAATTAAGTGAAATATTATTTTACAAACATAATGTCATTTACAAATTTTATTGTCAAATTTCTTTATCATTTAAAAAGTCATTGATACAATAATAACATTTATCCAATAATAATGCAGTGAGCTTAGATTTAAATGTTCGAATAGGGTGTTCTTTGAAACTGTGCGGAATTTTATTGTATATGATAGGTCCCATCGACATAATATTTTTCCTTAGTAGTGCTGTTCTGTAATGGCCTGTATATAATAAGTTTTTATATTGTAGTCTCATTGGACCTGACCGCATTCTAATATCGGCTAGCGATGGAAATAAATCTAAATTAGTTTTAACAAAAATTGCGACCTCTAAAATGTACAGTGATGGGAAGGTGAGTACTTTCAGCGACTTAAACACAGGTACACAGCTATCTGTAGTTTTCAGATTTAACATAGATCTTATGCAACGTTTTTGGGCTCTAAAAATATGTTTCCTCTCACTGCAATTGCCCCAGAATATTACTCCAAATCTTAAAATTGGCGCCACTAGACCGGGGTAAGCTACTACTAGTATATTATTGCTTACTTTATGCGATAGATTATGCAGCACATAGGCTGACTTGCTAAGTTTACAACAAACGTCTTCAGCATGAGGTTTCCAAGTAAGATTGCTGTCAATTAAGATACCTAGGAATTTAGCAATATTAGTTGTTTCAACATTTTGTCCATTATGACCATCTATAGGGGAAACCGATCTATGCACGCTAATATTAACATCAGAAGGAAAAAAAATAAAGTACCTAATAAAAACTAAAAGCCAACTACGACTAAAAAGGTATAAACAAGACACCACAGATAGATTTTTTATTTTTTATCTTTTGGTGTATATTTTTGAAATGTGCTCATTAAGCCCTTTCATTTGATACCTAACATGGTACGATTAAACATTTTTTTTTTAGTTGCTGACTTTATGTCCTCTAGGGGGCGCCATTTTCTAGTCACATAGCCAAGTCACCAGCAGGCTATCAAGACGCTTCCAACGAAACCTCATTTGTCAAATTGTGATGAGGGGTTTAGAAGATACGAGGGAACAGATGAACATACATACCGGTCAAAATCATAACCTTCGTTTTTTCTTCGCCGTAGTCGTGTAAAAAGTTTTGTTTTCGTTTAGTTTCAATTTAATCAGCCTAGCTAGGGTGAATCAGGTAAAGTCACTTCAAAAGGTTTTTCCAGAAACTATAAAACAGATAAAGATACGGTGAAAAAAAAAATTGCTAATAAATAACATAGAAGTTATTGTGAAATCGTTCTTTTTTTTAAATTATTATTGTTATATTTGTTTTAAGGATACAACTATTACTTGCTTTAAATAAGAGAGTGTCAATTTCGTGCTATACAGGGTGTTAGGGTAAATACCGTTATCCTTTTGAAACCAGTGCTATGGTTTCATTAAAGACCAATTATTGTTTGTTTAGATTACGAAACTTTTATGTTCATACAATATAAAAAAATGCTTCTTCTTGTTACCTCTCAGTTTTACTTTGCGAGTGTTTTCTTGTACTGGCTGAGATAACACATTTTCAATGATTTAAGCAATACAAATCAGCAAATTTTAATGTTCTTACCTTTTAATAATATACATTATTATACATCTAATACTACGCCAAAGGAATCTTTTGTGACCTCTCCAAGGCATTTGAATGCGTCGATCACGAAACCTTACTCTTGAAACTTGAGCATTACGGACTTGGAAAACTTGCGCTCAGTTTAGTAAAATCTTATTTAAATGATAGACAACAGCAAGTTCAAATAAACGGTATCAACTCACTAGGTCTAAAAGTAAAAATGGGTGTTCCACAAGGCTCGATTTTGGGTCCTTTCCTCTTTTTAGTATACATTAATGATCTACTCCATTTATTAAAAAATCAGCCACACATGGTGTTATTTGCTGACGATACTTCCTTAATTTTTAAGGTAGATAGACGTGTTACAAATTTTGACGAAGTAAATAACGCCCTTCTGCAGGTCCAAAATTGGTTCACTGCTAATAATTTAGTATTAAATGGGAAAAAGCTAAGTGCATCAAATTTTCTTTGCCTTATGTCAAAAGTAGGGATTGTGAGATTGTATTGAATCAAGAGAAACTAGATTTCGTCGATAAAACTGTTTTCCTGGGGATCACGCTCGACTCAAGGCTACAATGGGGTCCTCATTTAACATCTCTTGCAGGACGGCTAAGTTCAGCAGCATATGCTGTCAGAAAAATCCGTCAATTTACTGATACCGCGAGGCTGGTCTATTTTAGTTACTTTCATAGCATCATGCCTTACGGTATTTTACTATGGGGACGGGCTGCAGACATCGAGTCTATCTTTATTCTGCAGAAAAGAGCGATCAGAGCCATTTATAATCTTCGCTGGCGCGATTCTTTAAGGGAACTGTTTAAGGATATAAACATCATGACGGCACAGCAGGAAACGTGCCCAAAAGGCTGGCAGTAGATTCTTTGGCCGAAGAATAGGCCAGCCCTCTGGTCACGTGAAGAGTCGACCAACCGATTTGCGATGTCTTGATAATGTTAATGTTAGTTCAATTTTGCATTCTACATTTAAAGAGATCTATTAAGAAATAGAAAGGTAAAACCAACTACTTTTTCGTATTTTTTAAAATGATTTCAAAAGGCATGCTTCGACAATCATCCTCACAAGCAAAATATCAAAACAATACTTTAGCTCACGTAAATGCGAAGTCTGTAAGAAACATTTTTTCTGAACAATTTAAGTTAATTTTTGTGTTAAATATGTAACTGTTGGAAACTGAGATAATTGTAGAACACGCTCTTACATTTGCGACTGACATAATTTTATTACTAAGGACTTAATTTTAATAGCGAACTTTCCAAATGTGTTTACGTAACATTTTATATTAATTTTTTTGGACTAAATAATTGGTTTTGCCTTTAACCCGGCGATATAGCCTATGTCACTCCCACAATTAAGACGAACCTAACAACACCTCGTATGTTAAAATCCATCAAGCCGTTTAGGCTACAGAGCGTGCCAAAGAAATAGACATACATACATACAAACATACATAGAAACATATATACAAACATACATACAAACATACATACAAACATACATACAAACATACATACAAACATACATACAAACATACATACATACAAACATACATACATACTCTCTTAAAACATTACCCTCCTTCTGGGGCAGTCGGGTAATAAGGTTTTTTTTTTGTTGTTAGTGGGTCATTTATTTTGATATTTAAGTCAACTACCCATGGTTTGAGTGATAACGGTGTTTACCCTTACATACTGTATAAGCCCTAATTGATGCAACTACGATGACAGGCAGGTTGTAAATGTAGCACCTTCTGTAATGCCGTGACGTAACGCTTGACCAGATGTTGTCGAAGGCGCTGATGCCGAAAATGAGGACCAAATGTAAAATCAAAATGAAAATCGAAGGGTTAATCATAGGTGTACCTAAAGAACCAATATTTCGTTATATTGAAGTCCCATATAATAGGGGGCGAGGAATTGAACCGGATCTCGTGCTCAGCCGTAGCGCTTCCGAAGGTAGCAACACGCAGCGCACACGCCACACGCCTACAACCACGCGCCACGGCGGCGGCGGTTCATTTACCACTCATTGTTGAACCTATTAAATCAATGCTCAACTAATTTATTGGCTTATTATAATGTAGGTGTAATTCAAAGGTATCCGTTTGATTCCGTGAATAACTTACAAATTCAAGCCAGGTGCCTGTGCTTTGTTGGATAGAGCGGGAAAGAGAGGGCGGTGGCGCCAGCGCGGTGCGGCAGCGCGGTGGGCGCGGCACTCGCTTCATTTGTTTTTAGGGTTCCGTAGTCAACAAGGAACCCTTATAGTCTCGCCATGTTCGTCTGTCTGTCTGTCTGTCTTTTACGTCTGTTTTTCACTTAAAGACGATGTTTCTTTTTATCTCGTCTATCCCATGGTGTGGGGTATCGTTGGAAAGGTCGTTCAAAAATATTTGGATTTTGGGAAAACCATTTTTGGATTCAGGATTCCGCTTAATGAATATTTATCACAGCAGTAGTTTATACAGGGTGCAATTTACAACTTTCACAATGTATATAAGTGTATATTTATCACAGCAGTAGTTTATACAGGGTGCAATTTACAACTTTCACAATGTATATAAGTGTATATTTATCACAGCAGTAGTTTATACAGGGTGCAATTTACAACTTTCACAATGTATATAAGTGTATATTTATCACAGCAGTAGTTTATACAGGGTGCAATTTACAACTTTCACAATGTATATAAGTGTATATTTATCACAGCAGTAGTTTATACAGGGTGCAATTTACAACTTTCACAATGTATATAAGTGTATATTTATCACAGCAGTAGTTTATACAGGGTGCAATTTACAACTTTCACAATGTATATAAGTGTATATTTATCACAGCAGTAGTTTATACAGGGTGCAATTTACAACTTTCACAATGTATATAAGTGTATATTTATCACAGCAGTAGTTTATACAGGGTGCAATTTACAACTTTCACAATGTATATAAGTGTATATTTATCACAGCAGTAGTTTATACAGGGTGCAATTTACAACTTTCACAATGTATATAAGTGTATATTTATCACAGCAGTAGTTTATACAGGGTGCAATTTACAACTTTCACAATGTATATAAGTGTATATTTATCACAGCAGTAGTTTATACAGGGTGCAATTTACAACTTTCACAATGTATATAAGTGTATATTTATCACAGCAGTAGTTTATACAGGGTGCAATTTACAACTTTCACAATGTATATAAGTGTATATTTATCACAGCAGTAGTTTATACAGGGTGCAATTTACAACTTTCACAATGTATATAAGTGTATATTTTGCCTAATATTAAAGATGTTGGCTAAGAAGAACTGTGATGCCATCGTAAAAATACAATACCTTTAAAAAATGTCTCAGAGAACCTCTGGCACCTAGTAAATTCCTAGAACTTGAACAGCTCGTTTTTGAAGAACAAAAATATATTTTAGGGTAAGCAAATCTATCCTAAAGCGAACAAGCGGTACTTTATACAATACTAGCTGTGCCCCGCGGTTTCACCCGCGTAAGTCTCGATCCCGTGGGAATATAGGGATAAAACGTATCCTATATCCTATTCCAGGTCATGGTCTACCTGTGTGCCCATCCTCCAGAGAGGAGCTCTCTAGATTAGGGAAAAGCGCGGCGCCGGCGTCGAACGGTTCGCGTCATTTTTATACTCGTGATAACTTCGAAATTAAATGTCCAATTCGAATGAATTAAAAAGTTTTTTACTGCTACATAAATACCCTCGATGTAAAAACTATTTATTTGAATAAGAATTAATATTATACTGATAAAACTCCTTCGCAAATAATGCATTAAATTTGAACAAATTTGATTACCATAAAAAAAGGTTATAGAGAGTCAATCTTAAAAGATAGACATATGCTGTAGCGGACTTTTTTTTTAGAACTTTTAAAGAGGAACAATTTTATCATAAATGATATTTGTGTAACTTAAACCGTTTAGGCAGCGCACGCAACGGAAGCTCTAAAAAAGAAATATTTTTTCCCGTTTTTGCAACATTTTTCATTTCTGCACAGCAGGCTTACTCTAGATGAAGGCATGGCTAAGGATTATCACACAAAGACTACGTGTCTGAACCCCCGTTTTTGTTAATATGTATTATAATTTTTCAAATAGTTCAGATGAAATCGTTATTGAAAGTAACGTCATCCGTGAAGTTACAATAAAAACGACATTTTATTTTTTGGATCGATTCTCTTTTCATTAAACGCAAATGTATTTATTCCAAAATAATAATTTAAATTATCACGATGCAACCGCGTGACCTAAAGATTTTTTTTGACGTACTTACATAAAAATATATTTTATCCTAATATTCTAATATATAAAAATCTGCCCCTAACGGGGTGAAAAGGGGTACTCTATATAGACAGACAGTCAGACGGACATGGCGAAACTATATCGGTTCCTTGTTGACTACAGAACCCAAAAAACAAGAAAAATTATGAGTAAAAAATTTGTAGGCCAGCTTAAAAAAATTAACAAATAGGTTTTAATAAATAGTGAGCCATTTACTGCATTTTGAGAACCTATTCTGCTCATCAGATCTTCACAATTTTTTTTTTGAGACCAATTTACAGTCATCGGACCATCAAGAACCATCGTTATCGGATATGCTAAGGCGGAGATATCCAGTAGCCCCCTTTTCGCCCCATTTTTAACCCCCGACGGAAAAAGAGGGGTGTTATAAGTTTAACGTGTGTATCTGTGTATCTGTGTATCTGTGTATCTGTGTGTCTGTGTATCTGTGTGTCTGTCTGCGCCATCGTAGCTGCCAAAAGGCTGAACCGATTTTGATTTTTTTGGTTTTGTTTGAAAGGTGACTTGATCGAGAGTGTTCTTAGCTATGATTCAAGAAAATCGGTTCAGCCGTTTGAAGATTATCAGCTCTTTTCTAGTTGATGAATGGATGTGAGCATCTTCCACGGGTCTAATCGATTGGAAATTTAGAATTCTCTTATTTCAATGATATGAAAAGAATATAGTAACCTTGAGCTGATGCTGCAGCATCACCTGGAATTTGCAGGATACCCAACTCCCTCACCAAGTTACAGCAGAGGTATCGTGTTTGGACTCACTGGAAAGGTCTCAACAAATAGGTTACAGATAGATGGTGATCAGAGTCTGATGATGGAGTAGAAAAGATAAATGAGAGTAAATTAGTAACAAGCTTCACTGTAGCAAAAATACGTACAGCTACGCAGATTTCGGCGAGGTGCGTGTTGATCGTAGCGTTTCTACTAATAATATAATATAAAATTTAAAAAGCTGGAAATAAAAATTAAATTCAAAATTTAAAAAACCCCCGACAAAAACAAAGCATATAAAAAGTAAAAAAATAATATTTAATGGCCCTTTAACTTTAACATAAAAGTTGTAGGTAATATTTTGATCCAAGCGTCGTCGTGTCGGGGGACGGCTAATGAAAATAGGAAGTTAACAGCAGCTATCCTTTCTACAACAGCATACATTCATTATTCCTAGTGTGTGTCGGCGTTTGTATTAGCCGTCCCCCGACACGACGACGCTTGGATCAAAATATTACCTACAACTTTTATGTTAAACTTAAAGGGCCATTAACTATTATTTTTTTACTTTTTAGATGCTTTGTTTTTGTCGGGGGTTTTTTAAATTTTGAATTTAATTTTGTAGGAAGTAATCAAAAATCCCCGACGACTCAATTTATTTGGGGTCGGCGCAACATCTCTCTTGTATCATATCTGCAAATAGTGCACGTCACAGGAGAATGGTAACATATGATATAGAGTGACTTACCATTTAAGCATGAAAATGGATCCACTATAGAGGTACACCTAACTGAACTGGAAGCCAGGATCATTTTTTATGAACATCTACGCATTAAAATTATTCAACCACATTTTGATAGTAGTCAGCATGACTTATGTCACAGTGAAAAATCGAGCGTGGCGAGGATTAAATGAATTCCATCGTCACAGAGATTTCCACATTTTGATGAGGCTGTTGCAGACGCGCGCCCTTCCCACGTTCACTACAATATGGCCGATATTACTTGGCAGGTCTGAACATAGGCTCTGCGATCTTTCGTATTTGTTCTCTAACTCACACTCGTCGCCTCCTAAAAAATGTTACTACTAGTTGGCAGTTTCGAACTTCGCGCAGAGGGCTGCCTCTGCGCGAAGTTCAAAACTGCCGTCTTATATCGGCCGTATTGTGATTCGTGTCGTGTCGTGCCGCACGCGGAACACCGTGTATCATGTGTGAGCGTGCGCGGGTTCATTGTTAATGTTTGTCGGGTTCATTGTTAATGTCGATCGTAATAACTGCACTGAGTGTAGTATTATAATATCTGTGACTGAGTATACTGACAGCTTGCTACGAGTACACTACGATACGATACGAGATCGACATTGAGTAGGTAAGTAAAACTTCGATACTCAGGTCAACAATAAGCATCAAAAATAATATACAAATTAATACATAGGTACACCAAATTACTGGCATTTTTAAAGAGGAAATCGGAAGGACATCTTCCTAAGAAATCAAAAGTTTTCACAGCTCAAAATGTGGAAACGTTTCTAAATGAAGCCCCTGACCACAGCTTTCTTGCCCCAAAAGTAAGTACGTACCAACCTATTGATTCAATTTTTAGTAACTTAAATATCTACTGTACTTACTATGTATAGGTACTAGCAGCTACCCGCTCATGAATCGATCGCTTGTATGCGATCTACTGATTAGTGATGTTTCGACTCGAAGTTAAATAATAATTATTATTGTAAACCTTCGTAAGGTTCTTAGATAACTTTCTTAAAACATGTAATACATTAAAATTAATATATTACGTAAGTTACTGTACTACTTAAATACTAACCTACCTACCTATTTTTGTTACAGGTGGCGTTGATTCTTGGAGTGAATGGCGCTTGTCGTGGAAATGAACTCATAAACATTAAAATCGAAGATATCGAAAAACATTCAGATTTGTGATAAATATTATTTACTTACGTTACTTCAATGGTCCTAGTTTATCATTTATAACTTCCAGTTACATCTAAAAATAGCTATATGTAGGCGGGCACGCCCTTTGTGCCTGGAGGCTTTTATTTAGTTAATTTATGTTTACATTTACTTTTTACTTCTGCTTGAGTAGGTACATATAGTTCTCGTTTTTTTTTTTGATTGGTATATTAGTGTGTGCTAGCTGACATATGGCTAATAATTAGATTTATGTTTTGTGTTGCATAATGTAAATGATTTTGCATACTTTTGTATAGAATCATTTTTTTTCTAACTGAACAGACAGCTGTGCTGCTGGGGAGTTTGTTGCGCCACTTCTTCTTCCCAGCTAAAGCACTAGGAAGTGGTGAAGGGTGGGCGTTTTTGGGGGACTGTCTTATGTAATTTTGACGTTCGAAAAGTGCTGATTCTCAGCCTAGTTTGAATAAATGACTTTTGATTTTGATTTTGTTGCTGGTAAAGGATGGTGGGCGAAAGTGGTCCCAGCACGGCCAGCCAGTACGTGTGCATTACTTAAAAGAGCAGATTAAACTGAACATTTTTTACTATGACACCATCAAAATCTGTCCCGGAGGAACCGAGCTACGTGCATCTAAAGTATTTTTCTCTGTCCGCGGCTTAGCTCAAACACTGTTAGTACTAGACAGCTGTTATCTGGCATGGATAGACATATTAATCACGCCGACAAAGCGGTAATATAAAATCGAAAAAATTATCTCTTTTTAGGGTACCTCCCCTACAAGTAAAGTGGGGATGGTGTTTTTTTTCTTCTCTATCCCATGGTGTGGGGTGTCGTTGGAAAGGCCGTTTGAAAATATTGTGAGTCTGTGAAAACCATTTTCGGATTCAGGGATCCGTTTATGAAATATTAAGCTTTTAAGTGCTATCTGAGTGGGCGAAAGTGGTCCCAGCACGGCCAGCCAGTACGTGTGCATTACTTAAAAGAGCAGATTAAACTGAACATTTTTTACTATGACACCATCAAAATCTGTCCCGGAGGAACCGAGCTACGTGCATCTAAAGTATTTTTCTCTTTCCGCGGCTTAGCTCAAACACTGTTAGTACTAGACAGATCAAAGAAAGAACGGTCATTCGTAGTCCGTGGAGAATACGTAAGAATTATCGAAAAGTACCAAGCTCTACGCCCCTCTAATATAAACACTAAAAGATTTTTCGTAGCTTATAATAATGGCAAGTGCACCAGGCAAGTCATTGGAAAAAAATAAGATCAGCAGCATGCCGAAAGAAATTGCGAAATACCTGACATTAACAAATGCCGAGCTCTACACGGGCCATTGTTTCAAGAGAACATCGGCTACTCTATTGGCGGATTCAGGAGCAGACATGACCCAGATTAAAAGACACGGTGGCTGGAAATCTAATGTAGGAGCAGAGGGCTACATTGAAAATTCTATACAAAATAAGGAT
Organism: Lithophane socia; assembly: GCA_947522985.1. Taxonomy (NCBI): domain Eukaryota; kingdom Metazoa; phylum Arthropoda; class Insecta; order Lepidoptera; family Noctuidae; genus Lithophane; species Lithophane socia. The sequence goes on from OX383254.1 coordinate 18,322,518, forward strand.
AAAATAAGCTGCCGCATTGGTGACAACATCAAACTAAAAACACCGTTGATAACTGATCCTTGGACAACTTAGTCACCACAACCTTCCACGTCAAAACACTATTCATCTAGCCCGCTGCCTCAAACACCACCTTCACCAACTTTCACGATGCAAAATGGTCCTCAGCAGACCCAAGTTTCTGAAACTTTACTTAACAGTAATACAGAAATAAACTCTACCTCAACTTCAATAAATGTACCGAATAAAAACATAACTTTGTCTTTCCACAACTGGTCTAATGTATCAAACATTACCTTTAACATTTAATTGTTTTAAATAGGTTTTTAAATAGGCTAATTGTAATTTTAATAAATTCTTGGATTCTAGTACTAATGCTTTTTATTGTCTCGTAGATGGTGTGAAAAGTAGAGTATTCTCCTCGGGGATAAAGGTGCCTTCGTCTAGGGCGAACTTGAATCCCACGCTGCACTCAGGGTTCTTGTCTTAGCTCCCTCGCTTTGCTCGGGAGTTTGACAAACATTGTAATTTGTATCGTCATTAATATAGACTTTATTATGAAGTTATCACAACACTACAGTATAAGTGCAGATAGAAAGGGACAGGCGTATTGCAATACCCTAGTGAGAGAAAGATCCTTTTCAAAAAGACATCAACGCGGTGTACATTTTTGTGCCATTTTACGTAAAAAACCATTTTAGCTTGAGCCCTACAATTTCGCTTAATAAAATATTTATTTTACTTACCGATGAAAATTTATACAATCTTTTTTATAGCTGGATGTTCTAGATGATTTCCCACACCATTTAATTGAACAGGAACTCGTAATTGTTTTTATTTATGCAGAAATGTTGTAAATCTTATCAAAATAACCGCGTAAAATGGCCACTCATATTTCCATCTAGTACCAGTGCAATTACAGTGATGTGTCGCGGGCCCGAGTCGCCCGCATGAGCAGTCAAGAGGCTTTATAGTCATTGCAATTATTGTTTATTGCCGTATAGCGTTATAGTTCTCTATCTATTCAAAATAATTCGTTTGCAGTCATGCTCACACAAAGGCCGTTATTCAAAATCTCTCGCCTTAATATAATATTACTACGCATGTACGTATCGGGCAAAACGTGATAGAAAAAAAAATAAATAGAATCTCTGTCGCAAAATTGTTACGCTATATGATTTGTTCTGTGCTGAACACGGTATTTGGTCAAACACGAGTATGTTTGACCAATTTACCAGTCAACACAACAACGTTATTAAATCATTTACCACTTAATTTGGCTGCACAACTTTTCTTTACGAACGAGCATTCAGCACCAGAATCATAAACAAAACAATACAGCTCACCTTTATGTTCTAACGTGGCTGAGGGTAGTTGTTCGACGCATAAGTTGACTCGTTTCTCCGCCGGTACAGGACCCGCCCGCTGTGCAGCGACTGTGCGATGTGGCCTGATTTTATCCCAATTCTGATGTCGGAGATCGTCAGAATTTATTCCATTAGAATCAGACATCATGTGGGCAGATGGGTTTCGTGAAATGAAAACGCCCTGGGTGCGATACACGGCGTTTATTAAAATTACAAATTGACACTATAACCTCAAATTACAATTAATCACAATAACTTAATATCAACTGCAGCTGCTATTTGTCATGCCACCAACGCAATAGAAGTCAAAATCGGTTGAACGGACTGTAAAAAAGGCTACTAATCTTATTTCAAATATAAAATATTTCTAATCTTATTTCAAATATAATGAGTTGTTTTTCAATCTGCCTGTATTAAGCTAAAGTGAAGTTAAACGTACAATACACACAAGGCAAAGTTAGGAACTTAGGCGATATCTCGTTGGTACACGTCCACAAGTGAGAGTTGAGCACAGACGAGCAGCGCATCGGAGCTCGGGCGGCACGCTCTTTGTTAATATGTGGGTCAAGCACTGGCCGACGGCCGTGGCACTCGTCCACCATGCTAATAAACGCTGTACTTGCATATCCTCAGCTTCGACAAACTACTCTCGACTAGGGTTCAGTATGTTAACTGTACTTTCGCTTCTATTCTATCTCTGTATATTTGTCGGTCTATCCTGCAAATCATAAGGATAGTTGGTAGCGAAACTGCAAATGATTTGGGCAAATTTAATGCATCCCACCGTAAATGTGTTGAGGCGGTAGGACTGCTCCGCAGCTGTTGCTGCTGCAGTACTGAACTGTTCGGTAGAGCCGAAACCCGCTCGAGACCGGCCGACATGCGCGACGTGGCCGGCTGCTCATTACACGAAACATATATTCGGGTTACAGGTACACAGTCAATCCAAATCAAACACGCCCAGTGGAGCGACCTTCAATGATTCTCGATTTCGTTGCGGTATTTTACACCATGTTGTTGAGCCCTCCGCGCCGCATCGTTCCACACCGCGCCGCAACGGAGTTACGGCCCTACAGAAGACAATGTAATGACGGCGTTTCGCTAACAAACGCCGAGGGAAGTCGTTGCCGCTCTAAATAACTGCAGCCAGTCCGAGGTAACCCCCTTCACCCTCTCCCCTCGCGGGAATGATGACCAAGACCGGAGGCTGCGCTCCGCCTGCCAATTTGTGAGTTAGGTATTATGAAACCATCAGTTATTCGTTCGAATAGGAAAATCTATCATTTAAAATAATTACTTCATGAAGTTAAACAATAAAACGGAACTTTCAAAACTGAAGTAGATTCGCGGAAAAAGCGGGCTACAATAATTAGTATACAAACGCAAATAAAAAAAAAAAGTTTATTTGTAGAGATATAATTTATTTGATGTAAAAAACGTATATAAATGATGGAAATGAATTGATAGGTGATTAGATATTTATTTGATGTGCAATTAATATCTTTAATTATAATTTAATTTCGTCACATTCAACGCACACATACATGACACGGCAGAATTTCGGAAATGCGTCGTTTTCTAAAAACTAAAAATGCCAGAATTCACTCGTTCTTCATTCTCAATTCTTTGCCTCCACAGAAAGATAATAATAAAACATAAATAACTTCTTCTTTCTTCTTTTCGTGGGGTTAGTGACTAACCTGCTGTCAGAGTTTTAAACCCGCTAATGGGCTATGACTGGCTTGGCTATGACTTGGCTTCACATGCCGCCGTCGAGAAATTCTCTCAGGCCCGGTTTCCTCACGATGTTTGAGAAGAATAAGGTACTTACTATACATTTATAGGAATGCATTTTTATTGTACACATTTTACGAAAACAATGCGTCTTTGTTATAAGGGCAGCTTATGTAAACAGAAATAATTGTGTATCTACATAACAGTGATTGATAAAATTTATTTCAAATACTGTCACTAGGTTTGAATTAGCTCTTCCTCTTCCAATATAGCAGGTTTTTAACGGTTTCCTTAATTGAAATGACTTCGATATCCAAATTGTCTGCAAATAAACCATTTATTACATAAACGCGCCTTCCCGATGAGGTTCCCCATCGAGTTTCGACATAACGACGATACAACTAACTTTTAGTCAACATATAAATCAATCAATCAATCAATCAATCAAGTTTATTCGCATAATATGGGTTTACAAAGGTGTTACACAGGTACGGTTTCACCATATTCAGCTTATGTTAGCATGCAAATTATAATATAGTGTCATAATATTTAAACAATTAGATCATATCTTTAAAAATATAAATTATACATGATAGTCAATCCATTACAAATAGTCGTCATGATGTTAAAATAAAAGGTCAAATTCAATAAGAGTAAAATTATTAGATTAAATTAAGAATTATGCTGGGTAGATTACAATTATTTCAACGAAAAAATTAATTTGGATTACTATTAATTAATTATTAACAATGATTGAGTTACATTTTTTCTTCGAAGTACTCCTTAACTGAATAAATACCAACAATAAATACCAACTTCCACGTTTTTAACTTCCCAAATGCTAAACTTCATACAAACTTTTGTTTTACCCCCTTAGAGAATGATTTACAGATTCTCTCTGCAGCTGGTAATATAATCACTAAGTACTGCGTCATCATCATCGCCGTCATCTATTGAAGTCGACAGTTTCTAAATGTTCATTGAGCTGATCCATACCAGCTCACAACGAAGATTTAGAAACTCTTTGCCGCGTACAAATGGCACTCTTTGATAGAGGGGGACCGAGAAACATTCATCTTAGTCAAGTATACAACCTCATCATCACAATTCTTCAAACCAGTGACGGAGCTGAAAGTTTTTTCCTCCACACTGTTACGTGTGATCTAATAAATTGAGGACATCTCTAAACGACGCAACATTGGAGTAAGCAAATAGAATAGCCTGACACGGGTTACATTTTTAGATTGTTGCCATGTAAATATTTTCGATTAAATCTCCGGCTCTAAACTCGTGAAAGTAATGTAGACGAGTAAGTACTTACAGAAGTTTATGATTCCGCTGCGCACTCTATTAGTATGTTCTTACTGGCTCCAGGGTCAACTAGAACAGCTCTCCGGTGCCCCTTGCGACTCGTAAAATTGTTCGCGACTAAGGCCTCTTGTTCACGGCACGGTATCTTAACGGTACAGCAGCGTGTCGGCCGCTCCGTACAATAGTCGTGGGAGCTTCTATATGATAGTGCAAATCACCGGAGGAGACGGCGGCTAGATACGGCTCAGTTGTGTTTTTTCCGTGACAGGCTGCAGATTATCTTATTACGTGCAAAGAAAACTTAAAAAAGCTAAAAAAAACCAGCCACATGCGCATCGGACCACGCACAATGAAGGGTTCCGTTCTTAGCATGAATGTATACCAAGAGCAAACCCACTTTAGTGTGGCAGAGGTACCCAAACAAAATATTTTTCATGATTCTATTTTACCAGTTTGTTGGCGTGATTAATAAATGCCAAATACAACTGTCTAGTACTACTAAAAAGGAAAAGAAGGTTTTGGATAAATCCCATCCAAATGGGCTATAAATGTAAGTATATTCATCCACCACCATATCCATCCCTAACCATATTTTTGTTTATACTTCCGAGTCTAGTAGGTACTGACGAAGGAAATTGAATACAAATCATTTCTTAATTTGTGCACCATGAAGTTGTCAAATTCCCCGCTAAACTTCAAGTGGAGAACGTTCGGAAACTGACAATTTGCAAACACACAAAATTATTAAATGAATTAATTATAAAGCACAATATACATTGCGTTTGATGGAAATGAAGAGAAAGGCTAATTTTAATAAATGGTATTTATTAGTTAACATTATGATATTGTAAAACAAAAACGAAAGAAATATTTGATGGGGCAATTTTTATTGAATAATAACTATATTAAGTATATTTACTCGATTTATGCAATAATTTCATAATCCATAAAATACACAATTTTAACATTTATTACACCGACATAATAATATAGCATAATTTAACAAGAACATTTTAATAACATTCTACAGAGTAATAGCAATTACAATAAACTTATCTTATAATTCCGTTGCCGCTTATACCTCAGAGAGCTCCGTACCAGTCAACGTCTCGATCAAAAGTGACTACTGCCGGTCGGAACATTCCTTTTTATAGGCGGTGACAAACAAGCTTGACCTACTTAATTTTATCAAACTACCGACGATATTGTTTACACGTTTGAATTTAAAAATAATGAATTATTATTATACACAGTTTTACATGCCAATATGAAATACATAGTTATATACTAATTATGTAGATTTGAAACTAACACGTTCGTATTTTCACCTACTTCTAGTAACTAGAATTTTAAATAATTTATTATTTTTTTATAAAATACATGTTGTACTTGATTTAAATAAAATTTTAACTTACCGATATATATTTAATTGTGTTTCTGAATGTTACGACAAGCCAGCATAGACAAACTACCGCGTGAAGTCGGTCAGAATTACGAACTTCATTTACAAATTTAATTGGAATAATCGCGTAACAAAAAAAAAACAACTGTTGTGTTTTTTTGGAAGTCAGTTGTTTTTTTTTTGTAAAAATGATTTATTTTTCACTTTTTAGTTGTGGTTACTACCCCACAAAAATTCGAATACCATTACCTGCTATGTAAATAACAGGGACGGAGTCAAATAATATGTCGTCTACCTAAACTAAGTGGGAAAAATACGTAATTATTGAAGCTAACTCAAAAACTACGCAAGCTACGTTAATAAAATTTATATGGGACCACCTCTGAAGCGTGACCTACCAAACAAAAAAGAATGATCAAAATCGATTTATAATTGGAGGAATAATCGCGTAACATAAACACAAAAAAAACATACAAACGAATTGAGAACCTCCTCATTTTTGAAGAAGTCGGTTAAAAATACTAAACAAATGAGAACACGAGTTACGCCCGGATTCATGCACGAATACTAAATCAGCATTAGTAGGCGCGCTTGTGCGCTGGTTGCGGTGGTTCAAACGCGGGACTACGTGCTACGAGCTATGTGCTACGCGCTACGTGTTGCGATCTAAGTGCTACGCGCTACGAGATACGTGCTACGAGCTACTCGCTACGGGCTATGGGCTACGTGCCACCGCGTCTGGTGCTACGTAGCGCAGCTCGTAGCCTAGTTTACGCACCTTAACTGACGAACTACGGCAACCTTTTACAAAACAATCTTATTTCAAGAGCGTTTTGTTTCAAGCTGAAAATAACATTACTCATATTCGTACCACGAGCTTCATCTTTCAATATTGTTTTATTCCTGCTTAGTGCTGGAAAGAACTAATGATTGTCTATTGCCTGATATAGTAGAAAAGAAACAATGCTATACGAGCTGTATAGCGTTGCCCCTTTGGCGTCAATGTCATACTGCAAAGTAAATGCATGTATTGAAATGTTTTCAAAGATTATATGAAAAAAAATATGCTTTTGACGCTGCAGCAGGTCATCCTGTTTAATTTTGCCATTTGTAAGTTTGCCTAATCTCGCGTATTTTTAAAAATTGACGTGAAACGGATTGTAGTTTTTGATCGCTTGTCAGTTTGACTCTAGTGATGTTACTCAGTCATTAACGGTCAGGCACTCGATTGTCCCCATTATGTCATTTGAAAACTCAATTCGACTTGAATCTAAGGTGGAAGAACTATAGGGAGGTTTCCAACAGATTTGTGCGTTTGAAACGCACACAAAAAAAAACTTAAAAAAAAGTATCATAGCCAGATCCAAAATGCAGCAACCGTTCAATATGTATGGTATGTGTAGTAGTCACAGATATAGATAGACAATCTATATCTGTGGTAGTAGTACATTGGGGTATAAGTCAGTGGCATTCGGGTAAGATCGGCTTTGTTCGACTTTGTAAAGAGCGTTTTCTCCTACTCACATTCCACTCACAATCTGATAATCAATGACGATACGATGACGATTATGACAAATTACAAGTTATCAACTGACATCACTAACCCACAGATCATAATATGTATTTACAAACTCTGTGACTCTATACAATCTATTATTTTGCCAAGTAGAGCCAAGCCTCTAAGTCTAACTGCAATCTAACATCTGGCCGTTCCATTGAACTATTGCATGACACAACATTAAAGACCTGTGACTTACCATAAGCCCAAAGGAGTGTCTGTGCTTCGCCGACCGCGGACGTACATTTTGACAAAAGTTTGCAGAGTTAGGGCCTTGGCTCTACATTAGATCTCGACTTTGTAACAGTGATAACTTTATGCAAGTCTTGGCAACCTACTTTACATGTAATGTTTTTAGTGGGTACCTACTTATCTGGCAAATAAACAAGATAAGGGCGGGGAAAATAGCAAAGCGGGCAAGTCACTGGCAGATTGTTGGTCTGATACTAACAAATACTCGCAGCACTACTTGCTATACTCACTCGTGTGTACTTCCATTGTTACAGATCACACCAATGAGTCTCCACCGGCTCGATACACTAGTAAGTACATTACCCAGCGTCAGCGAGCTCCTGCGCGCCACTGACCCCACTGGCGCGCGCGCGCGCTTCTCCGGCAACCCGTGACTGATCTGGGGGCATGGCAGAGCCCCCGCCAAACCAAAAACAAAAAGCACTACCTACCTTTTCTCAAACCGTTTCGTCGTATTTTCAAACCCTCATAGCTTCGGCCTGGATAATGCTAGAGAGCTCAAATTCTCAGGATAAGATGTGACTACATCTTATCCTGAGAATAAGCAGACTTATAAAACACAATTTCACTGTCTAGTTTTTATACTTTGGACTTCCCGAAATACAGTATGTAAGGGTAAACACCGTTGTCACGCAAACCATGGGTAGTTGACTTTAAAAATAAAATTAAATGACCCAGTAACGAAAACATTTTTAAAGGTTAATATCCGACACCATCCGCAAACTCATACGTGCGCCGGAGAGACGTCGTCGGTCGCCGCCCGTCTTCTACCTACACGACACATGAATAAATACACTTCTTGTTCATAACCTGACCCTGCGATGTAACTTACCCTTCTTTTCCTGGCTTAGGACAGACCAAAATACCTAACTGGTAACGTTAGGTGTTGTGACGACCCTAGTTAGTTAGTAGCTACGCATCCTTTGAGTGGCCGTAAAGATAGTTTCACGATTTAGTACACGTTAATCAGGCAACAATTCTGACCTGAATTATCAACCTGAATAATTATCACTCTTATCACCCGCGATAGCGTAAAGTGCACTGTTAATTAGTGTAAGACATAATCACATAACTACAATTATTATTTAAGCACGAGAAATGAGCGGGCGGCGCTACGCGACCCCGCGACACGGCTTTACATTACGTGCGCTCGCTCGCTAGCGAAACAGCTGACTGACGAAAAGGTCGCGCGCTGGCGGCCGCCGGTCAGGTAACGTGCCGCGCAACCCCGCCCGCCCCCGCCAACTGTCGCCCGCAGTTTTGAGACGCAAGTTCGTTGCCCTTGTGAAACCAAACCACTGGTTTCAAGGATAACGGTGTTTACCCTAACACCCTGTATAAGTCGACACGAGTCGGAAATCATCTTACGCACGTGCATCATACAACGTTTTACTATTCATTATGCGAGGAAATAATAAAGTATACAACATTATTTTTTGTTTATGCTAAACCTGAAAAGGGGTCATTGTACTCATCATTTTGAACAACTTTTTCTATGGGACCAACCTTGAAATCGCAAAAAAAAATCAGCTGTTCCATACATTTATGTTCATTTAAATCGACAAAATGTATGGAAAAGCTGATTTTTTTTTGACCGGCCCGATATCTACCAGCGAAGACACAGTGCGGGGTGAGAGGAGCGGGACATTCTTTCACTTGAACACACTTTTTCGCACTGCCGACTTCGATACGTCGATACTTACTGCTGTGGTACGTTTGGTGCGTCGTGATCGTCATCCATATTCACTAATATCATCGGGGTAGAAATAACCATCAAATAGCCGTTATGTACGCAGTCTGTAAATCAAACTACAGTCACATTGAGCAAAAATTATTGCTAGCAGAGAGAGAGAGGGCTCGGCTTTTATTAACTTTTGGTTTGAATAAAATAAAATAATTAAATAAACCTAGCTAGGTAGGTACCTGAAAAACATTAACCTCTCTATATGGCAATAACTTTTTAACCCAGGGACCGATTAAAAAAAAAAAAAAAATTTATAATTTGATGCAAGGGAACCCATTGGAAGCACTCCCATGTCTGTGCAGCATTTGGCCCAAATCGGGAACAATAAAGTTGGAACTAGGCCAAGAAAGTTGGCCTTCAATATCTCCGTAACCAGAAGGTATGATCAGTTACAAAAACACGATCAATGGCGGGGAGTACAAGAGACCCTCGGCTGATTATTAACTTTTATATATTGGAAATCAGAAATTGTTATTGCAGTGGCAAATCGAGGCGGTATAAAAGAGTGTAATAATCAATGCACACGCGTTTCATGCGACGTTTTTCAACACACTTGCGAGGAAAAAAACTTAAAAAAAATAATACAAAAAAAAAAAACTATCACTAAACGTACCATGGCGGAGTCAAATCTATTTATTATTATTTACGCTCTTCTTCCCTACGTGAAATTGACATTTTTAATAATGATTACAAAAATGGTAACAAATATTTATGGAAAATTGCGGCTGGTTTTGTTTATTCCGCTAGCGACGCGCGCGCGGGTGTGAATAAAGGCACTGGTAATACCGCTGAACAGCCTATATAAAAATATAATAATGTTAATAATACATAATACGCAAATTGCTACGGAACCCTAACAGTGAAGAACTTAGGCACACAAATAATATGGCGGAGCGCAGCGCACAGCATTTTTCACTGTCAAACAAATATCAACGTTGCGTGCCTAAAAATAAAGTTGAGAATAAATAACCTGAGACGCGCGCCTCTTTCCGCTTAGACGCACTCTCGAGGTAATGGAAGTTTATTTATTTTCAACTTTATTTCAAATGGTGCAGGGTCAATATTTATTAAACGTAACCCCATGCGAAAAGTAAGTGAGTCAAAATTATAGTTTAAGTTTTATTATTAATCACAATTCGAAAGTCATAAAGTTCATAACTAAATACACGTGAAGCACGCGCGGTCGGCACGCTTCACCTGGCGAGCCGCGCGAGTAGTGCGGCCCCGGCGCCGGCCGCCAGGGCAAGTAGCGCGCCTTGGGGCCGCGGCGCGCCCGCGCTCAGCCGGCGCATGCGTAGTGCCGCCTCCGTGTCGTGCATGGTGGCGTTCACCAGGTCTACGTACTGGTACAGCGACGTGAACACGCTGCTGGCACCCTCCGCCAGATCCGCGTGTTCCACGGCGCACTGCAGCGGGCCCATGGAGGTGACGCCCACCTGCGTGCCGCGGTATAGTACGGGCCCGCCCGAATCGCCCGAGCACACGCCCCTCCCGCCGCCCTCGCGCGTCGCGCTCTCACCGCACACGCAATGCTCCCACGAGCTGCGCTCGCAGAACACCAGCTGCAGCCGCACCTCGAACAGCTGCTCGCCCAGTGACGACGCCTCCGTGCGCCCGAACCCCAGCACCTGCCGACAAAACACAAAGCTCAACAGATACGAGACTCACTGCTCTCATTGCATGCTCGCTGCAGTCTTGGATACCGATCCGGCCGAGTCTATAAAATCGAGAGCGACACGGCTTCCGGAAATTCTGACGACATTGAACTGGGATCACACGCCAGTCCTACAGTCCTACAGCAACTGATTGTAACCGTTTGAACAGCGAGAAGTTGTCGTGCAGTGTGTTCCCAACTGGAAAATATTATCGTTCAGTTCAGCGCCGTGTGAGTACCCACATGTACAAAGTATGGCTGCATTAACGGGAGTAGGTATTACTGTCACCTGCACTTCGTGGCCTCTGAGGTTCTCGAGGTTATACAGGTGCAAGGCGACCAGGGGCTCCAGCGCGGGCGAGGTGGCAAGCTTCATGGCGGTGCGTGTGCGCACCAGCCCCACGTCGTGGTGCAGTTGCGTCACGTCCACGCCGCGGCCCTCGTCCTCTTTTAGGACCTCGTAGCTGAACACACAAGCAGGAGTGAGAGGCGCGTCCACGCGCCTCGCGGCTTCGCAAGCACCATAGCTGGCACCTACCCGGGGTGGCGGTACAGGTAGCTGACGGGGGACACGTTGCCGTCGGGTGAGGAGGGGCGGCGCGAGTTGTACTTGACGTAGGCTATCTGCGTCGATACGCAGTGTGCGGCCGTGAGCGCCCAGTAAGGAGCCACCACGGCTGCCGAGCAGCGCGTCGACCAGTAGCGGTCCAACAGCGCGCACGCCGTCGGGAACGTACTCAGCGGCGTGGGCGCGCCACCAAACACGCGCCGTGAGTCACCTGCGCGCCGCCCCCCCACCTCCCCCGCCATGCTGCGGTAGAACCCGTACCGGCTGCCGCCCGCCGAGCACGCGCTCACCACACACGCAAGCACCAGCCCCACCCGCAATGTTGCGGTTAACATTTCGAGCTCGACTCACGACGACTTTGTCAGCGCCTGACATATTCTGTCACCCCTACATGTATATGGCCTGTGGCAGCCACCATATAGCAACGAGATTATGAGCACTGTGATGCGAACTCAGAGGTAAAATAACTGTGAAAGGGCAGTACCGCCTACGATGGAATTAGTAAGTACTATTTAAGGCGTATCACGAAATCTCGCCGTTATACTCGTCATTATGAACAACCTTCATTATTGGACCAACCCTGAAATCGCTCACGTTCAGTGACATTTGACATTTCGGAGACCTCACGTTACACTAGTGCCTCTAGCGGCGAATTCATACGCGTTAGCCCTCATTGGTACTTGCAAAGAGTACCTATTTAGCTAAAGTTACCCAATTAACTCCCATAACAATTCCAAGTAGGTAACATCGATAGGAATACCAAAAAGCTCCCGAGTTACCTACTTTGCTAATCCAACAAAGCACGTAGCTGTACTGACAGTTGTGCTTATGTTATAATTTTATTGCATGTCAAGTTAATTCGTTACAGTTACCGATTAAATTGATTTATATTAGCAGACTAGATTGGTTCCTAGCTATTGGTGCCGATTCTCTTGTCACAAATTCTCTAAACTAAACTAAAAATCACTATTTAGTTTATTCCTGTCAAACGACGAGGGACCCTTTTTTTTCGCATAATGTATTTTTTCCTAAAATTCTTTGGCATAACGATTTTCGCATATTTTTTTTTGGTCTAATAATGATTTGCCATATTTTTTTTGGTTCCCTATCCATTTGCATAAAATTTTAAGACCTAATATAACTTAACATAATTTTGTTTGGCATAATTATATTTTCGCATAATATATGTAAAGAAAATATATTTTCTTTTATAATAATATCTGCGCTACTAGCGCCATTACAGCGGCAGACCACAATGTCGTCAGCCTTTATTTAATCTGTGGTCGAGAACCATTGTTAAACTTAAAAACTATAAAGTTCAGTACTTGTTGGGAGGAATTGATACTCTAATTAATAGCATTAAATGTCGTTTCTTTAATTACAGGTAAGGTTTTTATAATTCACTAAATGTTATTGAATGTTTTGTAATCGGTGTAACAAACATTATGAATAACAAACAAAACTTTAATTACAGAGAAAGAAACTCAATTGTGTTTGATTGACGGTATCACCTCACATAATCAGCAAATACGCCTTATAAAACGACATTTCTTGTCAAGAAAATGGAGAAGCTAAAATTTGTATTCAAATCAAAAGCTACAAAAGACGGAAAATCAACGTACATCGCCATAACCTCAATTATTACACAAGATGAAAAAGTTTTTCTGATCCCGGAAGAGTATGAGGCAGCGTCACTTCACAAACATATTCTCACCTCAAAAGCATACAATACTGTGCGAAATACACTAAAGAAAAGACATCAAACTAGAAGTGTTTGGATAAAGTTGACAGCGGACATGACAAAAGCATACTTCGATGAAGATGAAAATATGGTATTTGAGAATCAATACCTAGAGGAAGTTACCCAAGAACAATTAGGAACTATCAACAAAAACGATTCAGAGGACCACATGGTGAAAATTTTGGAAAAATTAGTTGAAAGTCAACAAAGAAAAGAAAAACAAAGTGTAAAAAAGTTAGCAGACAGATTTGTAATAGAAAAATTTGATGGCAAGAATGTTAGTGCATGTCAATGGATGGAAGTTTTTGAAAAGGAATGTGCAAGATTTGATATAATAGAAAATGAAGAGAAAATTGAAATCTTTAGATTATTTCTAGAAAAATCATGTACTGATTGGTACGCTTCCATGATGATGAAACATAGTTTGCAATCAAAATGGTCAGAATGGAAATTAAACTTTGTAGAAACCTTTGCAAATAAGGGTTGGGCTAGTAGCAAATATGCTTTAGCATTCAAATATCAATCAGGCTCTTTATTGGAATATTCCATTAAAAAGGAAAAACTTCTACTTGAAGTAAGAAAGACAATTGATCAAGGGACCTTGATTGATCTAATTGCTGCCGGTTTGCCAGACTTTATAACGGATAGGATCAACAAAGAAGAAATTTTGGAAACAAAAGATTTATTTAATGAAGTCGGTAAATTAGAACATCTGATTATCAAGAAAAAGTTTATGAAAAAGAAAGATGATACTAAGCCATTGAAAGATAAGATGCAAAAATGTAGTATTTGTGAAAAGCTAAAGAAAGGAATACGCTATCACTCAGAAGATTCATGCTGGTTTAAAACAAAAGAAAATGAAAAGAAACAAATCAAACTCATTAATAATTCCGAATTGGAATGTGAATTGCAGTGTGAAGACCCAAAAAACTAATAGTGCCGCCATTAATTAAAGTAAGGTTAGTATTGAATAAGAATCTTGAAGTATTTGGAATCTATGATTCAGGCTCAAACGTGTCTTTGATAAATTCAAGGCTACTGAAATGTAAGCAAAAATCATCAGGTAATTACAACAATACTAATTTAAAAACAATTAATGGCGTTAAAAAAGCAAGTGGTATAATTACACTTGATATAAATATTTTTAATGTAGAAAAAGAAACTGATGTCTTTGTAATTGATCAAGAAAATTTTGATTATGATTTTTTAATCGGACTTGACTGTATAAAAAAATTCTACTTGATTCAAAATGAAAACTTAGAAATCAGTCAAAAAGTTCCAATACCAAGAAACGAAATTAAAATTACAGAGACAAACATTCCTAAAAAAATGGAAAGTATAAAATCAAAAAAAAATAAGGAATTTGTTTCTAAGGAAACAAAAAGTTTAAAGAATGACAACATTTCTAAGGAAATAAAAAATGAAAGTATTACAATGGATATAAAATCTGAAAATTCACAAAACAATGGAATAAACCTTATAAACTTTAACGAAAACTTCAACAAAGAAAATTACAATATTTGCATAAACCATTTAGACCATGACAAACAAGCAATAATTGACGACTTAATAATAAACAATAAATCTGTTTTTGCAAAAGATAAGTATGACATTGGCACGGTAAAGGATTATGAAGCACACATTGATTTAATCGTGGAAAAATATTGCAGTAAAAGACCGTATCGTTGCACAGTCGAAGATAAAAAGGAAATTGAACAACAGATTGCACAATTATTTAAAAAAAAAATGATAGAAGAGTCATATAGTCCATTTGCAGCTCCAGTAACATTAGCTTATAAAAAAGATGAAAATACAAGATCAAGATTGTGCATAGATTTTCGAGACCTGAACAAAATTGTCGTGCCACAATCACAACCATTTCCACTTATTGAGGATCTAATAATAAAAACAAGAGATTGTGAATATTTCTCCACATTAGACATAAACTCAGCATTTTGGTCAATACCTCTACGTGTGACTGATAGACACAAAACTGCATTTGTCACACAAGAAGGTCATTTCCAGTGGACTTGTTTGCCATTTGGTTTGAAAACCTCGCCAGCTATATTTCAGAGAATAATGTGCAATATTATAAGAAAACACAAACTTGCAGAGTTCACAGTCAATTTCATCGATGATATTTTAATATTTTCCAAAACCTTCTCTGATCATGTCAGCCATCTAAAACAGCTGTTTCAAGCAATTAAAAGTGAAGGATTAAGACTAAAATTTTCAAAATGTACATTTGCAGCAGACTCAGTAAAATATCTGGGTCACATAATACGGAATAATTCAGTTAGACCAATGAAAGATAACTTGATATCAATTAAGAATTTTCCAACACCAAAAACACAAAAAAATGTGAGACAATTTTTAGGAAAGATAAATTTTTATCATAAATATGTACCAAAAATAGCAATAAAATTGGAACCATTGCACAACTTATTGAGGAAAGGACAAGCCTTCGATTGGACTAAAGCATGCCAAGAATCATTTGATGAAATGAAACAAATATTATGTTCACAACCAGTACTAACTATTTTTGATCCAAAATTACCTATACATATATACACAGATGCCAGTATACTGGGAGTGGGGGCTGTCCTAAAACAGCTGCAAGAAAACAAGGAAGAAAAACCAGTAGCATACTTCTCAAAAAAATTGAATGAAGTTCAAAAAAGGAAGAAGGCTATATATCTGGAATGCCTTGCAATAAAAGAATGTGTAAAGTATTGGCAACATCTATTAATAGGTAGGAAATTCATTGTTTTCTCAGATCACAAGCCGTTGGAAAATATGAACATAAAATCAAGAACTGATGAAGAACTAGGAGATTTAACATACTACTTATCACAATATGATTTTGAAATAAAATATTCTCCAGGAAGATACAACTTAGAAGCAGATTCCCTGAGCAGGAATCCAGTCTTAGATGCCAATGAAAATCAGGAGGAACAATTAAAAGTGGTAAACTTAATACAACTAAAAGATATCTTAGAAGATCAAGAAAAAAACGAATATATACAGTCTAGAAAAGAAAAGTTAAAATCAGACCACAATGTTTATTATAAAAAAGTTAAGAAAAAAGATAAGATAATTCTCTCTGAAAAATTTAGTATGGAATTCATTAAAAGAGTACATACGGACCAAGGTCACCTGGGAATAAATCAAATGCAAAAAACAATAAGTTCACTATATACAGCAGAAAACTTAACAAAGAATATTAAAAAAACCTGTAAAGATTGTACAGTATGTATAAAAAACAAATCAAGAGGACAAAACAAGTTTGGAATGATGTCACACTTGGGCCCAGCCACAAAACCTTTTGAGATATGTTCTATTGATACAATAGGAGGTTTTGGAGGCTCCCGGTCCACAAAAAAGTACTTGCACCTGTTATCAGATCATTTCACAAGGTACGCATTTATTTTGACATCTAAAACACAAAATGCTAATGATTTTATTAAACTAGTGAAGAACACAGCAGAATCAGATGACATTGGTATGATTCTCTCGGATCAATATCCAGGAATTAATTCTAGGGAATTCAAAAAATTTTTAGAAGAAAAAAATATTCCAATAATTTTTACAGCAGTGAATTCACCCTTTTCGAATGGTTTAAATGAAAGATTAAATCAAACATTGGTTAATAGAATTAGATGCAAAATTAACGAAAATGATACCAAAGTAGCATGGACAACCATAGCACAAAGTTGTGTAAAAAAGTACAACGAAACTGAGCATACTGTCACGGGATTCGCTCCTACGTATCTACTAAATGGTACTGATGTTACAATTTTGCCAAACGAGCTAAAACCAAAGAAGACAGAGACTGATTGGATGAAAGACAGGGAAAAAGCTCTAGCAAATACACTTCAGTCACACAATTACAACAAGACACTTTACGATAAAAATCGTAAACACTTCGACTTCAAAGTCGGCGATATGGTGTTTGTGGATAATGGAAACAAGCTGAATAGGAAAAAGTTGGACGAATTAAGAATTGGACCTTATAGAATCGTGGAAAAATTATCAAACACGATTTACAGGATTAACACTGGTCATAATAAACCAGAGTCAAACTTTTTCCACATCTCGAAATTGGCACCAGCCCCAATACCTGACGAAGAAGACCAGGAATAGTATACCAAAGGAACTATAACTTATATGATATTAGATTATCTTAACATTTTGTAAATATTACCTTTCCCAGGGGGGGTGATGTAAAGAAAATATATTTTCTTTTATAATAATATCTGCGCTACTAGCGCCATTACAGCGGCAGACCACAATGTCGTCAGCCTTTATTTAATCTGTGGTCGAGAACCATTGTTAAACTTAAAAACTATAAAGTTCAGTACTTGTTGGGAGGAATTGATACTCTAATTAATAGCATTAAATGTCGTTTCTTTAATTACAGGTAAGGTTTTTATAATTCACTAAATGTTATTGAATGTTTTGTAATCGGTGTAACAAACATTATGAATAACAAACAAAACTTTAATTACAGAGAAAGAAACTCAATTGTGTTTGATTGACGGTATCACCTCACATAATCAGCAAATACGCCTTATATATAATTACGCATAACAGCTTACACATAATTTTTTTAAGCATAATTTCTCTAACCATAATAATGATTAAGCATAATATTCTAAAGCATAAGTTTATTAAGCATAAAGTTCTATAGCATAACTTTTCTAGGCATAATATCCTAAAACATAAATTTATTTACGCATAATGATATTAAAACGGATCTCTGCCTTTTCGCCGAAAATTGTTTGCCAGATTTTCACTTGGCAACTAAGTTTCGCAGAATTTTATTTTGCCGAATAATCATTTGCCAAATTATCATATAATTTTGTTTTATTTCCCAACCTCACATTTACCAACTGTAGGCTTGGTCTGCTTTTCATAATGACACTTTTTTAAATACCAACTTTCAAGTAGAGTTCAATTAAAATGAGTGAATGTATTGAAGAGTGCTCAGTGAGTGAGTGTTTTTTACTTTATCTTTAATGTGACCTAACCTAACTTAACTGTTTCTTTTTACAAAAGCGATTCGCTTCTAGCACTTCGCCGGCCGCTGCCGCGGCACGCTCGCTTCGCTCGCTCGGCTCGTGCGTTGTTTGTCATACTCTAACCTAACCTAACCTATCGTTACCTAAGATTGAAATGTTTGACAAATGATAAATGTCCCAAACGTTTTGTGTCATTATAATAATCAGCTTAACAATAATTCTACCAAATGAAACGTTGTCATACAAAAATTTGCTAATCGTTAGTTGTCAAAGTGAAACATCGGCGAAACGTTGGTTGGCAAGTGATAATCTGCCAAACAATTTTCGGCGAAAAGGCAGGATACTATATCAATTGTATGCCTAAATATTATTATGCTAATAGCCATTAGGCTTACTAACGTTATGCTAATAGTCATTAGGCCTACTAACGTTATGCGAATCAAAGGATGGTGGGCGAAAGTGGTCCCAGCACGGCCAGCCAGTACGTGTGCATTACTTAAAAGAGCAGATTAAACTGAACATTTTTTACTATGACACCATCAAAATCTGTCCCGGAGGAACCGAGCTACGTGCATCTAAAGTATTTTTCTCTGTCCGCGGCTTAGCTCAAACACTGTTAGTACTAGACAGCTGTTATCTGGCATGGATAGACATATTAATCACGCCGACAAAGCGGTAATATAAAATCGAAAAAATTATCTCTTTTTAGGGTACCTCCCCTACAAGTAAAGTGGGGATGGTGTTTTTTTTCTTCTCTATCCCATGGTGTGGGGTGTCGTTGGAAAGGCCGTTTGAAAATATTGTGAGTCTGTGAAAACCATTTTCGGATTCAGGGATCCGTTTATGAAATATTAAGCTTTTAAGTGCTATCTGAGTGGGCGAAAGTGGTCCCAGCACGGCCAGCCAGTACGTGTGCATTACTTAAAAGAGCAGATTAAACTGAACATTTTTTACTATGACACCATCAAAATCTGTCCCGGAGGAACCGAGCTACGTGCATCTAAAGTATTTTTCTCTTTCCGCGGCTTAGCTCAAACACTGTTAGTACTAGACAGCTGTTATCTGGCATGGATAGACATATTAATCACGCTGACAAAGCAGTAATATAAAATCACGAAAATCATCTTTTTTTAGGGTACCTCCCCTACAAGTAAAGTGGGGATGGTGTTTTTTTTTCTTCTCTATCCCATGGTGTGGGGTGTCGTTGGAAAGGCCGTTTGAAAATATTGTGAGTCTGTGAAAACCATTTTCGGATTCAGGGATCCGTTTACGAAATATTCAGCTTTTAAGTGCTATCTGAGTGGGCGAGAGTGGTCCCAGCACGGCCAGCCACCACGTGTGAATTACATAAAAGGGCAGATAACACTGAACATTTTATACTATGACACCATTAAAATCTGTCCCGGAAGAACCGAGCTACATGCATCTGAAGTATTTTTCATATAATTAATATCACACCTAACCTAACCTAACTTATTCAGCACGGCCAGCCAGTACGTGTGCATTACTTAAAAGAGCAGATTAAACTGAACATTTTTTACTATGACACCATCAAAATCTGTCCCGGAGGAACCGAGCTACGTGCATCTAAAGTATTTTTCTCTGTCCGCGGCTTAGCTCAAACACTGTTAGTACTAGACAGCTGTTATCTGGCATGGATAGACATATTAATCACGCCGACAAAGCGGTAATATAAAATCGAAAAAATTATCTTTTTTTAGGGTACCTCCCCTACAAGTAAAGTGGGGATGGTGTTTTTTTTTCTTCTCTATCCCATGGTGTGGGGTGTCGTTGGAAAGGCCCTTTTAAAATATTGTGAGTCTGTGAAAACCATTTTCGGATTCAGGGATCCGTTTACGAAATATTAAGCTTTTAAGTGCTATCTGAGTGGGCGAGGGTGGTCCCAGCACGGCCAGCCACTACGTGTGAATTACTTAAAAGAGCAGATTAAACTGAACATTTTTTACTATGACACCATCAAAATCTGTCCCGGAGGAACCGAGCTACGTGCATCTAAAGTATTTTTCTCTGTCCGCGGCTTAGCTCAAACACTGTTAGTACTAGACAGCTGTTATCTGGCATGGATAGACATATTAATCACGCCGACAAAGCGGTAATATAAAATCGAAAAAATTATCTCTTTTTAGGGTACCTCCCCTACAAGTAAAGTGGGGATGGTGTTTTTTTTCTTCTCTATCCCATGGTGTGGGGTGTCGTTGGAAAGGCCGTTTGAAAATATTGTGAGTCTGTGAAAACCATTTTCGGATTCAGGGATCCGTTTATGAAATATTAAGCTTTTAAGTGCTATCTGAGTGGGCGAAAGTGGTCCCAGCACGGCCAGCCAGTACGTGTGCATTACTTAAAAGAGCAGATTAAACTGAACATTTTTTACTATGACACCATCAAAATCTGTCCCGGAGGAACCGAGCTACGTGCATCTAAAGTATTTTTCTCTTTCCGCGGCTTAGCTCAAACACTGTTAGTACTAGACAGCTGTTATCTGGCATGGATAGACATATTAATCACGCTGACAAAGCAGTAATATAAAATCGAAAAAATTATCTCTTTTTAGGGTACCTCCCCTACAAGTAAAGTGGGGATGGTGTTTTTTTTCTTCTCTATCCCATGGTGTGGGGTGTCGTTGGAAAGGCCGTTTGAAAATATTGTGAGTCTGTGAAAACCATTTTCGGATTCAGGGATCCGTTTATGAAATATAAAGCTTTTAAGTGCTATCTGAGTGGGCGAAAGTGGTCCCAGCACGGCCAGCCAGTACGTGTGCATTACTTAAAAGAGCAGATTAAACTGAACATTTTTTACTATGCCACCATCAAAATCTGTCCCGGAGGAACCGAGCTACGTGCATCTAAAGTATTTTTCTCTTTCCGCGGCTTAGCTCAAACACTGTTAGTACTAGACAGCTGTTATCTGGCATGGATAGACATATTAATCACGCTGACAAAGCAGTAATATAAAATCACGAAAATCATCTTTTTTTAGGGTACCTCCCCTACAAGTAAAGTGGGGATGGTGTTTTTTTTTCTTCTCTATCCCATGGTGTGGGGTGTCGTTGGAAAGGCCGTTTGAAAATATTGTGAGTCTGTGAAAACCATTTTCGGATTCAGGGATCCGTTTACGAAATATTCAGCTTTTAAGTGCTATCTGAGTGGGCGAGAGTGGTCCCAGCACGGCCAGCCACCACGTGTGAATTACATAAAAGGGCAGATAACACTGAACATTTTATACTATGACACCATTAAAATCTGTCCCGGAGGAACCGAGCTACATGCATCTGAAGTATTTTTCATATAATTAATATCACACCTAACCTAACCTAACTTATTCAGCACGGCCAGCCAGTACGTGTGCATTACTTAAAAGAGCAGATTAAACTGAACATTTTTTACTATGACACCATCAAAATCTGTCCCGGAGGAACCGAGCTACGTGCATCTAAAGTATTTTTCTCTGTCCGCGGCTTAGCTCAAACACTGTTAGTACTAGACAGCTGTTATCTGGCATGGATAGACATATTAATCACGCCGACAAAGCGGTAATATAAAATCGAAAAAATTATCTCTTTTTAGGGTACCTCCCCTACAAGTAAAGTGGGGATGGTGTTTTTTTTCTTCTCTATCCCATGGTGTGGGGTGTCGTTGGAAAGGCCGTTTGAAAATATTGTGAGTCTGTGAAAACCATTTTCGGATTCAGGGATCCGTTTATGAAATATTAAGCTTTTAAGTGCTATCTGAGTGGGCGAGAGTGGTCCCAGCACGGCCAGCCACTACGTGTGAATTACTTAAAAGAGCAGATTAAACTGAACATTTTTTACTATGACACCATCAAAATCTGTCCCGGAGGAACCGAGCTACGTGCATCTAAAGTATTTTTCTCTGTCCGCGGCTTAGCTCAAACACTGTTAGTACTAGACAGCCGTTATCTGGCATGGATAGACATATTAATCACGCCGACAAAGCGGTAATATAAAATCGAAAAAATTATCTCTTTTTAGGGTACCTCCCCTACAAGTAAAGTGGGGATGGTGTTTTTTTTTCTTCTCTATCCCATGGTGTGGGGTGTCGTTGGAAAGGCCCTTTTAAAATATTGTGAGTCTGTGAAAACCATTTTCGGATTCAGGGATCCGTTTACGAAATATTAAGCTTTTAAGTGCTATCTGAGTGGGCGAGAGCGGTCCCAGCACGGCCAGCCATGGCGTGGGCGTGGTGGAGAACGTGTTTTTTAAGAACTCTAGGATAAATTCATACCAACTCCTGCCTACTGAAGCCTTCATTGCGCGTGGTCCGACACGCGCTTGGCCGTTTTTAATCGAATGATTTAATAATACTAAAAAGCTGATAAAACAATGTAACATTCGGAAAAACATTGAAAAATACATGGACAAAAGCTTCGCGTTCACAAGTTTCCTTTCCAACATGAGCTAGCGTTGGTCCGGCTTGGCGCAGACCTTCGCTTTCTTGTATAGGGTACCGTAGAGTCTTTATCCAGATATACTTTTAGCATGCAACCTCCGCGAGTTTCATTTTTGATGGCATGAATACGACAAATATTTCAGTGTTCCGACTCACACCTACGCCGGTGGTCGCGGGAACGTAAAAATCTTCCGCAACCCCCGACTGGTGCCGGCCGCCGCTGCGGGCCTCCTCGGGTCAGGGGGGGGAGTGAGGTGTTTGACTCCCCCCGTGACGCCTAAGAGGGGTGCACGTGGAACACTACGCGCCGCCACCTCGGGTCCTGATGTTTGGGGGGCGACGGACGTCCCCGAGTCCGTCACCCCTGGACCCATTTAGGGGGGCTGGAAGAGGGCGTTATCCGCCCTCCGCCGACGCCCGGTGCGTCTGCTGCGGGCCGGGTGAGTGGACGAGATAACCTGAACCTAACCTGACCTAACATTGTCAGAACTGAATAACCCTAGGACAGATTTTGATGTGCCTTGACCTGAGTAAAGGGAGAAGTAATGTCTTCAAAACTACAGTGGTTTTGTCTGTGGCTGTCGTGGGACCAGCTCCCATATATTCTTGACTACCGGCCGTCAGGTCAGCCGCCCAGATCGGCGCCCCGTAAAGAACCATCGACCGCACGATCCCCACATAGAGCCGCCTACAAGCGGCGCTTCCCGAGCCAGGCCTCGGGTAACCTAACCTAACCTTTTTTTTTATGTTCCCGGGGTGGAAAATCCTCATGGATGTCCTCCGCCATGGGGCGGGCGGAGGGGTCTATATATTTTAAAGCGGTCTGTCAGAGTAGTAAGAGTCTTACTGACTAAAAACCACCTCGGTGTTCCTTTCTCACACTTGCACCGGGGATCATGGGAACTAGTGCGCCTTCCACAATCCTCGGCTAGTGCCGGCCCGCGTCTGCGGGGGGGGTGAGGTGTACTCCCTCCGCAACGCCAATAGGGGCGCGCGCGGAACACTATGCGCCACCGCCTCGGGTCCAGTTATACGGGGGGGGGGGCGACAGACGTCCCCAAGTCCGCCGTCCCTCTGGACCCGTTTAGTGGGGCTGGTAGAGGGCGTTCTCCGACCTCCGCCGACGACCGGAACGTCTGCTGCGGGTCGGGAGAGTGGTCTCGACCTCCCTCAACCTCTCCGCAGCCTCCTCCTGTGAGATGACCGTTTCACAGAAGGAGATCACCGTATCCCACGACTCTGCGCTCCCTAGCATCGCGCTAGCGACGGCCGGCAGGTCGGTTCCCACTTCTGTCACAATAGGTCTAACCTAACCTAACCTGACCAAACCTAACCTAACCTGACCTAACATTGTCAGAACTGAATAACCCTGGGACAGATTTTGATGAGCCTTGGCCTGAGTAAAGGGAGAAGTAATGTCTTCAAAACTACAGTGGTTTTATCTGTGGGCGTCGTGGGACCAGCTCCCATATATTCTTGCCCACCATCCTTTATGCCAAAACAAATTAGTCTTTAAGATGATTATGCCAACATAAAATGTATGCCTAAAAAAATTATGCCGAAGTATTATCATGCCAAAACAAATTGTGCCAAAATCGTTATGCCGAAGTATATTAGGACAAAGAACATTATGCGAAAAGAAGGGATCCCATTTTTTTTGCTATGATTTTTTTTGTCATAATTATTTTGTTGCATAATTTGTTTTGCCATAATTTGAATCCGAATAATGTTACTAGGCGTAATCACTATTAGCATAATAGTGTTAAGGCATAAAAAAATATTTGAATAACGGACACAAAGTTAAGTTGTTTTTACGTAGTTATTATAAAATTAATGTTAGGTGGTTTAGGTGGGTCTACCCTTTATAGCAGAACTTTTTATGTCATAATATTATTTTGCATAACAGCGCATAGCATAAACTTCATTTCGCAGAAAAGCGTTTGGCATACACTCATTTATAATACATTAAAAACGCATAATTTTGTAATCCAGAATTATCTTTAGGCATAAATTTCATATCCATAATAATTAAAAAGTAGAACCATCATATTGCAGAAAGTTCACTGTCAGAATCGTCTTTTGGCATACATTTCATATCGATAATCATTAAAAGGTAGAACTATCATATCTCAGAAAGTTTACAGTTAGAATCATCTTTTGGCATACTTGTCATATCATTTCTGCGAGCAACTTGAAAGTAGCGCTCGCCGGCCGCTGCCGCGGCACCGCTCGCTACGCTCGCTCGGCTCGCGCGCGGTTGGTCACAGTTTTAACCTAACCTAACCTAACCTATTTCACTCAGTTCAAAATGAGTGGAGTCGGTTTTGCAGCGATAAGTTCTGCCATCTTCTTAATATGCCAAGTGAAATTATTCCAAATAATCGTGGCTCTAAATAAACGTTATGTGAAACGAAATTATGCGAAATTAAGCTTTGCCAAAAGTAATTATGCCAAATAAAATTCTGTCATCTTAAAAGTATGCCTTTGTAAATTCGGACCTATAAACATTCGGCCAAACAATAATTATATTAAATGATTTTTATGCCATATATACATTCGTTTAAAGAAGATTATGCCAAGTGTGTTATGCCAAATAAATTTCGGAGCATCAAAATTCTGCCAGATAGAGGGAACCCGTTTAGGGTCTACCCTTTATAGCAGAACTTTTTATGTCATAATATTATTTTGCATAACAGCGCATAGCATAAACTTCATTTCGCAGAAAAGCGTTTGGCATACACTCATTTATAATACATTAAAAACGCATAATTTTGTAATCCAGAATCATCTTTAGGCATAAATTTCATATCCATAATAATTAAAAAGTAGAACCATCATATTGCAGAAAGTTCACTGTCAGAATCGTCTTTTGGCATACATTTCATATCGATAATCATTAAAAGGTAGAACTATCATATCTCAGAAAGTTTACAGTTAGAATCATCTTTTGGCATACTTGTCATATCATTTCTGCGAGCAACTTGAAAGTAGCGCTCGCCGGCCGCTGCCGCGGCACCGCTCGCTACGCTCGCTCGGCTCGCGCGCGGTTGGTCACAGTTTTAACCTAACCTAACCTAACCTATTTCACTCAGTTCAAAATGAGTGGAGTCGGTTTTGCAGCGATAAGTTCTGCCATCTTCTTAATATGCCAAGTGAAATTATTCCAAATAATCGTGGCTCTAAATAAACGTTATGTGAAACGAAATTATGCGAAATTAAGCTTTGCCAAAAGTAATTATGCCAAATAAAATTCTGTCATCTTAAAAGTATGCCTTTGTAAATTCGGACCTATAAACATTCGGCCAAACAATAATTATATTAAATGATTTTTATGCCATATATACATTCGTTTAAAGAAGATTATGCCAAGTGTGTTATGCCAAATAAATTTCGGAGCATCAAAATTCTGCCAGATAGAGGGAACCCCTAACGATTAGCAAATTTTTGTATGACAACGTTTCATTTGGTAGAATTATTGTTAAGCTGATTATTATAATGACACAAAACGTTTGGGACATTTATCATTTGTCAAACATTTCAATCTTAGGTAACGATAGGTTAGGTTAGGTTAGAGTATGACAAACAACGCACGAGCCGAGCGAGCGAAGCGAGCGTGCCGCGGCAGCGGCCGGCGAAGTGCTAGAAGCGAATCGCTTTTGTAAAAAGAAACAGTTAAGTTAGGTTAGGTCACATTAAAGATAAAGTAAAAAACACTCACTCACTGAGCACTCTTCAATACATTCACTCATTTTAATTGAACTCTACTTGAAAGTTGGTATTTAAAAAAGTGTCATTATGAAAAGCAGACCAAGCCTACAGTTGGTAAATGTGAGGTTGGGAAATAAAACAAAATTATATGATAATTTGGCAAATGATTATTCGGCAAAATAAAATTCTGCGAAACTTAGTTGCCAAGTGAAAATCTGGCAAACAATTTTCGGCGAAAAGGCAGAGATCCGTTTTAATATCATTATGCGTAAATAAATTTATGTTTTAGGATATTATGCCTAGAAAAGTTATGCTATAGAACTTTATGCTTAATAAACTTAGGGTCTACCCTTTATAGCAGAACTTTTTATGTCATAATATTATTTTGCATAACAGCGCATAGCATAAACTTCATTTCGCAGAAAATCGTTTGGCATACACTCATTTAAAATACATTAAAAACGCATAATTTTGTAATTCAGAATCATCTTTAGGCATAAATTTCATATCCATAATAATTAAAAAGTAGAACCATCATATTGCAGAAAGTTCACTGTCAGAATCGTCTTTTGGCATACATTTCATATCGATAATCATTAAAAGGTAGAACTATCATATCTCAGAAAGTTTACAGTTAGAATCATCTTTTGGCATACTTTTCATATCATTTCTGCGAGCAACTTGAAAGTAGCGCTCGCCGGCCGCTGCCGCGGCACCGCTCGCTACGCTCGCTCGGCTCGCGCGCGGTTGTTCACAGTTTTAACCTAACCTAACCTAACCTAACCTATTTCCAAAAAATATTCCAAATGAAATTCTGCCATCTTCTTAATATGCCAAGTGAAATTATTCCAAATAATCGTCGCTCTAAATAAACGTTATGTGAAACGAAATTATGCGAAATTAAGCTTTGCCAAAAGTAATTATGCCAAATAAAATTCTGTCATCTTAAAAGTATGCCTTTGTAAATTCGGACATATAAACATTCGGCCAAACAATAATTATATTAAATGATTTTTATGCCATATATATATTCGTTTAAAGAAGATTATGCCAAGTGTGTTATGCCAAATAAATTTCGGAGCATCAAAATTCTGCCAGATAGAGGGAACCCAGTTATTGCACCTACCACTGTTTGTCTCTGCATCACCCAAAGGTTGACTGGTAGAAAATGCCTACGGCATTAAGTCCGCCTCTGTACATTTGTGTGCTTAAAGTATTAAATAAATAAATAAATAGGGAACCAACGACGATTTCCCATTCTGAAATAGACTAAAGTGACACAACTTAACTATATTTTAGTTTGACAGCAATAAGATGGCACTGAGTTTTAATTTAGTGAAAATGCTATCCTGAATTTGAAGTTTTAAACTAAAATTTTGTTCTACATATAACTAAAATCCTCTAACTAAATCTGACTATTTTTAATCGCGATTAAAAATGTGTGGAATAAAATTAGATGTCATGAACTAAAATTCAAACCAACACCTCGACTTCAGTTGCAAAACAGTACTGTATCTTTTTTTATTTTGTTTTGCTTATATCTCGAAAACGGTGTGTCCTATCGCAAAAATAATGAAAATTTGGACCACCATTAGAACCCCTAATAATCAACATGTGAGTGTTTTTTTTTTCTTAATTTCCATACAATCATAAAAAAACACGTCGAGGCTGCCGCCCCAGCGAGACTCTGGCTCTAAAAAAAATCAAGTAATAAAAAAAAATCAAGTAATAAAAACTAAAACCCAACTACGACTTAAAAGGTATAAACAAGACAAATAAATAAGACAGACAAATTAAAAATCCGGAGTCACACGTGTTAGGGCATAAATCGAACAGATTACGTGTGACTCCGGATTTTTAATTTGTCTGTCTGTGGTGTCTTGTTTATACCTTTTAAGTCGTAGTTGGGTTTTAGTTTTTATTACTTGATTTTTTTTTAAATTCTTTTGGTTTATAATATATATATTTTTGAAATGTGCTCATTATGCCCTTTGATTTGATACCCAACATGGTACGATTAAACCATTTTTTTTTTAAGTACCTCACTTTATGTCCTCTAGAGGGCGCCATTTTTAATTTAATGTGACTTCACATAGCCTATAACCAGCGGACAATCACGACGCTAACGATACCTCATTTGTCAAATAGTGATAAGTGGTTTGGAAGATAGGAGGGAACAGATGAACATACATACATACATACATACATACCGGTCAAAATCATAACCCTAATTTTTTCTTCGCCGTAGTCGGGTAAAAATACATCACGGTGCAGGGAAAACAAGTACCAAGTGGAGGCGCGGTTGGTAAATTCGATTTTAGTTGTGTCAAAATAAGAGAATTTATTTCGTAGAATAGCTCCAAGATTCTCATAGCCAAAAAGCATCGAGATATAAGTACTACGTTAGTACTTATATCTCGATGCCAAAAAGTAAGGAATTTTTAAGATACATTAGTTAGTTTAGTTCAGTGTACAAGAGAATCGGCACCATTGTTTACTAAATACTCCACCGGAGCCCGTTGGAAGCAGACGTGTGCTAAAAATATTAGATTTTTAATAAAAGCTTAGCAAAGTAAAGTGATCCTTATAAGTGCTTTGGTTAAGTCAAATTGCCATTGTAGTAATTTAATCACCCAAGACCTTGTGTCCTCACGCGGAAGTACAACGGCGCGCACGCAGCACCGCTCACCCCCGCGGGGAAAAGAGAGCGTCCGATATTTTTCCATCTCCTCGCACGCGCTCGGAACACAACAACATGAGTATGCAGAGGACGCCGCCCAGTGCGACACTGATAAGCGGCAGCGAGAGCGGTGGAGGATCTGTGCCCAACTTATCCACTCTCATCGATGAGGACCGAAATGTTAACACTACTTCAAGAAAGCGGAAGGAGCGTACAGAAGAAAGTGATTATAAAAAGGATTTCATGAACTTCCGAAGGGAAATGATGGACTTCCTAAACAATTTTGGAAGAACACAAACTGAAAACCTAAACCAAATTAAAGAACAAATATTGGATATCAAGAACGAAATTACGACGATAAAATTAACTACTGAAAATTTTACTCAACAGCTCGAACATACAAATACAGAAATTGAAAATATCAAAGCTAAAACAACCGCCACTGAGGACAAAATAAAAAATATTGAAACCGAAATATCCCAGATCAAAAATGAACAACACACAAAATGGTCGGCACTAAAATCGCCCGTCGAGGGTCACGAAAACCTCATCCTAGAACTCAAGGACCGTTGCGACCGCGAGAAGAATATTGTGATTGTGGGTATACCGGAAATCAATGACAGAAACTGGAAATCGAGACAACATCACGATAATCAGGAAGTTATGAAGTTAGTTACAATACTTTCTGAAAACGGCCCTAGGCCGATTAAATCTAAGAGACTAGGAAAATATGTGCAAAACAAGAACCGACCCATAAAAGTTCACTTCGAAAATTCCGAGACAGCAAAATACCTGTTAAAAAATAGAACCAAACTACCTGAAAATATGCAGATTTTTTCTGATCAAACCCCAAAACAAAAACAATACTTAGAAACTCTAAAAGAAGAGCTAAACAAGCGTACACAGGTTGGCGAAAAAAACCTCACTATTAAATATGTGAAAGGAACACCTACAATAGTTTTTGCAAACCAAAAAAACCAGTAAGTACCCCATTACAAAATGCCAAAACGACGGATAGTTCTAGGAAACTATGCCATCATATAGTAAATAAATATGAGGACATTTCATTGCACCCGTCTTCACTAAGATTCCTTTATGCGAACTTACGCAGTATTCGCAAGCCTGGGAAGTTCGACGAAATAAAATGCATTCTAAAGGCCATAAAAATGACTACTCATATATTGATTTTCACGGAGACATGGATTAACTCAGAGTCTGATGCGAAACAATACCAACTACCTAGCTATAATCATATCTATAACTACAGACAGAATCGTAAAGGCGGAGGAGTTTCCATTTATGTGCACGACAGTATTAAATATGATATAACGGAAGAACTATGCGAGAACGGAAACCACTATCTATGGATACATGTAAACAAACTATCATTAAATATTGGAGCGATTTATAAACCGGGGGACACCAACGTAAACAACTTTATAGAAACCTACTCATCCCAATTAGAGCGACGAAGAAGATCAATAGTTTTTGGAGACTTCAATTTAGACTTACTTAGTAAAAACAGTAATGTACGGAAATACCAACATAGAATCCAAGAAGCTGGCTATAGAATAATAAATAAAATCAGCAAATCATACAGCACTCGTGACACGGCCACAACAAACACAATACTGGATCATGTATGTACTAATATAAACAACCATTCTTGCAGCATCTCAATAATTGAATCATGTCTTTCTGATCATAAGCAGATATATCTCCAAATAGGAAGTTTGTCTCCTCAACATAACAAAAAGAAACATTATAAGGCACTGAATTATGAAAATTTGTACAAAAACACACTAGAAGCAAAATACAGCAATGATGACCACGACTACAACCACCTGGAGACATTTATCGCGGAGCAGATAGACAGGAACAAAATAGATAAGATTAAAATTCTAAACCCTCCACAAAAAGACTGGATTAATCAGAACATTATAAACTCAATCAATTCACGAAATAGTTTATGGCAGCAAACCAAATCAGACTCAGATAATGACGGTTTACGGAAAAAGTTCCAGGAAGAACAACAGAGAGTGAAGATGCTAACAAACACGCATAAGAAGACCTATTACTATAATTTATTTCAAAACTGCAGTAATCAACCAAAAAAAATGTGGGACCTGATTAATAGTTTGGGATTAAATAAAGTTAAAGACAGCGATGCCCCTCCCAAACTAATGTCAAACGCTGGATTTCTAACAGAAGGTAACTCAATATGTGACTTGTTTAATTCTTTTTTCTCATCTATAGGCGGAGACTTAGCAAAACAAATACCGGACACATATCACACAAGTACGGGTAGCATACTAATGTACGATCATAACTATAAACATGACATAACACTAAACGAACTAACGCCATGCACCACAGAAGAAATAATTAGAATCATTGACAACCTCGACAGTGACACTAGCACTGGTATGGATGGCATTAGTACTAAGGCAATAAAATGTCTAAAAAACATCATCGTTGAGCAGCTAACTAATTGTATAAACACCTGTTTACTACATGGTACTTTTCCCGATACCCTCAAGATGGCTAGGGTCAGTCCTATTTACAAATCTGGAAATAGAACTGACCCAAGCAACTACAGACCGGTGTCAGTGTTACCTGTAATGTCCAAAATTTTCGAACGCGTATTATATAGTCGCCTAAGTAACTATTTGACGGATAAAAAATTTCTAATAGACGAACAGTACGGCTTTCGCCCTAAATCAAGTACTCTCTCGGCTGCAACGGATCTGATCACCAAAATTAAAACCTATATAGATCAAGGAAGCTATGCCTTAGGCATTTTCATTGATTTTAAAAAAGCGTTCGATACCGTGAGTCATCAAAAACTGCTACAGAAGCTCGATAACATAGGTGTTACAGGTACAGCACATAAAATGTTTAAATCATACTTGGAGAACAGGCGTCAAGTTGTTAAAATAGGAAATATTCACACTAGCTCAGTCCAACATATTTCATATGGCTGCCCTCAAGGTTCGATTATCAGTCCGTTACTTTTTCTGATTTATATAAACAATATTAATAAAATAGGGTTAACAGGACACCTAACACTATATGCGGACGACACCTGTCTCTTTTACTTTGACAAATCAATTCATGACATTATAAAGGACGCTCAATATGACCTTGATCGATTAAACGAGTGGTTAAAGTGCAACCTTCTTACAATCAATACGTCGAAAACCTCATTCATGATTTTTACCACTAAAAATAAGCGTATACCGGACCTCTCGCCTCTTAAAATAAATAACGAAATAATAAAACGATCAACCAACGAAAAATATCTTGGATTAAGGGTAGATGAAAAACTATCTTGGACATTACACATCGACCATCTCAAAAGTAAATTAACATCGTTATTGGGAGCGTTACGGAAAGTAGCAAACTGTATTCCAAGTAAAGTTCGCACTTTGATTTATAACTCGTTAGTCAAATCGCATTTAGAATATTTAATTGAGATATGGGGATCCGCAGCAGTAACTAATTTAAACCCACTTCAAAGAATTCAAAATAAAATAATTAAAACGCTGTTCCATTATCATTATCTCACTCCAACAAAGACCTTATACGAAAAAACTAAACTATTAAATATTAGACAGCTATACATTTACTACACTTGCATTCTTATTAAAAACATAACTACAAACTCAATACAAACTAACACACAAATTAAGAAAAAAACAATGTCATATAACCTAAGAAATAGATATAAAAACCATCTTGAAGTCATCAGCGCACGGACTAATTACGGTCGAAAGACTATATTATTTGAAGGAGCACAGCTGTTCAATGGATTGCCGGACGATATAAAAGAGTGCGATAACGGGAATA
This sequence comes from Lithophane socia, assembly GCA_947522985.1. Taxonomy (NCBI): domain Eukaryota; kingdom Metazoa; phylum Arthropoda; class Insecta; order Lepidoptera; family Noctuidae; genus Lithophane; species Lithophane socia. Next base: position 18,355,531 of record OX383254.1, read on the forward strand.
CTTTTAAAAATATGCTTAAGAAATATGTATGTACATTGTAACTTCTAATACTCTGGAGGAAATTGTATTGTATTATCATACGTATTTACTTTGTATCTCATTATAAGCGGACTGTAAGTTCTTATGAGAATAAATTTCTTTAAACCGAAATCCAGTTTTGCTTGGTTAAGTTAACCAAGTCGCTCGGTTAATAATAGATACATTAGGTTTGATAAGAGAGTTAATAGCAAAAGTGAAAGAAAAGACACGTATAGGTACTGTGGTAAGTCCTTTTAATTAATTACACTTTTACACATAGCGTGTACTGTGCACAGTACAAGTAAGTAAGCAAGTAAGGCAAAGCGCGCGAATTACGGCTAATTCCATATACGGCTTAGGCTTAGGCCTCAATTACGGAGACGCGGGGCGTCACGCGTGGCGTTGGGCGGCGACGCCCGCACTAAATTCAAACATATGGCGTTGTATGAGTGCGTTTACGGAGAAGCGATTTTACGCGTGTTTGCTTGAAATGGAGCGATTTTTGCGGCGGAGCCCGCGGATGTTATCGCCGCGTCACACGCGTCGTTTATCGCGGCGGCGCACGTAGCGGCAATTCTTGCCCGCGGCGGAACCTTCTGCCAGTCTTATTTGGAAATCGCACAACGGAGACGTAGGTAGTCACCGTCGCAATGGAGTACGACATGATAGACTTTGCAAGTTGCAAATTGCGACACGTGCGCTCCAATCTTTCGCTAACCTAAAACTAGTCGGTTTGATTGAGTACCCCGCGTGCGCTGCAGTGATGCCCGCCGCGTGCATCGTGCGTGCATAACAAACACACATCAACATGTGTGTTTGTTATGGTACAAGAAATGGACTTTTAATTTTTAAGTATAATTATTACAATATTGTAATGGAATACATCATCTGTGAAAATTTCAATGTATACTATACCGGTTCATGGGATACAGCCTGGTGACAAACGGACAGACACACAGACGGACGGACAGCGAGGTCTTAGTAATAGGGTCCCGTTTTACCCGTTGGGTACAGAACCCTAAAAAAGAAACACTACTGTTTTTGCACCTGAAGTCGAGGAGTTAGTGTGAATTTTAGTTCTATAAAAAAAATATATACAGGGTGTTAGGGTAAACACCGTTATTCTTGAAACCAGTGATTTGGTGTCATTTATAGAACGTAAAGTCAATGGAAAATTACAACTTATTTTTTTTAAATTACATTTTACCACAAGAGTCAAAAGGGTATTTCACCCTTTCACCCTATTCGCTAGGGCAATGAACTTGCGTCTCAACACAGGTGGGGGGTGCGGGACGTGACTTGAGTCAGTCAGCTGTTTCGCTAGGAGGCACGGTTTCAGATATAAACTTTTTAAAATCTTGTAATGAAAATAACGTTTTTTTTGTTGTTGTTACTCGGTCATTTATTTTTGTACGTATTAGCTGTGCCCCGCGGTTTCAAAACCAAAAAGAAACGGACTTCCGAAATAAAGTTATTTTTAATTTTCACTTTGTTCTTTTTTGGAAGTAAATTGTTTTTTTTTTGTAATAAGTTTTTTTATGTCCATATTTTGTCAGTTTTCCAGCGCCGTAGACATTCATTCCAATGACAATGATTACAAGGCTTACGTTTATTTGTCTGCAGGCGGGTGGCACGGGTGGCGGGTGGTGAGGGCGGGGGGATGCGCGCCCATGCCGCCCCCCCACCATGAGCAACGCTTCGGACGAGGGCTGCGACTCCGACGTGGGCGTGGAGCCCGCCGACCAGCTGTTCCGCTTCGTGGTGCACGGCGTGCTGCTCAACGCCATCGGTGCGGCTGGCTTGCTGGGCAACGCACTGTCCGTGCTGGTGCTGTCGCGCCCGCAGATGCGCTCGTCCATCAACTGCCTGCTGGTGGGGCTGGCAGCCTGCGACACCGTGCTCATCCTCACCTCCGTGCTGCTGTTCGGGCTCACGGCTGTCTTCCCGTACACGGGTCACCTGCGCTACTACTACTACCACGTGTGCCCGCACATCACGCCCTACGCGTACCCCATCGCCAACGCCGCGCAGACCATGTCCGTGTACCTCACGCTCATCGTGACGGTGGAGCGCTGGGTGGCAGTGTGCCACCCATTCCGCGCCAAGGCGCTGTGCACGTCCTCCCGCGCGCGCTGGTACGTGTTGGGCACGGCCGCCTTCGCCTTTGCCTACAACGCACCCAAGTTCTTCGAGGCGGAGGTGATCGAGCGCTTCGTGGACGGCGAGCCCGTGTACTGCGTCACCGCTGACCTAGACTTCCGCACCGAGACCTACATCGTGGTGTACATCCACTCCTTATACATGATCGTGATGTACATCGTGCCGTTCTCGGCGCTGGCGGCGCTGAATACGTGCATCGTGCGGCAGGTGCGGCGCGCGCAGGCCGAGCGCGCGCGCCTCTCTCGCGTGCAGCGCCGTGAGCTCGGCCTGGCCACCATGCTGCTGGTGGTCGTGCTGGTGTTCTTCTTGTGCAACCTGCTGCCGCTCGTTACCAATTCGTTTGAAGTGTTCCTGGGCGACCAGTTCGACAAGCTGGACCCGCTTGTCAAGACGAGCAACCTACTGGTCACTATCAACAGCAGCGTCAATTTCGTCATCTACGTAATATTTGGAGAGAAATTCAAACGTGTGTTCTTGAAAATGTTCTGCGCGGGAGGTATGCGCACGCGCGGAGGCACTCGTGACTCACCAGAGCACACGCGTGATGACTCGTTCGCGTCGTGCGGTGAGCGCGTGTCGCTGCGGCTCGCGCGCAACGGAACACTGCGGCGCTCAGAGGCGCGGAGCTCACGCGGCGCCAGCATACCGAGTGGCGGCGCCAGCCGGACGAGGCGGGCGCCTTCGCCCGCGCGCTCTGTGTACTACCCGGCGCCTGTCACCGAGCTCACAAGCACGTCAGAGGTGCGCTGGAACGGGAGTGCTCGCGCGCACTTCTAACAGCGCACGCGCGCGCCGCCGGCCGCCGCGCACATCTCCTCGCACAACTCCGCTCTGTAAAGAATCGCGCCTTGTGCTGCTCAAACTTTTCTGGAACGGTCTCTCTTCCGTGTGAGTCGAAGTTCGTGTAAAATGAACATGTTGATCGAGATCTGCGATTTGTTCATTAAAACTGTACTACGGAAGTAAATAACACTATCTGATAAAACTTTCATAAGAAACTATTGTTCCACTGATAATATTTCCTGTAAATATATGTAAATATTAATCTCGCCCTCGGTAAGGCCAAATGAATTACGGTTGGGACGGTCACTTCGAATTACTATAATGTATGTTAATTAAAACTTTTTGTAAATAAAGTAAGTATATAATATAGGTAATTATCGAATAGTACCTAAGTATGTAAGCGATGAAGCGTCCGGAACGCCCCGCCCTCGTCCCCGCACCCGCTGTGCCGGTGTGAGTGTGTGACGATGAAGCAATGCGACGACGACGTTCGTGTATTACTTACTCTAATAATAAAATGTCATTTAATGTCTTTGTGCGTTCATTGTAAGTGTCACTCCTCCCCCTTCCTCTTCCTCCTTCACAACGTAATGCGATACCAGTAGGTGACGCTGATGTCAATGGACGAGTTACGATCTTAAGACACAACGATTGCAAGCGCGCCGTCAACGACTGAAACAGTAAACACTTCATACGTAAGTATGTCTGGACTCACTAGGGACGGAATACAACTGGGACTGATCTGAATACTGTAAACAAGTACTTAGCTCAAAACAATGAACAATGAGCTAAAAAGAAAGATGAGATAAGTAATCATAAAAATCTTTGACGATGCATGTGCTCGAAAAGAGCGTTTTCAAAGCCACCAAATCATGCGTTAACAGGCACTTTTTCGCACGTGCTTTAACTTACAATTTTTTTTTAATTTTTTTAACTCCGTCGTAATTGAATATAAAGGGACCCCTTTTTTCGCATAATGTATTTTTTCCTAATATTCTTTGGCATAACGATTTTGGCATATTTTTTTTGGCATAATTTACCTTATTTTTTTTTTGCCATATTTTTTTTTTGTCATAATTATTTTGTTGCATAATTTTTTTTGCCATAATTTGAATTCGCATAATGTTACTAGGCGTAATGACTATTAGCATAATAGTGTTAAGGCATAAAAAAATATTGGAATAACGGACACAAAGTTAAGTTGTTTTTACGTAGTTATTACAAAATTAATGTTAGGTGGTTTAGGTTAGGTTAGGTTCTAACCTAACCTACCTCGAGGCGAAAGTACTCGCGTCATCGTATCGGTGGCGCGAGGAAGCGAGGGCGCGGGGTGAGCAACCGATGCAGCGACACATAGAGCTGCATCGGTCTCAGCTTCGCGAGGTCCTGGTGGCGGAATGGCGGGAAAGGCTTTCACGCCCTACCGCCGGCCTCGACATCATCGAGGCGGTGCGGCCGGTGCTCGAGCGCTGGCTCGGGAGGAGGCACGGCTCGCTGTCGTTTCGGGTGACGCAGGTGCTCTCGGGGCATGGTTGCTTCGGGAAGTACCTGTGTCGCATAAACAGGGAGCCGGACGCTCGGTGTCACCACTGCGTCGACTGCCGGGAGGACACGGCGCGGCATACGCTGGCAGAGTGTGCCGCTTGGGAGGAGCCGCGCCGTGCCCTCATCTCAGAAGTAGGCAGTGACCTCTCGCTGCCGGCCGTCGTTGAGTCGATGGTCGACAGCGAGGAGTCCTGGGACGCGGTGGTTTCCTACTGCGAGACAGTCGTCTCGCAGAAGGAGGCTGCGGAAAGGGAGAGGGAGATCTCGTCCACTCACCCGGCCCGCAGCAGGCGCACCGGGCGTCGGCGGAGGGCGGATAACGCCCTCTTCCAGCCCCCCTAAATGGGTCCAGGGGCGACGGACTCGGGGACGTCCGTCGCCCCCCATACATCAGGACCCGAGGTGGCGGCGCGTAGTGTTCCACGCGCGCCCCTCTTAGACGTCACGGGGGGAGTCAAACACCTCACTCCCCCCCCTGACCCGAGGAGGCCCGCGATGGCGGGCCGGCACCAGTCGGGGGTTGCGGAAGATTTTTACGTTCCCGCGACCCCCGGCGTAGGTGTGAGTCGGAACACCGGGGTGGTTTTTAGTCAGTAAGAGTCTGACAGACCCCTCCGCCCGCCCCAGGGCGGAGGACATCCATGAGGATTTTCCACCCCGGGAAAAAAAAAAAAAAAAAGGTTCTAACCTAACCTAACCTAAACCACCTAATATTAACGACCCCCTACGCACGAGCCGAGCGAGCGAAGCGAGCGGTGCCGCGGCAGCGGCCGGCGAAGTGCCATAAACGACTAGAAGCTGGTACTCCCTTTCTTCTCCTAAAATTGTTTGTCCGAAAATCATTATCCATAACACGTTTGGTATAAACTTCAGTAACCATAATGTTGAAAAATTCGAAATTTCGTTTTACATAATTATCTTTACTTCTAAAACTATTCTGTCATAATATCGAGTACTATAATAATTGAATCTCCTAATTTTGCATGAAATAAAGTCATGTCCTAAGTGGGTCTACCCTTTATAGCAGAACTTTTTATGTCATAATATTATTTTGCATAACAGCGCATAGCATAAACTTCATTTCGCAGAAAATCGTTTGGCATACACTCATTTATAATACATTAACGCATAATTTTGTAATTAAGAATCATCTTTAGGCATAAATTTCATATCCATAATAATTAAAAAGTAGAACCATCATATTGCAGAAAGTTCACTGTCAGAATCGTCTTTTGGCATACATTTCATATCGATAATCATTAAAAGGTAGAACTATCATATCTCAGAAAGTTTACAGTTAGAATCATCTTTTGGCATACTTTTCATATCATTTCTGCGAGCAACTTGAAAGTAGCGCTCGCCGGCCGCTGCCGCGGCACCGCTCGCTACGCTCGCTCGGCTCGCGCGCGGTTGGTCACAGTTTTAACCTAACCTAACCTAACCTATTTCACTCAGTTCAAAATGAGTGGAGTCGGTTTTGCAGCGATAAGTTTCTCTCACGCCAGAAGCCAGGAGCCAGAAGGATGTCCAATTATGTACTTATCAGATTGGCATTGTAAGTGTATCATATCTCAGAAAGTTTACAGTTAGAATCATCTTTTGGCATACTTTTCATATCATTTCTGCAAGCAACTTGAAAGTAGCGCTCGCCGGCCGCTGCCGCGGCACCGCTCGCTACGCTCGCTCGGCTCGCGCGCGGTTGGTCACAGTTTTAACCTAACCTAACCTAACCTATTTCACTCAGTTCAAAATGAGTGGAGTCGGTTTTGCAGCGATAAGTTTCTCTCACGCCAGAAGCCAGGAGCCAGAAGGATGTCCAATTATGTACTTATCAGATTGGCATTGTAAGTGTATCATATCTCAGAAAGTTTACAGTTAGAATCATCTTTTGGCATACTTTTCATATCATTTCTGCAAGCAACTTGAAAGTAGCGCTCGCCGGCCGCTGCCGCGGCACCGCTCGCTACGCTCGCTCGGCTCGCGCGCGGTTGGTCACAGTTTTAACCTAACCTAACCTAACCTATTTCCAAACATTATTCCAAATGAAATTCTGCCATCTTCTTAATATGCCAAGTGAAATTATTCCAAATAATCGTCGCTCTGAATAAACGTTATGTGAAACGAAATTATGCGAAATTAAGCTTTGCCAAAAGTAATTATGCCAAATAAAATTCTGTCATCTTAAAAGTATGCCTTTGTAAATTCGGACATATAAACATTCGGCCAAACAATAATTATATTAAATGATTTTTATGCCATATATATATTCGTTTAAAGTAGATTATGCCAAGTGTGTTATGCCAAATAAATTTCGGAGCATCAAAATTCTGCCAGATAGAGGGAACCCGTCCTAAGTATGGGTCTCCCTTGTTTTACCGAAAAGAAATTGCCAAATTATCACTTCCCAAACAAATTTTCGCATAATTTCATTTGCCAAATTATTACTTAGCAAAAAATCTCTTCACAAATAATTGTAACGCAAACCTAATGTTTGGCAAGTAAACGTTTAAACAATAATTTGTTTACCAAATAGTACTTTTACCAATTTTTATGTGGTCAAAAATTTCAGTTGGCGCAAAATAAAATTTGCCAAATGTTTAGTATCGTCAGTTTCGGGTAGCCTGTTTTTTTTCTATATAATCTAGTCGTTTCTGGCCGTAGGAGGTCACAGTTTTAACCTAACCTAACCTAAACATTTTTTTTTAAATAATTAACCTCATCTAAGTAGTTCGGTTCTCGATATCCTACTAAAAATAATCTCTTTTTTTCTATATAATCTAGTCGTTTCTGGCACTCGCCGGCCGCTACCGCGGCACCGCTCGCTTCGCTCGCTCGACTCGTGCGTAGTAGGTCACAGTTTTAACCTAACCTAACCTAACAAATCATTTGACCAAACGTTTATTATCTAAAGATTGTTTGCTATTATAAATCATTTGATTAAAGACCAAATGCCTAAATGACATTATCCTTGATAATATTCTGCCAAGTAAAAATTTGACCAAATGAAAATGTGCGTATTAAAATCCTTCCAAACATTGCATTAGTATAAAAAAAGGTTGCTAAAATTTGTTTGGGTAGTGAAATTTTGGCAAAATCTTTTCGGCAAAACGGCAGGATCCCCCTAAGTATTGTATTTTAAAATGTGTATTCCGAATGTTCATTTATAATAGAATGTTTAGTCCTAAAACATTTGCTAAAAATTAGGTTTTAGTGACAGAAACGAATCGCTGTAAATCCGACGTCACGCAGTCTTGTAAGCCCTACCCCTAGAGTGTCATTTAAAATCGCGTAGGCGCGGAGGGGCGAGGCGGCCCGCGAGCTGAGGAGCAGGTGGTTGTATTGCACAGCGTCGGCTTGCTGGCCGGCTCTGCGGCGGTGAGCGTTAAACCATCTGCGACGATAAACTCGCATGGGACCGCCGGAGCCCCGCAGCGCCGGAGCCGTGACAGATACCATGCCTGCTCGCTTGTACGGTGCATGCTTGCTTGCATGCTCGCTTGAATGCTGCATGCTTGCGTGCATGGTGCATGCGCTTGCGTGCATGGTGCATGCGCTTGCATGCATGGTGTATGCTTGTTTGCATGCTTCTTACAGGGAAATAAATACTACATGTTCACAATTGTTGTTTTATTGAGCTGCAAACAACATTTGTTTTAAAAATAATATTAGGATAGATAAACATTAATTAATTTGAATTTAGGACACATAAGTTTTATTGAAAACGGTTTTAAGTCTTTTGTCTATTGTAATATTTATGGCAAACAAATTTAGGGCGTACTATATTTAGGGATTTCAATTTTATGGCATGTGATATTATGTGACAGTAAGTACGGGCAAGTTATCATTCGGACAAATGATGATTATGACAAAAAAAATTATGGCACTTTAGATTATGGATAAAAAAGTTAGGGAACACAATAGAGAACCCTAGAAGCTATATAAGGTGTATCTATTCATACACGAAATTTCTCAAGTGGTCATTGTACTTGTTAATAAATATGATGTACTCGTAGTGTCTAATTTTGTTGGAAACAATTATTATGCGTATTTCTTATGCGTTTAAAAATTATGTTTTAAAGTCATTATGCGTAAATATATTTATGCTTTTGAATGTTATGCTTATACACTATTATGATTGGTGAAATTATGCTTAAAATAATTATGCGTTTGCTGATAGGCGAAAATAATATTATGCGTAAATAGAGCGTAAATATTGTAAGGTTAAACAAAAGTATGCCATGTTATATTATGCCTTAAAATTTTATGCAAATGGATAGGGAACCGAATATAAAACTTAAATCATACGTGAGAAGGGATGAGGGGCTGACGGGTGTTGACAGCCGTGTGCCGTCGGCAGGAAAGAAGTTCTTTAGCAATAAAACTCAATCATTAATCTTCATTAAACGCGTTATTAATTACTTACTCTAGATTTAGATTTCGATCAATACAAGTATCTAGACACGCGGCAGCGTGTCAAGCCAAGTTCGAGAAAAGAACTGGCGACGCAGCAGCCGTGTGTTAGATTATATTACACGAACCATTTGGAGCTACTTTTCGTCCCTCAATAACTCAAAATCTATTTAACATACATACATCATGGTTTATTTATTAATATCCTTTAGATCAACTAAAACCCCGAATTTCATAAATACCGACAGCTCAAAAGGGTTCTTGAGATATTAACGTCTAAATATCGGCATATTTATCACCGACTGACTTACCTACCTATAGATCAAAAACCTAACCCACTTCCAGATGAGCTAGAAAGTTGTTTGGCGTCTAGCTGGACTGCCGTCTTCTAGCTGGACGCCATATCTTTTTAACCGACTTCTGCAAAAAGGAGGAGGTTCTCAATTCGTCTATGTTTCTTTTTTTGTTGTATGTATGATACGCGATTACCGAAAGACCGTCAAGTCAATATCCTAAAATAGAATGGTCAAAAATATGATTCTGAGAACTAAGGGATAATTTAGAGAGCTAAAAATTGAAAAATATTTTTTGCCGAAGTAGAAAAGTCTACCTGGCTAGACACAAAAGGATTCGTGGGAGGGCAATTTTTTGAAGTTCTATGTTCGCTAGACGCACGAACGAGGTGTCAAAAGACGCGTCCCGGCGCGGCCTAGCGATCTACGAGGTTATTGGAATTTATTTGGAATAAAAATATAATGTTTTTCGACTGAAAAACCCGAAACAACGACTATTAAACAGGACTCGAGTGCGCGGAACGCGCATAAGAATACAGGTAAGGCAGGTAAGTAACTATTGCAACTAGTAGAAAAATGATTTTAGGGAAGAATTTCGAGATAAAAATTAATTAAGGGTTGAAAATTTGAAAGAATTTTGTATGTCCAAGAACGAAAATTTTTTCGCGTTTTTAGTCAAAATTATTAGTCAAGGGAGGAGCCTATTAAAAATAAAAATAGCTGAAAACAGTTTCAAATTGCGTCACTGGGATGCAAACTTTGATGATCGGTTCGCTCGCTCAGGTTAGGTTCGCTCAGGTAAGGTTCGCTCAGGTTAGGTTCGCTCAGGTTAGGTTCGCTCAGGTTAGGTTCGCTCAGGTTAGGTTCGCTCAGGTTAGGTTCGCTCAGGTTAGGTTCGCTCAGGTTAGGTTCGCTCAGGTTAGGTTCGCTCAGGTTAGGTTCGCTCAGGTTAGGTTCGCTCAGGTTAGGTTCGCTCAGGTTAGGTTCGCTCAGGTTAGGTTCGCTCAGGTTAGGTTCGCTCAGGTTAGGTTCGCTCAGGTTAGGTTCGCTCAGGTTAGGTTCGCTCAGGTTAGGTTCGCTCAGGTTAGGTTAGGTTTTTTTTTTTTTTTTTTTTTTTTTTTTTTTTTTTTTTTTTTTTTTTTTTTTTTTTGGCAGGAGTGGGAAATACTCATGGACGCCCAGACTGCTTCACACACGAACCAGTCTGGGCAGTGCCGGACTCTTACCGGCTAAAACCACACTCCTGCCTTACATGTTCTTCTCCGATATTGTGGTCGGAGGCTTATTTATCTTTTGGTATTATGAAGCTATACATGTTTATTTTCTTTATTAGGTGGTAATTATTTTACATTTATACTAAATATCAGTAAAGGGACTACGGAGCTATTACTTATTTATGATTCTTAATCTCATATTTTGTATTCTTAATCTGTATAACTTATCATAGTGTTCTGTATTTTTTTATATTTATTATTTTTTTTTATTTTAATTTTTTTTGTTTTTTTTTTATTTTGTTTATTCCTTTTTTCCTATTTTATTTAACACACAATACAATATAGCTCACTATATTTACGGTGTTAATTTCTTAATCTACGTTTTATTTCTATCTATAACTATTTTTATTATACTTAAACAAAAGTCTAGGAATTCACTTCGAGTGTCTTTTTTAGTCATTATTTTACTTATATTACTTTCACTTATGTTGATGTCTATTTTGTTTTCCAGGTTGAATCTGGCTAGCCCAAACACCGGGCACTCGGCTATCAGGTGGAAGATTGATTCTTCCGCGACTTGGTCACAAATACATGCCGGTGAGTCTTTCTTTTTGAATCGGTGTAGGTATTGTGAGAAGCCCCCGTGCCCTGTGAAGAGTTGCGTGTGTAGGTATGTAATGTGCATGTTCCTGTTTAGTCTGTAGGCATCTGTGGCCGAAGGGAAAAATATCTTTGTGACACTAGCTTGGCTCTCTTGCTGGTACCTGTTTTCCCATTTGTCGATCGAAACGTTTCTAATGGTTCGTCTGACAAATGAAAGAGGGCATTTGTCAAAATCGGATCTTCTTTTGATTTTAAGCGCTGCTGTTTTTGCTAGTTCGTCAGCTCTTTCGTTCCCTTTTATCCCTACATGGGCTTTAACCCAGTATAGTTGGATGTTTTTGCCTGTTTCCTTTAATTTTTTGACGGTCATCCTTATTTTCAGGGCGAGTGGGTTACAGGTGTCACTGTTCCTTAGCAGTTCCAGGGCTGATCTGGAATCGCTGAATACGCCAATTTCTTCTTCCGGACTATGCGCTATCATCTCCACAGCCCTGTGAACTGCATACAGCTCCGCTTGGAAGACGGTGCAGTACTCTTCGAGCCTATATTTCTGGTACTTGGTTTCGACTGTCCCATTCCACCAGGATAGGGCCGCCCCAACTTTTCCCTCTATTTTGCTCCCGTCTGTAAAGATTTGCACTTCGCTCTCCCCCATCCGCTGCTGTACCTCTGCTTCACTCTCCAAGCATTGGAAGTTCAGGTCCTCCTCATCAGCTGGGTGAGGCCTTGCCAGGAAGCTCGTCTTCCCCTCGACAGTTCGGCCACTAAGCATTGATTGAGGCTTTCCTCTCTTCGCCTCGTAGAGGGATGCTACTTCCTTGACTCTCAGATCGAGCGGCAGCAATCCCGTCAAGATTAGTGCCGAATTTAGTGACACTGTCCTGTATGACTTGCTTATTTTTTGGGCAAAGCCCCTCAGTACGGAGTTGAGCTGATTTTGGATATAGATCTTATCCGCTGCTCTGGCCCATACGCTAGCTGCGTATAGAATTACTGGTTCCACAACCGCTGTGTAGATAACCCTTACTACTTCGGGGTTTAGTCCCCAGGTTACCCTTGCTGCGCCGGACAGCTGCCTAAAGATGTTAATGGCTTTTTTGCAGACGTATGTGACGTGGCTCCGGAAGGTCATCTTCCGGTCTATTATTAATCCCAGCAGCTTGATCTCCTCAACAAGCGCAATGTCAACCCCACCCATGTGCAGCCGTGGAGTATCGAACTTTAACTTCTTAGTTAGCAGCATGGCATGGGTTTTATGCGGCGCGAACTTTAATTTGTTTTGGACTCCCCACCGCCGCACATGTGCTAGGCAGGCATTGGCTTCAAGCTCCAGGCTTAGAGCTGTTTTTCCGGTGAATATAAGTACCACGTCGTCTGCAAATGCCTGGCAGTATGTGTTATTTCTTCCCTCTAATTCGTCCAGCAGCGGGTTCAGAAGCAGATTCCAGAAAGTGGGCCCTGCGATCGATCCTTGTACGCACCCTTTTGAAGTTATCTTCCTATGCTCGGCTCCAGCATATCTCACCGCGACTCTTCTGTTTTCTAGGTAGTTTCCCACCAGTTTTCGGAGGTTTAGTGGACAGTGTTTCTCCACCAGGCGACTTTTGATGGCTGGCCACCACGCACTGTCAAACGCCCCCTCTATGTCCAGCGAGACAACTACCACCAGGTTCTTCTCTTTCAATCTTAAGTCGATGTATTCCATCATGTCGTACAGAGCGTCCTCTGTGCTTTTCTGTGGCACAAATCCGTACTGCCGTGGGTTCATTTGGGGTAGCATATGCCACCTTAGTCGCCGTACTAGCATCTTCTCCAACATCTTTCCGAGGATAGGGAGGAGACCTATCGGTCTGTAAGATTTTGGATGCGTATAGTCTTCCTTTCCTGGTTTCCTTAGCACGACGACTGCCGCTTCTTTCCACCTTTCCGGGAAACAGGACAGCGCGAGACACTTGTTCATTATGGCCAAGAACACTTGTTCGTTATTACTAATGGCGGCCTCACAGATGTCAGCAGTGAACCCGTCAGGGCCCGGCGCCTTCTTTGGGTTAAAGCTCCTTGATGAGTATCTGAGCTCAGCTAGAGTGAAGGGTGGATCGTTATTGTCCTCTGGTGTGCCTTCCTCAGAATGTGCCGCTGCTTCTCTTATCTGGACATGTTCTTGGTTGTCCTCCTTTTCTTCGTCATCTGGGAAAAAGGTTTCCGCCAGGACCCTTGCTGATTCCTCCGAGCCTAATGCCTCGCCATCACGAACAATTGGCAGATCTTCGTACCTCTTTTTTGTTTTTAAAATGACCCTATATATGCCATCCCAAACGCTCTCGCCGTCCTGCCTCCCGCAAAAGTTTTTCCAACTTTCGGTTTGTGCCTTACTTGCTTGACTCTCATACTCTTCTTTTGCTTTCAGGTACTCCATCACAACCCACTCCCTGCGGCGTGGGGCTGCGCAACGGATTCTTCTCTTCTTCGTGCACATGGAGTTTTTAAGCTGATCGAGTTCTTCATTCCACCATGGTAAGTAAATTTTGTCTACTTTCTTTGTTTTAGGTAATGTTTTGTCGCATGTTTCTTTAATTAAGTTTGTTAATTGCTCTATACATTTTTCGAGTCCTTCTATGTTATTAATACTGTCTATAGATGTTTTATCCATTTTATTTTCTTCCATTAATTTACTTAACTCTTCCCTAAAAATTTCCCAATTTACTTTTTTAGTATTATATACTCTTGTGCTACTATATTTAATTTTGTTTCCGATCCCCTTTTTGGTTGTCATTTTGAGAACCACCGCATTGTGGTCTGAACTCGTCATTTCCGTGTCTACTCTCCATTCTTCCACGTGTCGAAGCATGTCGTCAGAGCAGGCCGTGATGTCCACCGTGCTCTTGTAGCGCTTTCCCCCTCGAATGGTGTCAAATGTTGGGGTGTTCCCGCAGTTGAGCACGTGTAGGTTTAGCTCGTCTAGGGTTCCAGACAGAAGTCTTCCCCTTTCGTCCTCTCTCTCGCTTCCCCACCACGTACTCCATGCGTTCACATCTCCTCCCACCAGTAGTTTCACCCCTTGTGTCTTTGTTACTAATTCCCTCAGCTGGTCGAGGTATGGTTCAATGTCGAGATAGTCCTCAAAGTAGACTGACGCTACTACGACAGTGGTGTCCTCCACCGTCAACCTCGCGACTGCTATGTTTTCGGTCGTCAGTGTCGGGCACACCACCACGTCCAATCCGCTGTCAAAGATGACTATCGCGGCCTTGATGACTTTGTCCCCCATTTTTGTTCCTTGTATTACTCTAGTTCCGGGGTAGGTCTTCATTTCCCCTTTCGCCCCAACATAGGGTTCCTGTACAAGAGCATACCTAATTTTCCTGCGCCCAGCTTCGAGTATGAGCTCCTCGGTAGCCAGTTTTTTCTTCTGGAGGTTCGCCTGTACGACATGGTACTTTATTATGTCTTGTTCTGCTCCTGTCCCCACTACCACCTTAGCAATAAGCTACTGCCGATCTGGCCAGTGCATCCCACTTTTTACGTGTGGGACACTCGTTGTCAAAGGCGTTGTGTCTTGCATCCTTCTGAGTTTGGCTGCAGTTCCTGCACTTCGGTACTTCATTGAGGGTGAATCCGGGGCATTCTGCTTTGGTGTGCGGTTCGCCGCAGTGGCTGCAAAGGACCGCTGGTTCTTTGCAGTATTTTCTGCTATGTCCGTACCCGAGGCACTTTGTGCATTGGATTAGCGGGCTTTGGTCTTTTACCACCACTCTCTGCAGGTCCACGTGTATTCGGCCCGCTGAGGTCAGCCGCTGCCAAATCACCGGTTTGACACGCAGCACCACGTGACTCGTCAGCGGGTTCCTTGCCCTGCGCTTGTACATCACCCGGATGTCGCCCTCGTTGATTTTAACTCCTTCCAGGAGGTGTCCGTTCTGGGATCCTATTGCCATCACCAAATCGTCATCCGTAATGTAGTTCATTAGGTCTCGGACGACAACTTGGGGATTCTTATTGACGGCTTCCTCGACTTTTAGGTCCCCCCTGGAATTTCTGAGCTTTGTCGATACCTTTCCTATATCAACTTTTTCTGAGCAACTAATAACTACCGACTGGTTTTTTGCTCTGCGCAGATGGTCGATTCTGATGCCTGTGTTCTTTGCATCGACTGACGCTCTTATTTTGTCGACTACCGTCTCTGACGTGTCTCCCTCGTGTGATGATGACACTATTATCGAGTGCATATTTCTCCTAGGCTGAGACGGCGTCGCCGCGACTTGCGCGTATGTTCCGAGACTTCCCAATTGGGCTCCTAATTTCTCGGCTTGTGTCTTTGATACCGCCTTTAGCTCCTTGATTTCCACCATCTGCGCATCGATTTTGTTGCTTAGCTCCACTTTCGATTTTTCAATTCTGGCAGGCAGTTCTTCTTTTTCATTCTTCTTCAAGATCTCTTTGACTTCCAGAATTTCACTTAATATTCTCGAGCTTCTGTCGATGTATTCGGGAGAAGTTGAGGTTTTGGAGGCCAAAATTTTCTCTGTCACTGCAGGCCCTTCCTTAATCATTTTTTGCTTTACCTTCAGCTCAGATTCAGCTTCCTTCACTAGTTGGTAAAGTCGTTCCGTGGCTTCAATAATACCGGTCTTTATCTCCGTTTTCGTGTTTCTGGAGCTGTTAAGGTGCAATTTTGCCTTTGTTAGGCAAGCTTTAGCCTCCGACGTTCGGTCTGCGTATTTGGTTTTTGGCGGCGAGTTTGCATCAACGGACTTCCTTGCTTGGGACGGAGCTTTGCTGTCCTGCGTCAAGGTAGGCTTATTATTTGTTTTCGCAGGGCCAGCCTGCGACGTCTTTTCCGTTGAAGAGGGAGTGGGGCTGCTGTTTGCGGCTTCCCACTCCTCTATGCTACGTGTCACATTTAGGGGAGCAGTTTCCCTAAGTGTAGGCGGTGATTTCTCGCCTTCGGCCGCCTTTGCCGGTGTTCTGAACATGTTGTGAGGTGTCTATTTGACCGTCAATAGGGACGGTATAACAATAGTCAAAAAGTAATAAAACAAAATTAATAATAAACACTATGCGAAGTAATTCGCACGACAGTCTTAAAACTAAAAAGTTACAAAAAATTGTAATCTTTGCTTATCACTTAGTCAATATCTTAAAAATAAGTCGCTTCCCAAAATTACGTTTGGATAACGGGGCCAAAAGAACAAGCTCCTCAAGCCGGTTGAGATGAGCCCAAACAGGGGGGGTATATCTCAGACCGGGACTGAGATATCCCGAGGGGGGAGTAAAATCCAAAGGGTGGGGGGAGGGGTGTGCAAAAAGAATTTCAGAGGGGGTGAAGGCGGGGGGGGGGGGGGGGGGGTAAAAAGTGGGGGGTAACTCTCGATTGGGGTTAACGGGGCTAATCAATAGGCCTCCTCAAGCCGGTTACGGCGAACCCAGTCTCGATGGGTCTGTCTCCTTCTTAGGCAAGTATAACCCGAGGGGGGGTGAGGTAATTTAACGGGGGTGCGGGGGAGGGGGAATATGTAATGTCTCAAAGGGGGTGAAGGCGGGGGGGGGGGGGGGGTAATCTTTCGGGGGGGTGATGGGTAAATTAATTATAAAGGGGGAGCTGGGGGAGGGATATCCGAGACGCCCGATCCGGAGAAGTCCAAAATTGCGTAGGCCTAAGAGCCGAGGAGTTCCCTCAGATTGAAGAGGTGGCTGAATGTGGGGACTGTTCTATATAGTCAGCTCTAATAAATAAATATATGAATAGTGATCCTCGGCCCTTTCCACCTTCAGGTTTTCGCGGACCACGTTTTATTTGTAGGTTAAGTACTGCAATTTTGGTTGAGAGAATGTTGTTTTGCCGCGCGAGTTCCGGCCTTAAAAATCTGAATTTTCTCAGTGCCTTAGGGGTTCATGAGGCGATTCTGTTCCCGTCACAAAAAGGGGGTGTCACCGCTTTAGGTTCCCCGCAATTTAAAAGCGAAAAAAGTCTTTGAGGTTAGTTACCTTTGCGTTGCTGTTAAAATTCTGCCACTCACGATCGGACGGTTTTGTTTTCGGAATAACCCTGTTCAGGCAAACGCCCACCTATGGGTAAAAGCAGTATTGGCCGCACGTCTTCCGTCAAAGTCTTCTCAACCACGCGGTATTTCTTGTTTCCCCTGTATCTACTTGGGGAAGTGTCACAAAAATCCGGGGTGTCACCCAAAAAGTGCGGGCAAGGAGAGCGCGTTATAATAGATTAAAAAAGGAAGGGGTCACCGCTCAGAATTCGGCAGCGTATTATAAAATAAGAAAAATACTTACCGAAATTCCCTTAGTTTCCCCGAAAAATTCCCAAAGTTGGGGTTAGGAGGAATTTTTTAGGTTAGGTTAGGTTAGGTTTTTTTTTTTTTTTTTTTTTTTTTTTATAAACACCCGTCATCACAGGGTGTAGCGAGCTACCTCTAACATGATTAGAGTCCTTATTTAACTATTGGTAGGATGGGGTGTATCTACAGGTTTTCTTTATTTACTTACTTTCTATCTTTATTTGCCGTATTCACTTTATAATCTACCTCAATGCAAAACAACCATTTCTATATTTCTATACATTCACTTATTCTAACACATCATTTTATATTTCCAGATGGGATACAAAATTTCTTACATATACTCAATACTTGTTCTAGTCACAACTTTCTTTATTTTATAATGCCTTGATTTAGAACAACCTTCTCTCTTATTTTTAACAGTTATTTTTACTAGCACATCATTATATATTTCATATTTCTTATATTTCCAGATGGGATACACAATTTCTCACATATATCTTGTTCTCGTTCTATTCAAAAATTTATATTTCCAGATTGGTTAGCAGGTTCTACTTTTCTTTAAACATTCGTTACTATGTACTTGGTTTTATGCCTTATTTTTATATACATGTTCATTATATGCTAGTCAATATATTTTATACTAATATATATATGTAGCATAGATTTATTGTCTTACTTGTTTCTATTTATTACCTCCTTTGCAATTTCCATGAAGTACTCCATGAACGTTTCCCTATGTTTCCTACGTGATATTAGCTTTGGGAAGTTTCTAGCCAACATTCTACATTCGAGCTTGTTCTCTACCTCGAGTCTTTTTAGGGCATGAACCGGGCAGTCGGTCAGAATATGTTCCACCGTTTCGGGTGTCCCGGGTTGGCAAATGCACGATGAGTTCTCTTTGCACCGGAATCGATTCAAGTACTCCGAGAACCCACCGTGGCCCGTTAGTACTTGGGTGGTAAGGTTGGTTGGTATAATTTGTCTGACAATTTTATAGGAGATTGAAATGTCGGGAAAGAATAATTTTGTGACTCCTGCTCTAGCACTCTCTTGGTATCGTCGGTTCCATTCATCAATCGACCCATTTCTAATCTGTCGCTTGATGAATGAGACGGGGCATAGGTCGTAATCTGGCCTAGTCTTCATATTCAGCGCTGCGTCTTTCGCCAGCTCATCTGCCCTCTCGTTGCCCGCGAGGCCCGCATGTGCCTTGATCCAGAAAAGAGACACACTTTTGTTCTGGTGTTCAATGGCTCTTAGGTTCTTGCGAGCATCTACCGCCAGGGGGTGCGTTGTGCTGGGGTTTGCTATGGTTTCCAGGGCTGACCTGGAGTCGCTGTATATTCCATAGCTCTCCTCGCTTCTTCGTTGTACTAGCTCAGTGGCTTTGCATACTGCGAGGAGTTCCGCCTGGTATACCGTGCAGTATGGAGCAAGCTTGAGCTTGTGTGATTTCACCTCTGCAGTACTGTCCCATAGAGACAGCGCTGCTCCAACTTTGCCTTCAATTCGGCTACCATCGGTAAATATCCGAATGGCTTGGTTATTGTGTCTCTCCAGCCGCTCCTGGTCTACCAGACTCACAAACTCTATCGCCGTATGCTTCGCCGGGTGAGGTTTACTGGTGAATTCAACTCTTCGCTCGACCTCTCTGTCTACCAGCTCCGGCCGAACTGCCCCTCTCCTCGCCTCGTACAGAGCTGCTGCCTCTCGTATGCGGAGGTCGAGTGGCAATATTCCGGCCAGTACTAGCGCTGAGTGAAGGGAGGTCGTGCGGTACGCCCCGCACATCTTTTGAGCGAAACCCCTCTGGACAGCATTTAAGTGACGTTGAACTCCCAACTTCTTTGATGCTGAGGACCAGGCTCCTGCCGCGTACGTGATTATGGGCTCTACCGTAGCGGTGTATATGATACGAACTATTTCCGGGTGGAGACCCCAGCTGACTTTAGCAGCTCGCGACAGCTGGTTGTAGACGCCTAGTGCCTTCTTACAGACATTAGCCGTGTGACTGTTAAATGTCAGTTTGGCGTCAACTGTGAGCCCTAAGATTTTCATTTCCGAGGACATTCCAATGTCGATCCCTCCCATGGTCAGGTGTGGCGTGTCGTGTCTAAGCTTTCTAGTGACTACCATGGCACAGGTTTTGTGCGGCGCAAACTTGAGCTTGTTCACGACACCCCACCTCCGAACATGTTCGAGAGCGGCATTGGCCTGTAATTGGATTTCCAGGGCTGTCTCCCCCGAAAACACGAGCACCACATCGTCCGCAAAAGCCTGGCAATAGTCACCTCGCCGCGTAAGACTCTCCAGCAATGGGTTTAATAATAGATTCCACAGAATGGGGCCGCCTATTGATCCTTGGACGCACCCTTTGTTAGTGGTTTTGGTGAACTCATGGCCAGCGTACCTAACTCGGACCTTACGGTCGTTCAGATAGCTGGCTATCATCTTCCTGAGATTCACAGGGCACTTTTCTTCCGCCAGTCTGAGCTTAATGGCCGGCCACCAAGCACTGTCGAAGGCTCCCTCTATATCCAGGGAGACCATTGTGATGAGCTTCTTCTCATGAAGTTTGGCTCTCACGTGGGCCATCAGGTCATAGAGGGAGTCTTCCGTGCTCCGCTGTGGCATAAAGCCGTACTGGCGGGGGCTTATCCGCGGCGCCAAGTACCAGACCAGCCTTCTAACCATCATTTTTTCTAGTATCTTACCCATCACCGGTAACAGTCCAATCGGCCTATAGGACTTGGGGCTGGTGTAGTTGTCTTTCCCTGGTTTCCTCAGCACCACCACGGTGGCTTCTTTCCACGCTGTGGGGAAGTGCGTCAGTTGCAAGCATTTATT
This sequence comes from Lithophane socia, assembly GCA_947522985.1. Taxonomy (NCBI): domain Eukaryota; kingdom Metazoa; phylum Arthropoda; class Insecta; order Lepidoptera; family Noctuidae; genus Lithophane; species Lithophane socia. The sequence continues at coordinate 18,375,697 of OX383254.1, forward strand.
GTATATTGCCAGGTGCAGTTCCGTGTCCTTTGATATTACTCGTTGATGTCGGCTGTGAAGCCGTCTACTCCGGGTGCTTTCTTCGGATTGAAGCTCTCCGTCGCGAACCTGAGCTCCTCCGTCGTAAACTCCGGGTCATGGGTCTCATGATGACTCCAGTCGTTTGCTCGGTCAGCAAGAATTCTGATTCGACGATGGTCTGAGCTATCCTCCTCCTCCAGGTCCTCCGGGTAAAATGTCTCTGCCAGTACTCTTGCGGAACCTTTCTGTCCTGCTTCCTTGCCATTGTATACCAGCGGCAGATCTTCTTGCCTTTTTGCTGTAATTTTAATCACCCTATATATTCCCTCCCAGACCCCTTCCCTGCTCTGCTTCTGGCAAAATTCCTTCCAGCTCTCTGTGGAGCGTTTCTTGACCTCTGACTCATACTTCTCTTTTTGTTCTAGGTACAGCGCGACCACACCCTCTCTACGTGATGGCGCAGCGCACCGGATTCTTCTCTTCCTAGTAGCGACGTCGTGCTTCATCACTTCGAGATCTTCGGACCACCACGGAATACTGAGTTTTTGGTTTTCCTGTTTCTTTGGCATAGCCGCGTCACATGCTTCGGTCATAACTGCAGTGTACCTGTCAACTATGCCATCTATTTCTTCTTTGTTATTTATCTGTTTTATTTTTTCTTTATTAATTCTATTATCTATTTTTAATTGGTACATTTTTTCATCAAAAAGTTCCCAATTGGCTTTTTTGGTGTTGTATTTTCTAGTTGTTCTTTGAATCTGAATGCCTTTTCCTTTTTGTAATTTAATTTTCATTAGTATTCCGTTGTGGTCCGAGCTCGTTAGGTCTTCGGCTACCGTCCATTCCTCTACCAGGCCGAGCAAGTCTTCCGTGCACAGGGTTACATCGACGTGACTTGTGATCCTTCGTCCTCCTCTAATGGTATCGAAGGTGGGTCTATCCCCGCAATTGAGCACCTGAAGATTGAGCTCTCCAGTCATTCCTGCCAGTTCCTCGCCTCTGACATCAGTAGTACTGCTACCCCACCACACACTTTTGGCATTAGCATCCCCTCCAATGATTGCTTTACTGGGCATAAGCTCCTTCATCGCAGCTGTTAAGTGGTCCAGGTATGGCCCAATGGGTTGGTCAGGCTCAAAGTAGTACGAGATGGCAAGAATCTCCCATGCGCTCGTTCGCAACTTTACCATCATGATGTTGTTGGTGGTGAATTTGGGGCACTGTATGACGTCGATGTCATGGTTGAACACGACTATCGCCGCCTTTACAGTACCCTCGCCGCGATTTGAGTTTTGGTAGACTCTGGCCCCCCCGTACGACTTCATTGCCTTTATTCCTCCCACATATGGCTCCTGAATCAATGCAATGGCTATTTTGCGCTTTTTAGCCTCGAGCATCAGTTCGTTAGTTGCCAGTTGCTTACGTTGGAGGTTAGCTTGCGCCATGATGTACGTATGGGCAGTTGTCGTCGGTGCAACACCCGGGGCCACCTTAGCAATACGCTATTGCGGCCCGCGCTAAAGCATCCCACTTCCTACGTACCGGGCATTCCAGACTATAGACTGTGTGGCCTGTGTCGTCATGCTTGTCTCTGGCGCAGTTCTTACACGTCGGTTTGTCACCCATTGCCAGTCTTGTACATTCAGCTTTAAGATGTGGACCCCCGCAATAGTTGCATAGGTCCAACGACTCCGTACACAGTTTTCGGCCATGCCCATACGCCAAGCACTTTGTGCACTGTACAAGGGGCGTTTGGTCTTGGACTCTAACGCACTGCAAGTCAATGAAGACCCTACCAGCCACAGTGAGTTTCTGCCACAACTTGGGTGTCACCTCTAGGACGACATGGCTCTCTAGCGAGTTCCGTGCCCTCCTCCGGTATTTCACTGTCGCGGTCCCCTCTTCAGCCGTCAGGTCCTCAAACAGGCGGGCGTTTTGGATCTTCAAAGCGGTTAAGATGTCCTCGTCGCTATTGTAGGACAAGAGGTCCTTGATTATCACTAGTGGGTTCCTGTTTTTTGCCTCTTCCACTTTCAGATGTTTGTCTTTCTTGAGTTGGGCTGTTGTTCTTGCCATCTCTTCTTTGTTATTAAAACTCAAGATAACCTTCTTGTCTCTGACTTTTCGGACCCTCTCAATCTGCATGCCGCTCTTCTTCGCGTCCAATGCCTCCTTGACCCTTCCCACCACCTCTGTACTAGTATCCATTGTGACGTTTGACGACACAATGACGGAGTGCTTTGGTTTTTGGCCCCGGGTGTTTTGGGGTGCAGTCAGGGCCTCTGCGTAGGTAGGGATTCTCTCTTTCATTTCGGAAATCATTTTTCCCATCTCTTTGGTGGTGTCTTCGAGCGCCCTAATTTCTTTCAAAACATCTCCGTCACTGTGCCTCTCTCTGTCACGCGTCTCCTGTGCTTCTCTTTGTTTCTGCATTGCGATCTGCAGCTGTTTAATCATCTGGTTGCCCTCCTTCACTATATGAGTTTGCTCCTCTAGTGCGGAGCGCAGCCAAATGATGCTTCCCTGGTCATCCCCTTTCTCCTCAATCTTCTGACATTCAGTGTTAATATGAGAATTTTGTCCATTCCCTGTTTTATCCGCCTCTTTTACCAGCTGGTAAAGTCGGTCTATTGAAGCTGTAACCTCCTTTTTAATCTCCGCCTTTAAATTTCGCGAGTTGTTGAGGTGAAGCTTTGCCTTATTCAGGCAGGCTCTCGCCTCCGCCGTGATGTTGGGGTAAATAGGCTCGGATTTCTTGGGTAGTATTGCGGTGCTGGCCGGAATGCCGCGCGTTTCCAAAGTGCTGGTTGTTGGCTGAGAGGTCCCTGGTGTAGCGTCACGTTTTGTGGTGGTCGGGGATTTGGCCTGAGACTCAGCTTTCCCGGCCTCCCATTCTCCAATACTTCGCCTCACACAGGGCAGTGCTGGTCCAGCTTTCTCAGTCGAGCGCGGCGAACTCCTGGAGCCAGGCGAGCTAGCGTGTTGCTTTGCCGGTGTGCGGAGCATTTTGGAGGTGTTAGTAAACGTGAGGTTCATAAATAAGGGGGGACACGTCAGAGGACACAAGCGACACTTCTGCGTCCCTGTAAATGGGGGATACGCACAGAAGTAGCTTAATTAGTGTTTATATAATAAATATTTCACGGCCGAAAGACCGTCAGGTCAGTATCCTAAAATAAAGAAAAGGTCAAGAGATCAATTTTGGGACAAAGAAGTAGCTTGAGGAGCTAAAAATCGAAAAATATTTTTTTTGCCAGAACCAAAAAGTTTACCTGGCTAGACACTAAAGGGTGGGTGGGAGGGCAATTTTTTGAAGTTCTATTCTCGCTAGACGCACGTGCGAGGTGTCAAAAGACGCGTCTCGGCGCGGGCTAGCGATCTATTAGGTTATTGGAATTTTTACTGAAGAAAAATTTTGTGTTTTTGTCGAAAAACGTGTTTTTCGACTGAAAAACCTGAAATTACGACTACCAGACTGGACTCAAGTTCGCGGAACGCGCACAGGAATACAGGTAAGGCAGGTAAGTAGCTATTGCAACTAATAGAAAAAACGATTTAGAAGAAAAATTTTGAGATAAAAATTAATTAAGGGTTGAAATTTTGAAAATTTTTTCTAAGTCCCAGAACGAAAAATTTTTCGCGTTTTTTGTCAAAAATATTTGTCAAATAGTAGGGCGGAGCCTAATAAAAATCAAAATAGCTGAAAACAGCTTCAAAATGCGTCACCGGGATGCAAAGTTATAAAGGTTTGTTGATATGACTATGAAACTACGTTCCTCCTAAGGTGGATTTCGTAGGTATTTAAAATATCTGTTGTGAAAATTTTTTGAAGTTCTATTCTCGCTAGACGCACGTGCGAGGTGTCAAAAGACGCGTCTCGGCGCGGGCTAGCGATCTATTAGGTTATTGGAATTTTTACTGAAGAAAAATTTTGTGTTTTTGTCGAAAAACGTGTTTTTCGACTGAAAAACCTGAAATTACGACTACCAGACTGGACTCAAGTTCGCGGAACGCGCACAGGAATACAGGTAAGGCAGGTAAGTAGCTATTGCAACTAATAGAAAAAACGATTTAGAAGAAAAATTTTGAGATAAAAATTAATTAAGGGTTGAAATTTTGAAAATTTTTTCTAAGTCCCAGAACGAAAAATTTTTCGCGTTTTTTGTCAAAAATATTTGTCAAATAGTAGGGCGGAGCCTAATAAAAATCAAAATAGCTGAAAACAGCTTCAAAATGCGTCACCGGGATGCAAAGTTATAAAGGTTTGTTGATATGACTATGAAACTACGTTCCTCCTAAGGTGGATTTCGTAGGTATTTAAAATATCTGTTGTGAAAATTTTTTGAAGTTCTATTCTCGCTAGACGCACGTGCGAGGTGTCAAAAGACGCGTCTCGGCGCGGGCTAGCGATCTATTAGGTTATTGGAATTTTTACTGAAGAAAAATTTTGTGTTTTTGTCGAAAAACGTGTTTTTCGACTGAAAAACCTGAAATTACGACTACCAGACTGGACTCAAGTTCGCGGAACGCGCACAGGAATACAGGTAAGGCAGGTAAGTAGCTATTGCAACTAATAGAAAAAACGATTTAGAAGAAAAATTTTGAGATAAAAATTAATTAAGGGTTGAAATTTTGAAAATTTTTTCTAAGTCCCAGAACGAAAAATTTTTCGCGTTTTTTGTCAAAAATATTTGTCAAATAGTAGGGCGGAGCCTAATAAAAATCAAAATAGCTGAAAACAGCTTCAAAATGCGTCACCGGGATGCAAAGTTATAAAGGTTTGTTGATATGACTATGAAACTACGTTCCTCCTAAGGTGGATTTCGTAGGTATTTAAAATATCTGTTGTGAAAATTTTTTGAAGTTCTATTCTCGCTAGACGCACGTGCGAGGTGTCAAAAGACGCGTCTCGGCGCGGGCTAGCGATCTATTAGGTTATTGGAATTTTTACTGAAGAAAAATTTTGTGTTTTTGTCGAAAAACGTGTTTTTCGACTGAAAAACCTGAAATTACGACTACCAGACTGGACTCAAGTTCGCGGAACGCGCACAGGAATACAGGTAAGGCAGGTAAGTAGCTATTGCAACTAATAGAAAAAACGATTTAGAAGAAAAATTTTGAGATAAAAATTAATTAAGGGTTGAAATTTTGAAAATTTTTTCTAAGTCCCAGAACGAAAAATTTTTCGCGTTTTTTGTCAAAAATATTTGTCAAATAGTAGGGCGGAGCCTAATAAAAATCAAAATAGCTGAAAACAGCTTCAAAATGCGTCACCGGGATGCAAAGTTATAAAGGTTTGTTGATATGACTATGAAACTACGTTCCTCCTAAGGTGGATTTCGTAGGTATTTAAAATATCTGTTGTGAAAATTTTTTGAAGTTCTATTCTCGCTAGACGCACGTGCGAGGTGTCAAAAGACGCGTCTCGGCGCGGGCTAGCGATCTATTAGGTTATTGGAATTTTTACTGAAGAAAAATTTTGTGTTTTTGTCGAAAAACGTGTTTTTCGACTGAAAAACCTGAAATTACGACTACCAGACTGGACTCAAGTTCGCGGAACGCGCACAGGAATACAGGTAAGGCAGGTAAGTAGCTATTGCAACTAATAGAAAAAACGATTTAGAAGAAAAATTTTGAGATAAAAATTAATTAAGGGTTGAAATTTTGAAAATTTTTTCTAAGTCCCAGAACGAAAAATTTTTCGCGTTTTTTGTCAAAAATATTTGTCAAATAGTAGGGCGGAGCCTAATAAAAATCAAAATAGCTGAAAACAGCTTCAAAATGCGTCACCGGGATGCAAAGTTATAAAGGTTTGTTGATATGACTATGAAACTACGTTCCTCCTAAGGTGGATTTCGTAGGTATTTAAAATATCTGTTGTGAAAATTTTTTGAAGTTCTATTCTCGCTAGACGCACGTGCGAGGTGTCAAAAGACGCGTCTCGGCGCGGGCTAGCGATCTATTAGGTTATTGGAATTTTTACTGAAGAAAAATTTTGTGTTTTTGTCGAAAAACGTGTTTTTCGACTGAAAAACCTGAAATTACGACTACCAGACTGGACTCAAGTTCGCGGAACGCGCACAGGAATACAGGTAAGGCAGGTAAGTAGCTATTGCAACTAATAGAAAAAACGATTTAGAAGAAAAATTTTGAGATAAAAATTAATTAAGGGTTGAAATTTTGAAAATTTTTTCTAAGTCCCAGAACGAAAAATTTTTCGCGTTTTTTGTCAAAAATATTTGTCAAATAGTAGGGCGGAGCCTAATAAAAATCAAAATAGCTGAAAACAGCTTCAAAATGCGTCACCGGGATGCAAAGTTATAAAGGTTTGTTGATATGACTATGAAACTACGTTCCTCCTAAGGTGGATTTCGTAGGTATTTAAAATATCTGTTGTGAAAATTTTTTGAAGTTCTATTCTCGCTAGACGCACGTGCGAGGTGTCAAAAGACGCGTCTCGGCGCGGGCTAGCGATCTATTAGGTTATTGGAATTTTTACTGAAGAAAAATTTTGTGTTTTTGTCGAAAAACGTGTTTTTCGACTGAAAAACCTGAAATTACGACTACCAGACTGGACTCAAGTTCGCGGAACGCGCACAGGAATACAGGTAAGGCAGGTAAGTAGCTATTGCAACTAATAGAAAAAACGATTTAGAAGAAAAATTTTGAGATAAAAATTAATTAAGGGTTGAAATTTTGAAAATTTTTTCTAAGTCCCAGAACGAAAAATTTTTCGCGTTTTTTGTCAAAAATATTTGTCAAATAGTAGGGCGGAGCCTAATAAAAATCAAAATAGCTGAAAACAGCTTCAAAATGCGTCACCGGGATGCAAAGTTATAAAGGTTTGTTGATATGACTATGAAACTACGTTCCTCCTAAGGTGGATTTCGTAGGTATTTAAAATATCTGTTGTGAAAATTTTTTGAAGTTCTATTCTCGCTAGACGCACGTGCGAGGTGTCAAAAGACGCGTCTCGGCGCGGGCTAGCGATCTATTAGGTTATTGGAATTTTT